>OY998163.1:89337457-89962839 GCA_963921995.1 Oxystoma pomonae
CTAGGTAACCTGAGAACAATTAAAAATCCCAAATAAAAAGACTTAAACCTAACGAAATCTAGTGGTTCCTGAGTAAATATTTGAAACTGATGCTATTTGGGTTGGCAGACTTAAAACGATATCCACTCTTTCGGCAAATATTCCAAATTGCATTAGCAAGGTTATAAAACGAAATCCTTACAGGGTAGGCATTTTTAACTAGTGGTAAAAATACTGCTTTTTACAAGCGTGGTTTTAAAGACCAAGCCACGAGTTGCAGAAAATATATTTTTTTATTACCTTAAAAGAAAAGAGCAAAGTATACAATAAACTACAACACAAAAACCATTGACGGGTCAGTATTTTTATACTTTAAATCAAGTATGGCCGCATGGCGCTATACAAGAACATTTGCTTCGTCACCGCCTACTCCGTTTTTAAATTTCGCATTATATCCATTTTCTTTTCTGTACATTCATCGAAAAGACGTTTGCAAGTAACCGAACCATGTGTTTTTTGATCACCAATGCAAATAGTTGGCAATTAGTGGTTTTAACAAATAGTGGCTAAAATAGTGCTTTTTTACAAGCGTTGGTTTAAATAACGAACGAGCGCAGCGAGGTATTTTTTTTAAATTTTAATACCTTATGAAAAAATCCAAGAAAAACAGGAAAATACTTTTAAAAATCTCGAACGAAGAGCACTGCTCGCACACTATAAATCTAGGCGGCTGGTAAATGAAATAATAATGGTTTCCATAGCGATGTGTCTTTTTACTCCGGGACATTTTAATCTTTGACTGTTTGATATTTTGCCGATGTTTTCAAATGTTTTTTTCGTAAATACTTGGTGAAAATTGGCGAAAATGGCTTAATTTTTTCGCAAGAATAATTAGATTTTTTCAATATTACTAGTTTCCGCTATTTCTCTTTAATTTTGGGAAAAACACGGAGAGAAATCTTTTTTTGCACCCGTGATCAAAAAAAAAAGTTATTTTGCATCGGTAACCAAAAAAGTCATGCTTTAGTTATCTGCAGACAGAAGGTATAAAAAAAGGGGTTTTCAAGTATTTACGAAAAATAATGCGCACAGCCGCTCTTTATATATAATATAAAAATGGCTCCTCTAGTTCATATTATGTTCGAGTTTTACTTTTTTTCTGTTTTTATTTAGGATTTGTTGATAAAGGTATAAAAATACGTATTTACAACTCGCGGCTAAACTATGCTTTTTTTAATGGAGTTTGTAAATCACTCACTGCGCTCGTTATTTAAACCAACGGTTGTAAAAAAAAACACCTTTTGGCTTCTACTAGTTGTAAAAAAATACTGATTTTCACTTTTAAAAATTTTGAACCACACTCCTTCCTGGTTTTTTTTAATATAGAAAATGGGGGGTGCAGCCGGACGTCAAGCTACACCTCCCTTATTTAAAGCATAGAGAAAAATGAAAAGCAACTATCCCAAAGTTAAGAACTAATTTCGAACTCTTAATATCACCAAAAAGAATTTCGAAAAACCCACTAGTAACCCTGTTTTTTTAAAAAAAATATGGCGGGGGGTGCAGGTTGACGTCAAGCCACACCCGCCCTCCTGAAAGATATTCGAGTTTTGATATGCTTATAATTTTGAACTAATTTCGAACTAATGTTGAACCACTTTTAAAAATTTTGAACCACACTTTTTCCTGTTTTTTTTTTAACTTGACATCCGGCTGCACCTCCCATTTTGAATATTAAAAAAAACCAGGAAGGAGTGTGGTTCAAAGTTTTTAGAAGTGGTTTAAAATTAGTTCGAAATTGGTTCGAAATTATAAGTATATAAAAACTCGAATATCTTCCGGAGGGTGGGGGGTGGCTTCACTGACCTAGTTCTCGACCCACTGGCACTAGTCAAAAGTTGTCGACAAGTCGGAACTCTCTTTTCTGTCTAGATTTTGAGTTACAGACTGATAGATACAGTAAAAATTAATTTTTCCTATCTCAAAAACTAGGCCGAACTAAGGGTTGCCTCTACATTACTTTTGACTAGTGCCTCAAGAACTTTATTGTGGGAAAATACGGAATCAAAAGAACATAATTTTTTTTTGCTAGATTAAGAGCTATAAACATGTACAGTGGGATTTACTAAGATCTAAAATAGTACCCCCCATAGCATAGGTCTAAATATTTACACCTATGGGGGTTAATAAAAAACACTTACACTTACAGAAAAGACATAAAGTTATTGATTATTTTGTATCGTTATACCACTAAAAATTGCTTTTTTGGCATATATTAGCTTCTGTCTGTGTTTGAGGTCATAACCACCTCTGGGGGGGTTATTTAAATTTATATTTCCCAGAAAGAATTGTTTTGTGGAAATTGGTAATAAGTTCGTTTATAATTTCCCTAAGTAACCGCAATGAAACACCTCCGATTTTGTCCAGAGAAACGTCATATTTTGAACCCGTTTACAGCACAAAAAATATATTTATGAGGGCACTACGAGGCAAAACAAACATAAGTGAAGGTCACTGATTATGCACGAAAACTGTCTCCAATGAAAACAATCCAAAACAACTGTACCTATTCATTTATCTACAAACTGAAATTAACCCTTTGAGTTTATCTTAAAGCTTAATCATCAAACAAAACTTTCCACTGAAAGATCAAACTCAAAAGTCTCAAAGCTGCAGTTTTCATCGGTACTTCGCTAATGGCCATTTTCTCATCTTCTACCAGAGAACCGGGTACCGTTCCGTTCCTTCAGCCGATATGACTCTTGTGAAGGCATCGTTGGATTCAGGTCTGTTTTTAGCCGCATTTTTTTACAGTACCTCCTTTGATGAAATATTTTTATTTGTGGTTTGCGATTTTTATACTTTCGATAGATAAAAACCCTTTTTCAATAAACACAAAGTTAATCTATTCCTTATTTTATGATAACATATTGAAATGCTTTTGTGACAGTGAGTAATAATCGCGGAAATCAATAAACAAGGGTAAATTTTGATAAGAGTGACATATAACGTCAATTTTAATTTGCTCAACAGAGTGTTTACCATTTAGATCCCCCCTAGGGTTGCAGAAAAAACTTCTTTTATATAGAAAAAAGAATAATTAAAATTATTCGTATAAATCAAACTAAGTATGTCCAAAACTCAAGGAAGTTGGTATAAAATGCTTAAAATCAACAATTTCACTTAAACTTGAACCTGTCTAAAATAGGCTAAATCCTTTTAGTAAATCCCACTGGTAGATTTTAAAGCAACGTGCAAAAAAATCCAAAAACACGTCAACTGACATTTTTAATTTTCTTTAATCGTGTTATCTTGGATTTTTTTTATGTCATTTTGTTTACGAGGTATGCCAAAAAAACATTTTTTTTTAAATAGGACACCCGGTATAGTTTGATCTTTTTGAATTCTAATACTCTATCTCTTATGGTTTCCAAGATAGAGGTATTTAAACATGAAATTGTTGCTTTGCTTGCTTTGCTTGCTGTTTTACGGGGCATATTTGAATGAATATCGAAGTTTTCGATACAGATTTAGGTAAAAATATCTTGATTATCGTAAAAGATACATCCTACTGTGTAGTATTGCTGAAGAAAGAATTGTTTGCAGATTTCAAAAAGTGCAAAATATACAAAGTGTCCTATTTAAACAAAAAATATTTTTTTGTCATACCTCGTAAACTAAATAACAGAAAAAAATCCAAGATAGCACGACTGAAGGAAATTAAAAATCTCAGTTGACGTGTTTTTGGACTTTTTTATTCAACCAAATTCTAACCTGCTAGAAGCACCGTTCCATTTAAAGAATCCACGCTGTATTTTTTTCTTAAAAGGTATGAAAAGTGAACAGTGCGTATTGTAAAAAATCTATATATTTCCAAATAAACTGATGAATATTTTGATTGCCATACATACATACATAATTTCATTTTTAAATTACAAATAATAATATTCAACTACTTAATCAAACAGTGTCGCGTGATTATTTTGATGTTGTCAATTTAAATGCTAATGCTATTTGATGCTCCAATAACGTTTTAAGGTGGGGAAAATGCATTTCATTTGGAAACGTTTGCAAAGATTAATTTCAGCCTACACTTGATTGAAGAAATTTGCATACTAGAGAAAGAATTAACTGACTCATAACCGACCTTAAATTAATCAAAAAACTTTTATTGAAAAAAATCTTTTAAAGAACGAGCTTTTATTTAATGCACTCAAAAGAAGAAAATAATTTTTTATATTATATATATTATACCATAATTAAGGATTAAACGACTTATCTGTAAGGAAGTTCAATCCAAATTATACGAGATTGGTCACATCCGGGGGTTTGACTAGTACTTAAATAAATTGCATGAAAAATACATGAATATATAAATGGGAGGGCGTTTAATCCTTAATTATACTTCGATTGGGCACATTCTATTAGATACACCAGGTAGTTCTTTAGAGAATAAGGCGATATTAGTTAAAAAGTTAAATAATAATAAGGAAACCACAGGGTTTAAAATTTAAATATTTCTTAATATAATTGGCTAAGAAATCTTTTGAAATTAAAGGTTTATTATAAAATAGATTGAACGTTTTCCTTTTTTCGGAACATCCCGCAGCCTTTCTAATACTTTTGATTGATGCACCAACCCTTAATGCTGCGGAAGACACATGTCCTGTGCTATGTCCTTTAAAATTTGATTCTATTTCTGCGTTTTTATTATGTTTTATTCTGTGTTTTCTTATGAGGCTTTTTAATTATTAAAATAAGTGTATCCTCTGTTCATCGAAATAGATTTGATTTCTGTATGCAATATATAATGCTGAAACAACAAATAGAATTGTAAATTTTCTTTGAAACAGTGTAACTAGGCCAAGGCTGAATTCTTCTGGTTCCAGATATTTTAAAAATATCTTTAAGAATTATTTCTATGCCTTTTTCGTTAGCCTTGATGTTACTTAACTTATGAAAAAAACGTCTGAACTCTTTGAGCAGAACAAAGAGTCAAAATAAGTATTTATATAGTTAATAACCCGAATGTTAAATTTACCAAAGGGTACAAGTCACCTATATAAGGTAACACTGGTTCCGGATACCAAGTTTATATTTCGGAAACTGAAGGCGCAGCTTAAAAATACGTCTCATAAACCTATCTACCATTTCTGATTTTTCTGCTCGCAAATTAAATTTACGGTAGATTTATGTGTGTTAAGAGTTAAATATTTAACAGTATTTTGAGATTCTGTTTCTAAAACGTATAAAACTTGATTTACATTACACTGCAAGATGGTCTTAATATTATTGTCACAAAACTTCCATCATTTGGAAAAAATAAATTACATCCTCCCAAACGCCGCTTTTACTATAGGCCACCTTGATAAGATTGCTACCCCTAGGGAAAGATTCTTTCATAGTGAGTGGGGTTACCTAAACGAGGATTTAAAACGATAACTTTTAAGCGAATCACGGATTCTAATTTTGGATACCATGCTTGAGTTCTCCAGATAGAATAAACCACCAGACATATCGCATTATCGTTTTCAATTTTTTCTTTTTTTTACATTTTTGGAAACAGTGAGGAAGGAGGAATTATATAAGAATTAAGGTTTTTCTAATTCATTGTGAATGCATCCACTAGAAGCCACGACACAAACCGGTGGCATTTTTTGTTCAGGTAACTTGCAAATAATGATATGATTATCTAACGTATTTATGTACGTGGCAAATACAAAAAATATACCTAAGCTCACTGCCACATCATTCTCCCAAAAGCAATCAATTCTTAGTAAAATATGAAAATTTTTTTAAGTCTTTTACAAAGCTTGTTAAGCCATAAAATGCTACCTTCATTTCAAGAATGTTTATGTGTTTCTCCTGTTCACCTTGTTGCCAAAAAACCCCCTTTTGCTTCCTTTCCATTGCAACACGCCCCCATCCCGATTTGTATGCATCGGAGAAAATTTTAATGTTATAATTAGGCTGTAAAATAGTATGTGTTTTAACCACCACTCAAGTTCATTTTTAACTAAGAACTGTTTTTTTCTTTATAAGCAATAACTATGTGACAAATAACCACAATATCTCAAAAACAAAAACAGGCAGAAAAGTCAAATTTCCTTGCAAATTTTACATACTTAGATGTTTTAAGGACACAAAAACATCATCATCAAAGAATGTTTATTTTTGAATTCCTCACAACCGTATTCAGACAGTTTTTGCTGGACTCTCTCATTTTCGAAATAAAATAAATACGGCTAACAATAGTCAAAATACACCAAATTTTGAAAAATCCTTTGGATACGGTTGCAGATTTTTATAAATCCTATTATCTGATAACAAAAAACTTATGTTTTTTTCTTTATAAGCAATATTCTGCCCGAATTCTGAAACGCCAAGGTCACGTAATTTAGTAGGCCCAAGGAAACTGAAGTGAGTTTGATTGGAGTATGATTGGAGCATCTTTTTGTTATAGTTGTTCCTGTTAGTCTTTTAGGTACGATATTTTTCACGCTCAAAGGTTTTACGTACAACAAGGCGTGCTCTGTACAAACCGAGGCTAGCGTTCCTATAATTTGCGAAACATCTTTAATTGTTATTATTTTTTTTTCTTTGAATAATCTTAATGGCTGTTTTTATTTTTTTAATTCTTTTTTGTGCGATATATATCCACATCTTTTTTTGCATTAAGGATAAATGCTAAAAATTGTATCTCTTGAGTCGGTTGTGTATGGTTTCTTTAATTGTTGATAAAAAACCTAATCTTTTAGATAAGAGAAATAGACCTGAAAGGGTGGAACAAAAAAGTGCAATGGCTAGACCGAATGGTAAACATTGGAATATTATCATTATGTCTTAAAAAATAGCTTAACAAAAACTTATCTTGACAGTTATTAACAGTTTTAACTGCTCCTACTTATAAATGTTGTATGCTTTTCGAATAAATTTTTAACTCATTTTTGCTAAATTTTAAGGTTTTGGGGGTGAAAACTTGAAAAGGTTTGTCCACGAAGGGAATTTTCTAACCTTTTGTCCAACTCAAAGCTAATTTATTTTGAGTTATTTGATTCCACTCTTATGAAAAAAAATTTTCGACAGGAATACGTTCTTTCCCGGTTAGGTCTAATATTTCCCCTCGGCGCATTTTTTATATTTTTGCAATTTTCGGCAAAACCTTCGCTAAAAAAGAAAAGATCTGGATTTTGCGCAGTAGCAATTTATTATATTTTTGCATGAAACAATATTGTGGCCAATGCAAAACAACTGCGCCGATTCGGCAAGACCCAAAAGATCTTCATCAAGTGCTTCGTCTCTCCCTTTTTTTTTTAGGCCAAATTAGAAAAAAAACCCGCTCTAAGACTGTCAAACCTTTTCCCAAAATGGTTTACAATTTCAAGAGTTACGTATCTCTTTTTTGCTCTGGAGTTAATTTGGTTCCTTGAAGAATTTGGCAATTTTTCCGGGAATTTTGTATTTTTCGAGGAGATTATTTTTAGTTTTCTTTTGTTACATTCTTTCTTTAAACGCGTATTTTCACAATTCGCGCGCGCGATAACGTCTTCACTTGTCGCATGAGCGCAAGAAGTATACTGAAGTACCTAGCAGAGATCAGGCAGGCTGCCATGGTGGTATGTCTTAAAAAATAGCTTAACAAAAACTTATCTTGACAGTTATTAACAGTTTTAACTGCTCCTACTTATAAATGTTGTATGCTTTTCGAATAAATTTTTAACTCATTTTTGCTAAATTTTAAGGTTTTGGGGGTGAAAACTTGAAAAGGTTTGTCCACGAAGGGAATTTTGTAACCTTTTGTCCAACTCAAAGTTATTTGATTCCACTCTTATGAAAAAAAATTTTCGACAGGAATACGTTCTTTCCCGGTTAGGTCTAATATTTCCTCTCGGCGCATTTTTTATATTTTTGCAATTTTCGGCAAAACCTTCGCTAAAAAAGAAAAGATCTGGATTTTGCGCAGTAGCAATTTATTATATTTTTGCATGAAACAATATTGTGGCCAATGCAAAACAACTGCGCCGATTCGGCAAGACCCAAAAGATCTTCATCAAGTGCTTCGTCTCTCCCTTTTTTGTTTAGGCCAAATTAGAAAAAAACCCGCTCTAAGACTGTCAAACCTTTTCCCAAAATGGTTTACAATTTCAAGAGTTACGTATCTCTTTTTTGCTCTGGACTTAATTTGGTTCCTTGAAGAATTTGGCAATTTTTCCGGGAATTTTGTATTTTTCGAGGAGATTATTTTTAGTTTCCTTATCTATATATTCCCATAAAAAGATGCTTCTTCAATCTGCAAGCTAGCTCTGCTGATATATCTATGTACCATCATCTGCCCCCCTAATATACTTTCTAAGGGGTACCTCTCTATGCTAGAGTTCGAGGAACTACTAGTGTCTGACGAGTTGAGGAACTGTCAGATTCGTCGTCACATATAATAATATGAAAAACGATGTGCTAATAATACTTTTTTAAGTAAATATATTATAATCTTCTTAGAAAATTGGACACCCGGTAAAGTAAGCCATGCATCGGGAGCATGCGTGAGATATGATAGTATTTGTTTTTACGTGCAGCATATAGGATATAGCGTGCTAGGCAAAAAAATCTGAGTCATGCTTCGTCTACATGGAAAATTCGGTTGAGAATTTTTGTTAAACTACGACGGGTGGAGGGTTTTTGTTATAATAATTATTGTGGAAATTAAAATGTGATATTTTGGAAACGGATTTTATTAACATTATGGAGTTTTTTATTGAGACTAATATGGCCCGCATAAGTCAAAAACTATGCAGGGTTTAAGTTTCTATGAGTCATAAAAACAAATGTGTGTTTACAGAATAAACAACCCCATGCCAAAAAATATTAGCCAAAAGCATAATATTTGTCTCACTCCATTGTTTAAAAACTGACAGTTTGCATATATCTTGAAAACGATGCTACCTTTTCATTTTCTTTTTCAGGTTCCTCATTTGCTTCTTCAGGTAATCCATTTGCTTTTCACGTTTTCTTTTGTTACATTCTTTCTTTAAACGCGTATTTTCACAATTCGCGCGCGCGATAACGTCTTCACTTGTCGCATGAGCGCAAGAAGTATACTGAAGTACCTAGCAGAGATCAGGCAGGCTGCCATGGCGGTATGTTTTTCTTATCTCTAAAACTTGTGTATGACGTGCTACGAAGTATCACTACCTGGTGTATCTAATAGGATGTGCCCAATCGAAGTATAATAAAAGCGATGGGGGCAAATTAAAAATTATAACTTAGGTACGATATATCGGTTATATCGACGATTCACCTAAGAAACAGTTGTATTACTCTATGACCTATGGATATTTTCAAATGCTTGGCAAGCACGGCAATCTCAACCGTTCTCACAGCTTATTTAGATGAAAGCATTATGTTTATCATTCGAGTAGAAGAAGAATTTAGTTCTTCTTTTGTAATTCTCTCTTTGTCACCGTAAAGTTAAAATTTTTAATTTGCACCCATCGTTTTTATGATGGTATAAGAAAGATAAAAAGTTATTTTCTACTTTTGAGTGCATTCAATAAAAGCTTGTTCTTTAAAAACTTTTTTTATAAAAATTTATTTTTTAATTTTTAGATTTGTACCCAAATCGTCCATTTTGAATCCTCGATAATGAAATTTTCAAATCTGATCAAAAATTCATTTCCCTTTCCCGAAAAACCCCTGTATGCCAATTTTGATTTAAATCGAACAAACTTAATCTTTTCCCCTCCACTTTCCTCGTTAGAGGGAAGTGTGTACCGAATAATACTATATTGTTGTATTGTCGCCGGAATTATAAACGCATATCAAATTTGAACAGACACTCTTAATTTTTAGATTTGTAACCTTAATCGTGCATTTTGAATCCGCCATACTGAAATTTTCAAATCTGATCAAAAATTCATAATCCTTGTATGCCAATTTTGATTGAAATCGAACAAACTAAATCTTTTTTCCTCAAAGTTCCTCGTTAGAGGGAGGTGGGTATCTGAGAATACCATATTATGGTATTTTCACCGGAACTATAAACGCATACCAAATTTGAACAAAAGCGGATGTGGATAAGTTAGATAAAATTGGTTAGCAAAACTTTACTAAAAATCGTCCATCTTGAATCCGCCATATTAAATTTTCAAAATGTGATCAAAAATTCGTATTCCTTATCCCCAAAAGCCTCCGTATACCAATTTTGGTTGAAATCGGACAAACTTAGGTGTTTCCCCCTCCACTCTCCTCGTAGGGGGAAGGGTGCCTAATAATGACATATTATTGTATTGTAAACGGAAATATAAACGTATGCCAAATTTGAGGGCAATCGGATGTGCATAAGTTAGTTAAAATTGGTTAGCAAAAGATGACCAAAAATCGTCCATAAAATCTGATTAAAAATTCGTTATCTGCATGCCCTAACACACTAAGTTTTAGCGAAATTGGGCGTACTTTAACTGTACCCCGCTCCACCCCCTATATTCTTGTGTTATCACCGCAACTATATAGGCATGCCAAATTTGAAGCCCGAACAAACATATTTACATATATTGCAAGTTAAATAAAAGTTTGTGAAAATCACCTTTTAAGTAAACTGTTACCAATTCTGTCTACCTCTCATTTTTAAGAGCAAGAACATTCCTATTTTTTTTTTGTTTTAAGTTATTACTTTATTTCCCACAAAACATAAACGTAACACTCCTTTTATACGACATTGAAGAAAAGGAAATTTTGATATATTTGAAATGTATGTTGGAAAAAACTAATAAGAAACATTGTTAAAAATGTGATTGATAAGAATGTTAAAAGAAAAGTACAGACAAGATAAAATGTGACGACACAATGTTTAAAAAATATAAAATTTTATACATTTAAAAAATATGCTAAAAGACACTAATAGGAAATGTTGAAAAAACGCATAACTTAATATGTTTAAAAAATATGTTAAAAGAAACAAGGAATATGACAAGTCAATGTCGAAAAAATATAAAATTTGATACAAAGTTATATCAATGATATATTGACGCTTTCAATGAATGATGAAACATAAGTTACTCAATTGTTTCTAGAATCAATTCAAAAAGTGTAACAGTGTTACATTGTCGGCCTTGCATATTTAACGTGGTGACAATGTAGCTTAAAGATTGCATTAAAATGCAGTGCAATTTAATATTACAATGCTTAGTGGCTTATTTGAAAAATCTGTCAATTTCAATGTTTTTAATCAGGGATAACCTTTCACCCGGCGCTTACCTGAATGTAAGCTAAAAAAAGTTAGCTATTGGAGATATCTTAGAACGCCTATTTGATACTTCGATATGCTTGTGTTATTAACCATAACCTTCTCTGTAATTAAATCGTATTTTTTTGTTATATATGGGACTATGTGACAAATAACCACAATATCTCAAAAACAAAAACAGGCAGAAAAGTCAAATTTCCTTGCAAATTTTACATACTTAGATGTTTTAAGGACACAAAAAAATCATCATCAAAGAATGTTTATTTTTGAATTCCTCACAACCGTATTCAGACAGTTTTTGCTGGATTCTCTCATTTTCGAAATAAAATAAATACGGCTAACAATAGTCAAAAATCTTACCTGGCTTTTTCTTTAGCCTCGTCGATAATACAGAAATCTGTAACAGCATTTTTCGAATTTTTTTATTTTTGAAAAAAATACACCAAATTTTGGAAAATTGGATACGGTTGTAGATTTTTATAAATCCTATTATCTGATAACAAAAAACTTATGTTTTTTTCTTTATAAGCAATATTCTGCCCGAATTCTGAAACGCCAAGGTCACGTAATTTAGTAGGCCCAAGGAAACTGAAGTGAGTTTGATTGGAGTATTGGAATTCAGGTTTCGCATAGCTACCGGCCACTTGTCTAATGGAAAATTCGGCCAATAAATTGATACATGCCAATTGATAAAGATAATACGGAAATTTGTTATTTTTTTGATATTAGGGACTTATCGGTACATAAAGTCGGCATAGCCTGACTCGTCACTATTTTGATAGTTCCGCACGAAGGTTAAAAGGTTTCTGACATTTTGTCATGTAAACATGTCATCTAAACATGCTCATATTGTGCCGTTTTTAAAGTTGACAAATTAAAGTTAATGCCGTCCTTTATTAAAGTCAGGCACAAACTTTATGAAAGTCAACATTAGTTTGATAGCAAAAATGACATATTTAGACAACAACAATGTCAGATTCCTTTTAAACTTCGTGCGGAATTGTCAAAAATAGTGCCGTCTTTGTTAAAGACAGGCTATGCCGACTTTATGTACCGAAAAGTCCCTATTGACTAATGATTTTTCTTTTAATTCTTTTTAATTTGGAGACATTGCAATCCATGAAGCATGAAGCCGAGCATCAAAACCTTTTAAAGAAGCATTAATAAATGGTTACGTTCCTAATAATTTATACTTTTCCTCACATATGGTGTTCGCACCGTGTTCTGAACACTGCACGATCTCACTCGAAATGGTATTAGCGATGCCACCTATTGTTGATCTTTCAAAAAAATAGCAAAGCAGTGTTGTCAAATCTATGCCAATTTTAAGGATGGAGGCTAGGGCGGCTGCTTTTTGCGTAGAACACGGTGCTAGGGTGATTTCGAAATGTGACGTCACCAGTTCAACCACAACGTCATCGGTTCTTGGTATCGGCAAAATGCAGTTCCCAGTGACAGTTTTACAAAACCAAACCTAACTTATTGCTGTAAAATATTTGTTAGCGTTTTGTTTTTTTTTCCAATCCTTGGTTTATAAATCCCAAGTGATTTTGTTATTTTGATGTATAAACCTTCCATTAAATAACTGTTCTGACGAAAGCTGCCTGGCAGTGTCCGAATCTACCTCTAGCAGGAGTTCTTCCAATTGAATTTTGCACATTATTACCAAATCCATCATTTTATTATTGAAAAAAAAAATAGCCGGTGATCCATCACCCGACACTACTTGCGTATGTTGACAAATGACAACTCCCGACATATTTAAATCGTGATTGAAACGCTTTAGAAACAGTCCGAGGAGCGGTTTTGAAATTTTTTGAAATGTGTTGAACCGTAACGTCACCAGTTCAACGCCAAAATGGTTTCGAAATCGTCTTACGCCAAAAAAACGACTTTTTTTATACTGGGACTTTCCATCCATTACATGATCAATGTCCAGTGTTAGCGAAGTTTTTTGTAAAGTTAAAGACAAACACAAAATATCCATTCACCTAGCCGGGATTCGAACCCGAGACCTTCCGTGCGGCAGGCAGATGCGCTGTCCACTGTGCTACGGCGGCCGGCATGACTTAAGCAAGGGAAGCATAGTTTCGACTAACATATCACAAAACTCAAATAACAATTAAAATATTATTAATAGTTAAAGAAAACCAAAACTGACCTGTTTGGATTGTGAAGTTGTCTAACTGTGTGTGGTTCCCAAAGTGTTCCTACTGCTTTTCTTGTCTCAAATTTCACCTTGGTGTCTGATTCTTTCAGTTTTTGTAATATTTATATGGGTAGCGTTACTTTTTCACTTTTATTAAAACACCAATTTGTGGTGTTGGTTAGTTTACCTTTGAGGTTGTTGTTTCTATTCTTTTTTACTACAAAAAAGGCAAGGTAGGAATAGTATATTACATAACGAGAGAAGAAATTGACATATTTCACACGTTCGTGAACGAGGCGCTAGCCGAGTGAAACAACACGCGAATGTAAGAAAGTTACTTTCTATCGAGTTGTGTACGCTATTTTTCCTACGACCACTTTATGATTTAACTCATATTTTTTATTATTATTATTTTTTTTTCATTTTCATCTCAATAGAAAAAAGTATTTTGTTCTCTAGGGACGAAAATGATTTCGGTCTATTTCCGACGCTTCTACAAATCATAGCCTATTAGATACCTACATTTTTTGGATGGTTTGCTCTCATTCATTTTCGTCACTAGAGAAGAAAATACTGTGGTCTCTAGAGACGAAAATGAAATTGATATGCCTGTGAAATATGAAACTTTTTAAGGCGTTATAGAGTGCAGATTTGGTTACTTTTGTGTGTGGTCGTAAGAAAAAATATTTTAAAGGCCAATTTATGAATTCTTCCCCCTAATATATCCCCCTAATATATGAAATAGTAGTTTTCATAACTAGTGGCTAAAATAGTGCTTTTTTACAAGCGTTGGTTTAAATAACTAGCGCAGCGAGGTATTTAAAAACGCGAGTTAAAATAGTTTAGCCGCGAGTTGTGAACACTATTTTTTTAATACATTTATAAAAAAAATCCAAGAAAAACAGGAAAATGCTTTTAAAAATCTCGAACGAAGAGCACTTCTCCCAAGAAACCATCTTTACATTATAAATCAAGGGGGCTGGTAAATGAAATAACAATATGGTTTCCATAGTGATAAGCCTTTTTACTCGGTGACGTTTATTGTTGCGACATTTTAATCTTTGACAGTTTGATATTTTGCCGATTTTTTTAAATGAGTTTTCGTAAATACGTGGTGAAAACTAGCGGAAATGGCTTAATTTTTAGGAAAGAATAATTAGATTTTTTTAATATTACTATTTTCCACTATTTCATTTTAATTTTGGGTAAAAAACCGACCGAAATCTTTTTTTGCACCCGTGATCAAAAATAGTAGTTTTAACAACTAGTGCCTAAAATAGTAATTTTTTTACAAGCGTTAATTTAAATAACGAGCGCAGCGAGGTATTTAAAAACGCGAGTAAAAAAAAGCACAGTTTAACCGCGAGTTGTTAACATTATTTTTATTTATCAAAAAATCCAAGAGAAACAGGAAAATCTCGAACGAAGAGCACTTCTCGCAACACACCATCTTTACACTATAAATCAAGGAGGCTGGTAAATAAAATAACAATGTGGTTTCCCCATAGTGATGTGCCTTTTTCTAGTCTTTGACAGTTTGATATTTTGACGATGTTTTTAAATGTTTTTATCGTAAATACTTGGTGAAAATTGGCGGAAATGACTTAATTTTTAGGTAAGAATAATTAGATTTTTTCAATATGACTATTTTTGGCATGGGTAACTAAAACAAAAGTTTTTTTGCACCGGTAACTCAAAAAGCCATGCTTTAGTTATCTGCACACAAGCTGGTTACACCGGGCGTTTAATTGTTTCTCTTCTCCTATCGCTTTGGTCTTTTGTGTGTTCCTTGTGGGACACTCATCCAATTTTGAATTCTCGTTCTTTCCTCCCAAGATCCTTTGATCTTCTCTTGTTTAGATTCCTTTCGGTTGATGTAACTGATTTGGAAGTTTAACTTCTTGTTTTAATTGTCTTAGGAGCATATTCCTATTGGAAAGATTAACACGCAAGGACGAACCCGTATCAGGTGACTTATAATAAGTATCATGCGGAACGATGCCTATTTGTGAGTGATTCAGAGTTGGAAGTCAGAGTGTGCGATGGTGTTAAATGATGTCTGGATTGAGGGTGACTAGTGAATCCACTGACGAGCCCACGCTGGTCACCTCGGGCGAAATATCGTTTAATTGTTTCTCCTTTCGCTTTGGTCTTTTGTGTGTTCCTTGTGGGACACTCATCCAATTTTGAATTTTCGTTCTTTCCTCCCAAAATCTTTTGATCTTGTCTTGAACGCTACATGTTGTTGTAACATGTCGGTGTCAAAAAGCACAAACCTAGGTTTACTGGTGGCACAATTGTAATGTATATTAAATAATTGTATGCACAACCGGGCGTTAAAATGCCTTTTACCGACCGATAAGTGGCACTTTAACACCCTAGAGCCCACTTAATGCTCGCGGGCATTAGAGTGACTTTTGCTGAAATTTTATAGTAATGCTGCTTTTTCTGTTTAGCTTGCATTTTGTTCGTTCAAAATAAAGAGATTTTTTACCTAGATTTGTTTTTTTTTAGTTTTTTCATAGCTGTAACAGCAATGAAAAGCAAGCTTTTGTTTTATTTTTTCAATTTTTATTCCTAGAACAACAATAAATAAATTACATAATTATAGGTACTTTACTAATGTCGACGTTGTTGTTATTTCGTTTCTCCTTTTCGCTGAAGTAAGCCAGCAAAGTGTCTTGTTTTAAGTTTAGGCATTCACTTTCAGCAATATTCTTCTCTGAACACCACAAAAAATAGTCCTTATATACCTTTCCATAAAGTTTTCTGGATTTTTCCGGCAAAAGGTCCTTCTTTGCCTCTTCGGCGGCATCCAGGATTTCTCTGGAGAGACTTGGTGAACTCTGTTCCTCGATATCCATTGAAATCGCGAAAACAATGCAGTTTGTATGAAAATTTAGAAGAAACTTCTCAAGTGACGCTCAGTTTGTTTATTTGGTTGCTACGTTTACGTTCCCACACAACAATGCATTAAATGGGCACATTTTTGCTTTATGGTGTGAAGTGAAAGAATAAAAACATTACAATTTAATTTTTTTAAATTTGCTTAACTTATTTTATAGGATTTATCAATTATTTTTAAGTCAGATGAGTTTTTAAACATAACATTGATGATTTGTAGTGCAATTGATTTTTTAAATGTCTTTTAAAAACACTACATATGATTTGCCACAGGGCCTTTATTTTATCAAAAAAATAACAAATATATAATATATGTATTTTTAATCCTTGGAAAAATTCCAAAAGCACAATTATTTATTTTTGTAAACAAATCAAAATAAACATTATATATATAAATATTGGTTCACAAAAAGTTTTATAGGAATTAAATTATAACGTAGTTTTAATCATGAATACATCAATAATAATTTTTTGCTTTCAAATTTCGAAGTAGGTTACCTACCTAACCTAATGAAAAAGAATGTTTAAGATAAATAATCCCCTTTGCTCCAGAAAAAATGTAGACAAGAATCCCTTTACAGTATTTTGGGACAGTTTGAAATAAACGAAAACCACGATATTAAAAATACAGAAGAGTATTATAGAGTTTTAATTTATAAACGAGTTTTAGACAAAATCATTTCGGACATAAAATCAAGGTTCAATAACGAGAAGTATTTTTGACCTGAACATATTCATACCAAGTTTTATACAACGTGAAGCCAAAATCAGAGCAAAATTAACTAATGTGGTTTCCAAATACTATAAACTGTTTGATTAATATAAAACACAAATTTTTGAACTTTTATTGGGAGAAGTCAGTATTTGGAAACAATATTGGTCAGAAGTAGGCAAAAGCTTAAATCAAAAAATAATATGATAACGTTTTAGAGGCAATGAACAAGTGTGGCGATATTTTTCCGTTGATAAAAACATTCTTGGATGTTTGTCAGTAACCCATGCTTCGTCAGAAAGAAGCTTCTCCTGCCTCAGAAGATTGAAAATATAAGTACTTAAAAACACTATGACATGACATTGAGCAAGTCATTGCTGGTTTGCCCAAAATTCAATAAAAAAGGTAATGTCTCAACTTAAAAAGATTTTTAGACCTCTATGTTTTTATAACTGAAAGTTGTAAAAACATAGATAACAAACAAACAAATTATAAGCGCGGATTCCAGTGGGGTAGAGAAGTAATTAACCCGACCCCCCCACGCTAAATTTAAATTTTTTACGAAAATATTTAGAAAATCAAAAGTAGGGCATACATTTTTTTTATTAAAAAGTGTATAAAATAAACAGCTTAAAATCTGAGTGCCACCCCTTAGATTTGGGGCCACAACCGCGCTTGTAGGTACTAAATTTTGTTTGCGTATATTAATATGTTCCTCATAAAGGCTATACTTTTATTCTAGTTTTTTTCGTATGGAAACCACCCCCCCCCCTTCTCAAATGACTGGAACCGCCACTGTCATATGCAAGTTTTTTAAAGACCTATGCAACAAGCTGTTACTTGCCTCTCTACCCAAGCAGCAATTTAACGGCGTAGCGACGTTGTTAAATGTGACCCGACGTTATGATACGACGTCGTTTTAGCCAACATGCCGACCCGGATTTACCCCAAAATGGTGAATGATTTTTGAGTCCTTAAGTCGTTGTGCAGTGACTGGAGTCGGAATAGTAATCGTTCTTGTTACGTCGTAAAATACGACCCAAAATGACTACACTAGCGCCCTCTTTGTTATCGATTTTTTGGTGGTGTTTCACTACCCAAAAGGTTGCCCATCTCAACCTTTGGGATTTTCGGTTACTAAAATGAACTTATTTTTTGTATACACTTTAGAAAATGGCAAACAAAAAATTATAATTTTATAATTGCCGTTTATTAAATAGTATTTATATGGGCACTATGGGAGCAAAATTTAAAAACGCAATTCGGTTTACTGACAAATATGCTTAGAAAAGGAAAGAAAAAACACGTGCGCCCTTGATTTGTTTGTGTTTAAACGAAAAATATTGTTTTTTTTAATGTAAAAAAAATGTATGCTACTAAAGCCCTCTTTTTAGGATTCTATGGTCAAATACCTATCTCGCCCGGAACATAAAACGTCTCCAAAATGCCATTCAATGGTGTTTGTAGTATTTTTTGCCGTGTTAAGTAAATATAAACAATGGCGGCCACTTCGAACATAAACGACGGCATCAAAAATGGCAAATATTATGAGAATCCCAAAAAATACACGTAAATGGACTACAGTCGTCAAACATTCCCAAATGAACCACTTGCCACGACCGTTGGTTACTATCAACCCAACATGCGACTGGAAAACGCTCCAACAACTCCGATGACAGTTGACAGTCTCCATAACCTTACCTTTTATTCGATTTTTCTAAATAAATGGTCGGTGAACTGTAAAATAAAATTTAGTTTTTTCAAATATGGCAGGACACTTCAAAGATCCTACTTCTTGGAAGAAAAAGCAAAAAGTATTTTTAGTGAGCGGCAAGAAGTGAAGCTGTGGATCAGACATTACTGTATAAAGAGCACCAGTCTTTCCCTTTCACCCATATACCTATTTGTAGGATAATGTCATCTCTCTTTTACCATTTGAGCCAGTTATTTAAAATCTGCGTACATAAGTGCGGCAGCGAAGGAGAATATTATGCCATTAGTTCCTTTGGAAACTTTTCTTCTTCATAAGGAAAGGGCACTTAAGTTCGTCAAAACTCGGGCCGAAAAACTTCACAAGACCGGCCAGGAACGTCGCAAGTTCACTTAATGTGAAAGTTGTTGAGACGTTGATACGGCAGAACGCAACTAGAGTCTCATGAGAACGTCCACACGACGTCACTGGTTGACTAGAAAATGCCCCAATGCGTGACAGGTCGGCTAAACGTTGGGTAGACGGTAACAATGGTACTGCAGTATTATCTAACGTCAAAGCAACGGAATTTTGTCGTAATATGTAAGACTGTCTGAAGATCACTAATTTATACACCCAAATTAACGTCCATTTAGGTGAAGTATGTGGTAATTGGTCAGAAAATTGTTGCTTGGGTAGTTTTAGTAGTTCTTAAGAAAATACCTGGGACAATACCATTTTTGTAAGTACCTGCAAAAGTAAATAAATAAAACCGGGTACCTAATGTAAAAAAAAATTAAAATTTGGGTTTTTATTTTAACTTTATATGAAATATACAGGGTAGGCCATTTAAAAGGGTCCACCTGGATTTTTTCAAAGACTGTAAAGAATTGGAGAAAATGCTGAAACACGTCGATTTTTTTTGTAAGGGGGAGACTTTTTGGCTATCTTGAAATTTTTGTAGCGCGCATCCCCTTTGAGGGTTAAACTTTACCCCTAAATTTTGAATAAGGAATGTGGGTCGAGTGATACCTTGTTTTGAATGTCTCCTGAATGTCTTGACAATCGTGTAAAAAATCTCCCCCTTGCAAAAAAAATCGACGTGTTTCAGCATTTTCTCCAATTCTTTACAGTTTTTGAAAAAATCCAAGTGAACCCTTTTAAGTGGCCAGCCCTGTATAATATCACCCTATATAATTTCATTTTTTTAAATGACCAAAAAAAAATCCTTTTTAAAAATAGCTTCAAAATATTTTTTACAGTTAGATAATAACCAATTTTTTTTGGTTTACAATCATTATAATTACAATTGATCTTTTTTCGATATACCCTGTACCATCTTTCTACATATGCACTACCCTCCTGGTGCAGCCAAAAAGTACACAGCAGTTTTTAAAAAATTGCCAAAAATATCGCTCGCTTTTACCCATCACTTTGATTTGCACCATTATTTAGTACATTTACTTAGTTTACCTCTTGTAAAAATGACTTAAGAATAAAAAACAAGTTACTCAAAAATTATTTACCGGCCTCTAAAAGAGGCTTTAATAAAGGAACTTCCAACGGATCGCCAGTGTTATTTGGTTGAACGGTCAACTTCTTCAGGTTTAAAATGCACTTCATACACCTAACAAAAAAACACTTTCAGTACTCTAAATTCAGTGTATTTTTTCACCTGTATCTTACGCATGTACGCTAGCTAGGAACAAAGTTTTCTGGTTTTATGCATTTGCAAGTTTTTCGTTTCTTGGAAATTGAACACACACAGGTACAACACGTGTTATGCATTGGTAAAAGATACACAAACAATTTAATTACCTTCACAAGATTTATAAATGCAAGTCCTACAAAAATTGGTGGATTTTCGAACAAACTCTTAATAACGCACACTTTTATACGAATAACTGCACTTTAATCGCCAAAATGATGTAATAAAATACGCTTATAAACAACCAGAAACCACTTGAAATCATCATTTCTCTAAAAAATGCACTTTAACCCTAAAAAGACTGACGATGAAAAAAGCACTAACTATCGCGAATTTCGAGTCAAAACTCTAAATTACCTGTAAATACTCATACGACAAACATTTTCAAACCATTTGGAATATTTAAATATAAAAAAAAACAATAAAAACTCGTTAAAAAAGTCCCTCGAAGACGCGATTTCGCGATGTAAACAAACAGACTGAATGTCAAACAGGAACGTAAGACGACGCCATATTGTTTTTATTTCGGGTTGATCCAACGCCTTCTATGTAGGTCGTATTGGTCAGATTGCTTGATTAAAAAGTGACATGAATAGGCTGGCCGCCCATTTACTGACAGTGATTCGAGTATTGTTTAGAGAGCTATTGGGAAATCAAAATAAGCAAAGCGCCCTCTAACCTAAAGCCCCCAACTATCCTAAAGCCCCCGATACCATGGAAACTGCAGGTGTTTTGTCAACAAGGCCCACAGTAGGCAGAAGGGTATTTTTACGTTTTCTGACAGAAAACCATTCGAGGTTATGTTTATCTTTCAAAAATATTTTTTCAAAAACGAATATGAAACCACTCCGCGTGTGCGGTCGCCCGCCGAAAATGGCCTAGCGCTGCGCGAGCATTACCCCGAGTTTATCAAAGAACCAAGAGAACTTTACTGGCTCGCTGGAATTACTAGGAATTCGCCTAGAAACATTCCCATAACTTCACATAATTTTGTTTTTATTTTGATTCAATTTTTTTTTTTAATTTTTGCGGCATAAGTTATGTGCAAGTTTACTAGTGAAATATTAGAGGCCTAAGGGTATATTTTAGATCCCAACAGCAGTTTCAAAAACACACGGATACTTGAGTATTAACAAAACAGGTCAGTAAAGCTCCATTTAGAGGTTGAAGAGACTCTTGCTAGTCGTTGATGCTCCTGTTTAAAATAGAATATGATTATTTCGTTTAGCGTCATCAGCCGATTTTTAAATCTGCATGCTTTTTAAGTTAACCTGTTGTCCTTAAATCAGTGGTAACAGCTAGCAGGAGTGTTTCAAATTCAATTATAAATGCACTTGTAAATGCAACCTTAAACACTAAACCCAGTTACTTTAATATGTAGTTGGGTAGCATTTTGGTAATTATGCAGTATACGGTTTTCTGCCATTTTTGATTTTTTTTGAAAAATTCTTTATGGGGGCACCTTCTAGGGTCCCTAGGACCCCAAATCCGCCTGCGCCTGATTTTTTTTTTTTTAACGAGAAAAAAGGGTGCCCAGGGGGGGTTGTAAAGTGTTTTTTTAATTGTTTTGGGTTGGTTTGGATTAGGTTGGGTTGGACTGTGTTGGTTTGGTTGGTTTTAGTGAAAAAAAATAAAAAAATAACAAAAAAAATAAAAAAAAAAACCAACCGGCGCAGACGGATTTGGGGTCCTAGGGACCCTAGAAGGTGCCCCCATAAAGAATTTTTCAAAAAAAATCAAAAATGGCAGAAAACCGTATACTGCATAATTACCAGCGTTTTTTTAGCAAGTAATTCTGCAGTAAATGGTTTTTTTTATTTTAGTATTTTACTCGGTTTTTTTTATGAAAAAAATCTTATTAGTATGTAGGCACTGACTAGGGTCCTTAAAGAGTTAAAATTTATGAGCACTGGAAATGCTAAAAAGTGCTGGCTTGGTTTGAGTTCAGTATTTGGGTGGTTTAGTTCCCGCTTTAGTTTAAAAAAATGAAAAAAGTTTCATCACTGGTAAATTTGAACTTCCTAGGGGCTCAGGTAAGTGCTAAATAGGTATCTAAAGAAAACTGTTTACTACACTAATACCGTTTAGCCTTAATATATAAAGTGAGCAGCATGAAATAATACTGTGGCCAGTTTCTCAATAGCAGATTATCAGAAACTTAAAGTAACTCGCGAGCTATAAATACCAGTTTTCTTGCTGTTTTTAAGCCAATATTTTTTTTAGGTTAACCCTGAGGTAATGTAACTTACCCTCACCTTGAAGCCCTGGTTATCCTGGAGTTAATTTTAACCTGATTTTTAAAGATTTTTACTAGGTTATGTTGCTTGAGTTAACACAAACTCGCTTTTGAGAAACCGGCCCTTAGTCTCTCTTGTTTTTTGAATAAAATAGGTTAGTGACTTGAAAATTGGAGAATATTAATCAGGAAAAATTCTTTAAAATATAAATCCTAGTTGCTCATTCATCTTTCAAATAAATTAAATACACAGGATCAAATACTATGTGTGTATGTCATAACTCGTGGTTAGTGAACACTTCTATGAAAGTTGAATCATGCACTGTGAACCTGCTTAGATTTTGAAACTCATAACACAGGAAAATAAAACTGCAGATTACATAACTTGATTTACTTTGGCTTGATACTTTTGTCCAAACCTCTGTTTCTGTAACTAAAAAATTATTATGCAAACAATCTTTTAAACAGTTTATAAAAATGTGCCACTCAAGAGAAAATTTTTAAGAAATATTGGTTGTCCTCGCCTAAAGTGCAAAATATAGAAACAAAATTTAGAGATAGAATATTTCTTGTTATTTTTATTATTCTTTTAGGAGCTGTATATAATAACAAAACATATGGAGCGGTGGATATTTAGGCAACTACCTAAAATGAAAAAGAAGAAGATTCTAAAGTGCCACCACCCAGAGAAGAATAATAATCTATAAAATAAAAAGTCTACAATTTGTACCCAAACCTACAGAGCAGTTGATATTTTGCCAACTAAAATGTATAGCAAAACAAGATGGTTCAATAGAGTCAACACCAAACAAAGAATAATAATCTATAAACTCAAAGTAAGTTTTTGCTTCTGATTTCAATTATATTTGGTAAAAGTTCCTTAAATAAACAAAATTTATTATAGTCTAGATCCGATATCAAAAATTAATTTAACTCTTATTGTTTATTGCAAATTTCTGGGACCTATTTCTGGACATATTTTGAGCCTCCCCTCATCTATTTCAATTCATTAGGAAAAAAAGAAAAACTATACACAAAGAACAAAACAGCGAACAATTTTGAAGGGGGACACTCACAGATACTTTTTGGCTCTGTTGGAAATTTCATAGGGTAATTTTTATCTCTGGAATTTAAAAGGGGAAAGGTCTTTACTATTAATTATGTCAAAATTACAAAAAGCTAGGATGACTGGTGTTTAAGATATTTGCTTTTAAATTTGGTATGGAATGAAGAAAAGGTTTGAACCTTTTCAGCGGATCAGTTTGACCACCAAAATTAAAAGTAGGATTATTTGTATGGTATGTTTGAGAAAACAATCAGAAAAAAATCATGAAATGTTTATTCCCTTTTTTATTATGAAAAATGTAACTTTAAAACCAACATTTTTTCCTGACTTTTGTGCAAGACATTGTTTATTTGTCGCTCCTTGACAAATTTAAACTTAATATCTTGCATGTTTGTAAAGCAATTTAAACGATCTTCTAAATAAGATGTCATTCGAGCCACTTTTTTATATAATTTCTCCTGGAGAAACTCATATCCCTCAAGTCACCCCCAAAAAGCCTGTTTATGGAAAAAAATATATTAAAAAGTAATTTCTAGACTACTAAAATTGTATAATGTTTTTCAAGTGTTCACCAAATACTCAAAAACACCTCTGTTATGTTTTCGTTGAACATGAATTTGAATTATTTCAAGCATAAATCAAGGTGCCAATGGGCTTTTTTCCATGTTTGAAGGGAGCGCTTGATAATAAAGGTTTTTTGACAGATTTTGTTAGCTAAGGGGGTCTATTTTACAAATCCAAGTGATGAAACTCTGGCTCCTTTGGGAGAACTCCAAAAAATAAAACATAATCTAGGCATCATAAGGGTTCTAAGAACAGATTTAACAGTAAACATTTTTTAAAATGGACTATATATAAATCCATTTTTGTCAGAATATATAATTTTTTTGACTCCCCAAATATTCCAGATGGCGATGACGGCGACTTAAAAACACAAAATTTTGATGAGAAACTAGATCAAGTACACACATATAATACATTAACCTCAGGGTTTTTGGAAACACTGATTCCATTTTTTAGAATAAACATTTTTTGGGAATAATATAATTAAGGTTCCTAGGGACAAAAAGAATCGTAAATGACAAAAAAACTTGTGACCTCAATTTAGAAATTTTTGAATCAACTGAATTCATTTTTGGTGTAAATTTTTAGGGGTAATTTAAGGGGCCTAAGGGTGAGTTTTAGGGGTAAAGTGGTAAAAACAACATACTATTGATAGAAAAACATCACTTTGGAGATTCTAGGGTTAACTAAATTCATTTTGGGGGTTAAACAGTTTTTAGGGGTAATGTAAGGAGCCTGAAAAGGTAACATAAAAAATTATTGGTGTAAAAGATATGTGATATATTGATTTAGGGGTTTTTTGGGTCTTCCAAAATTAATTTTGGTGTTCCAATTATTACAATAGGGATTCAGATGAGGATTTAGAGGTAGTTTTAGGGAAATATATCGATTTGGATATTTTTAAGTCTTCTAAAGTTGTATATATGTTAAGAGGTAATATAAGTTTGGGCTAGGTCCACAAATTTTGTCCTAAGATCCTTCTATTATCTCCAGAATTTTTTTTTATCCAAAGAATAATATCAGTGGATCCCAAAACCCTCAATTTTATATATCATATGTCTGTATTTGATCTGGTTTCTTCTAAAATGTTTGTGTCCCATCTTAAATATTTTGAGTTTTACAATTCATAAAATGTACACCTGTACCAATTAAAATCAACTAGAAAAACTGAAATTAGTCAACCATGCATGCAAAATGTTTACTTTTAAAATTGCTACTAGAACCCTTAGATACTTCTAAGAATGTTTAAATCACATAAATGGATTAAAGGAACCCAAAAACCCCTGAATTGATGTATCAGATGCCTATATTTTGTTTTATTTTTTTTATTAATTATTTTAAAAAAATGGTCACCACCTTGAATATCTGGATTCAAGTTCCCCAAAATCAGTAAAAAAATATCTGTTATCAAGCTCTATCTTCAATTTTGTTGTTTTCTCTAAAGAAAATATTTTTTCAGTTCATACACTTATACTTTTTTTTTAATTTCAGAACCTAACCATGTGAAGCCTGATATTTGAAACTACAGCTACTAGTTTGCGGTTCCAAAGAAGGAAAAAATAACATGTCTTTTCTTTTTTAAGTTAGATTTAATTTAAACGATTATTAATAAGTATTTTTAAGATAAGTTTTTAAATTAATTTATTTAATTGCATATCTATAGGTGTTTATAATGTTGTGGCCAAAATCACCTCAACAAGTTGAGCCATGTGTGCATTTAGTTTTACTTCCAAGAACCAGATGCCCACCGGTGGACACAAATCCTCCACTGTTTTGTGACCATCGGTAGGCACGCGGTCCTGAGACGTAAAACAGAAATGCCCACGTGTGGGCATGGGCAATGTGTTAATAGGAGGGTGTCACATTCTAAACACCAAATACATTTAATTATGTTTTACATTGAAATATTTATTACACTCCATTCCAAATTGCTGCAGACCAGTTTTTTGACACTGACAATGACAGTTCCATTTAGCTTCTTTGTTTAATTATCAGCCGCCATATTGAAATAGGTCCGGAGAATTTGGAATGAGGTGTAAATGTAAAAATGTAATTTTTCAGCATATTTTTTAAAATTTTATTATATATAGTTAATTAAAATTGCTAAAAATATTTCTACAACACAAAAATGCTAAAGTATTCTACCCATATAGTTGTTATTGTTCTGTGAATAACTAAAATGTATAAAAATTGTATTGTTCATTCTGGTAGTTTTCTTGCCTAAATTCCAAAATCTGAAAATAAAAAAAATTAGAGGTAAACATTTGTATAATTTAGTTACAACGCTTTTTTTAGTACTAGTAAGGAGTGCTTTAATAAATGTTCACTTACAACCAAAACAGAACTCCAAAAAAGAGAAAGTATTTCTGCAACCCTATCTTTGCTGCAACCTTATCTTATGCATTTTTAACTACATTGGGCATTGGTAATTAGAGTTTTAGTTAAAGGATCTTTTATTAGGAAATTAGAGATTTTTGGACCTGTAGGTATCTCTTTCAGAAGCTACACATTTCAAATTTTTACACAATAAATGATTCACTAACAGAAAACACAAATTTACATAAAAGATAGCAAGAGATGTAACATTACATTTGGTACCTACCTATATGCCAACAAAAATAAATAGGTAGTATTTCTGTGTGTGCAAGCATATTAAATATTAAGTTTTTGGATTTTATTTGAATTATTTATTTTTGAGTTTGCACAAGAAGTAATAATTTTGGGTAAAGGATTTAAATGAGAAAGGCATCAGTACATAAGGTCAATAACAGAGTTTGTACAGAAAACCTTTAATTGGATTCTCTGATGTCTCCCAGTTTTCCTAACCATTTGTAAAAAACTTATCATAATTTTTTCAAGAATTTTGTATAAAAGAAAACAGCTGCAAAATTTTAGTTTGACAAATTTCATGATTCTAATTTGTTTTTAAATCAATTTTTTCCAGATGGGCTTCCAGATTTTCCTTGTTTTTGTATATTTTTTTGTGAAATTTCCTGACCTTTTCAAAGAATAGATTTCTCAACTTTTCTCGGTTTTTAGTTCCATAAATACTCTGACTGATTAAAATTGTTACAATAAGAATTTTAATTTTGAATTTTATATATATACCTTGAAGACAAGAAAAGCAGTGTCATTCCATCTTGATAGATTTCTTTCCTACAATAAGGCATGATTTAGGAAATCCCTGACACTGCAGCTAGTTTGCTTATTGCAAGGCTTATTGTATTCCTCATTGCATATTCTTTTCTACTGTTCACATAGGTGTTTTTTTGCCAGGTGGAGCAGCCTTCTTATTAGTATTTTCAGGAACCCTCCCTCCTAGACAGTTTCCTCAGGCCAGTATGCTTATTCTTGAACAAACGTGAGGGGAATTTCGCTCACCTCACCTCTCGGTCCTTTATCTTGGACACCTTAAATTTACAAAAATATTCAGGTCCTAATTTTATTTTCAACTCTTAAAAAGTGCATAGAGGTAGGTATTAAAAACAGGACTTTCTCTAGCTTTACTGTAGAGAAAACTTAGAAATAAGTAAATGAGCCAAAGTGAGCAAAATGTGCCTCACTATTTTTTTGTATAATGTTTTTATTCTTTAACTAATATTTTCATTATAGTCTGTGAGCCCAGGCCTATGAAAATTTATGACTACCTCACCGTTGAGACTTGTATGTGTTCTTCAAGATGTTCTAAGGGGTATTTTTAGAGACCCCTCCAAACTTAACCCTTAACTGAGCCCTTAAGTTAAGGTCCTTTCAACAGAATTTCTCGGAAATGTTTAAATTAAATAATGTGACCATGTGTTTTAAATACTTATAAAGCAATCCTTGAAAAATCAGCTGTGAGGAGCTTAATTTAACTTTTCGATGCTATCAAGAGGGGCTTAATGACAAAATACATTTTTTTGACAAAATGTTTGTCAATTTCTTGTTAAAAAAGTTACAAATTTAAGAATATATATGTTTAAAATGTCATCTGAGTGGACATAAAAAATAAATATTATGCAAAATCTGGCAAGGTCTTAACAGTTTAAGTTATGGGCTGTAGGACTATTAATTTGTATGGTACCTAATTCCACATATGTCAGTGGTAGTCAACTGAGTAGTCCACCCTTCAAAAAGGAAAAACATACTTATTATATATAGATACCTACATAAAATAACTTGTTTTGCAGAGGAATAAAGGCGTATTTAGAGTTCTGTAAGGCAAGTGGTATGAGGTAAGATGCAAGGAAAATAAACAATAACAAATGCATGCTGCTCTTACTGCATACCGCTTGTGGCTTACAGAACACTTACTTTGTTTATATAGGCCTCTTAAAGCGCTTTTATATAAGGATGGTTTGAAAATGTTGAAGAAAGCGATTTTATTTAAAACCATCTATATATAAAAGCACTTTTAGGTGCATATAAACCTAGTAACTGAGGACAGCAGCATATGCTTGCTTTAGTTATGGAACTCTGAATACACCTTAAAAGAATCTAAAAGGAAGAAATTTCCTTAAACTAAAAATGAGTACCTAATAACGTTGCCTAGTCACTTGTAGTTATTTCAAGGGGTAATTATGCAGTATACGGTTTTCTGCCATTTTTGATTTTTTATGAAAAATTCTTTATGGGGGCACCTACTAGGGTCCCTAGGACCCCAAATCCGCCTGCGCCCGTTGGTTTTTTTTTGTTTTTTTTTTAAATTTTTTTCACCAAAACAACCCAATCCAACACAGTCCAACCCAAACTAATTCAACCCAACCCAAAACAATGAAAAAAACACATTACAACCCCCCTCCAGGCACCCTTTTTTCTCTTAAAAAAAAATCCCTTTGGATTTGGGGCCCTAGGGACCCTAGTAGGTGCCCCCATAAAGAATTTTTCATAAAAAAATTAAAAATGCCAGAAAACCGTATAGTGCATAATTACCTTTCAAGGAAAAACCAAGGGAAAAACCCTTATAAAGACAACAATACTTATTCAAAAAATGTATAGTCAACCCGAGGTCTTACCTTAAGAATTTGCTTCCTTTTATTTTTTCTTGATCCATTGCATATTTTCGGAGTCTTTAAGCACACCAAGAGGCAAATAATGTACTACATTAGCAAAAACCGAGGCACAAATAGAAATACTTATTGTTGTTGTCTGAAAAATAAACACGCAGTCACATGGACCTAAAGGTTTATTTGCGCGGTGGTACCGTACAGCGGCGGTAATGATGATGCAAGGCAAGTTCGGGCTACAGCAACGCATCATGAGTTACACGGAAGCGAAAGTAAAAAAAAACTTATGTGCTTTAGCAGCGCGGAATGCGAAATCAAAATAAGTAAACTATCCCCAAATTTTTGACCCGGTGCAAAAAAAGCTCTGGTGTCCCACTGTGGACAAAAATAAATAAACTCTCCGCGTTGCCATGGAAAACAAATGCAATGACGTAAAGTTTTGCAAAAAAATCAGGTCGCCACGGTTAAATTGATTTCCCAATAGACCAACAATTTTTTTTTGGAATAACTCATGAATTCTTTTTTCACACATAAACACGATTAAGTATAAAACATTGTATGTAACTTGTTCTTAAATTGCGTTTAACGACCTCGGCGTGTAAAAAATCTCGCCTACCGGCTCGGGTCTTTGTTTTCACGCCGCAGGCGTTAACAATGTCTTTAAGGTCTAGATACATAAATAACTATTATTTTCACGAGCATTCCATGGCAAAAATCTCAACAAATACTCTTTTTTCCATAATTTCTCTCAGTCAACTTAAGGCTACAGTTTTTCCCCAGATTTTAAGTAAAAAAAAGGTACAACTGGCAACGCCTTAAGGTAATTAAAATAAAGAAGAAGTTAAAAAACCTCCAAATCGGTTACTTCAACCGAAAAGAAACTAAAAAACAAAAGATCAAAAGATCCTGGGTGTGCAATTAAAACAAAGAAGAAGTTAAAAAACCTCCAAATCAGTTACTTCAACCGAAAAGAAACTAAAAAACAAAAGATCAGAAGCTTTATTTTAATTGCCTTAGAGGCATGATCCTACTGGAAATATTAATACGCCAGGACGAATTCGTATCAGGTAAGGTAAGGTAAGTACCAGTGCGGAACGATGCCTATTTGTGAGTAGTTCAAGGTTGGAAATCAAAGTGTAGGATGGTGTTTAATGATGTATGGTGGAGGGTGACCAGTGAAACTACTGATGAGCCCACGCTGGTTACCCATGGTGAAACATCGTTTAATCATTTCTCTTTTCGCTTTGATCTTTTGTGTGTTCCTTGTGGAATGCTCATCCAAGTTTGAATTTTCGTTATTCCCACCCAAGATCTTTTGATCTTTGGTTTTTTTGGCAACGCCTTGTTCTTTAATTTTTTAATCTTTTTCCAGAGTGCACAGGGAAAACTAAACATCAGAATTATCTAAAATTTTGCAGGGGTGACCATTTTTAAATGCTTAACAAAAATATCTGTAGGATTTTTCTAAATTCTCAATTATTTTTTTCTTCAAAATAAAAGCTCTGGTTCTGTTATCTATCCCAAAAGCCTCAAAATAATTGCGGTTTATAACAAACCCGATTTACAAAAAAAAATAGAGAAATACTCACAATTTCCTCTGGATTACATTTTTCCTTTTTATATTTCCTTGCTTTAGCGAAAATAAAAACTTTCCTTTTTTCTAAAACCCTACATTCGGCGCCCATAACTCCACATAATTTTGTTTTTATTTTGATTCAACCATTTTTTTTTTAAATTAAAATTATTACTGCATATTTATTTGCAATCTTGGAGTGCAAAGGATAGATTTTAGAACCTCAGTTTCAAAAGCACACGGATACTTGAGTACTAACAAAACAGGTTAGTGAAGCTCCATTTAGAGGTTGGAAACACTCTTGCTAGTCGTTGACGCTCCTATTTAAAATAGAATACGATTATTTCGTCTAGCGCCAGCAGTCGATTTTTAAAACAAATTCAATGACGTAAAATTTTGCAAAGAAATCAGGTCGATATAGCTAAATTAATTTCCCGTACAGTGTTGCTAAAAACAATTCCCCAGATTGTAACTTCAAATTTGTCCACAACAACAATCTAGGGCGTTTAGATTTCTGTCAACTTTCAAACTCAGTTTTGTTCAGTGGGTCATTGAGGTTAGGTTTTAGAGAGGTTTTAAGAAAAAAAATATATAATCTTTAAAACATAGATATTTGTTTTCGCTACATCGCCAACTACCATTTACCGTAAAATCTCTTATGTAGCCCTTTTCTGGGGGGCTATTTTTGGAAAATATTGAGGGAACCTTAAATAGAAACCCCCTATTTTGACTTCATATTTGAATTGTATCCCATATCATAAGATTTACGTTACTAATTTTCGAGATATTGGCTTTCAATATGTCAAAAATTTAATTTTTGAAGTCCCGTATCTTAGAAACTAAAAAAATATATCTCCATTGTGTTTATTATCGATTTTGAGCAAATAAAAAACGATAACAGTTTAACGTTTGCACATTCTTATTTACAGTTTATTGATTTTCAGTGATTTTGAGGATATTATTCCAAAAATATGAAGTAAAAGGTCAAATTGTTAAAATGTTTATTTCCTCGTAAAAATGGTTGGTAGATATGGTCCTTTAAAAATTTAATTTTTGACATTTTAAAAGCCAATATCTTGAAAACTAGTAAAGTAACCTTATGATATGGGGTACCATTGGAAAGAGAATTTTATCAAGAAATCAAATATGAGGTCAAAATAGAAAGTTGCTTTTTAAGATTTTCAGTATATTTTCGAAAAAGAGCCCCCCAGAAATGGGCTACAAAGGGGATTTTACTTTTTACGTTAAATGGTAGTTGGCCATGTATCGAAAACAAAAATCTATGTTTTAAAGATTATGTTTTTTATCTCTCTAGACCAAGTGTGATTAACTAAAGACAACGTCGTTAATCGCCCTCCTAAACCGGGTCCGGAGTTTCTCAATTAAAATTTCCATAATCACAGTCTATGTCGAAATCAAGTGAAATTTAGCGTAAAGTATTTGTTATGTTGGAGTTTCCTTTCCGAGTCATAACAATATCTTCCGCTCTGGCGAGCATCGGGACGCTCATCAAAATTTAACAATTAATTATCGACTTTATGTTTAAATTATTATTAACCCTTGGCGTATGGATGTTTCGAACGGGGATGTAATATGAATAATATTTTGGCTAAATAGTATTTGTAGTCCAGTCACCTAAAGGTCAAAATAAGACAAAGGTGTAGTGGTTGCAAAAAGGTTTGGGCACGTTTTTAAAATCAACGTTTTTTAGACTTCGGTCGCATGGACAGGTGAATAATCACATCATTACCGATGAATGTCAGATTGACCATTACACGACGAATAAACAAACGCTCGATATAAATCAGGAGCGTATTCCATTAGTAAAAAAAATGGTATTAAATATGGGCGGATACAGGGGAGGGGCGATCGTCCCCGCTTTGCACCTGACCTGACCCATATTTCATTGAATAATTTGCAAAAAAAACGAAAAATATTCAAATTTCTAGTTTCAGTTTCAAAAAATTTCACCTACGTCGCTATAACGTCGTTGATTGTTACAATTTTAGTTTTTTTTTAAATTTTGGTTAAATACTGCTTAGTGTCAGCGGCATTTACGTGTAAAAAACGATATTTTTACAAAACACCTTAATCGACAGAAAAAATAAAGTTTTCGGTTGGTCTGTCGGTCTGTTGTCTGTTTTCTGCCTGTATACATGATAACTCAACTACGCCTTAATCTATTTTAACGAAATTTAGTACAACAATCTTCTATCGGCTGACCATGAACTGATTAACTTTTCGGTAGGGTGGTGGGGGGTTGAAGGGAAGAAAAGGGGGATAAAATATTTTAAAAAATTTTAATTTTGGAACAAAGTAAGTAAATAATAAGTATAATAAGTAATTCGTGGGAGCTTTAGTTTCTGAGTTATTTGAAAAAACGTTAAAATATATTAAAAGAATTATAAATTTAGAGGTAAAGCAGCTATTGATATGCGGTTTTCAGATTTTGGTTTTCGTAAATATTACCCAAAAATTTAGTTATAAGGTTCAAATCTTTCAAAGCTACAGTTTTCGAGATATTTTTATTTCCTTTCAACATAAAATTGTTAAACTTTCGTCTGTGTCGCATTTCTGACATGATTTTTATAACAAATCTCATGGCAGCTAACCCATCCCAGTTTTTTTAAAATATTTACCTATTTAAAAAGAAAAAAAATCAGGAATGTTCTGCTTAAACTGCATAAAATTTATTACAATTTTCAAACGTGAATATTTTTCAAGCATTATTTTAACAATTTTAGCAACAATTTAGTTTAATCTAGATAATTGTCCACTATATTTTTTTTTAAATTATAAAAAGGGCAATTTTGGAATAAATTTCTCAAAATTTTTGCCTGCGGGGCATTTAATATTAATCAAACCCAACATCTACAACAAGATTTCAAGCTTAATTTTCATAACTTGATGTTATAGTACTTGACGGTTTTCTTAAATTAAATGATCGATTTTAGATATGTTTTCTTTTACCAACCATATTTTAATTCAATATTTTGTAACCCTTACACTTCTTCAAATGCCATGCTCTCTTCGAACGTTGGCTATCATCAGCGCGATCTGCACCCTGTCCACTGCTTTTCGGGGAAGTGTCGTAGTATTAACACCATACCATTGTCCAAGATTTTTAAGCCATGATATCCGTCTAGGACCCGGACCTCTTCTGCCTTCAATTTTGCCTTCTATTATCAATTTTAAAAGTTTATCATTTTTTGATGGTAAATAAAACTTCAAACTCTTTATTTATTTTAAGCAGAGCATCCACATTAGTTGCTCGATCCATACAAGATATCTTTAGTATTCTACGATAACACCGCATCTCGCCATAATATAAGGTGCTAAAAATATAACACCGAAGCACACGAATTCGGAGAGTGGTATTAAGATTGCGACTACACAACACTGATTTCATTTTGATAAAAGAAGATCTGGCCTGTTCAACTCTTGCACGAACTTCTTGCATGTTGTTCCAGTTCTCGTTGAGGAGACAACCCAAGTATTTGTATGAATCCACGCATTCGACTTGCTGCCCATTAACTTCTAACATTCCTCGGATGTTTTTTTCCTTGGATATAACCATCCATTTTGATTTTTCAACATTTAAGCTAAGACCGAATTGCGAATTTTTGGCAGCAATTTGATTCAACAACTCTTGCAGGCCTTCCAGCGTGTCTGCTATTATCACAGTGTCGTCGGCATATTGTATGTTGTTGATTTTTATGCCGTTTATGGTGAGACCCTCTTCGCAGTTATGAAGTGTATTCTCTATTAGTTTGTTATTATAGATATTAAATAACAGCGGAGAAAATATACAATCTTGGCGTACTTCTCTTCTGATTTGGACCTCTTCAGACAGTTGTCCATCAACCTTTATTTGAGCAGTCTGATTCCAGTATAGATCAGTGATTAGCTTTAGATCTTGGTCATCTAGACCAACTTCTTTTAGGGATTCTATGAGTTTTTCGTGTTGGACTTGAACAAATGTTTTCTCATAATCTATGAAACAGGCACATACTGGCACCCACACATCCCTAGACCGCTGAACTAAGACTTGAATGCCAAACAGTACCTCTCTTGTCCCGAACCCGCTACGAAATCCAAACGGCGTGTGGTCCATAAAGGATTCGCATGTCCCTTAAATTCTTTTGTGGATAATCTTTAGAAATACTTTTAACATATGGCTGATTAGGCGGTAATCACTACACTTCTTTGCTAAATGTTTTTTAGGCAGCGTAACAAAGGTTGATTTTAGCGAGCAGGGATTTTACCGCCACGATAAATCAAGTTAAAAAGTTTGACCAGCATATTTAGCGAATCTTCGTTTTTTATTAGATTTAAAACCACATTGTATACTTAGTCTTTTGTGTTTTACTTCCTGTGGTGTTATATATATGCCTCGGTTTGAGAATTCTTCTGGCTGTTCGGATCGGTTATCCGTAAAGAGATGTTCTATATAGCTACCCCGTTCTTTTAGTTTTTCTTTGGTATCCAGTATGATTTTGTTCTGATTGTCTACAAGGATCCCAGCTTGTCTCTTAATAAATAATGAGGCCGCTTCCTTTATGCGTTTGTGTAAATTGAAATTGTCATGTTTAGCTTCTAGAACTTCTATTTATTGACATTGCTGGGTTATCCAGTCTTGTTTTGCTGACCTTATGTTGTTTTTTATTGCTCTATTAATTTCATGATACTGATGGCTGCCTTTTTTACTGCGTCTTTTATCCATCAACTCCAGAATTTCATTGGTCATCCAAACTTTCTTTTTATTTCTTGTTTCATCCTTACATAAGTAAGTGTTGTGCTTTCGACTATGGCACTTTTATCCTTTTTCCAGATCATTTCTGCCATTTTTTCGGTAGACTTATTAATATATTCAAAGTTTTTGTTAAGTTCGACTTTAAATTTAGTTGCTATCTTGAAGTTCCAACCTGGGGCTGGGTTTGTTATTTGAGGGATGGTTTTTTTTTAGGGTAAATTTAATTTTCGATACTACTGGATTGTGATCCAAGCCTACGTCTGCGCCAGGAAAAGCTTTTGCAAGTTTAATAATATTTCTAAATCGTTTATTAATTAACATAAAGTCTATCTGGTTTCTAATGATACTCTCAGGAGTATCGGATTTAGAAGTCCAAGTATAAAGGCGTCTAGATGGAAGTTTAAAGAAAGTATTTGACACGATAAAATCTCTTTGATGACAGAACTGGAAAAGGCAATCTCGACGTTTATTTGATGTACCAAGACTGTACCTTCCAACAATGTCTTCTCTTGGGGCGTTTCCAACATAATAATGGGACTTCTTTCTTTTTTGTAAAACTAAGGGCAGTTTGAACTTGATCGTAGAATGCTTCTACGTCATCATCTGAATATTTGCTGGTTGAAGCGTATACTTGAATATTATTGACATTGAAAGGCTTAAAGTTTAGCTGAGGAAATATGACTCGATCCGACACAGGAATAAAAGAGATAACGGATTTTTGAATTTCTTTAATCAAAATGACTGCTATGCCGTTATAGTGATTTCGTCCGTCGTTGCCTGCGTAGTAGACATGGTAGTCGTCTATCTGGTATTTACCTGAGTTAGGTCATCTTACCTCGCTAACTCCCAAGATCTCCATGTCCAATCGTTCCATTTCTCTGATGACATTGTGGACTTTTACACTTAAATTTAGATATTTTTTTAATATGAAAATTTGTCTTTTGATTGAAGGGGTTTAAAATTGTTTGGTCAATCCACATTCATATAAAAATTTTGCAAAAATTTTCAACAGTTGATGTAAAAGAAATTTTAACAGTCTTTTGATTTCAAGTTTTATTAGCACAAGTGTAGCATTACTGTAAAAGTGTAAGGAAAAAAAGGTTGAACCTGGGAATAAGTTAGTTTTCAATAACGAACATAAAAGAGAAAATTTTTTGTTACGTTTTTCCACAAATATTAGCCTCTTAAGTACCTTTAGTGAGATATTTAAAAAAAAAATAGAACTTGGTGTGACTTGCGTCTTAAATTTATAATATTAAGAAAAAAATATTTGTTGTAAATTGTAAACGTCTCATAATTTTTTAGTTGTAAAATTCCTTTTCTAATTTAATTTATTCCGACCCAAAGGCAAAATAAATAAAATAAATTAATTTTGAAGATTAATATAATCATTTAAAAATCTTGTGTCAATTAAAAATAGTAATTTGTGTAAAGGGATCTTCCACATTACCAACACCAGAAAAATAAAACCATCTATAGTAAAAGCCACACTAACACTAGGTTTACACCGAGGTTTACACATAAACTTGTTTGACATTTGCATCCTCTCACTTTAACACATGGGTAAATCAACACAACGTGGTTAAATTGAAACTAGAACCTATAAAAAATAGCAAGATACCTGTTTGTTAAAAAAATCATTTCAATTTTAGACATACTTTTTTAATTAACTTTGTCCAACCTATGGCACACTTGTTGAATTTGAATTTGAATCCTAAAAACAGTTCGTTTGCTATAAATAGACAAACCGCACATCAAAAATAAACAAAATTTTGCACACCGAAGGCTTCTGGTATCCCCCTCAATTCAGTCGCGTAATTTTTCAAAAAATATATATCTTGTTTTTATTTACTTTTTTAAAATAATCGATAATTTTTACCGCAAATTAAACATTTTTAGGATACGTAAAAAACTTAAAACTATGCAAAATCCGTGAAACGGTTCCAGGATAATGCTTTAAACTTTCACCGTACAAAATTTGATACAAATTTGACTAACAGTTTTTTAGATTAAGTTATTGGAAAAAGCGCATTTCTTATTTAAACTCACCCTTAAGTCAACAACCTTTATAACCTGAAGTTTCAATGACGTTCTATCTAAAACGTCAGAACAAATAAAGGTAGAGTCCGGTTAAGAAGTAAATGGGGCAGCTAAGGAATGTGCGTAGAAACTCATTTTCGTCTGAAGCCCGCCCACTTAGCTCGCGATTGGTTTGCCGTATGGAGTCATAGGCGTAGACGCTCCAATCTATTTATTGCACTTAGTTTTCCAAAGCATTTTATTTATTTTACTACTTTATAAATAAATATAAATTTTAACAGTAACATTATACATAAATAATGCACATACGCATATACTGAGTCTAACATCCATTCAAAAGAAAGTAAATTTAAATAAAAATACCTGAAGGGTACACGGGAAAATAAGGGAATGTCTATTTTCAACTTATTTGAGAAAAGGCGTTTTTTAACTTTCAATATATTGCTACTCAAAAAATATTTATATTACAGTAGGTAATAGTTTTTTTTTTGGGTTTAATCATCATCATCATCATATTATCTGTTGATCATGCTGTAATCTGATTTCATTTATGTTTCCATTGTTTAAAAAATGTTTGGTTAAAATGAAGTCGTAGTCAACAGGTGGCGAACGGAAAATGCATGGAAAGGATAGGCATAAAGCTGAAAACTAGAAACAATTTTGAGAAAAAATGAGACATTTTTTCAAAAAATGTTTCAAGTAGAATACCTTTTCAATTCATTAAAATTAATTGGAAAGTCCCTGATTTTTACAAAAACTTGAGATGTCAAAAAATTAATTACTTTCCAATAAATGTTAAGTAATTTTCCACAAAATTTATTTGAAGCATTTTTTGATTAAGTTGATAGAAACGGCTCAGTTTTGTTTCACGTTTTACACCTGTACGGTATCTTCTTAAATAAGTACAATTATTTTTCTGCAAAAAGGAGGAAAGGTCAAAACTTAAACAAGTTATTATGATTATAGTATGTAAATAAATTATTTGAAAAGTCAACAACACATCAACTAACCAAATTGAAAATAACGGCTTGCAAATAATATTTTTTTTTCATTTTATAATTTCGTAAATTATTCATTTATTTTAAATGGCAGTGACGATACGTACGGCCCTGCCACAATGTTCGGGCCTGTCTCAAACAGACAACAAGTGAACGCCGCGCGTTCTCCGTGCTTCTCGTGGCCCATTTACTTAATAACTCTACTAAGAGACTTTTCACATGTCTTTTTAAAAACAAGGTCTTTTTTCTTAAAAATGCGTAATATGTTAATTTAACGGGACTTATTTTTGGTTAGGTACTAAAATTATATTGTATTTATTTACGCTTAATAAATATTTATTGTCATAAAAATATAGAAAAACAATTTACATTTTTGCGTCAATTAGTGCTCTTATAAAAAAAAGTTTCATCGCTTGTCACGCCATCTTGTGGTTTACGTCTAAGCTTTATTACTATCCTAGGCCCATAAGTGAGCCATTAAAATGGTGTTGAGAGAGTTGCAAAGTTAGTATTATTCGCTGGTCGTAGGTAAAATACTTTAATAAAAAACCGCAAGATAATAAGGTAGATTAATAGCTTCTAAATCTTCGAAAAACTCATTTTTAACTTCATCCATGAGGTTGAACTCTACAGTTTACAAGAATATTGGACTACAATAATTTATATTAACTCATTGGTTTTAAAAATGATTTTAAATATAACTTTAACATTGTTTATGATCTACAGGGTATTGTTCTATAATTTTAAACTATTTCAGCTGCACTGTGTATCATTTATTTTCATTTTGTGTCAATCAAACAATTTTCAAACAGTTGGTATGTTTTCACATCGTACTCAATACGTATTGAAAATATTATCTTCCTTTTCTTTCATAGAGCATGTTCTGTGTTCCGACAAAGAGCGTGCTATTTGAAAGAACAAGATGCTCGATTTTCGATACATATTCAATACGATGCGATATGAAAACATACTAAATGTTTTAAAACTGGACAATTTTACAAGCTTTTATTTAACTTGCAATGTATCTATGTATATATTATGTATGTATGTAACGAACTAGATATATTTGTTCGGGTGGAATCTTGCAACTTAATTTTGACCAACTTCGCGAAATCCGATCGGCTTTAAATTTGGTATGCTTCTATAGTTGCGGTGACAACACAAGAATATAGTGTGATGAAATTAACAGCTTCCTCCTACTCGAAGGGGGTGGAGGGGGAACAGTTGAAGTACGCCCGATTTCGTTGAAATTTGGTGTGTTGGAGTACTTGAGGATGGAGATAACGAATTTTTAATGAGATTTTGAAAAAATCAATATGGCGGATTCAAGATGAACGATCTTTCGTCATGTTTTGCTGACCGATTTTAACTGACTTATCCACATCCGATTGTGTTCAAATTTGGTATGCGTTTATAGTTCTGGCGAAAATACAATAATATGGTAATCTCGGGTACCACCTCCCTCTAACGAGGGAGGTGGAGTTGGAAAAAAATTTGGTTTGTTCGATTTCAATCAAAATTGGCATTAAGGAGGGGGATTGTGAATGTTTGACCAGATTTGAAAATGTCAATATGGCGGATTCAAAATGGACGATTTAGGGTACAAATCTAAAAATTAAAAAATAAATTTTTATTAAAAAAAATTTTAAAGTAGATAATCATTTTTTATCTTTCTTATACCATAGTAAAAGCGATGGGCGCAAATTAAAAATTTTAACTTTACGGTTATAAAGAGTAAACTACAAAAGAAGAATTAAATTCTTCTTCTATTCGAATGATAAACATAATGCTTTCGTCTAAAGAAGCTGAGAACGGGTGAGATTGCCGTGCTTGCCAAACTTTTGAAAATGTCCTTAGGTTATAGAGTAATACAACTGTTTCTTAAGTGAATCGTCGATGCGACCGATATACGATACCTAAAGTTCGCAAAATTTTTAATTTTCGCCCATCGCTTTTATTATGGTATAAGAAAGATAAAAAATTATTTTCTACTTTTGAGTGCATTTAATAAAAGCTTGTTTAAAAGTTTTTTTTTAATAAAAGTTTATTATATTTTAATTAGGAAATGATATTTTTAATTTTTATCATACTAGATTTAATCATTGACATACCATATTTATATAGTGTATGTATAACCATTGGATATTGTATATTTAATATAGCAAATAAATTAATCTAATCTAATCATCTAATAAATCTCTATAGATCCGTACATTGAATATATTTTTTAAAATGTTGGTGATGGCTGTTAACCAAACGATATAGATACCAGAAATCGAGACTGTCTTTTGCTCGATTTGTTTATTCCAACATCACGCAAAAATTACTCAACTATTATTATTGTATTCTTTGGGGTCCTGGGCAGTATATAGGTTAAGAATAAGTAAAATCAATTTTTGTAAACTCTCATTTCAGAGATATTTGCATTTAAAAATTGTTATTATTTTCTGAGAAACTCCCTATACTACGTTGCAGAAATATTAATTTTAAAATAAAAAACAATTTCAAAATGCTTGACAAAAACCCTAAAATATTTTACTGTCAGCACACTTAGACTTTCTTGGTAAATTATTTTCAAGATTCCCAAAAAACTACGAACATTTTTCTGTTCCACTCAGAAAAAAAAATGAAATTTAAACAAAATAATCACGTAACTTTTCTCAGATTAATTATATCTAACCACTGTCCAAATCTTTCTCGGGAATTTTGAATCACCCTGTATATCATCAAACGACACATCGACAATAAAAACCTGTTGGTACAGATGCATGATTTTGAGTTTTGAAAAGTGCAATTATAATCAGGTAAAGATCGAACTGCAGAATCGCACATTTTCAAGTAACCAAGAGCGCAAAATTTAAATTCGTGGTTGGTAACACTGCAACGAAGGCTCGGTCAATCTGTATCTATCTATGCTGGACTATGACGTTGGACCACTGACATGTTGCAATATAAAGCAAGCAATTAGAAGTTTGGGAAATGAGGACGAATGGCGCGACAAATCGAATGTCCCACCATCGCGCACCTATAATAAATCGTGCGTAAATAAACTTACTCTCGGATTCGATTCGAGGCGAGCTCGAGGCTGTTTAAGCGGACACTATGTCTTCCTTTGTCTTCATTAAAATTTGAGAAAGGGACAATTTGCCGGGGCAATATAAACTTGTAATGTAAATGGGGAAACAATTCTACAACCGATTTAAACTTTAACAGGGTCGTTGGAATCATCTTGAATTTAAATTATTTTCGGTCAAGTCTATTTAAACTACCCAGCGTTTCGCCTTTTGTTTAAGGAACTCATAGGCGTATCCAGAAATGTTGTTTTTACTGGAAATAAAGATTACCTAGGTAAGGTGGGTTGGAAAAATAAAAAATTTTGATTTCTCTCCAGAGTTCACGAGTATTAAGAAAAAAACGGCATAGATTTGACAACACTGCTTTGCTATTTTTTTGAAAGATCAACAATAGGTGGCATCACTAATGCCGTTTCAAGTAAGGTCGTGCAGCGTTCAGAACACGGTGCGAACACCATGTGAGGAAAAGTGTAACTTATAAATCAAGGGCTTATTAGGAAAGACATGACATGTGTCAATTTATTGGCCGAATGTTCTACTAGACAAGTGGCCGGTGGCTATGCGGAACCTGAATTCCAATACTCCAATCGAATCCACGCAGTTTCCTTTGGCCTACCAAATTACGTGACCTTGGCGTTTTCAGAATTTCGGCAGAATCTCGCTTATAAAGAAAAAAAACATAACTTTTTTGCTATCAGATAATAAAATTTATAAAAATCTACAACCGTATTCAAAGAATTTTTTTAAATTTGGTGTATTTTTTTAAAAAAATCCAAAAATTGTTGTTACAGATTTCTGTATGATCCTCGAGGATAAAGAAAAAGCCAGGTAAGATTTTTGACTATTGTTAGTCTTGTTTATTTTATTTCGGGAATGAACGAGTCCAGCAAAAAACTGTCTGGATACGGTTGTGAGGAATTCAAAAATAAACATTCCTGCTAAATTTCAACAGATTCCGTTTTCTTGTTTCCGATATTCTGCTCGGTAAAGACACAAAGGTCACAAAAACTATGCCGTTTTTGTGACCTTGAAAAAGCAATCATAAGTTGTGTTTTTTTCGGCAAAGTCGCGGAGAAAATTTTGACGTCATTCCACCAAAGCATCACCAAACCTTGCAAATATGGTGAAAACGTTGAAAAATACGTTTATATATGCGGTTTCAGCAATAGACTCGAATTTTTATCTAAAAATACAATGACTGATGTGCTTTTTTTGTCATTATTCACATTGTACTCAATACGTATTGAAAATATTGTCTTTTTTGTGTTTCCTAGAGCATGTTCTCTGTTCCGACAAAGAGCGTGATATATGAAAGAACAAGATGCTTGATTTTCGATACGCATTGAATACGATGTGAAAACATACTAATGGCTTTTCTGCCTCTTGAAACCGCAAAAGTTGGTTAGGTCGTGACAGTAATTGCGCGAGTGAACTTTTTACTCGAACAGATCTTAAAGGTTAAATGCGTTCAAATGTAAACGTAGTGGTGATCGAGACGAGTGTATACTTATATGCACCTTATAGTGTTTGTTTGTGTATTGTGTTAGTTACATATTTTTGTTTCTACAGTTTAGTAAACCTCAATCATTTTCCATTTTAGAAATTAAATTGAATCTTGAAATCAACTTCTAAACAACTGGATCGGAAGTCACTTTTTATTTTGAAAAACAAAGCGTCTCAAACAATGCATGGACTCTTGGTCTACTTTAAAGATATTTTCTGGCATTTTAAAGAACTCTTTTTCGGGTTGGTCTTCTAAAAGCAAAAAGATCATGGCTTAAGATTCGTTGCCTCAATTTTAAAATGTCAGGTAAGTTCTGAGTTGCATAATGTAAGCAGTAAGAAAACGGCATGCACTGACTTCCCAAGCAGCACATGATATACTTAGAACGTCCCATTTAGGTCCGAATATCCTGGGTCAGAAGCGGATTAGGGACCAGTCGAGGAAAAATATATTAGGACGTCCATAAAATATTATGGCCGCGTAAAGGTCGTAGACACACACTAAAATGTTTGTTTAGTTTTACTCTTCGCCACTAGATGGCAAGGCACAAAATCTTTTCCCTGTCTAAAGGTACGTCTTATGGACACCTGGTCCTTGGGATGTCCTAAAGACGTCGAAGATCCTAAAATAGACGTCCCTGGGACATCCGAATGTCCGGAGCGGACATACTGCTTACTATACTTAACTCTGAATTTACTGTTTAATCCTACCTTTGTTGTCTCTCTTTTTTGGATTCAATCTACACTGGGCATGTTTCAGTATGCCGTCTCTAAAAAAGAGTTCTCGTTAAGCATAGTGGAAGGAATTGTCTGAAAATTTGACTACATGGTAAAACACACCTAAAAATAATCATAACTTATACACTGTTGTAAGAAATAGCAACTAAATATCTGTAGTCTGATCTATAACAATTACAAACCTTATTATAAGTAGCTTACCAAGTATGTTATGAAGCTTGTTATGAACACTTTGTTGTTTCTCCTCACACCTGTCCAGGAATAATTAATCAGCAGCTAATAAATAAAATTATTAGGTATTAATTGAAGAGTTTTAGAAAACAAATGAAAATAAATAATATAGAAAATCTATTAAAAAAAAAACAAATTTATTGGTCAAGATAACTGATGAAAACAACAAAGTGAATCTCGTGGCTGCAAATAAAAATTAAAGGAATACTCGTGGCATATCGGACAAAGCGTTTTTGTTTCTCACTTTATTACGACCAGGCCTTCAATGTCTAATGGAGAATCCAGACACCTACAGATCTGTTTCATCCTTATTAGGAATCATCAGAGAGTCATAGGATTGTACCTGGCAGTTGAAGGTACCATGCACACCTCTAGAATTTTAAACAAAAAGTTTGTAATACGCGAAGACGTAGTACCTGTGCGCGCCACCTGTCTGCGACTGCGAACGTTACCTCTTTTTAAGAGTCATGTTACAGTGACCTTATACTTTTACAGGTTCTTCCTTTTAACCTGCTGAAAGGTACAGGAGTCTGTATTTACGGTCTTCTGCACTTTTCAATTTTGATGTTTTTGATTCTCCTTTTATTCGACAGGTGGCGCACACAGGTACTACGTCTCCGCAGATTACAAATTTTTTGTTTCAAGTTCGAGAGGTGTGCATGGTGCCTATGTAGCTTCAACTGGCAGGTACAAGCCTATGACTCCCTGATGATTCCTAATAAGGATGAAACAGGTCTATAGGTGTCTGGATTCTCCATTAGACATTGGAGGCCTGGTCATAATGAAGTAAGAAACAAAAGCGGTTTGTCCGATATGCCACGAGTGTTCCTATAACTGATGAAAGTTTGTAGCATGCATATCTCCATGGCGAACTCGTCCCAACAATCCTTATAAGATTTTTAACAAATTTTTTGAGATATTCGTCACTTTTTAACTTTTCCTCAAAAGATTGGACCTGTGATAGTCTTTCTTTTTGATAAGTCTCACAATGTTTTTAAATTTAAGTGAAACAGTATTGAATGTTTCATCCATTATTTGATCTTCTAGATTAGGTACTTGAGATTTGTCTAAAAGAATTTATGTATATATACAATGTGAGTAGTTTTTATATAGGACTTTTTTGCACCAAACAAATAAAATATTAATTTTTAGTAAGAAAAATAAATTGCCTTTTCTTTTGTGGCTAACAAGTAAAATATTGTTGCGCTATAAGGCTGGTTGATATTCCTCTTCTTTTGAGGTTGATGTTGCTGTTTCACTGCAGAGTTTATTTGCTATATTATCAACAAGAACTATATTTAGCATAATGCTTTAGTGTCTACATGTGCTAACGCCTTTTGCAAGTAAGTCTGCCTACAACAAGAGGGGGGGGGGACTATTACACTTATGTTAACTGATACAAATAAATAAGACAGACAATTATCACTAATGAGTTAAAATATCATAAAATATACTAAACTTACTAGGAACTTTGATGAGTATTCAACCTATAACATTTAGGGTCGCACATAAAATCATAATAATGAATACTTATGTTGCACCTAGGTGTATGGTACTTCCTTTTTGTAAAAATAAGAATCATATGGCACGTTATTTCTAGTACTTCTTTGGTCATGAGTTTTTTTGTTTGACAACCCAAGTTTAGGTAAAGCGTGTTTCGTTCCGCCACCTAATATAGCAAAAGCATTTTTTTATGTCCGTTTATACGTGGGAATTGCTAAACACAGGTTATCCTTGGGTAGAGTTAAGGCAAAAGAAGTAAGACACAGAATTGTAAAAAGTAGGCTGTTGGGTAAAGGAAAATCAGAGCGGTAGGAAGGGGTGAGAGGGTAAAAATGGGTAGTGTGGAGGGGGGGGGTGGTTGTGTTAGTGTGGAGGATAAAAACTAGTAGTCTCAGTAAACCACTTGCATAAATAAAACCACGTTAGATGGATTGGAGCGGTTCTCCCTAAGTTGCGAAATTCTTAATTTTTATATTAGAAAATCCTTGTCCCAAGGGGTTCCTTGCAAGTGGGGAACTAAGGAACTTGGAACCAATAAAGGATTTAGGAGAAGTGAAAGGGTGATAAGTAGTGGGAGGGAATTGGGTTTTGAGCGTGGAGCTGTGGATATGTTAATTTTTTTTTATTTTTGGAAAAGATCTATTAGTTTGACTGAATCAATAAGTGCGAAATTTTATATGGGTTGGTTTAGATTTTTAATAAAGGGATTAAGCTTAGATTTAATTATTTCTATTTCCCTAAAAAATTGAGCTTAGATCTTACAATTCTGATTCTTAACTCCACCCAAGGATAACCTGTGTTTAGCAATTCCAACGTATAAACGGACATAAAAAGCGTCATTAGCAAGGCCACTAACATGCGGCAATAAGGGTCAAAATTGCACATATTTATGTCTATTTTGGTGAGCTTATCACACCACACCGTCACCGCAGTCTCGACTTGGGCGTTGGTTGCTGTGCTTGAATGAGGTTATGATATGATGAAATTTTGATAAGACTGTTTAAAAATTTAATTTTATTCAATTTTTTTTTAACTAACTCCGTATAATACATGGTTTTTAATGATTTATTTTCTAGAGTCGTTTTTAAGCCAATACACATAATAAGTATAGGAAATAAAAAAACGTGATTTTTTTATTATTCTTTCTATTTTTAAATGTGATGTCTTATTAGTCTAGTATATATATTTTTTTATAGCAGGTCTCAAAAAGTTCATTTTCAAAATTTTGGGATGTTTATGTAGCTTTTCAATAACCTCATATTTAAATGATCCGTTAAGAAATAAAAAAGTCGTGGGAACAGTTTTAAAAACTATCCAACATTTTTCTGCTCACTTGTAGCCTGAAACATGCTTTTTTTGGGTTTCATTTCATATTGGATAATATCACGAAAAAAAGCAACCCGGGAAACACATCGAAACCCCAGCATTCGAAAATAAGAGAGGACAAAAAGCCTATATTTTTACATTTTTCTACCCACTTGCAGCCCAAAATGTTTTTGGGTCATGTTTTATTAGATAATGTAACACAAGAAAAGCCACTCCAAAAACCAACCCAACTTTGGAACACAAGCGGAAACAGACAGCCTATTTTATCATTTACATTACACAAGAATGACAGATTATAGGTGGTGTGTACACTTGCGGACACATCCAGTGCGCGCCCCCACACCATGTTGTTGGCTTCCTGAACGCAGCCCAGCACATGTAGACACTAACACCCGGTTCCCACCTACGACTTTCTCATGAACGCCCACTCACGCATCACATGATGTCAATATGAAATGTTATGACAGTCATGTGACGCGTGAGCGGGCACACACGAAAAGTCGTAGGTGGGAACCGGGCATTATGTTAAATATAGAAGTTCTGAACCTGAAAGCTTTTCTTTCTTCTTGTTGATAATGTCGACACTTCTGGACTCCACTAGGACAGAATATTAGATGCTTTCTCCTGACACCGATATTGTGGCCAGCTATCTTTATCAGGTTTTTTTAACCCATCGGATTGAAATTGTTTAATTTTTTTCTGCGAAAGGAACCAGCAAATATCCTCTTCTTCTCAAAAATTAGAGCTTTAATATAAACAATTTTGAAAAAATTTTCTCGCCAAAAAAAAAACAATAAATTTAAAGTGGTTATGTTAGACGTCAGTAGTGATGGGCACAAAACATCGAGGTTTCAGGAACATCGATGTTTTTTGTTCAACATCGATGTTTTTAACATCGATGTCTAGAAAATATCATCGATGTTAAAACATCGATACTTTTTTTAAACATCGGAACATCGAACATCGATCCAGAAAAAATAAGTGAAATAATGTGTCTGAGAAGTTTGCACTTGTACTATATACCCAATGTCGGTCGGCTTTGCCGCCAATAGGTGTCGCTACCTAATCTGAACCAATGGTATATATAATATGTAGTTTCTTTTGAATGTACTATTCATATTTGGGGTTTTTAGCGTAGATATTTAATAGCTTTTTTCATGTAACGATTATTATTATAAATTTAGTAGTCGAGTAGTTCGGTGCTCGGTCAGAATTTTAACCGAGTAATATGTACTCGGTGCTTGGTCTTACTCGGCTGAGTAAAAAAGAGCATTTATGCATGTCGAAAACAGAAAGAGATGGGACGTAAAGTGGCAAATAATAAAATAAATAAAAAGCTATTCGTTCATAACAATTTGATGATAAAAAAAGAACTTCTAACTCGATTTCTTTAATGTTAAGCTATATATTTATATTCAGTGGCGGTCGCAGCTAATAAGAGGGGGGGGGCGTGAGGGCAAAATTTTATAAAAGTGTTATGCAAAAGTCCTAAAGTTAATGTAACTTTCGACAAAATAGGGCACCGCAGGCGAAAATTTTTGGAAAACTCAAAAATTTTACTGTTTTTATGAAAAACGAATTTTAAAATAAATTTTGGAAAAAAAGGGGAGGGAAATCGCCCCCCCCCCCCCCCTGAATCCGCCACTGTTATATTATGTATAAAATATAATATTAATATGATGATAACTGTTTAGACTATTAAAAAAACGACAATTCCACTACTCGGCAGCCGAGTACTAGGTAATAGGCCGTTATCTTTAGCCGAGAACTCGGTACTCGGTCAAGGTAAAAAGCAGAGCTCGTTACAACATTATAATTATTGTGTAAAATTACCAATAATTCTTAAATAAAACATCGATGTTTTTTTCCGATGTTTTTTCACCATCGATGTTGAGTTTCGATGTTGACATCGATGTCCAACATCGATTTTTTTTTCGATGTGCCCATCACTAGCGTCAGTACCCGACGACACCGGTCACGAGATTCTCATAGTCGGCCGGCCATTAAAACATGGATTTTTTTGGCGACAAGCACGGATTACCTAATAAATTAGGTAGTTTCGAAGACGAGGAGTAAGAAATGGTCATGGATCAACACGTTAACGTTAACGTTCTTTGAAAAAATTTAAAAAAACTATACGCAATAAACTAGAACACAAAAATTATAGGGTGGGTCAAAAAATTCGTTACTTTTTAACGCACCATAACTTTAGACCCAATTGGCTGATTTGCAAAATTTTTGGCTGTTTTTATAGAAAAAATATGAAGCTTTAATGGCGCGACTTAAAAATTGACATATGTCAAAATTCCAAGATGGCGAAGAGCTTAAAATATGGGTAAATTTCAGCTCACTTGCGAAAAATTTGTTGACGATCCTGGACTTCTTTTTTGTCAATAAGTCGAGATATGAGTTCTGGATAATTTGGCTCAAAATATGACATATATCAAAAATCCAAGATGGCGGAGAGCTCAAAAAAATGGGTAAATTTCACTCCCTCCGCGAAAAATTTGTGTGCGGCCCCTGGACTTGATTTTTGTCAATGAGGGAAAAGCCACTTTCTTCGCCTACCGAGGTATTAATTATCTAAATTGGTTATGAGATAAAAAAGTTATTAACATTTTAAATGAGAAGTCTGTAGGAAGGTGTACTGTTTAAGGCTAGCATAACTTGCCATCTAGTCGTCCGATTTTCAGAATTTTAAACTCTTTAATAAAACGAGACATGAATCTTCACTAATTCTGTTCAAAATTTGACATATGTTAAAAATCCAAAATAACAGAGAGTTTTAAAAAATGGTTAATTTTTTTTATTTTCTCATCCAGTGTAGCTATTCTTGAGATCAGGGAAAATAAAATAATTCCTCTCAAATGCGCGGTTCTCATTGGTCGATGCCGCTGATTTCTCCCACAAATGGCACTAATGACAATATTTTAATAAAAATTGGCATCTTTTATTTCTCTCACTAAAAACGAGTAGACACAAATTTCATCAAAAGTCAAGTTATTAGTGTAATTTTCGAGGGAATCGGTGTCGTCGACCTATAGGATCAGTGTGTTTCAGGGAGATAATTGTTTTCTCCCTGATTTCAAGAATAGGTACACAGTTATCTTATAAAATTCGAATTTCAGTTTTATTTCTCTTCCTTGGTGATAAATCGTCATCTTAGTGAAAAATTAAAATTGTCTTAAAATTAAATACAATATAAAGGTCCTTAATCTAGGTGCTTATCTGTTATTACTACAAAAAAAATATTGGAAAAAACAAACAAACTTGAAATCTGATACAACAAAACTACACTGAATAAATTCTTATTTTATTCTGATTTTTTAAGTTGGTCCCGTTTGTTCTTATACAGTGCGCAAATAATTTGAAACATTATTAAAATTGATCGATTGGGTCAAAAGTTTGTGAAAACAATACAATTTTTGATCAAAATACTCCTGGTCCAAAATTTTTATAAGTTTCTATCTCATAACAAATTTAGATAAGTGATACCTTAGTAGGTGAAGAAGGTATGCGGCTTCTACCTAATCAACAAAAGTCCTGAGTCGTACACAAATTTTTCGCAGAAGGGTGAATAAAAATGTCTATAAGAAGAGCCAAAAATTTCAAAAATCGACCGATTGGGTCCAACGTTCAAAAATTTTTTGGATCACCCTAAATTTACTTGTTAACATTTTTATACTATCAGTCAGGAACGGCTAAGGCTGCATTACACGGATAGCCAAAAAACTGATCATCCACATGAGTTTAACTTCTTCTTCAAGTGCCATGCTCTCTTCGAACATTGGCTGTTATCAGCGCGATCTGAACCCTATCCACTGCCTTTCTGAAAAGTGTCGTAGTACTAAAGTTATACAATTTTTCCTTCTATTATTAATTTTAAGAGTTCATATTTGTCATTTCTTAAAATATGGCCAAAATATTCAAGTTTACGTTTCTTGATGGTAAATAAAACTTCAAGATTCTTATTCAATCTAAGAAGAACATCCACGTTACGTACGTTGTCCACCCAAGATATCCTGAGCATTCTACGATAGCAATACATCTCGAATGCCTCCAATTTTTTGCACAAGGCATCAGTCATTATCCATGCCTCTACGCCGTAATACAAAATGCTAAACACATAACAACGAAGCATGCGAATTCGGAGAGTAGTATTAAGATCGCGACTACACAACACTGATTTCATTTTGACAAAGGATGATCTAGCCTGTTCAATTCTTGCACGGACTTCTTGCATGTTGTCCCAGTTTTCATTGAGCTGACAGCCCAGGTATTTATACGATTATACGCGTTCGACTTGTTGGCCATTTACTTTCAGTATCCCTCTTATGATTTTTTGCTTGGCTATAACCATCCATTTTGTTTTTCCTACATTCAAGTTAAGCTCAAATTGCGAACTTTCGGCGGCGACTCGATTTATCAGCTCTTGCAGGCCTTTCAACGTATCCGCAATTATGACGGTGTCGTCAGCATATCTCAAATGGTTAACTTTTATACCGTTTATAGTTAGACCCTCCTCGCAGTTGTGGAGTGCATTCCCGACGATTTTACTACTATAGATATTAAATAGCAGCGGAGACAATATGCAGCCTTGGCGAACTCCCCATTTTATTCGGACTTCTCCGGACAGTTGACCATCAACTTTTACTTGAGCTGCCTGGCTCCAGTATAAGTTGGCAATTATTTTTAGATCTCGATCATCCAGACCAACTTCTTTAAGAGATTCCATAAACTTTTCGTGCTGGACTCGGTCGAAGGCCTTCTCATAATCAATAAAACAGGCATATACTGGCACTGACACATCTCTAGACCGTTGAACTAAGACTTGAATTCCAAATAACGCCTCTTTTGTCCCGAAACCTCCACGAAATCCGAACTGCGTATCGCCCATAAAGGATTCGCATTTTTTATAAATTCTCTTATAATATATAATATAATATAATATATAATAATCTTTAAGAATATTTTTATCATATGACTTATTAGGCCAATTAGACGGTAATCACTACACTTCTTTGCTGAATGTTTTTTAGGCAATGTAAAAATGTTGATTTTAGCCAATTAGCTGGGATTTTACTACTGCGATAAATCAGATTAAAAAGTTTGACAAGAATATTCATCGACTCTTCGTTTTTGATAAATTTTAAAGCTTCCGTGTATACTTCGTCTTGCCCTACTGCTTTTCTGTTTTTAGCTAAAGATATTGCATGCTGTACTTCTTCCGGTGTTATATCTAAGCCTTGACTTGAGAATTCTTCTGGACGTTCGGACCGATCATCGCTAAAGAGATTTTCTATGAGTTTAACGGATTGGTTTTTTGTTCATAAAAGTCCTCGAAATTACAATTTATGAAAAATTTGATAAAAAAAACATAACTGCTTAAACTCAGTCACGCGTAAAAAGTCAAAATTAACCAGCTTCAGTCCGTTGTAACCTTGAAACGTGCCAGAATTTATTCTCTTTATCTTTAAGTTCATTGCTTGGTATTGATCATGTGGCACACAATAGTATTTGCATTTGCTTCGCCACTGCCTACTCCGTTTTCAAATTTGACACCATATTCTTACTGATGACATTTTCGTGTAAAAAAAAATGTTTGCACTCCTGGACAAACATTTTTTGTTTTTCATGGGTTACCAAAAAAGCCACTAATTCCTGGTATAAATTAGCACTAACTAGGTAGCTATGAATCGGATTTTTTTTTATTTTTCCCCAACTGTAGTTAATCGTTTTTGCAATAAGCTGATCGTACAACGCAGTAAGTAATGCTTTTTTTATTCGCTACACGTACTACGACTCTCAAAATCGAAGTGGTCAACTTTATCGAAAGCCAGCGTAATTTTTGTTCGACTCTATGCATGCTAATAATTTTATCAAAGAACTTTGATCCGCACGGGCTTGCTGAATAATAATTTAGAAATAATTAAACTTTTGCTGGAGCGTGCAACATGTAGCAGAGAATTCGGTATCTTTTTACAAGCTTTTATTTAACTTCACACGCGTTAGTTTGCTTGCTTGCTTGTTTGTTTGTATATTTGGCATAAATCTTGCAGGTGAAGTTCGTATGCGTTTATAGTTCTGGCGACAATGCAATATAAAATAAATAAAAACAATTTTATGTAATGCCATCTGAAGTTTGAACTTTCATCGTCTTGGCTGGAAATTTAGAAAAATATAGTTATACTACCTTACGTATGTACATACAAGTCTGCTTGAAAACTTCGTAGCGCCCTACGATTTTATGCCATCTATTGAATAGGCATACCATATTAACTATAATACACACAGGCGATCCGAAGGCATTTGATAGGGGGGGGGAGGTATGAAAGCCATTTTCCCAACTAATATGAAAAGCAATTTCCAAGTTACCTGAAACTGTGAGATTTTTTTTATTACTGTGTAAAGGAATTAGAAATACAAAATGTATTGTTAAGTGTACTTAAATTTCCCAGCTGAAACTTCACATATCCCAACTGAACCATCATATTTCCCAACTGCAATCAACTGAAAGCAACATTGGGGGGAGAGAGGCTCCCCCCCATCTCCTTCCAAGGGATCGCCGGTGATAATAAATATGATAAAATTAATTTTCACCTTTTAGGCCGGTATTCCACTATATGTCAAAGATATTTATTTTATTTCATAAAATTTTTTTACAAAAGATCTTTGACAAATAAATTTGATAGTGTAATACCAGCCAGCGGAATTATGTAAAATCGTTTTACTTAAAAAGTTTTTTATTTAGAGAGAAAACTACATAAAAATCGACCAACGTAAAAAGTAAAATTTGCCTTCCCAATAGGAGTGGATTAGGGAGGTTGGGTAGTTTTAATTAAATTGATAGTGGAGAACATGGTGAATTAGGCATCTAGCTAGATATTAACCCCCGTCTCACCCCCTACAACACCCCCACCAAAATATATTTTAATCTAAAATTAGGGAACATTATGTAAAACTTAAATCTTAAAGTTGCATGTTCGTAGCAGCCTTAGTTCAAAAGTTATGAATTGAAAAATATACTATCCCTCTCGCACCCCCTCAACCATTCCCACAAAATATTTTTTTACAAATATATTAACCCCCGTCTCACCCGCGTCAGCCGCCCCTCACCAAAATATTTTTTACTGTAAAATTAGAAAATATTAAGTAAAATATTTTTGCGTTGTTTCCATGTCTAAATGTCCGAAAAATTGGCTTATCCTGTTTTCATATCAGCTAAACATTGCAAGATATTTTATTTTAATATTATCTCGGACCCATTCCATTTTTTTTAAAAATTGTTTAATTTCTGTTTAAAAAAAAAGAGGGGAAAATAGCCAAGGTCTAGCGTTATAATAGCCAGAAGAATTGGTACATTATCATGACAAAACTACATGTATCATCAAGAGATCTCTATTTTTCCAAGAGAGCCGCAAAGGAAAATAAACACAAAACTGACAGTTTTAGTTGACGCTTTTTACGACAGACAAAAAGGGAGCGTTCAAATAAATCGCCTGCACGGCCTAGCAGGGTCAGACACAGGCCGGAGAAAAACTGTTGCGGCAGGAATGTTAGTAAATTAAAATTTTGACTAAAGTAAATAAGAAAAACTTTTGTGACCCGAAATTAGGGACTTTTAGTCAGTACGTCGCGTAACCTTCTACGTTGCGTTTTTTTAATAAACGCGTTGGGCTCGTACATAGATGTGAACCGGGTTTTACGTTATTTTAAGGAGGGCAGTCCTAAATGTTACGAAACGTTACGCAGGCAGGAGAGAGGATCAAAATTGGGTAAAACCGGTGTTAGGTATTATATCGATGGCCCGCCAAAAGTACTCCCCCCAAAAATTACGTAACGTTTTCCCCGACAGATACCGCCTTTTAACCATCATCACCAAGTGATGAGTTTTTTGAGTCAGGGTGGGACGCATAGATGAGAACCAGGTATCACGCACAAAAGCCTCGTTGCAAAAAACTTGCAATGACAGTACGCCTAGCGTGCCCGCTCATTTGACTCATTACGTGATGCTTTTTTTGGACAGCATGTGCACGCATAGGCGCTAATCAGGTTAGTGGGAGTTTTAGCCAGTTATCCTCTTATAGGTCACGTAGAGCTCGGGAGCGACATTTTAACTTTTGCACCCACATACCAACCACAACGCTTTGGTCTACACCTCATTCCAAACGATCTGGATCAATTTAATACAGAAGCCAAATGGAACTGTCATTGTCAGTGTCAAAAAACTGGTCAGCAGCAATTTGGAATGGAGTATATGTGCCATATAGGGGATACGCGATGTACTGGCTAAAAGTCCTCATTGCATTTTGGTTTGCAGATAAAACTTCTTTCGGAAATAGTTTTGCATGCGTGAATTTTTTTTTTGTGCAGGATTTTTTTTGACGCGCGAAAATTTTTTTCGGCTAACATATTTTGTCTGCAAAACTATGCACAAAAAATTGTTTTTAATTTTCTGTTTGTGCCTAATCCGTGCGGAAAGCGTCTTTTCCTTATTTTTACGACTCACCCGAACAAAATCTGCAATTTTCCGCGCGTACGGAAAAGTATTACTTCAAACTTAAATAACACAATTAAAAATCTAAAAAATGCTGTTACATTGTCGCGGTATCTTAAAAATCGCGGCAAGTTGTTTTTGAGAGATTTATCTATAATGGGTTCCAACAATTATTCTAAAAATATTATGTGGACCAAGTGGAATAAATAAAACTGGATTTACGCCTGAATGCTTGCTAAACTTTACTCCACCCGTGTCAATTTAGAGCACGCCCTGAACGCGGCAAATAAGGTACACACAATGTCGTAATTTTGACAAAAACTACGAACTCCAGAAGTTAAAACTTCTGGCACCGCGCTGATGTTCAGAATCCTTTCTTAAAGATTTCCCACCTCCACCCTCCTTCGATAGTGCTATGAAGGAGCCATGGCTGCCCGGGAGTGCAATGGACAGCGCCTTACAGTAAAAACGGCCTGCCAACAGTTCCGGCTTACTCAGTTCGGCGTTCCCTGCTGGCAGCAAAACTCTTCCTCCAAAGCTTCTTTGGATGAGGAACCCGATGGACTGGTCCCTGAGGCTTGGCTGCGCCCGTTTTTGTTACCTCGGTTGCACTGTCATTGGCCGAACAGCTAAATCCAAATCTGACCAATAGGGGCGACCGGATAACTTGGCTTCTACAACAACAAAGCCATCTAATGGGATCATTTCTATTAAAAAATGCGGCGATGGTAAAAACCGATTTTTGACAATTCAAATTCACTCTTAAAACTGCATGTTTGTAGCAGCTTTGGTTGAAAAGTTACGAATTTTTAAATGTATACTTCTCCCACCAACTCAGGTTATTATATATTAAAAACAATAATTTGTTCAAAAACTCAAAACTACTTATTTTTAGATCCAAAGTTATGAATTTTCAAATAAACTTAGCCTCCTCTCATCCCTTTAACCAACTACTCTCTACCAAATAAGTTTTTTTAAACAATTATATTAACCTTCATTTTAGGTTAGGAAACATTGAGGAAAACTCAGCGCAGAAAACTGCATATCGGTAGCAGCTTTCGTTCAAAAGTTATACATTTTTGCCGTCGCGCTCCCCATTAACCACCCCCATCAACCTAATTTTTTTGCTACGAGCGTGCGGAAAAATGCTTTCCTCGCACTTATTTATGTGCGGAAAGTGCCACTTTTCCGCACGCCGTGCATGAAAACAAATTTCCGCACGCCGTGCGCGAAAAAATTGTTGCTCAGTGATGAATCAGGAAGACATGAAGTCGACGACGGCATTAAGCAACATGAGCAGTGGTACTTTCAATGTTACCGTGATTAATAATTACCATAAAAATTAATTTTTTAAGCTTCTTAAAGTTTAGTTCTGAATAAAACATAAAATTCGTAGTTTTGACTATTTTTTCATTTTTAGTCTGCTAAGTTTAACTAAAATAATGACAAAATATTTTGATATTCCGCACGCTCGTAGGAAAAATGTTGTACCTAACGCGTGCGGAAAGTATTTTCCGCACTTACGGCTTGCCCGAACTCCGCTGCAAATGCCGGTTCGTGCGGAAAAGTATAGCACTTTTTAGATAAATAATATTTCAGAATATTGTACGGTCATCCGATCTACATTCTGTGCCAAATATCATTAAAATCGGTTCACGGGAAGTGTGTCAAAAATAAATCGCAAGATTTGATAGACAGACAGTCAGGATGCGAAGTTATAAAACTACGTTGGTGGGGAGTGACTAAGGGAGATAAGGGGGGCATGATATATTTAAAAAATCAAAAATTCATAATCTTGGAATGCAGTTATCAGTTTTATGTTTCACTAAAAATTTTCTAATTTCGGCAAATATATTTAAAAATTCAAAACTTTTTAGCTTCTACGAATATGCATGCAGTTTTGAGAATTAGACGGACAGATCCTTCAGGGAGTGATATCATGGAGTTGAAAGTTCCCGCTTCTCTACGATAGGGAAAGAAGGGGATTGTACCATATAAGTATCTCCGATTTTGTTCAAAATTATTATATAGGGGTTTTTGGGTTCGAGGAACACGTATTTTTGATCAGATTTTAAAAGTTATGATGGACTACTCTTCTCTCTTTTGAGGGGGGGCCGTTAGTCATTAACGCACTTACTGAGTTCGTAGCAAATGGGTTTCAAAATAGACTGGAAACTTTCGCCACGTTTTTGGATCGGACAAAGGCTTTCGATTGCATCTCGTTCGAAATACTGTTTAAAAAACTTCAATACTACAATTTTGATGTAGCCCTTGTCAGATTCTATATGTACGGGAGGGAACAGTATGTCCTTTCTAATAATATGAGGTCTCAGGAGCGGAGGGTCCAGCACGACGTCCTGCAGGGCTCTGTGCTGGGCCCTCTGCTTTTCTTCATATATATATCAACGACCTCTCGCCTGAGAGGGATTCCTCGTTGCCTGGTCCCTTGTGCCGGACCTGTGGTAGGTCATCTATTCTGCTTTATAAGGTGCACTTCGATCCAGATATAGACAGGACTCGCCGCTGCCAAAATCCTACTACATTGTATATTGGCCCCAAACTAAGCCTTAAACCCTCTTTACTAAATTTGGCATTGTCTTACCTTTTAATACACTTTGAAGCTATTATTTTGATTACCTCTGATTAAATATTCTTGCGAACAAAAGGTTTGATAGCCCTCTCGGTGCAATTAAGCTCAAGCAAACGATTCATTTGTGGAAGACCTGAATCTAGAGCACCTGCAAGATTTGCCAAAACGCAACAAAATAAGCATATTTTATGAAATCTAGTGAGTTGCACTGGTGCGAACTTTTTTAGAATTTTGATAGTGTACGTCATTTTAGCATTTAAGTTATTTTCCCTAGCTTCGTGACATCCCGCACTAGACTTGCATGTCCTTGTTTAAGGCAGTACTGGCAGTATTTTCTGTCTGGAATTTAAGCCATAGATCCAACCTTGCAAATCAAGTAAGCAAGGAAGCTTGGCGCGCCTAATCAGTGAACCTTTAGGTAATTTTTAGAAAAACTTCTCATCAACATGCAGTCCCCTACAAAGGACCCCTATTCACAAAAGTAAAACGCAAAATGTGTAAAAGTTTTGGAAGCCATGGTTGAGGAATAAAACATCAAGGGCGTAGATAAGAGGGGGAAAATGGGTTAATTCCCCCCCCCCCAAACCGATGTCAGTATTCGTTACTCTCCCGATGATTGCTGGGTAGCTTATGCGCGTTGTTTGTTGTTTTCCCCTCTTTGTAGATGACCTAAGCCACATTTTTTTAAATAATTTACAAAAAAACACGAAAAAATTAAAATTTGAATCTTAAGTTTGATTGCCAGAATTTTAGTTTTTATCCGGATTTACAGTAAATATTGCCTGCGGCGCTACAACCCGTCGATTGATTGATTAAGTAAAAAAATAGTACATTTTTACCAAATTTTCGCCTGCGGCGTATTAAGGACATTATTTTAGCAACAAATCTAGGAATATTACCAGATCCCAATCCAGTTTCTTTTATATTTCATAAAAAAGATCAAAATTTCTGTCTTAAACTGCAAAAAATTTTGCCTACGGCGCTATGACACATTGTTTGCTACAATTTTAGTTTAAGTTATTATTATATTTTTACAAAATTTTCGCCTACGACACATTTATGACATGATTTTAGCTACAAAATCTAGAATCAAGACCATATCACAATCCAGTTTTTTCTTATTTGATAAAAAACGTAAAAAATATTAAACTGCAAAAAATTCTAGTATAATCTTAGGTCATTTTTATCAACAGCGATTAAGTGTTAAATCATGCGTTATTACTATATTTTTAACAAATTTTCGTTCACGGGGAATTTACGACATGATTTTAGGAACGCCCATGGTTTATCAAACCAAGAATTTATCAGACCGTATTTAATAAAAATATTCATCGTAAGAACGATTCTTCATAAAAAACTGCAATTCGTCAAACCAATTTTTTATCCGAACCATATTTCATCAAACCTATTCAATAACAAATTCGAAATTTATAAGACCCGTTTTTAATCAAACCATTCAATATCAAACCCGGAATTCGTAAAACCCGTATTTTATCAGAAAATGTTTGTTAAATTGATTGCGCATTCGCCAATAGTACATGAATGCAAGACGGGTGAATGCAAGTGACATCTATACACAAACTATGGAACGCAACCTGTACATGTATGCGCGCGTAACAGCGACAAATGCATCAACACGCCGCGCCACCTGCGTGTACGCCTCCGGTTCATGTGGTGTTGGCGAATGCACAATCAATTTAGCAAAAGTTTTCTTATAAATTACGGGTTTTACGAATTTCGGGTTTGATATTGAACGAGTTTGAGAAAAGTAAACAAGAGGACTAAAAGCATGTAAAAAATAGTATTTGTTGTCTTTGTCTTTTAACTATTACGCTACTGTTTGTGTTTTCCAGTGTTTTCAGAAGACCAATCAAGTTCCTTAGGGAGAGGAGGTAGGACCAACCCCTTTCTTATAAAAAGGCAAACGCTGTCATTCGCAAGTTAGTAGTCGCAAATCTTAGTTTTTGAGAAAGTTTTCTAAGTAGAAGAATACTTTTTAAAAGAATACTTCTAAAAAATAATTTTAACATCTTTAAAAGTATAATGTATCTAATTCCTGAAACATTTTCCAGTTCTGGTAAGGTAAAAGTAATTTCTACTCATTTACTGTAGTTTTGTAACAAGAACGTAATCAAGTTTTGAACTGAGAGTGTAATAGAGAGGTATTAAAAAATAGACATTTTTAGATTAAAATAAATTTTACTACTATTGGCTTAATTTATTGTGTTTTTTGTGTTTGGAAATTAATTGATAGTTAAATTAAATTGAGTAATTCAAGAGTTAGTAATTTGACAGGTACAAGTATATCTTTCGGTACAGCTCGCAGACGGGTAGATTTCAAATAAATCTCGACCCGACAATTGGTGGAGGTGCTGGGTATCAATCTCGGACCTCTCGCATGCCAAGTGAGTGGTTAACGAATTGAAGTTTTTATAGTGAATAATTTTATAGTTGAACTTTCTTTTATTTAACGGGTTTGATTTTGCACATTCTGATAAATCGTGGACGTCTGATTTTAGCAACAAATCTAGGATGAAAACCAGAGCCCAACCCAGTTTTTTTTATGAGTTGAGTTGATTTTTTTTATATTGTCCCTTCCCCAAGTAAAAATCGAATCTACGCCCCTGCTTTACATTGAAACAAAAGTCACCAAATTACACACTTTTTAAATTTGCCATAACGGTACGAACCAAAATTTAAGTTGTTATTACTAAGGGCCTATTCTTTCTGCGTAGCTATATCAATAACAAAGTTATGATTGTTTTCCACAAACCAAAACTACACTTTTTTTGCAGGCGATGCACGTTTCGCTAACAACGTTAGCATGAACAAATTGTTTATCGTCTCCTGATGATGCTAACGTTGTTAGCGAAACGTGCGTCGAGTGCAAAAAAATTGTAGTTTTGGTTTGTGGAAAACAATCATAACTTTTTTATAGTGCAACCAAAGGTTCCAAATTCCCAACATAGGTATATCAAGGTTATAAATATTTAAGTACAACAGTTAAGAAATAAAAAAGTTATAAACTTGTTAATAAAATTATGAGTGTTTTGACTTAAAATTAAAATTGTTACAAAATGTTGCAGTTTTTGAATTTAATGGAACATTTGACATAATCGCTCAAGTTTTAAAATTTTTATATTTTTGGAGAGACAAAATATGGGACTTTTATTATTTTATTCACAATATAATAATAATAAGTTTTCAAAATGACTAGGTTACGTCTATAACTTTTTATTTCTTGTCCTATTCATTTAGGAATACCTCTATATACAAATTGTGTCCGCCATCTTGGATTTAAAAAAAAAATATCTTAAACAAAGCATTTCAAACTCAAAACGCCGCGAGCAAATCACTCATATTTAAAAAGTCTCTAATACTTCAATATACGCAGAAAACTTTGCTTTTTTCATGAAAGATTTACAGTTTCTGTCTCAAATAAAAAACATTCAGGGACTGTGAAAATTACACATTTTTTAAAACTGTGCGCTATTTTGGATTTTTAAGTGTCACATTTTCAACTAAATCGGAGAAATCTTATATTAGATAGTTTTTGGTCGTGCCAATTTACAGTCCGATAACTTCGCCAACAGCGATAACTTTAACCGTATTTGACAGTACAAAATACCCTTCCAAGTCATAATTTATACCTTCTTAATTAAGTTCCTAGAAAGTAGATAATAAAAACTAGCCATTTATATATTTATTTATTTTAATCAAATACGTTTTAAAGCAGTTACCCATTCGATTATTCATGAAAGTACGCTCAAATAGAAAAACACGCTTGGGTCTGTCTAGAATATCTTGAGCGCAACGACACCCTGTCGGAAATGGGCGTGGAATTTAATTGAAGCTCGGCAAAACCCAAATCCTCATGTGCTAGGCAGCCCTTAACCAAATGTTAACAATGTCTAATAGCGTTAGTCGTCGGGCGATTTTGCCACGACCACCATACACTTAACATGGTATACTACTATTCACCTGGTTCGGTACTCTGTGATCATACACTGACGTTAACACGAAGTTTTGTTAGCGTGCTCGATTGAGAGAACGAGTTCACTGCGTTGATATATTTGTCTTATGTTTTATTTGAAACCGTAAGGAACAGAAATATTCTATGATTGAGAGAGTGCCTTTTATGATTTTCTACGATACCAACACATAACTTGTGCAAGTACCACTTTGTTATTTGATAATAATTATTTCAGTGTCAAAATTTATTTACAATGACAAAGTGTACTGTTTTTGGATGTAAAAATGATGACAGAATTACAAAAAACATTAAATACTTCTGATTACCAAGGAAAAAAGATTTAGAAATAAAACGGATAATTGCCTGCCAAATACACGACAAAATAAAGTCAATCTCATTTTCGTCGAAAATTTTGTCGGGCTGGACTTCCGGCCGCCACCGGTCGATATATAATTATATCTATCTACGTGCAGGTACAGATTAACTTCCATATCCGGACGAAGGAAAGGGTCCCATTTTTCTCTTTCGTAGATTACGCGGTCATTTTTTTAGAATCCTTTTCATTTTAGGCGACATATATCTGTACCTATGGCAAGTCATGGCCCTGCCAAACATTTTACTTCTGTGGTACAGATGTATATTTATTGAAATCTCTAAATTTGAAAACCTAAATAGGTAGGTACCCTATCTATGTACATAGATAAGTACCTTACAGCACCATTTTTTTAAACTGTCATAATATAATTTACACTTAACTCATGTACGCAGTGGGTAGCGTAACTGTTTGCAGCACGGTAGGTTCAGGGTTTGAATATTCGCTAGGTGCATATATATTTTTTGTTTGTCTTTAAGGTCGTAGTTATAATCTAGGGAATTATTTTTAGCAACACTGTACAGGAAATCAATTTAACTATGTCGACCTGATTTTTTTGAAAAATTTTACGTCATTGGATTTGTTTTTCATGGCAACGTGGAGACCTAATTTATGTTTATCCACAGTGGTACACCAGAGATTTTTTAGCACCGGGTCAAAAATTTAGGGTTAGGTTACTTATTTTGACTTTTAGCATTCTGCGCCGCTAAAAAATCAAGTCAAATACTAAAATAAAAGAAAACCATTTATTTCAGAATTACCTGCTAAAAAAGCTACCCAACTACGTATTAAAGTAACTGGGTGTAATGTTTAAGGCTGCATTTACAGGTGCATTTATAATTAAATTAGAAACACTCCCGCTAGCTGATACCGACAACAGGTTAACTTAAAAGCATGCAGATTTAAAAATCGGCTACTGGCGCTGGACGAAATAATCGTATTCTATTTTAAACAGGAGTGAACGACTAGCAAGAGTTTTTCCAACCTCTAAATAGAGCTTTACTGACCTGTTTTGTTAGTACTTAAGTATCCGTGTGTTTTTGAAACTGAGGTTCTAAAATCTAAAATGGTTGAATCAAAATAAAAACAAAATTATGTGGGGTTATGGGCGCCGAATGTTTCTATGCGAATTCCTAGTAATCCCAGCGAGCCAGTAAAGTTCTCTTGATACTTTGATAGACTCGGAGTAATACTCGCGCAGCGCTAGGCCTTTTTCGGCGGGCGACCGTACACACGGAGTGGTTTCAGATTTGTTTTAGAACAATTTTTTTGAAAACACATTTTTGAAAGGTAAAAATAACCTCAAATGGTTTTCTGTCAGAAAACGTAAAAATACTCTTCTGTCCCACTGCGGCTCGATTTAAAGTTTGTTGACAAAACACCTGGAGTTAACATGAAATCGTATAAATTCTGCGGTCTATCGGCCAACACTTGAACTGCGTGTGTCTCCCAAATTCAATGAAGTGTGATTGATTGATCGGTTTCCTTTTCCGGAGTCCACAGGCTTTTAGAAAAAAGGAAACTTAGTTTTTATTTTCGCTAAAGCAAGGAAATATAAAAAGGAAAAATGTATAGTATTTCTTTTTTTTTGTAAATCGGGTTTGTTCTAAACCACAATTATTTTGAGGCTTTTGGGATAGATGACACCACCAGAGCTTTTATTTTGAAGGAAAAATAATTAAGAATTTTTAAAAATCTTTCATATATTTTTGTTAAGCATTTAAAAATGATCACCCCTGCAAAATTTCAGCCAATTCTGATGATAAGTTTTCCCTATGCACTCTCGCAAAAGATTAAAAAATTAAAGAACAAAGCGTTGCTAGTTGTACTTTTTTTTGCTTAAAATCTGGGGAGAAACTATAGCTTTAACTTTGCAAACCACTTGGCTACACTAGGTACATGATTAAGTATATAAAAAATATACTTAACACATTGTTTTTATAATTATATTTAGTAATTATTTAGTATACGGTTTTCTGCCATTGTTGATTTATATAAAAAATTCTTTTTGGAGGCGGAATTTGTGCCCCTCCCCCACCCTTGCGCCAAATCTGATAATTACTCTGTAATTAAAAATGCTATTTATAGGCAGAAAACGCAAAAATATGGTTGATAGAGTGATCATTTGAAAATTAACCCAACGTATTTTGCTTCACTTAAAGAATTTTGCTAACCCTGGGGCCACTAAAACGTATTTTTTAGGCACTCTATATCCAACAAGTGGGTACCTATACCTATCGATAAAAGCGCGCTCCAAAATAAGTGGAAACGGCTTTTCTCTTGGCCCGTCTTGTGATTTCCCCAGAGTGGCATCGATTGGGAAATGCAACACCTACCTCGGTGCTTCGCCGTGTCGTTTTCCTTCAAGCTTTTTTTTACATTTTGATACACTTTTTTAACACTATAACGCCAACCTACACGCTACGTCACATAAAACGTCTCGTCTTTAATAAAAAATATGCTGGGATGCTTCACTTTCCTATGCCTAGATAACACTGGTCGACAAAAATAAACTTTTTTTATACCTTCAAAAAAATAATTTTAGTAACTGTCTGCAGGTAACTAAAGCATGGCTTTTTGGGTTACCGATGCAAAAAAAAACTTTTTTTTATCTTGGGTGCAAAAAAAGATTCCTGTTTATTTTTTTATCCAAAATTAAAGAAAAATAGCCGAAAATAGTAATAATGAAAAAATCTAATTATTCTTGCCATTTCCACCAGTTCTCACGAAGTATTTACGAAAAAATCATTTAAAAACATCGTGAAAATATCAAACTGTCAAAGATAAAAATTTCGCAACAATGAACGTCACCGAGTAAAAAGGCACAACGCTAAGGAAACCACTATTATTTCATTTACCAGCCGCCTTGATTTATAGTGTAAAGATGGTATGTTGCGGGAAACGCTCTTCGTTCGAGAGTATTTTCCTATTTTTCGTTGGATTTTTTGATAAAGGTATTAAAGAAATAGTGTTAACTCGCGGCCAAACTGCACAGAAAAAATAATTAATTGAGGCAAATAAATACTTGTTTCCCATGGTCAAAACAAACAAATAAATTTATTGAAGTCAAATAAATCTTGCTCTAGAAACAAATATTTATTTTCTCAATTAAACCTTTTTTCTGTATGTGCTTTTTTTACTCGCGTTTTTAAATACTTCGCTGCATGCGCTCGTTATTTAAACCAACGCTTATAAAAAGAACTATTTTAGCCACTAATTGTGAAAAATACGATTTTGGTTGTAAGTATCTGTGAAAGCTCAACAGCATATTGTAGTAGCATGAACTAAATACGAAAGTAACCAAAAAAAAAAATGAAAACCAAATGAAAACACATGAATTACGTAATTCTTCAGGGGGGAGTGGGTGGTCAGCGGTTACAAATGGGTGAAGTTGTCTGGTGTAGCATTACACCCAAATCGAATAGCGACTTTATTACCTGTCAAATTTTATTATAAAATAAACAGTGTTGGCTTTTTAAATAATAATTTTCTTTCTATTTTTACTTGACATATTCAACTAAAGGGGAGATCAAAATTCCCGAATTTTTGGGTTTTGTAATTTATTAAAGGACCACCAATAAAAAAAAATAAGCTAATAGGACCTAGGACCGAATATTCTTTCTATTATTTGAAAGGTATTAGTTGTGATGCAAAACTCAATGTCTAGTATAATTTGTTTATTTTCAAGATGCCTAATTTTGACAATCTGAACGAGGCAGGTCTAGGACGTTTTGGCGTGAGGAATGATCAGCGTTTTGGTGCCCCCCCTACCCATTCCCACCTGCCCATTCTACATAATCCAATCCAGCTTGAACATATATTTTATTAAACCTTACCGACTAAAAAAAACACATACAAATGAATCCTTACCAATCCGGTGATATATGAACAATTGTTTGAAAGTCACTTCGAGCCTAATCAGCGGCGTCAAACTAAAGGCGTCGAACTTTGTGATCCCCAGTTAAACACACACCGATAAAGGTTATTATCCCGGGCGATGCAACATATAGGTATGTTAATATTAATCCCTATGTGAATTAATATTTTTGCCCTGTAAGTATTGGATAAGGAAAAGGGCATTATTGTTTTAACCACCTTATACAGTCATAAAATATTTACTTATCAATGATAATAATTCGCTTATTTTTATTAGACTTCTTACAGTTTAAAAGATGATAGCACGATGTGAATATTATAACTCCCTGTATATTCCTAAATATAGGTATACACAAGTGTTAAGTTTGCGTTGATGTATTAAGGGTTCCATTTTCATACAATTTTTTTTAACTTTCAGGAAAAGTTTTATACTCTCTCATTAACCAACTTTGTTTATTAAATGTTGTCAAAAGTTTGGAGAAGGTGGATATACTACATTATTCAAAACTGTTTTCAGACGTATGAAGACGGAAAATTTGAACGGAATTATCTGACGACGCGACGGCGTGATATCCGCGACATGAAAAATATATAATTAATTTTACATATTAAAAGCAAATGTTAGCCCGGTTTGAGGTCCAAAGTTACGGACAAGAATACAACCATGATATGTATGTATGAAATATTTTGATAAAAGAGAAACGCGACAACCTTATCAAGGGCAAGTTTATTAAAAAAGATGGAAATATCGGCATTGTTTAGAGAGAAAAAAAAGGAATTGTTTTCTTTTTACATTAAACAGAAAGTAATTTTTTAACACATAATTTTTCTTTAATTGTAGACTTTCTGGGTCTACAATCCAGGTAAGCTTATTTATACAGTTTGTCCCAAAAGTCTGAAATAATATTTTTTTTTATACAGGATGTTTCAAATTCGATGTTCACCATGGGGATCTCCTAAACGGTAGGAGATACGAAAAGGTTTAAATAAGGGCAAAGTTGCGCATTTGATGCTTTGCTCAAAACTAAAAGAAAAGTTTACAAATTCCGGATATAGGCTGAAAAAACCGAAATTTTCATTTTTAGTTTTTATTTTTCTGCATACTTATTCTTAAAGCTGTCAAAAAATGCCTAAAACTTTCTACAGGCACTTTTTTAAGATCTACCTAGTGAGAGGTTCGTTTCTGAGACTTGGCATTTCGGTGTGACAGGAGCACTGTCAAGTTCATTTTTTCTTATGGATTCTAATTTTGTCAAGATATTTTGGAAATAACAAATAACTTCACCTAATATTTTAAAAATCCGTTTTTTTCTTTATTTTTTAATCTTTGAATTTGGTCTGATAATGGTCAATTAACTCAAAACGTCAGGTACTTGTCAAAATGAGGTCGTTATATATCTGTCATCCTTTAGGAACCAAACGGCAGGAGTAAAAAAGCATGTGCATGAAATGTCAAATCTCGAAAACGAACCCCTCATTAGGAGATCTTAAAAAATTGCCTGTAGAAAGTTTTAAGCGTTTTTTGACAGCTTTAAGAATAAGGGTACAAAAAATAAAAACAAGGATTTTGTTTTTTTCCCCATTCTCCGGAACTACCCATATATAATTTATCAACTTTTTTTTGGTTTTGGGCAAAGCGTCAAATTGCGCAACTTTGCCCTAATTTAAACCTTTTTTGGAACACCCTGTATATGATCCTTTTTGGTAAAATAAGCGATTTTAAAAAAAATGTTTATCCTTTTATACAGGGTGCCCCAAAAATAAAGTATGGCACAAAATTATCCTTTTTTGAAATTGGACACCCTGTATATTTCCTCATTTTCTGATTTCTTAAAAAATAAGGTTTTCAAAAATACCAAACACTTTGGGCGGAATTTACTAAGGACTATAGTTTATCGAAAGTTTGGTTTGAAGGCTGACATATACATGGATATCGAAAAATTTATTTTAAGCCGAACCAGACCAAAATTTATAAGATAATTTTACCCGAAGAGGCGTCAAAATGTACTGGAATGAGACGCATAGGGTATTTTTTTCTTAAAACAGTCCAAATAATCCGTAAATATTAATAAAATATGGGTAAACAAGGAGGAATGTCAAAGTGAGACGGGATGTTGTATTTTGAGTAAAATCATCGTATATTATAGACCACCGCCAAGAGGTGGTTCATCTGCTTTAAGTTTTAAAACAATCACGATTTGTTTCATTTTTTAATTCAAAATAAATATTTATAAGTATTTTAATTACTAAAAAACAAAATTCCAGGCTTTTATTTGCTTCAATTGGGTATTCCAGCGCGTTTTTTAAGACAATGTATAGGAACATATGGTATCTCACTTTAAGTTGATTCAGGAGATCACTGCTCTCCTAAATCAAGAAAAAAGCCTTATACATATAAGTTTAAAATTAATTTTCAATAATAAAATGGAAACAAAGATTTCTTACATACACACATCTGGTTTGCTTAGGCGTTTGCACACCTTGTCAAAGGCGATTAACTACGCGCCTAAAAAAAGTTTAAATTTTTGTAGTAACTGTTCGCGCGGAATCTTAAGAAGCAATTTTTCATGGTATAAATCTTGCGCTATAACCACTGTGCGCAAAAGTAATAACCTTCGCCTAATAATTGATTTAGCGCAAATTAAAGAATAGCGCATGTAAAAAATACTAATAATAAAAATTCCTCTGCTTCTTTGGGTTGTTGGGGATTTGATTATTTTTTATTGTTTTGGTGGTTTTGTGCGATTTTGTGATTTGTGCTATGATGTCATATTACGCGCCGGTAAAAGTCTTTAGCGGTAAATTCTTGCGCGTTGGGGGCGAAGAGAACGTGTGATTTTAGCAATTTTTCTAAATTTTTATGTAAATTCAAAGATTTTTTGTAGAAGCATGGAAGAGAGAGAGCAATTGCCTACTCTTGTTCCTCCCTGCATTTCTCCCAGACGTTGCCTTACCATCTATAAACTAGGTAATGGCGCGGGGGCGTAGGTAAGTGTTACAAGGGGGAGGGGAGAATTTGTAACTGCTTTTCGTTACTATTTGTAACTGAAAATGATAAATAAAATAATGAAATAACTAAATATTTCAACATTAAAAATATTTGTTACCGTATTTAAAGAGGGGGGGGGGGGAAGGAAGAAAGGTATAGAAAATTCTATAAAGATGGACAAAATAAAATTTGTCAAAATTGGTGATTCACGCGTTTATAGATTGTGAAGGCTTTCTTTTATTTCAGAAGGTACGGTTCTCGTTCAAAACGAGCAAAGCGTCAGCGAGCGAAACGTCAGTGTTTTGACAGTTCTCAATCGATAAAAATACATGAATTATAAAACCTGTGTTTTTTCCTTGCGAAATCATTTATATGATTGTAGTAAGTCCAAAATTTCAACAAATTTTATTTAAATTCAAAGAAAAACCCGCAAAATTAGATTAAAAACCAAATACGCCCCATAGTCCTAAACCCTAACCCATCTTAGTAAATATCGCACTTTGGTTCTATCTTTTATCTTCTCCAAGATATTCAAGTTTAAATTTGTGGGGAAGAGATAGGAAAATAAGTATCTAGGGTCGTGGGCATAGTAGGATAGACGGATGATCTAAGGCGTTTTCTCGCATTGAAATTATTTTGAAATATTATTTGAAACTATTTAGATGTGACGTTATCATTTAGAACCGAGAAAAAATGAGTAGTTCAAAACGCTGACGTAGTTTAGTGTAACCTCACTTTTTTTTAGTTTTTCTGTTTATTTTTTTGGTGTTAGATATTAAAATGGATCAACTACTGGTTTATCTAACAAAACCTTCGAGTGTACGGCCCGTTTTAGTAGCATGGATGGCAAGCAATGGAAGCTACATGGATAGTGAAGTTTTTTTATTTACTGTTCTTTTAAGCCCAGAAAATCATATAAGACCACAGGGATACCATGAAGAATGGCTAACAAGATATCGAGAATACGATTTTTCATACATTTTTACGCAAAAACAAAAAAAAATCGGTTAAAACAAGAATGTAGAATTTTGACGTATCTTATACGCACGCGTCAGTTTTGAAACTAGAGTTGATTTCGTTTCAAAATATTTTTAACCCGTTTCGATGTGACGTCAACTCGAGAAAACAAATGTTTCAAACTTTTTAAAAACATTTTAAACAATTTCAACGCGAGAAAACGCCTCTAATGGTAATAGTCAGGGCTGACACAGCGATACATCTTATGCAAACGGTTGTCCGTCAGAGGGCACATTATGACAAAATTGACAGGCTTATCGGTTATGGCTCATAACTAGGTATGAGTTCCATTTTGGAAACTGAGGTTCGCCAAGGTTTTTAAAAAGTGATTTTGTGATTTTTTCTGTTTAAAAAAATGTAATTTTATCCGTTTATTACAATGGCTGAGTAACAAAGAGTAGTGTGCTGTGTTTAAAGCTGGGGAGATCGTGCCATGATCCCAATAAAAAAAGACATCGTTTCCCCAAAGGCAATCCTGTTTTTTCAGAAGTATAGTGAAGCCCTTAAATACGAATAAACTAAGTGCTGATGAAATATATAAGAGAGAGGACATTTTGCAGACTGGTCGCAGAGGCCTTTGGGAGTGCCGTACCCACACTTGCATTTGGACTTCATTTAACTATTATATATAGTGTTAAAACACCCTTTCCTTATTTCGTCACCAAGTTCAGTATGGCCGATTTTTGTATCAATAATAAGTTAGATAATGCGACACTTGTGTATTCCAAACCACAGGTATTAATATTATTTACACCAAGATTTTTTCTAATGTGTGCATTTATTATAAATTGTCCTACATATATACAGTAAATTTTTTGAGTTTAACGTTATTTTTTTTTGTTTCACAAATTTAGTTTGGAATACAAAAGAGTTGCATTTATTGTTTTTTTATGTACTAAAAACAAGATAAACATTTTAAAGAAAATTATTTAATATTTAAAAAAGCACAGACAAGATAATATTGTAATATTTTATTTATTATCAAAAAAATAATATAATATAATATGAATAATGAAATATATGCCTTAATGATTTATAATAAAACAACCAGGGGTTTTGTACTACAAGTGCATTTTATTATGGATAATTTGTATTTATTTTTTTAAAATATGCTTTTTTGTTTTAACTTAAACATAATTAACAATTTTGTTTTGTGTCTAGCAAAAAAGCATATTTTTTAAAATTAAACACAAATTGCTTGAAAATTAAAAAAAAACAGAAATTTAAGCGAGCACTATCTAGTGACCATATTACAAACTAACAAAAAATCAATAGCATGTTTATCGCGAGTTTAACCGTGAGCCATCTAGTGGTCATATTACAAATTAAAAAAGAAAAATCAATATAAAAGTATGGTTATTGTTGGCGTGCATATCTGCGCAGACTCGCAAAACTCCAAATAGTTCCGAACCGTTTAACACGAAACTGTCGTATCTATTGTAGGTCCTTAACCTATGAAGTTAGCAACATCCCGTAAGAACGTTATACATGCAAATGACGTGACCTTGATGAAAAGGCTCAACGATAGACCGCAGAGATTGGACTTTGATATCTGTATTCGAGCGGAAGTCTTTACTTTTGTACAGGTAAAAGGAAGACAGAATATTGCGCTATATTCCACGTTTGCGTGTACGTCCGATGTCCAACTTAAAGTGTCTACACTGAAAGAAGAATTTTGTAACAATAACGAACATTTAGTAACAGTAACCAACGGCGTTGCCCATATTTGGCTTTTCAGATATTTGTTTCCAGGTAGCAACTCATAAATTTCAATGTTTAAAACAAAATTTGTTAACGAAAACAAAATCGTTTGGTATTAATTAACTAGTTATTTAATAACGCTACCTAAATTATAAGTATTGTTGATATTTAAAACTAAACGAGTTTAATTGATAATATATTAATTCTAATTTTTCATAAATTGGCGACATTTTTATAAAGTCCAGTGACGTGTAACTCTCAGATCGCTTAAGACGAAAAGTTGCTGGGTCCTAGAAAACACTCGTTCATCTATCAGGGAGGAGTATCTGGAAAAAGAATATGGAGTCAAATTCTTGGAAAAAGAAACTAGTAGAAAATGTACAAAAACTGACATCTTTATTCCATAAAAGTACTCTCTGTCTCTCTTCATTTTAGTATGAAAGAAAGACACAAATCTATGCTTAAATTTGAGCCTTTTCCGCATTACGTTACTGGTTAAACTCGACCTTATTTTTATAAAACAAAACTCTAAAAATATAGCATGCATTATAACTTATGGTAGGGTCATGATGAAGTTTAAAATATTTTTGTTTCCTAGTTACCTATTACAATATTCTCATAAACAGAAACATTACTGCTAAATTTTAACCCCTTCATGTCTGAATCAATAAACTAAGAATAAAATAAATTTGTGCATTTGCTTACCTTTGAGACTGGCCAATTTGGATTCATCCAGCATGCCATCAAAAAACTCTGACACTTCGTCCGTCATTACAAGAATTATAAAAAAACTCCAATTCCATTGACCGCGACCCAACGACTCACTAAACAAAATGTCAGAAACGTAGACTCCGCGCGCGAACGGGAACGGAATTCCCAAGTGTCAACAAAATTTTATTACGCGATAATATAGTAATTAATTAATTAATATTATATTAGTAGCAGTAATTATATATATAATTAATAGTAAAAAACAATTTAGATCATTATAATTTAAAAAATCCCATCATGCATTATACAAAAAACTTTTCTTAAAATAAATATTTTTAATATTTATTATTACAAAGAAATATCGCCAGCATTAAGAGTATAATATATACTTATAATTAGAAGATTTTAAATATTAATTACAAAGACGTGATATTACGTTAAAAATAAGAATGTTTTGGTTATACCTACTATGAAGCAATTAATATTAAAAAAGAGGTAAATTATTAAAGAATTACATCATTTTTATAACCAAACAATTTAAAAAATGTTTCTTATCAATGTTAACTGATAGTTGCCCTTAATATATTTTGATGAGCACAACAAAAATCTGGTTTACCAGATATTTGTTAATAATAAAATCGATTTTTTTCAGTGTAGTGAACGGAAAAATAGTGACGTTATATTCCTGAGAATTGTTTCGCTATTTCGACCAAATCTACAGCGGAGGGGTTTGGTCCGTAGGTGTCCTCAAGAGTGGATGAATCGGGCACATTCGGCAGACCACCAAAAAAGAAGTATTATTATTGGGTAGTTAATTTACATTTCCATACTTATTTCGTACAAATGTAAACCTGAACATCTTGGAGAAGATAACAAATAGACCGAAATAGTTTGGTATTTATAAAAAGCTTATTTTTTAAGGATTTAGAAAATGAGATAATATAATGGGTGTCCAAATAAAAAAAATTATAGGTTTGTGTCATATTTTATTTCTAGGACACCTCGTATAAAAAAAGAAAACGTTTTTTCTACCTAAAATGATCCTAAGTAAGTGATTTTTCAAAAACGCCCATTATTCCAGACACACTGTATAAGTATTTTGGTGTAACGCCAATATAGTTGATATTTTCACACCAAAATAAAATGTAGTCTCTTTTCTTTCAATAAATATCATACATCTCGTCTCCATACCAATATGTTATGGGGGACCACTAAAATCGTGAAATTTTGACTTTTCTTAATTTTATCAAAAATGAGTTACTAAGGTTCCAAAACACCTTAATCGACGAAAAAAAAAGTTTTCTGTCGGTCTGTTGTCTGTGTGAATACACATTAACTCAAGAATGCCTTAATCGATTTTAACGAAATTTGGTAAAAAATCCTCTATCGGCTGACCATGAACTGATTAACTTTTGGATAGGGTGCCAAGTTTTGAAGTACGGTTTTCAGATTACAGTTTCCATGAATATAGACTATAAATTTTGTTGTAAAGTCCAAATTCGTGGGAGCTCTAGTTTCCGAGTTATTTGAAAAAACGTTAAAATATATTAAAAAAATCATAACTTTAGAAGTAAAGCAGCTATTGATATGCGGTTTTCAGATTTTTGTTTGTTTGTTTCAAAGTTACAGTTTTCGAGATATTTTCATCTCCTTTCAACATAAAATAATTGATTGTATGGTGGACTATCCGTGCGTTCCAGCACTAATTTTTTCTTTCCTAAGAAGTCGATTAAAGACATACATTTGCAAGTTTTTGATAATATGTTTTAATTGCGTGACGGAAAGTCAAAAACTCGAATAACCAATTAAATCACGGTGCACACTGGTCCGAATGATGAAACTAGGAAAACAAAACCCAATTGATTATTTATTTGAAATAATCAAGTTATATAAATCTACAGAACTTGTGGCGTAGAGGACAAATGAAAGGAAATAAGTCAGAGAAAAGTTTTTGAAAAAACCTCTAGAATAACAACGCTTGGGATTTTGACCGGAATTCAGAAATCTCTTTCGCTGATTTGCTTGTTAGTACGGATGATTTTTAAACCCTTCGACGGTTTTTAAGTGTAGGGTTTCATTTTTTTATGTCAGTGACCTTAGCTTAAGTAAAAGTGACGTTCAAAACGGATCATGTGATATCCATACTTTTTGGAGTCAAACAAACATTAGAATTGGCTAAACTTTAGCACTTTCTTTTAGCTTATTCGGCAAAAAATCAAAAAAGTACTCCGAGCCGTATCTACATTTTTACAAACTGTTGAGAGTAAACTACGGTTGTAAATTTCCATTTTCCTTATTTTTTAATTTTTCACAACTTTTCGAATGCTTATGTATCTGCAATCGTCATCAGGTGAATACCAACAAGAACTAAAGCTACCTAATCTTATATACTAGCATGTATTCAGTGAACCATAAAACTAACCCGACTTCAGTGAGCCATGAAGTTTACACTTGGTTGGCTCCGCCCTTTCGCAGTTGAAATCATGTGTTATCTCCGAAAAGTATGGGTTTCCAAATATTCTTAATGGTAACGCTCTGTTGAGATGTGAGAAAACAAATTAATATAAATATACAGAAAAGATTTGTGGCGTAGAGGGTAAAGGGTGAGGGAATAAATCGGAAAAAAGTTTTTCCTCGACGAGGAGGACCAGTTGGTAGAGAATTAGACTGGTATTCTAGAGGTCCCAAGTTCAAATCCTGGTCGAGGAAAAACTGTTTTCCGATTTATTCCCTCACCCTTTGCCATCTACGCCACAAATCTTTTCTAAAAATTTATTAGGTCGCTAAATTTTCCCTTCATTTTGTAAATATGTTTCGTGAATGTGTACCTCCTTGCCTTTATAACATGTGTAGGTTTTTAAAGCCACAGTAGGCTTCAAAGATCTCGTCACTACTAACAAATGAATCGTACGAAAGGATTTCCGAATAGCCAGTTAAAAGCCTAGTTCCTCGGTAGCTCAGTTGGTAGAGCATTAGACTGGTATTCTAGAGGTCTCGATCTCGAGGAAAAACTTTTATCCGATTTAATCTCTCACCCTTTGCCCTCTACGCCACAAATCTTTTCTGTAAATTTGTTAGGGCGCTAAATTTTCCCTTCATTTTGTTAATATAAATTGTTTTTTTCGTTTTAATATATTCACTAACAGTGGGGTATACTAAAAGGGTTTAGTCTATTTTAGAACAGTCCAAGTTTAAGTAAAATTTTTGGTTTTAAGCATTTTAAATCAAACCTCCTTGCGTTTTGAATATAGTTTGATTTGTAAGAAGAATTTTAATAAATTTGTTTATTTAATTAAAAAATTTAAACCCACGCGGGGTTTAAATAGTAAACACTCTGTAGAACAAATTAAAAGTTAGGGTCATATGTCCCTTTAATTAAAACTTACCCTTGTTAATTAATTTTTCCAATTAATACTTGATGTCACACAACGATTTAGACAGGTAATAATAAAATAAGGAGTAGATTAATTTTGTATTTATTTAAAAGGTGTTTTTATTTATGAAATGTATTAAAAAACTTAAATGCAAGTTTCGTTTACATTTCTGTCACTATCGAAATGTCAGTTTCAAAATATTAGCTGCGTTCAAATCACAAACAGCGAATTCGGATCTCTTACCTCTGCTTATACCTTAGCTTGCACCAACTTCTAATGATGAGTGAGCTTTGATTATCGAAAGTTTTCTTGACTGAGCTTTTAGATAACCTTAATATTTTAATTTCAGTTTGTAAATAAATTAATATAGTTGTTTTGGGTTTTTTTGTTTGGTATATTTTTCGTACATAATCAGTGACCTTCACTTATGTTTGTTTTGCCTCGTAGTGCCCTCATATATATATATATATATATATCTTTTGTGCTGAAAACGGGTTCAAAATATGGCGTTTTTCTGGACAAAATTGTAGGTGTTTTATTGGTTATAGAACAACTTGCGGTATGAAATAAGGTAAAGTAATCCTTGTAAAAACGGTTACGGGAAATTATAAACGAAATTATTAACAATTGCAACAAAACAATCCTTTCCGGGGGCTATAAATTTAAACCACCCCCCGGACGTGGTCTAAAAAATCACCAACTTTATAACCTTAAACACAGATAGTGAAGCTATTATGTGCCAAATTTTTGGCGTATTCGCCATTTTCCATTTTAAAACCTGTCAAAAAAAATTAGCTATGGTTTATTTTAAGAAAAATAAAGCAGGTTTTCCGTGGCATTTTGCAATAACAACACAAAACAATGAATAATTTTGTGTCTTTTCTGTATGGGTAACACCCTCCACAGGTGTAAATATTTAGACCTGTGGAGGGTACTATTTTAGATCTTAGTAAATTCCACTGTAAGTCTCTAACGATATAAAACCGATTTGGATATTGTCAAGAAATATGTAATAAAAGTATTACAGTCCCATATAAAATAAAGACACTGTTAAAATTCCATTTTTTCTATTTTAATTTTTATCCAACGGCATCTTAATATTTTTGAAAAAACTTTACTTTTCCCAAAACTTTTTTTACAGGGGTAACATTAACCAGTGTGCGCTGGTGTTTTAATTTCAGGCTTGGCATTCAATTAGAATGTTTTTGACACTGTCTTCAATATTTTAAGCGCAACGAACCGTTAACAATATTATGACAGCGCTTGATTATCCATGGAAATAGCTTAAGCCAGATTTCCATAATGTGCCATTTCTTAAAAAGGAGAAGCAGGAAAAACGAGAAAAAAAATTAAAATGGTAATAAATTCATGTAGATGTGCATAATAATAAATAGAGAATATTAAAATGGTTAAAACTTGCGATAACTTGTAAAGCCTTGAAATAGTTTAATGAATCTGTACTGCAGCACGTTAGCGCTAAAAAATGAGGTCCAAAGTTGCACTCTTGATCACCAGTAAACCGGTACTGGGTCTTATTTACAGGATCCTGTGCCCTGTCACTGCCTCTGTTTAATTAATTTTTATGCTTTAAATCCCGAAACAGTTGCGTAGTAATGGGGAGGGGGGTTTGGGGACAAAACCCCCCTCAACCTTATTACTATTTGCAAAAGATCCGTTTGTCTGTTTTTTTTTTTAGTACACCACTGCCCCAAAATTTCGTTCTTTTCTTGAGAATCAAGAGCAATTTTGAAATTATTTTTTACAGCGAACGAAATGGCACCCAAACAGTCCTGTAGCATGGGAGGAGCCAGTTGCCCACTCCTGAAAATCTCTGTCATATTAAAAATTTCATCAAGAAAACACTGCGGTAGTATCAATGGGAATACCTATCCTCGATGAGCATCCTACAAGGAACACACAAAGGACCAAAGCGAAAAGAGAAATGATTAAACGATGTTTTGCCTTGGGCAACCAGCGTAGGCTCGTCAGTGGTTCCACTGGTCACCTTCCCCATACATCAGTAAACACCACCATCATACACTTTGACTTCCAATTTTAAATCACTCACAAATAGGCATCGTCTCGCACTGGTACTTATCCAAGTTACCTGATACGGATTCGTCCTGCCCTGTTAATATTTCCAATAGGATTATGTGTCCTTTGTGTGTTCCTTGTGGGATGCTCATCCAGGTTTGAGTTTTCGTTATTTCCACCCAAGATCTTTTGGTATTTTGTTCTTAGATTCTTTTCGGTTGATGTAACTGAATTGGAAGTTTTTTTAACTTCTTTTTTGTTTTTTTTTAAGTAGGATTGTCTTGAAAAAATCCTTTTATATTCATATTTCGCACCATTAAATTAATAATAAAATTTACTTCATTTTTTATTCGATGACTTGTTGTTATTGATTTAAAGGGATTTTTATTACAATAAATCTCAAATGTCATGCTTCCAATATTCCTCCGTAAAAAAGGTTTAAAAACCCAGAAGGAAAAATCAAGATATTTTTAAAAGAAGACGCTTATATGGTTATATTGTAAGCTTCTTATAAAAAAGAACCTGTTTGTTTTCTATTTTAAGCTTAATTTACAGCTTACCTATACGCTTAAGTAGCACACGCTCTACCCCTATTGAGAATAAACGAACGCCGTTTCAAATTTTTTCAAATTCGATGCTCACTGTGAGGATCTCCTAAATGGTAGGAGATACGAAAAGGTTTAAATTAGGGCAAAGTTTCACAATTTGATGCTTTGCTCAAAACTAAAAAATAAGTTTACAAATTTCGAATAGTTCCGGAGATAGGCGGAAGAAACCGAAATCTTCATTTTTAGTTTTTATTTTTCTGCGCCCTTATTCTTAAAGCTGTCAAAAAACGCTTAAAACTTTCTATAGGCACTTTTTTAGGATCTACCTAGTGAGAGGTCCAGTTTTGAGATTTGACATTTCAGAGTGATCGGAGCGCTGTCAAGTTCATTTTTTCTTATGGACACATTCTTTTTTTCTCCTACCGTTGGGTTCATAAAGCATGACAGATAACATTTTGCAAGCTTATTTTGACAAGTCACCTGAGGTTTTGGGTTTATTGACCATCATCAGCCCAACTTTAATTTTTGCTTTTAACTTACTCAAGATATTTTAGAAACCCGATTGCAGCACTTTTTTTACATTATAAAAATTACAGTTTTTATGACATTTTGTTATAACAAAACAACTTTACCTAATATTTTAAAAATACGTTTTTTCCTTTGTTTTTTAATCTTTGAATTTGGACTGATGATGGTCAATTAACTCAAAACGTCAGGTACTTGTCAAAATGAGGTTGTAAAATATCTGTCATCCTTTATGAACCAAACGGCAGGAGAAAAAAAGCATGTGTCCATAAGAGAAAATGAACTTGTCGGTGCTCCTGTCACACTAAAATGTCAAATCTCGAAAACGAACTTCTCATTAGGTAGATCTTAAAAAAGTGCCTGTAGAAAGTTTTTGGCGTTTTTTGAAAAATAAAAACTAAAAATAAAGATTTCGTTTTTTTTCGCCTATCTCCGGAACTACTCATAATTTGTAAACTTTTTTTTTTGGTTTCGAGCAAAGCGTCAAATTGCGCAACTTTGCCCTAATTTAAACCTTTTCGTATTTCCTACCGTTTAGGAGATCCTCATGGTGAGCATCGAATTTGGAACACCCTGTATAGGGAACTTTGAGTTTTGTATTTGGGGTAAAAATGTATATGAATGCAAATATTTTAATGAGTGATGAGGAAATTAAAAGGTAAGAAAGAAAATTCCTTTAATGTATGGGTCTAAACTTCTTTTTTCTCAAGTTATTTATTTGGTTTTTAAGTAAGAGAAATGGGGACAAAGAACATTCCCAAAATTAAAAAAAGTCACTTCACCAAATAGTTTTTTAATTTATTACAATCCATACTGTTAAAAAAACCTCTGTAAAAGGTAAAAAAAACACATTTTTATTAATCTATATTTTTGAAAAAATCTTGTCATTTAGATATCAGAAAAATATTCAAAAGCGCCCTTTTAATTTATGTTTTTTTTAATTAGTACAAAAAAAAAATAATTTTGAAAGCAATTTTTTTCAAAATATTTGTATGCTACATCATTATCCATATTATGATGTGCGACTCTACTTCTTGTGACTTCTAAACAAAATACTTATAACAAAAGAAATCACACACTTTGATACCCTGTAACAAAGTACTTTTGTTCCCTATGTTATATGACTTTTTTTCTTGTTTTGCTCTCCCTTATCACCCAATAAAATCGACACTCGTTTTGAACTTATTTTGATCTCATCAGTGTGGCGCAATTATTAAGGTTTTCTAAGTTTTAAGGTTTTTTTTTTCGAGAACATATGCAAAACTCGTTATGTCGATTGATTTTTATAGCCCGGATACATATTCTTGGGTAATACCAAGTGGAGAAAGAAACTTAAGTTCTTCATATAAATTTTACGAACTTTGCTGTTTGTACAACTATGTACAACAGCTGATTTTTTTTCAGAAAGCTGGCCAACTATTTTGGTTCACATAGCTAATCTGACTTGTGCCACACTGATAAGATCAAAACACGTGTTTGTGGCTTGTGTTAAGGTTTGTGTTTTCGAAAAGATTTGCCAAGGCCGATATGTTGATATAGAGTTTTTATACCAACTGAAGAAAGACCCTTGAATTTTTCTTGTAAATTTTACGAGACCCACTGGACTTAAGCTTTGGAATTGGTTGAATTTGTCAAATACATCCTTTTTATTTTTATCGCAGAAATTGCATGGATTTCTCGTATGTGTACACTGAAAAAAATGGTGGGCTACGAGAACTCAAATATGAGTTCTTCTAGACCCAGCCTTGTTGCCTATAGAGGACAGCCTAGACCTCTGGGATGTGAGAACCAACTCCAAGGGATTGCAGGAAAATACGGTACGTGTGTTGTGGAAGAGCAAAATATGCATAGACACTGAATGTATTTTTTTGAACATTTGGGCTGCCAGAACTCAATATCTAGGTGTGGTGGTGACACATGATCTGGGCTGGGAGAACCCTGCCTTTAAGCTACCAGAACTCAGTACCTGGGTTGTGGTAACTCATGATCTCCAACCGCCAACCAAAGAACCCGCAAGCCCGGATATGTGCCAAACTCGACATTCGGCAACTACCACCTATAATTGGATTCTCATGTGTAAATCCCTGGGTTTTACTACACGGCGGAAAAAATAAATCATGGTCATGAGTTAGAACAAGCTAGGCCCTGAGTTATCGTAGCCCAGACCGTGAATTACCACAGACACAAAAAGTTAATACATGAAACTGGGCTGGGCAATCCCATGCCTGAATTGTGGTAGCCCACAATTTGCTGAGTTCTTTCAGCTAAATTTAAATGGTTTGGGACAATCATACCGTGTGCTATAGTAACGGACGATGTGAGTTCTGGTAGCCCCAAATTTTCAACCCACGGTTGTGGGTTGATCCCGTTCTCTCAGTGTATAAAGTAACTCCATGAGGTTCTTCGTAATCCAAAGTTTAGAAGTTATTGACCGTGAGAGTAGAATTCGGGGCGGCTATAGGGGTTCTCATTGGGTTACAGATGCACAATGTTCTCTCTCGTAGTAAACCAGTGAATTAAATAAAATTTAAGAAAAAATTTGCAGATATAGATGGTTTTGTTGTAGCTCCGTTTAACCTTCAAAACCCGTTCGTTTTCGATTTTAACTTGGTGAGCTCGATGATTAGCTGAACTCTACTTATTTTTTACACGCTTGGCTTTAGAGCGAATAAACGAACGCGGTAAACATGAGAAATAAATTTAATAACAAGCAAGGAGTTTTAATTTATGTATGAATATATGTATTTTATTGAGTTCGCAATTGGTTGAATTTGTCAAAATACATCCTGTTTAATTTCATCAGAGAAACTGTATGGATTTCTCCCACGTGTACAGTAACCCCATCGGGTTTTTCGTAATCTAAAGGCAATTTAGCAGATATTGACCGTAGGAGTAGAAACAGGAGCTCTAGGGTTGTTCGATTTTGAGATAAAACAGTGAATTAAATAAGGTTTAAGAAAAAAATTTGTAGATGTAGATATTTTTAGCTCCATATACACTCCAAAAGCCTTGTGTTGTTGAGCTCGGTAGGATCGATAATCAGGTGACCTCTAAATTAGGCGCCCCGCATCTAGAGCGAATGATCGAAATAAATATGAAAAACAACCAGGGAATTTTGATTTATTTACTATATTAATACGTACACCGAGAAAATGAGGCCAGCTAAAAGTCGTGGGCTAAACGTTTGGGGCTGGAAAAACTCATTTTTGTGGGTTATTTCAGCTATTTCATTGAATTACTTCAACACTTTTTTTTGATCTGGAACAGTTCTGGCTAAGGGAGCCCACAAAATTGAGCATTTTTTTTTTTTTTTAATTAAAATTCTGGCCTAGACCAACCATCTTGGTTTTACTAAATTACATAGCTGCCGCAAACCAGTTATTGGGTTGTGGCAAACATTAACCATGGGTAAACATTTTATGGACTGTTGCAAACCCATCGGAGGCAAAAACTGTTGGTTACAAACCAAACGTGAATTGTTTTAGCTACTTCGCGAGGCTGCTTAAACCTCTATTAAGGATTGTTCTAGCCCAACTATACGGTTTTATCAGATTTATTGCTTAAATTTGGCACTGTTCAGTTCATTATCGTTTAAGCACACGAAAGTTGCACATCTCTTTGCCCCGCACCGGACTTGTTCTGTTCCGGGACCCGGTCGTTTGACGCGAAACCTTCGTTTGACGTCGTCGTCGAGCGGTAAGATCGCGAAAATTGCCTTTATATCAAAGTTTTTTGCCGAAACATTTTAATAATTTAGATTTTGTGGTACGTTATAAAACTGTGGGGAAAGTCTATTTCTAATAATTTCTTTAGCTTATCCAGTTTTTGAGATATTCCAATTTCAATTTTTAAAAGCGATTATATTACAAACTAAATAAGATACCCTATGATGTTGGGTTTCATTTAAAATGATTTTTTAGGAGAATTTAGAAATGGTTTGTTTTTGGAGATTAGACACATACGCATAATATGCTGTTTATCCATTTCTGGTAATTTTAAATCAATTTATTAAAAAGTGTTGATACAAATACTATACTGTTTGTAATTGCTTTGACAAATTGAAATTTTAAGACTTTTATTGCATCAGACCTCTCGAAAACTAGATTTGCATAAAAGCAAACTTTATGAGAAAAAAATGAGGTGTTCCTCACAAATGTTCAACAACCCAATCAGCGGGTTCCCAAAAAATATACTCTTTATTCCAGCCTCAAACTTGTGTTGTTACAGCCCACCCAACTGGGTTGAACCAACCCAATTGACGGGGCACCAAAAAATAAGGTCTTCATTCCAGCTCCAACTTCAGGCTGTTCCAGACCAGCATTTAGAACTGTCCCAACTATAGCTATCAGTGTACACTGAGAAAACAAATGATAGCCATAGCCAAAAATATGGGTTAAATTAGCCCAGGGCCGCGGGTAAAATAGTGGACAGCCCACAGCTTGAATTACTTTAACTATTTTTTTAAATTGTAGCAACCCACACATTTAAAGCAACCCACATGCGTGGAATGAAGACCTTATTTTTTGGTGCCCCGTCAATTGGGTTGGTAAAACCCAGTTGAGCGCGCTGGAACAGCACAAGTTTGGGCCTGGAATAAGGAGTTTATTTTTTTGGTACCCTGTCGATTATCTTGGTCCAGCCCAGTTAGGTGGGCTGCAACAGCACGAGTTTGGGGCTGGAATAAAGAGTTTATTTTTTTGGTACCCAATCGAATAGATTGATCCAGCCCAATTAGGTGAGTTTTAGTTTTTAGTTAGCTGGACTGGACCAGCATATATTTTAGGGCTGGAATTTAAAGGTTATTTTTTCTGACACAGTTGGCTTAAACTTATACATATTGAAGAAATAAAAATACTAACAAAATTTAATAGAGAAATTAAAAGTTTTATTGACGTAGCTTTTTTTTTGGAAATTTTAAATTCTCAAAAAATTTTAAATGACACCCAACATTACCCAACAAGTTAAAGAACTTATCAGTAATAGACTTTCCGCACAGTGTTATAACGTGCCACAAAATATAAATTTGTAAAAAGTTTTGGCGAAGAACTTTGACACAAAGGCAATTTTCGAGATCTTACCGCCTAACGTCGGCGTGAAACGAAGGTTTCGCGTCAAACGACCAGGTCCCGGAACGAACAAACCCGGTGCGGGGCAAAGAGAGGTGCACCTTTCGAACTGGAACAATCCTTAATAGAGGTTTAAGCAGCCCCGCGAAGTAGCTAAAACAATTCACGTTTGGTTTGTAACTAACAGTTTTTCCCTCCGATAGATTTGCAACAGTCCATAAAATGTTTACCCATGGTTAATGTTTGCCACAACCCAATAACTGGTTTGCGGCAGCTATGTAATTTAGTAAAACCAAGATGGTTGGTCTGGGCCAGCATTTAAATAATAAAAAAAAAATTGCCCAATTTTGCGGGCTCCCTTAGCCAGAACTGTTCCAGATCAAAAAAAAGTGTTAAAGTAATTCAATGAAATAGCTGGAATAACCCACAAAAATGAGTTTTTTCCAGCCCCAAACGTCTAGCCCACGAGTTTTAGCTGGCCTCATTTTCTCGGTGTACTGTATACATCGTTATTTGGAATGGGTTAAATTTGTCAAATACATCCTTTTTAATTTCATCAAAGAATCTGTATGGATTTCCCTTACGTGTAGACTAACTAATGCTATGTTTTCATGGGTATACAGCATCAGAGAGAGTAACTAAAGGAGAATTCACACAGAACAAAAAGGCTCGTACAAATGATCGGACAAAAAATAGGAAATTTTTTGCTTGAACATTTTTGCAAGATTTTCTTTGAACATTTTGTTCGGATAAACGCAAATTTTTGCGATGTTTCTTGGAAATATATTTTTGAAGATCAGAATAAAAGTATTTTTGATCTCAATTCTTCAAAAAATTGAACACAAGAAGACATTTCTTTAAGTTTTTATTAAAAAAACTATTAGTAGTTTCCTACGAAAATCATGAAACTATATTCCCTCTTATCACTTTCTTGGTTTTTCTTTCAGTATCCTTCGAAATTAATACCTATTAAAATGCAGGTATATATTTTTAGGGGACCGTTCTGGAAAGTAGGTAGTTATTTTTTTGGGACCATGAGGAAGGGGAGTTTAATTCTAAACCTCTCTACCTCGGCACGCCACTGATATAAGCATTACATTGTGCCAAAATACTTGTCAACTCTTCGCTTGAGTGGTTCAGGTTCAGCGCTATCTAACCCTTCGGAGGCTCTACGTATTTTTAAATTTATTTTTGACTCCTTTTATTGCATAGGCATGTACTTTTTATACTTTTTTTATTAATTAAATTAGATAGGTATATCTGTAGATGATAAATAATAAAAAGCAAATCTTGAAAAACCGGACTACATTTGTAGAAATCCACCGGATTGGCCGGGACGGGTCCCAGGTCTTGGAACACCGTACCGAAAAAATTATTCGTCCCGGATTGGGTCGGATCCGGTATATTTATTAGTTTCGTTCCGATTTGTACCGGATTGGCGTTTTCTCTTTTTCCAGAGGCGGACAACAAACTTTTTATAAACATGAATGGGATCAAAATTTTTCAAGAATTTTTGGTATCAATTTCAAAAACTTGTGCCTTGCGCTGCGGCGCTATATAACGTCGTTGAAGGAGTTTACTTTCAAGTAATTTTGGTAAAGAAGTGTCAAAAATCGCATTTTTGAAGACACCTTCGGCTTGCGTAAGGTATAACATTTTTCCTACGAGCGTGAAGAACATTAAAAACATCTTGTGTATGATTTTAGTAACTGTCTGCAGATAACTAAAGCATGGCTTTTTTGGTTATCGAGGCAAAATAGTAGTTTTAACGACTAGTGGCTAAAATAGTGCTTTTTTTACAATCGATGGTTTAAATAACGAGCGCAGCGAGATATTTAAAAACGCGAGTAAAAAAAAAGCACAGTTTAGCCGCGAGTTAGTAACACTATTTTTTTTTTTTGCATTTATCAAGAAAAAGAAAGAAAAATACTTTTAAAAATCTCGAACGAAGAGCACCTCTCGCAACCCATAATTTTTACACTATAAATCAAGGCGGCTGGTAAGTGAAATTACAATCGTTTCCATAGCGACGTGCTATTTTACTCGGTGACGTTCATTGTTGCGACATTTTAGTTTTTGACAGTTTGATATTTTGACGTTGTTGGTTTTTTCGTAAATACTTGGTGAAAACTGTCGGAAATGGCTTAATTTTTAGGCAAGAATAATTAGATTTTTTGAATATTACTATTTTCCGCTATTTTTTTTAAATTTTGGGTAAAAACGGACAGAAATCTTTTTTGCACCCTTGATAAAAAAAAAAGTTTTTTTGCATCGGTAACCAAAAAATCCATGCTTTAGTAATCTGCAGACAATTACTAAAATCATGTTTTTGATGAAGGTATAAAAAAAAATTTTTTGTTCACGGGTGCCAAAAAATATTTCTGTCTGTTTTTGTACCCAAAAAGAGAAATAGCGGAAAATAGTAATATAAAAAAACTAAGCCATTTCCTCCAGTGTTCACCAAGTATTTACAAAAAAATCATTTAAAAAAATCGACAAAATATCAAACTGTCAAAGACTAAAATGTCGCAACAATAAACGTCACCGAGTAAAAAGGCTCATCACTATGGAAACCATATGATTATATCATTAACCAGCCGCCTTGATTTATAGTGTAAAGATGGTGTCTTGCGAGAAGTGCTCTTCGTTCGAGATTTTTAAAAGCATTTTCCTGTTTTTCTTGGATTTTTTGATAAAGGTATTAAAAAAAAAGTGTTCACAACTCGCAGCTAAACTGTGTTTTTTTTACTCGCGTTTTGAAATACCTCGCTGCGCTCGTTATTTAAACCAACTCTTGTAAAAAAAGCACTATTTTGAAAACTACTATTTCCGCACGACGTGCGGTAAATATTTTTTTTATATCACATGCGCAGGACAAATTTAAACAGGGCTTTGTTGTTGCGTTCCAGACGCCCCTTTCAGGCAAGTTGGCCATAGATATTATAACTAAATTATTTATTTATTCTATATTTTATCTTGTTTTTTAAATCTATGGGAAAAGAAGGTGGGCAACTTTATATCGCTTCTGATAATCCCCAAAAAGTAAAGAAGAAACTGGCATTTGGTATTTATGCCTTATTTTAAGCGGCTCAGTCGTTAATTAGACATCTATGAGAAAATATAAAATCGTTTAACGCTTTTAGCTAAAAATTTTAAAACTTTAAATTTGGAAAGACTAGGATTCCTACTTAACATTTTCCACTAGTGGCAAGTGAAGTTTCTGTGTACTCTAAACACACAAATCAGTTACCTTAAGCGAGTCTACCTATTTGGCTTAAACTTATTAGCCCTTAGTGATTTGTTATTGGCTCTAAGTGAATTTTTTGTTTGTCATTAATATTTATCCAATTAACTTTGTTTACCGTCAAAGGCTTTTGCTTTAGTAACGATAAGCACAAGTGATCAAATTATTAATCAACTAACCGTTAACCCAAAAAAAAAATCTATTTACTCCGAAAGGATTCTCCGTTTGACACAATTAGGTATAATATAATTTTATAAATCTAGAAAAAAATACAAAATAGAAAGAATCCGCCAAACCGTTTACTTACCGCGAGTTTGGCATTTTTTGTATAGAAGCCGCAATGCTGCAGTGGTACAAGCTTGGCCTGGCAAATTGTAGGTTGAGAGTTCGAACCCTGGTGTGGTCTTCCACTGTTTTTTTTTTGTTTTTATTTCTTTTTCTTATGGTGTATTGTGATAGTATATTTTTTACTGTATTTGAAGCCATATTTTATGATTTAATGAGTTTTTTCTCGACTGTGTGGTTAATAAATAAATCGTTTAAGGTGAGTAAAAAATGTATTGACACCAAATTAAGATTCTATTTATCATAAATAATTTTTTTATTAACCATAAATAGTTTTTGATTAACCAGAAATAGCTTTTCATTAACCATAAATAGATCGGTGCTTTTGCCCTAAATAGATAGATAGATTTTTTGTCTCATATTTAAGTGAAGTATCTATTTGGGGTAAGTTAATTCTTACACATGGTAATTGGTAATTTTTCTGAATGTGACAACCCCAAAAAAGTTATGAGTAAACTGACCGTACCTGGGTTACCTATGGCGTAAAAATTAAATTTCTGCATCAAATCGTGTTTTCGTCGCATGCGCAAAGCACTTTATTACTAATATCTGTTATTTTAAAACTTAAAAATAAACAGTGGGATTTACTAAAAGGGTTTAGTCTTTTTAGACAGTTCCTTAGGCATTTTATACCAAATTCCTTGAGTTTTGGACATAGTTTAAGTTATAAGAATAATTTTAATAATTTTTTTTTGTAAAGAATCATCTTAGCACAACCTTTTGTTGGATTTAAGAAAAAAAAATCAATTTAAAAAAAGATTTTTTTAACCGTAGGGGGGATCTAAATGGTAAACACTCTGTTGAGCTAATTAAAACTGACGTTATATGTCACTCTTATCAAAACTTACCCTTGTTTATTGATTTTCGCGATTAATACTCACTGTCAGAAAACCATGTCGATATGTAATCATAAAGTAAGGATTTGATTAACTTTGTATTTTTTAGAAGGGGTTTTTATCCATCGAAAATATGAAAAAACTTTACAAACACAAACCCATCGCAATCGCAAACCACAAATGAAAATATTTCATCAATGTAAACAAATGTGGCTAAAAACAGACCTGAATCCAATGATCATTCACTGATGCCTTCACAAAAGAGTCATGTCGGCTCGACGAACTGGACGGTGCCCGGCTCTCTGGTAGAACATGAGAAAATGGCCATTAGCGAAGTACTGATGAAAACTGCAGCTTTGAGACTATTGAGTGCGACATTTCAGTGGAAAGTTTTGTTTGATGATTAAGCTTTTAGATTAACTCAATGTTTTAATTTCAGTTTGTAAATAAAACGCGAGCTTTCGGCGTGAGCTTTTCCTTCAACACTTTACCACAAAGGCGCGCGTGAATGTTCGTTGGCATTTCAGACATCAAAGGAAAGTCATCTAGGAGTTGAGATTTCTTACTGCGAACTAATTCCATGCTGGCTTTCTCTTGAATTGGGCCTCCTGGCTTGAAACCATTTGGCACGATGTTCCTGACTCTTATTAAAAAGGCAATGTGTGTTTCTTGTTTGGCTAGTTTAACCGGGTATATCGGATATAAACAACATCAAAGGAAAGCTCGTCTGTGTGAATAACCCTTAAGAGAAGCCGAAGTTGCTATAGGGGTTGTTATATTGACTAGGGTTACAAATCTAGTGAGTCACTAAAACACATGAGCCCAAAGTGCGTCCATTTCGTACTGATTCTAAATGTCCTTTAGAAATACTTGGAATTGCCTATTCGAAAATTTGTTCACTGATAATTACAATAATCATGGCGTCTAATCGCGATCGAAACTATAAAATGAACAGCTTCTTGTATGACAAGTGTATGGTATGCATAGTAGAGGGTGCACCATTCGCAGCTGTCCTATGGCATTTGTTTTAGTTGTAAATTTTTTTCAGCTGAGATTTAGCTTTTATTTTAAAACATAAATTTAATATCACGTACGTTTACTATACAATTTAGCGTTGGTGGCAATTTAGAGATAAAATTATAGCTTACATTTAACTAGCTGGTTTACAGGTAAAACGTAGTTGCCGCAATTTTTAAACAGCTATAGGTTAGCTGTGAAGGCTGACGTGTGTAAACTGTGCTGCTTGATCAGTGACACCACGCAGTTTCACCGTTGGCAACACTGCAACGGAACTACAAAAGGTTTTGGCCGGAATAATTTTTCAAAAATAGGCCACCACGTCGGCAGGCGTCTACATCAGCAAATTCGTAGCTAAGCTCAAAAATAGTTTATATGATTTCTGGTCATCACTCAATAAAAAAGCGATAAAAAACATGGGAAAGTGCTGGGGTTATAATATTTAGCCTAAGGTCACCTTAAGCTGAAGAAGTAATTCTAGGCTTAACTTAGATTCCACTAGTGAGGGGCTGCAAAATCATATCCTAAGTTGACCTTATGAGTTCAATGATCAAAGTAACTCGGTGGCGCCACGGACGCCCACCAAAGACAAGTGTCAGTCTAATTGTTTGCGGGGTTTCAATTACTTGCCTCCCAATTAGGCGGCGTCAAACTGTGAATGGAATTAAATTATTGTCCGGCTTTGAATTGCGGAAATTAAGATGCATATATTTTGTTCCGACGGCGAAGCCTGCAGCGCGATCTATTTAATATAGGACAACCCCGATAATCGAGGGGTTGATGTCCTTAAAGGGAGTATTTACTAAAAAAAAAAATTAGGTACGAAATCAGATATAAATTGCGTTACACCATTATTGTCAAAGTTTCCCCCCCTCACTCCTCCTCTGTAACACTATTTTAACCCCTCCCCGAGGACAGGCTTACCAATAGCGGGTTACCCATAAGTTAAAATAACCCTCGTGTTACATTAGTCCCAAAACACTGTATTTCTCACTATTCTTAAAAAACTGTTTAATATAATATGTTATACCTACATAACTCGGGAGTTATCTTAACTCGCGGGTCACCTTCTGTTGATAAAAACAACCCTAACACTTACAGTAGAATTTACTAAGATATAAAATAGTACCACCACAGAGCAAATGAGCGAGTACTAAATTATTACCTCTAGAGGGTGTTTTAAATTTACAGCCCTCCAGAAATTTCCGTTTTTTGGCGATTGCCTGTAATTGTATACAGAGCGCTTCAGTCTGCGAACATAGACCGGAAGAAGTCCAATTTGCCAGTGTACGTACACGCAGGGACACCGCACACCTATCAGTGGAGCAACCAACAATCAGGCTTGCGATCACCGGTCGCGGATTGCGTTTAATACGCCTCTAACCACGGTGCAATGTGAAGTGTAGTCCATGAAACCGGAATTAGGTCAATAAATACGCAAATTTTGATAAAGTAATTTTCTTGTTTTTTGTCACTGATAAATTAGAGCGTTTTATTTTCAACTGCTCAGATTTATCACTAACAACGTGATACAAAAATAATAAGGAGAAACAAAATAAAAGGAAGTTGTCAAAATAAAATAATACTTTCTTAAAACCAAAAAGATTATCCCAGTCAAAAAAAATTAGAGCAAATGTTCGAAAAGTCGTCCTTGCTCGGCTAGACAATATCCGAGCCTGTTATAAAAACCCCTTCTAACGTTTTCAAGCATGTTAGGGGTAATAGTTTGAAAAGCTTCTACAATTTTAATCCGAAGTTCTTCCAAATTATTAGCCTTTTCATGCCCATAAACTTTATTTTTGATATAACTCCACAGATAGAAGTCATCGAGCTGGTCATAAAATAATTCCCCGTGTACTTATAACCCGACTAGGAAATACATTATCAAGATATTACCTAACAAGGCCAATATTGTGAGCGGGACAACCATCTTGTTGAAACCATGTTTCACCAAATCTCACACCTAACAACTGCCTAGCAGTTGGAATAAAATGCTGCTGCAGTAGATCCAAGTATCTAGGACCATTCACATTGCCGTCAATAAAAATGGCCCAATTACGTGTTTCCCTACAATACCCCCCCCCAAATATTTAGTTTTTGGGGATACTGCGTTCTTACTTCAAAATACAAATGCAAATTTTCCTTCGACTAATATCGAACGTTGTTGGGTTATGACGATTCAATAATGGAAAAGTGCTTTAATCTGTGAAAAGAATAGGTCTCAGAAAGTTTTCATCGTGATTAGCTCTTTCCATCATTGTTTCGCAAATTTCCATACGACGATAATTGTCCTCCGGAAAAATTTGATGGGTTTTTGACGCTTTGTAAGCCCCTGTGCACACCAACGCGTGCCTACCCTGCTTCAACGCACCATGTGACTGAACATATATTTCCAATGGTTTTAAATGCAGAGTCACGTGATGCCATGCGTGGGCACGATAGGACACGCGTTGGTATCCATCGGGTATAACAATGATAACCATTCTTTTTGAGAACACGTAAGACAGTGGCTGCAGACGTATCAACTGCTTCGGCAATTTGGTGGCTAGTTAACTTTCGATTTTCCTCGACTGCGCAATCATCACATCTCGTACTTCCTGCTCGTCATTCAAAACAGTGGGTTTTTTATGGTTTCTGGGCACTACACAACCAAACTTTTCAAAATTCTGCACAAACCTATGAATCGTTGAGAAACTAGGTTCTGGGCGATTTACAAAATTCTCAAAAAAAAGTTCTTGATTAAGTCTCAATGGTCTGCATTGATAGTACCATTTGACCATCTGCACTTTTTCGGCAACTTCGTAGACATACATTTTAGTTTTAAAAATGTATTATTTCACTTAAGAACTTAGCAATCTGTTTCTCGAGCAAGGCACAAATAAAACAAAACAATAAAAGTTTCAAAAAGATAACACTGCAGCGTGCTTCGACCACACCTCGGTTGAACGGCACGGAGAGTAAATTGGACTTGATTCCCTCTATGTTCGCAGTAGCCTGAAGATCATGGTATAATTTTTGAAAGGAACCTTTTTCAGAAGATTTAATTTATCTTATTCAATATCTCAAGCTGTTCATTAACCGATATAACACCTCCAATGTTGTCCAGAAAATCGCCGTATTATGAACTCGTTTTTGGAACACAACATATATTTATAATGGCACTAATAGGCAAAAGAAATATAAATGAAGGTAAGAGTAAGTTAGAGTTTCGAACTTCCATTGTCTTTATTTTTTTATTGTTTCAAAACGTTTCGAATGCTTATGTATCTGCAATCGTCATCAGTTGAATAATAACAAAAACTAAGACTACCTAATCTTATATCCTAGTATGTGTTCAGTGAGCCATAAAAAACCTGTGTTCATTGAACCATGAAGTTTACACTTGGTTGGCTCCGCCCTTTCGCAGTTGAAATCTGTTACCTCCGTATATCGCAAACCAACTCATACTGGACAATATCTAAACTTCAAATCCAACTACTCCACATCAGCCAAACTGGGAATGGCAAAATCTCTCATAGATCGAGCCACCTACATCTGCAATACAGAAGAAGCTTTAAATAAAGAAAAGGCAAAAATTTGATCCGATCTCTAAAGGAACGGTTTCTCGACCTACACGATCAATAAAACTCTTCAAACCACACCAACACAAAGGACGACAGACAAAAATTCTGAAAGAAAGGCGACGTAAACTCATACTGGACAATATCTAGACTTTAAATCAAACCACTCCACGTCAACCAAACTGGGAATGGTAAAATCTCTCATAGATCGAGCCACTTACATCTGCAATACAGAAGAAGCTTTAAAAAATTCGATCCGATCTCTAAAGTTTCTCCAACTAAACCATCAATAAAATGCTTCAGACCACACCAAGACAAAGGACGACATACGAAAATACTGAAAGAAAGGCAACATTAACTCATATTGGACAATATCTAAACTTCAAATCAAACCACTCCACGTCAACCAAAGTGGGAATGGCAAAATTTCCCATAGATCGAGCCACCTACATCTGCAATACAGAAGAAGCTTTAAATAAAGAAAAGGCAAACATTCGATCCGATTTCTGAAGGAACGGTTTCTCCAACTACACAATCAATAAAACTCTTCAGACCACACCAATACAAAGGACGACAGTCGAAAATACTGAAAGAAAGGCGACCTATATTTTTCCATACGTCAAAGGAATCTCACAAAAGATAAGAAGAATAGGCAACCAATAAGAAGTCAATTAACAAAAACTAAACCACAACGCCACGACCCCAAGAGCATCTACCATAGTCGGGCAGTAGAAACCTATTTTCTTTATTTATGTGGTGATTTTGATATATTTTGGTACCATAATATAGTAGACCAAAACAAATCCGAAAATAATATTTTTAGTTCGGCGTCCCATTACAGGTGGCGTCGCGGCGCCCCAAATTACTTAAATGTCCTTACATTAGTTTTTATATGTATCTCAAAAACTAAACCTCCCAACACAATTTTTTTGCAGATTTTGTTGACCAATAAAATTACCTTTTTATTGATGTATTACACTTTATACGTCCTTTTCACCACTGTGTAAAATATTGGATCAAAATACAATATATGTAAAATTCCGTCTTTTCAGTTTTCTTGAAATCCAGTAAATTGATTTTTTTTAAAGCCAGTTTAGAGGTGATTTTGGTTTACCTTACAAATATTTTTTTCTTTTGAGTTTCTGAAAATTACCGTTTTTATCAAAGACCATATCTCATCAGATAAAGTGATTACATAATCGCAAAGTTGCCAATGTGGCATTTTTACTAATTATCGTAGTTTTTGTCATCACTTCCTATTTTTTTTGTAACATTTTACTCTAGCTTAAATTTTTCCAAAATTTTTGTTAGCGTAAAAGAAAATAGTGCAAAAAAATTAACTTAGACCATCTTTGTCATTTAAGTGTTCACATTTTATTTTTATACATCTTCAAACATATAAAAAAATATGGAAGAGAAAAACTTTTAGTTTTGTCCCTGGAACTTTTACATTTTTCATCTGATTCTGATGCCCCCGTTTAATTAAAATTGAATTTCATACAACTGGACGGGTGCGAAAGTTGGTATTTTTGCAGAATTCTTGTCCGTAACAACATCATAACAAAATTTTACGTGTAACTAAAAATTAGGAAGGAATCACTATATGATTTTAAGTTTCTTAGGCTACCTCATTCCCCTCTCCCCATAAAATCTGACAGTACCAAAGACATAGAAATATTACATCTTTTTTTCTTAAAATTATGACTACATTTACTGCAATATTACTGGTAAAAAAACAATTAAAAGTCCTGGGACAAAAGTAAAAGTATGTCAATTTGGAGCCAAAAATCGTTTTTTTCTTCCATATTTTTTTTAAGGTTTGATGATATATAAAAACAAAATTAAAAATAAAGAAGTTATTTCTTCTGCACTATTTTCTCTTTTTGAAAAATTTAAGCTAGAGTAAAATGTTACAAAAAAAATAGGAAATGATGACGAAAACTACGATAATGAGTAAAAATGCGACATTGGCAAATTTGCGATTTGGTGACCACTTTATCTGATGAGATATGGTCTTTGCTAAAAACGATTAATTTTCAGAAACTTAAAAAAAAATGATTTGTATGGTAAACCAAAATCACCCCCAAAATGGCTTCAAAAAAATCAATTTACTGGATTTCAAGAAAAACTGAAAAGACGGAATTTTACATATATTGTATTTTGATGCAATATTATATACAGTTGTGAATAGCACGAATAAAGTATAACACAGAGATAAAAAGGGTAATTTTATTGGTCAACAAAATCTGCAAAAAAAATTGTGTCGAGCTTTTTAGTTTTTGAGATATATATGAAAACTTATATTATAGGGACATTTAAGTAATTTAGGGCGTCGTGACACCATCTGTAATGCGACGCCGAACTAAAAAATATACTTTTTAAATTAGTTTTGGTCTATTTTACAGCTATGCCCATTTCTATCAAAATCACCACAACTTCACTCTCTACTGCCCGACTACCAGATACAAATACAAACATAAACGCAAAACTCGACAAGGGGACAAAGTGGATCAAAAATAGCTCAACATTGATGGGACAATCAACATCACATGGAATGGAAAGAGGCAAAGATCGTCGCCAAGGAGGAAAATCTATTCAAGCGGAAGTTAAAAGAAACACCATTTATACAGAGGAACCATAATGTGTTTTCTCAACAAAGCGTTACCATTAAGGATATTTGGTAATTTGGGAGGTAACAGATTTCAACTGCGAAAGGGCGGAACCAACCATGGATCACTGAACACAGGTTTTTTATGGTTCACTGAACACACACTAGCATATAAGAGTAGGTATTTTTAGTTTTTGTTAGTATTCACCTGATAACGATTGCAGATACATAAGCATTCGAAACGTTGTACAAAAATAATAAAATTAAGTTCAACCATGCCTAAAAAAACTATCCTCACTAAAAACCACCTTTTATGAAAGAAGTTTTAGCTATAACATCTGTAAGCTATACAATGCCATTCCTCTAAAAGCAAAGTCTCTTAAAATTTCCCAATTCAAGTCGTTCCTAAAAAATAATTATTTTCAAATATAACTCCTGTTATAATTATTTTTGTTGTAAATTATATTATGTTCTCGTTTGTGTTGTCATATTGTGTCTATGTCTATTTATGATGTCCATGATATAGCTTCTTATTAACTTCTTTTAAATTTTCGATTTTTGAAATTTTATGGACCTTTCAAATTTTCTTTTCTTTTTTCAAATGTTTATAATTTAGTCTTGTTTATGCATGTTCTCATATTTACTTAAACTATTTTTTTTAGCTATTTTATTATAATTTATTATCTTTATTTTATTTCAACTTTCTACAACTACTTTTAAGGATACTGTTGTGTCTTTGATGTAATGTTTATAATTTAGTCTTGTTTATGCATGTTCTGATATTTATTTAAACTATTTTTTTTATCTATTTTATTATAATAGGCCTTTTTTTGTAAGTAGCTCCTTATTATTTTTTTATTTATTTTTTAAATTTTATATTTTATACTTATTTTCCTTTTAGCTACTTTACACCCTTTTGTTTAAAATTTACTACAGCTCAAGGAATCAAACTTTGATCATCGCAAGCTGTTTTTGATTCCCTTTGCAACCATTAATTATACGCTGTTAGCTATTAACATATTCAATGTTTGTACGTTGCAATAAACTGATATTTATTTATTTATTTATAAAAGTCCACTTATTTCAAACCCACCGGTTTCATCAGTACAGGTTGGTGCAAGCAGAGGTAAGAGATTCGAACTCGCTGTTTTAGACAAGTTTCTGATCTGATGGCACTTAAGGTAATTTTCCGTCTGAAATGATTTATATTCGGTATATATCGCGTTTATTCTTTCGGTTGACAACTTTGACAGTAAGTGTGACGTCATATCCTCCCAGCACTCAATAATCATTAATGAATGAAATGGAGCATTGGTTAAAGAGTAAAGGAATGTAGGGTTATGTTTTGGTTTTTTCTGACTTGTTATAAATACATGGAGTACTGCTTATTTTAAAGCTTTTTGCCCATAATACTACTAAAAAGGTCAATTTGTTGGCACAGTTACAAAAACGTGCCATTATTAATTAGAAGACTTGCTGTTTCGAGGCTGTTGACCTCGATCAACATTCCTAATCCCTTATAGTTTACCAATACTTGGTATTTTTCTTCCATTTCTTAAACCCAACACTTATCACAAAAAAAAACAACAACCTAACCAAAAGTCCGCAGTCTGGTTATAAATGGTAAATACCAAAAGCAAATCAGCTGATCCGTTACATCACAATTTCCCAACAATTACTACGTTTATACGCACTTAAAAACTCTTTGATATAAGGACGGTTTTAAATAAAATCGTTTTCTCCGAGGGTTTATAAATATGCCAGTTTAAAGAAAAAATAAATTAAACAACTTAGTTAACAACAAATTTTTGGGATAACCAGGGCTGAGTATTTCTTTAGGTTGGAGGAAATGCACCAAACTGTTTATAACGACCCTTAAATAGGTTTTTAAGTAATAAAACGCTTTTCTAAATCGCTTTAAAATAAAATCGATTTAGTGCTTATATCGGTTTAAGTGGTATTTACGAAATAGATAGATGTCCTGCTTTCTAGTTTATGCCTAAAAAAGAATGAGCCCACCGTGTTGCCGGATTGTGTATTTGTTCCTACTTTTTTTTAACAAATCTAGGAAAAATATAAGTCCTTACAACCGAAATCGCGGAAATTCAATGTTAAATACCAATTAAGAATCATTCCAGGCTGAAAGTAGCCTCGAAAATCTTAAAACTGACATTTTGACGGTGATAGAAATGTAAATATTGAATTTAAGTTTGTCAAGTTTGTCAAGACGTTTCATAAATAAAAAGACCTTTGAAATAAATTTTTATACAAAGTTATTCTAATCCTCATTTTAGTATTACACATCTAAATCCTTGTGTGACATAGAGTATTAATCGGGAAAATCCAATAATAGAGTGACATATAATCCCAACTTTAATTTATTCCAAATTGAAGTTTTCTACTGTAATCCAACAAATAATTGGGCTTAAATGATTATTCACTAAAAGACTTAATTAAAAATTTTCTTATAAATCAAACTATGTCCAAAACTCAAAAGTTAGTTTAAAATATTTAAAACCAAAAACTTGACTTAAGGCCATAGTTTATCCCGAGATATTTAAGAAAAAAACTAAACATTAGAATTAGCTGACTTTCGCGGTTGTTCATTTTCATATTCCTAACAAATATATATGAAGGATTTTTCAAAATTTTCAATTTTTTTGGATAAAAAAAAATTCTATCTTTCTTACAGATTTCAAACCAGATTTCCTTTTTATATTTCCTTGCCTGAGCGAAAAAAAATAGGTTTTCTTTTTTCTAAAAGCCTGGGCACAAATTGGCTAAACACTTTTAGTAAATCCCTATTTTCTAGTATCACTTATAACGGTTTTGGTCTAGCCCAAGTGTAATATTGACCCTGCTGGTGTAACAATTTTCCAACTCATCCCTGTTGCAAAAGGGCCAAAAAACATAAAGCTATACCTACGTTTGTAATGTGTATTTTCTTTACTTTTCAGTTTGCTCCTCCTTTAACGTAGCATGTCGCTATCGAGTAAAAACATTTCGGTTAAAAAAGAGGGCTGATTCGTTTAATTAAACAAATAAATAAGTATATCTGACGTGCATGCAGAGGCGTAACGTAATAAGGGGGATTTAATGCATGCGCCTACACAAAGCTGGGAGAAATAAGCTCAAGTTAAAAAATATTTAAAACAGTTCTAATATAGAAACATAAAAATATTGCATAAACATTTGGAAAATGTTTTGTATTTTTGCATTGTTTTGAACGCGTACGGTATAGCGATACCGATGCATTAAAATAGACACTAGACACTTAAAGTAAATATTTCAACGCATCCGTATCGGTATACGTAACGCGTTCGAAACAAAGTCAAAATACGCTACATATTTGACTTGTTTATGCGATGTTTCGAACGATGCCCGATTTTTTGAAGGGTGCGATGACAGGACTGCTGATTGAAATTGTTGCGTACGTTCATGTGTCCCTAACGATACGTACATCCTTCTGTACGCAACGAGATTCTTTTATCACACTTGTCAAAGAAGCAGGCATCGTTCGAAACATGGCATGAGCAAGTCAAAAATGTTACGCGTTACGTATACCGATACGGATGCGTTGAAATATTTACTTTAAGTGTCTAATATTTACTTTTAGTGCCAGTTTCTATCCTTCCTTACTTACTAAATGGAAGCAAAATAATTTACTAACAGCAAGGATCAAAAACTGTTGATATATTTAAGTACTAGTATTCATTAAGTTATGTAGCTCCTCATAATTAGTTTAATCACAGGCGATCCCTTAGAGGGGCTGGGGGGATCTTCCCCCCAAGTTTGCGTTCAGTTGCTAGCAGTTGAGAAATATCAAGGTTCAGTTGGGAAATTTAAATAGATACATTTTACAAAACATTTTCTATACCTAATTTCTTCAAACAACAATAAAGAAATCTTAAAGATTTAGATAACTTGGGAATCGCTTTTAATAATAATTAGAAAAATGGCCTTTATCCTCCTCTCCCCCCCCCCCCAATCAAATTCCTTCGGGTCGCCGGTGAGTTCGATGGTAATTACTTAAACCAATAAATTTTTATAATTATTTGTGGTTTAAATCAGTCTGTTAAGATAAATAAATAACGCCTGCTATTTTACCACATGATCGAGAGCATAGCAGTACTACAGATTCCTTCATTCTCTTTAAAAGTACTTTTTTGGTCACAAATAGCCACTAAAATTGCTTTAAAAATCGACGTTGGTGCGCGCATCCTTGTAAAAAATTTTGTTTTAAACATTAAAAATTATAAAAGCAATCGATCCACAGCGTTCGGTAATTGCCTAAAACTTTACAAGGGCTAAACCGTACCAACGTAAAATAGATGGCGACACAGTATACATCCGACAACAGCTGGACAGGAACCACTGTGTAATATATTGCTGCTAGATGGCAGTAGATACCCGACAAATAAGATGCTGACAAGCTTTTCGTCACGGCTTTTGCCGCGCTTGTTTTTTATTGTACAGAATGGATTGGGTTGGCTCCGTCCAAGGGAGGACTATGAATACGGCCCTTAGATAGATTAGATTAGATTAAATTATACATTACTTGTTCTATAAAGTATTACAATTTTTAATCTTATACCTAAATGGTGAGTTCTAGTCAAAGTAAGCGATACTAAATATTTAAAAAAATGTTATTTAGAAAAGCCTAAAACTATACATTTAATACCTCACTTTCCATAGAACAAAAACCAGATTTTTAAGTTACCAAAACCAAATGCCCTAGGTTTTGGTTATAGGCATTATAACTACACTGCTAACCTTAAATCACTCCTCTTATATTAGGTTGACCAGAGTGAAACAACATGATGCCAGAGATACTTTATGGATCAAAAATGAATATGCCTTTTAATGCGTCCATGATATTCTTTTTTATTTGTACAACGACCATAACAAAGAAAACGCGATGCAGAGCCATTTCATTTCAAATCTAAAAAAAGATAAACAAAATACATGTTAAGCTACCTTATGCCATTGGACATTACGGACGTGTCAGCGGAGTTCGGCCAGCAATTAAGGGCCGAAATGTCGCTTTCGCACATGTTAGATATAACTTTTCTCTACTCGCGTAAGGGAAGTTCTCATGCAAATCAAAAATTTTTTTGAAATACGTTTTAATTTCTATTGAAAAGGTTTTGCATGATAGAACACAAGATAACACTACATATCCGAATTTTTCCGAATATCGCTGATTGTTGATGTACCCACTCCATAATTCAGAGCTAAAGCTTTTCCAGTAACGCTACCACTCTTTAATGCATCAATAATATCTGACTTTTCTTTTATAGTAAAAGTTTTATGTTTCTTTTTGATTGGAGCTATAGTCGACCCGACCGTAACCTATAACTTTGCCCTTGCACCCCAAGAGCTTGATGGGAACTGCTGAATGTGGCCTTTAAAACCACACGACGCATCAAACCAACCAAATGACAGGTCAAAACCTGCATTAGTATGTGAATTACACGACATTTTTTTAAAAAAACGCGAGTCCGAATTATTGAATCAAGTAAAATCCGGATTACCGAATACCTCCATGGACTGCTAAGGCTAGCCGGACTACCGAAGCATCCGGATTATCGCGTGTACGGGTTATCGAGTAACCACTGTATCACAAAATCGAAATAGATCATAACGAAATGGCCTAAAAAGTTACAAGGGCAAAACCGTACCAACGTAAAATAGATGGCGACACAGTATACAGCCGACAACAGCTGGACAGGAAACACTGTGTAATATATTGCTGCCAGATGGCAGTACAGCCGACAAATAAGATGCTGACAAGCTTTTCGTCACGGCTTTTACCGCGCTTGTTTTTTATTGTACAGAATGGATTGGGTTTCCTCCCTCCAAGGGAGGACTGTGGTGTAGGTGATATTTTTAAAATAAGGATTGTGCTCGGAATTTTTTCTAATAGGCAAGAACTTGTGTTGAGTTTTTATTGTCAACCTAACAGAGCTGGTCAAGAAGTGACCCAATAATCATTCTACTTTGTATAGCTAGATTAAATAAGTATTTAGTTTTTCCACTAACAAAGTTTACCTTTTGTGGGTAATTGTTTATTTATTTACTTTTACTTTTTTTGTAAGCATTACTGTACTGAAAATAAATAAGCTATTATATTCTATTCTATTACCTAATTTCAATTGGCCGACTGTAGGCGAGGCCAGCGTCCACTGTACCTAAAATACAGAAGGCGCTGTCAGGATACCGATTCTGGAAGTCATAGGAAGTGATCGTACGCCTGAGAGAAGAAAAGTAGTTTCAACCAATAAGCGCGCTCAAAAGCAGTGACGAGACGATCGAATAATCATTAAACTATTATGGGCACGCGCAAAGCTGCCTCGAACAACAATTTTTGAGCGAAGCCGTTCTCTCGACTAGACCCAGTAGTTGGGAGTTGAAGGAAAGCTCGTGTGAAAAACGTCACTCGTATTATTTCAGAGCACGCTATTGGGCGAAACCATCACGTGACCGAACTCGCTAATGCGCATGATGCTACGGCAAACTTGACCGTCTTTCAGAGTAGGACTCGCACGTCGATTTTTGTAAAAAAAAACTTCCATAAATAAATAATTTTTATTTAGCTGATACACAGGATGATCGTGTAAATTTTCATATTTATCTTAAGACATTTTTAAGAGGTGAAAGATATATATTTATTAATTAGCTAAATTTGTGATAATGGTGTGAGGGGAGATCTACGAAGGACATGTAGATTGAAAGACGATTGGAGCTTGAATGGGTTTTATTTAGCCAAAAATGTTGGGATGTCAAACACATTTTGAATATAGCACTGATGGTCACGTGACTATTTAAAAGTGTCCAGTCACGTGATAATTTTGGTTACAGTTAAAGTCACATGATATTTTAATTTTAGGCTCACTTCATAAAATTAAACTAAAAATGTTAGTTTAGAACAATCAAATTTACTTTAAAGTAATTGACACAATATATAAATGTTACAGTATACTAGAATATTTTTATGTATATAGGGTATTAAAAAGAATGCCAACCGAAACTTTCAAATGAAACACCCAGTATATTATTGCATTTTTGCATTCTGTTTTGAAATTCTAAGTATTTTTATATAACGTACCCTATGTCGATCTTTAACTGTTTTCGAGACACTAACAGTTGAATACTGTCATGCTCTGGATCTTCTATTTGAAATTTGATGTTGAATACTGATACGTAATGTCAAACTCGTAAAAAGCCAACTATTCGCCTTAAATCTTGACAACCATATAGGGGCAAATTTACATACATTTTGAATTTTTCCATTTATGTCCGCGTTTTCCGGAAAATCCACCACCGTGCGTCGTTTGAATGACTTTTGTGCGATTGATCACTTCTCAGGGTATGATCGTTCTCTTACACCCAGAATCGAGCCTCAGGTTCGTCACACCGCAACGCCATCTAACGGCAATATTTTACACTATTTTACGTTTGTATAGTACGTTTTGACCAATTTCTGTTTTGCCGCTACATAGTATTGTCGTTTTAAAATTTTTATCCGGTACTGATTTGTTATTGAAAATTTTGGGAAAGTACTTTTTTGCATTGTATTGTTTTGCTAAATTATAGGCATTCTTATCAAAAAACCGTGGCATCCACGAGGCAAATACCGAACGCATCTACTGGCGATAAATACTGTCCAACGATAGATTTTATTTGGCTGTAATAAATTGAAGAATATAGAATATGAAACCAAATATATTGTACCAAAATTTAGTAAATTGACAAATTCTAAAATTGATAACTTGATTTACTGTATTCTAGGACATTATTTCTTTCCGTGTATACTGATACCGATACCGATGCGTTGAAATATTTGCTTAGGTGTCTATTGTAAGAATAATATACCTAAATATGCTGGAATTTTAAGGATGTTTGCATGGTTGCTTTGATCCACCTAAACCCTTTATTAAAGCTCACTGAAATTATAGACTTTTTACATAATTTTTTCTGACTTGAATTACCTACCCTAAAAATATGTGCTTATTAGCGCCCCTTCTCTACGTCGCTGAAGGCATATATTTTGGGGTGGAAAAGCAACTATAGCTTGTTGTCTCAGCCTTGTTATTATGTTATGTTTTCTTTCAATGATTAAAATGTATAAGGATTCTTCTTTCATGTGCACGGCTTTTAATTTTATAAAAGGCAGTATTTGTGTAGTTCTCCTATTTGGTTTTGATTGGCTTATTCATATTTGTTATTGTTGTAGTTTAACACTAGTTAGTACAGTATATTTTAAGGCTTTAAAACTTAGAAAGCATATTCCAGAGAAAGATACCGTTTTTAAACGGTTTTCATATTGCAGTTGATAAAAAAAAAATACGTAACTTAAAAAAAACAAAAACTTGTACTTTCGTCCCCTCTTTATAATTAATTTTTCCGAAAGCGACAAAAACAACATATTGAAATATAAAGTATAAGCAGTGGGGTAGCCCCAAAGGGTCCAACTCAATATACACTTCACAACGCACAGCCGATTTTATATGCAAAATACGATTTAGCAACCTTTTCTGTCACAAAATGTCAAAGTCCACTCATTGTCATGTTTTTTGTCACAGTCTGGTCCAACTTATGGTCAAGCCACGATGAACCTTAAACTAATTTTCTTAAATACCAGTTAAATTATTTTTAGATATGCTAAAATACACTTTAGTGGGACACGTTTTTCGACTGTAAATAACTTGAAAGAAATTAATAACACCTTATGTTTTACACAATTTTTGGTGTTTTTTGGATAAAAATAGCAAAATAAAAATCATATGCACGACACTACTCAAGATGTCAGACAGATGATATAACAGAAATTTTTAGTAAACATTTGCCTTAACGGCGCAAGAACAATCCAGAGATAATATAAATTTGTCAATCGATTTCAATACGTCATCTACCACTCATTATCTATCTCTGGTTTCTTTACTGTATTCTCCTGTTCACAGATTGCGCCGCGAATCATTGGGGATTAGGGTCACTGGATCCTAAAACCTGCGGCTGGGACCGCAGGTCTCAGGATCCAGTGACCCTATGGGGGATTGTTTATTTATCACCTAGGTGATCGAATTGAGAGCAGTGACAACTAGTCAAATGGCCATACACACAGACCACTTAAGGGTTCTAAAAAGTAGCTTTTCACCAAAGGAAAAATTATTAAATAAAACACAAAAACCAGGCCGACGAACTCCAAAACAAAACGACAAAACTAAGGTTATGAAGAATGTCAGGCAGACACACTGACATTGGTTAGTTGCAAATACAGTGAGTCGACCAATTTCGATGTTTGCATGGCATAAATTTTTTTTCCTGGTAAGGGGTGTTACCTAGGTATATATGCTAGATCTCTCTTAGCCGAATACATTTAGGAAAGGAGAACACTAGAAACTATGCCTAGGGTAAGCTCACAAAAAAAAGACGTGGGTGGTTAATTTTGATGGTGGCGGTATCTATAATATAACCATTTAAGTACTTTTTGATGCTAGGCATATAACTAATATTGATAGGTAACCAGTATAGTCCATGTTTTTACATTTCCGCATGTTTTAGCTTTAGAGGAAAATAATACTCAATTTGTTTTTTATTAGAGGAAGAGGATTACAAAGCTTATTAATACAATCTAGAGAGTTTTTGAAATTAGGTGTCCATTATTTGGAAAATTACAAATATTTCCAATTTAGTTTTACAGGTCTCTATAAAGGGTATTTCTGACTGTTTCTGACGTAATATGGGCGCGCCAATTTTGAAACACCACAAAAGCTAAAACAGTTTTTTTTCAAAAAATAAACAAAATTTTAAAAAAGTACCAAGATTTGATGGAAAAACATAGTCCAATAAACAATTTAGGCAAAATTTCAGGCCATTTGGAAGTCCCGTTTCCGAGAAACATGCGGAAAAAGAATTGCCTAATAAACGGACCCAACAGCGTTGCCGGTTTAACGATGTAATTGGGCCGTTAAATTATGTCCATCTTTCTCTAAAATACTTTTTTATAGCCTGCTGTCTCTCCCGAACAACATTAAATATTTTTATTTTAACAGAGAAAAAATGTTTTTTGACGTAGTTAAAATTTTTGAACTCTAAAAAACCAGTGAAAACTTAAAAGAATGTGAGTGTTTTATTCTATAAATCGAAAGTTTGGAAAGAAAGCTTTAAAATGTGAGTAATAGCATGGCATAAAAATTTGAAAAACGTAGTAAAAAATTGCTTCATCAAAATCGTTACCCCTTAAATTATGCTAAAATATTTTAAGCCTTAAATTACCATCATGGCTTAATCATTAAAAATGCCACGACAGCTATATAATTATCGGAATTCGATCAATTCCAAATTTTAGCAAAATTAGATGGAGGTTGGTCTGTTCGTCGGGTCACCGATCATTATGGACGCGACAAGTCCACTATAGTACGAATAAAAAGAAAATACGAAGAAGAAGGAACTGTTCGACGAAAGGAAGGAACTGGCTTGACCAATCTCAGCGCACCCCAACAGAATCAGCAAGTCACTAATTTCCTGGAAGAACACCCATTTGCTACGGCCAAAGAAGCAAAATTAACAGTTAATTTTTCTGGCTTGGTATGAACTGCACTAAGACGGAGGCTAAGATGTCGTGTTACAGTCAAAGAGATATAGCTAAGTGAAGAAAAGAAGCAAGCCAGATTACTTTTTGCTCGGAACAATTCGACCCAGGAAAACAAATTTTGTCGACAGGTAGCTTTTACTGATGAAAACATTTTTTAATCTCACAACGACAAAAAACCAATTTTGGTTTATCGGCGGCCCTCGAACATAAGATATGTAGAGCGGTATATTGCCGGCAACGAAGATCGAGCCGGAAGATTTTCAGTCAACGTGTGGAGCTGGATTTCGTCAAGAGGGCATGGTGCGCTTTTTAGAATTGAAGGAATGTTTACAGCGGAGGTTTATGTGAACATGATGCAAAATATTATGCTTCCGGAAATATCCGCTTTATAACTTGATGGTTTTGTGTGCCAACAAGACAACTGCCCGGTACACACTGAGCTGTTTTCTTTTTGTAACGGTTACAGTTAACCTTGCTCCTAAAATTTCCCAGAAGGATAAGCAAAAGAAGGAGACCTCGATTGTGTAATATCTTCGAATATTGTTTAAATTTACAGATAATTGTTTATGCTTAAGTGTATATATAATCAAAAGTTTTTAATTTGTATGAATTTCCGGATTATACTTAAATTTTCACATCAAAAGTGCTATGACGTCATCTACCAGCTGAGATGAACAGAACAAACGGACGTAGATAGCACATCCTGTAAAGATCCATACCTTGAGAATCGCAACCATTCTGAACCGGAAAAAAAGGCTGGTTCCGATTCTCAAGGCATCGAGCATGACAGGATGCGCTGTCTACATTGATTTTTTTCTATTTATGTCAGCCAATACATGACGTCATAGCATTTTTGATATGAAAATTTAAGTATAATCCGGAAATTCATAAAAATTAAAAGCTTTTGATTATATACACATGTAAACATAAACAATTATCTGTCAAATTAAACAATATTCAAAGATATTACACAATCGAAGTCTCCTTCATTTGCTTATACTTCTGGGAAATTTTAGGACCAAGGTTAACCGTAACCGCGACAAAAAGAAAACAGCACTGGCTAGGATTTCTGAGCAGTGGTTCAGGGAGTATAATATTGAACATCGAGAACGAACGTATGGGGGCTCATTGTCAAAAGTAATCAAAATTTAATATTTTTCCACGGAATGCTGACCATTTTATGGATCTAACAGTTAGAGCTTATAAAGAGATCATTGAAGAAAATCCAAATTTATTTGAAAATTTAGCAGAGCTTAAACCAAAGTCTTCCAGTTCTTTCTTTTTCGTATTGTATTTTCCTTTTAGTCGCACTACAGTGGACTTTTTTGTCCATTTTGACCGACTGCTTAACGGACCTTCTACTAGTTTTTTTTTTTATAATAAAAATTTTGTTTTAAAAGTGTTTTATTTTTTTTATATTTCTCAACAGCAACCTTAAAACTATAGAACCAGTAAATATCGGTAAAAATACTTTCAGTCTCCTTAACAAAATTTATTGATGTTGTCTAAAAGTGTTAACCTATAAATTCGGTAATAATAAGCAAGCAAAATTTTTAAAATATAGACATGTGCCTAGCTTCTGCTGTATGCGTTTTATGTGTCGGGAAGTGTACAATAAATTAATCATGCAGAGAGCTATAGCACTTTTTGACTGACCCTTTATTCCAGTTCATGTGGTTTGGTGATAATTTTCTTAAAATTTTCGTCTGCACCACATTTATGATATCATCCAACACCGTTCTCAACTAAACTTTTAGTTTAGAACGGTGTTGTATCATCTAACCCAATCTACTTTTTCCCAAATATTTCACATAAAACGTAAAAATCATAATTTTTTAAAGAATTTTTTAATTTTTTGCGCTAGCAGCGCTATAACATCATTAATTGTTAAAATTTTGCCCGTAAGTAAAAATTAATAGGTACAGTTCATTTCAGATAAAATACGTTTTTACTATTGGGAAATCAATTTAACCGTGGCGACCTGATTTTTTTGCAAAACTGTACGTCATTGCATTTGTTTTCCATGGCAACGCGGAGAGTTTATTTATTTTTGTCCACAGTGGGACACCAGAGCTTTTTTTGCACCGGGTCAAAAATTTGGGGATAGTTTACTCATTTTGATTTCGCATTCCGCGCCGCTAAAGCACATTTTACTTTCGCTTCCGTGTAACTCATGATGCGTTGCTGTAGCCCGAACTTGCCTTGCTATAATCATTACCGCCGCTGTACGGTACCACCGCGCAAATAAACCTTTAGGTCCATGTGACTGCGTGTTTATTTTTCAGACAAAAACAATAAGTTTTTCTATTTGTGCCTCGGTTTTTGCTAATGTAGTACATTATTTGCCTCTTGGTGTGCTTAAAGACTCCGAAAATATGCAATGGATCAAGAAAAAATAAAAGAAAGCAAATTCTTAAGGTAAGACCTCGGGTTGACTATACATTTTTTGAATAAGTATTGTTGTCTTTATAAGGGTTTTTCCTTGAAAGGTAATTATGCACTATACGGTTTTCTGCCATTTTTTATTTTTTATGAAAAAATCTTTATGGGGGCACCTAGTAGGATCCCTAGGACCCCAAATCCGGCTGCGCCCGATTTTTTTTGTAAAGAGAAAAAAGTGTGCCTGGAGGGGGGTTGTAATGTGTTTTGGTAATTATGCAGTATACGGTTTTCTGCCATTTTTGATTTTTTTTGAAAAATTCTTTATGGGGGCACCTTCTAGGGTCCCTAGGACCCCAAATCCGCCTGCGCCCGATTTTTTTTTTTTTTTTTTTTAACGAGAAAAAAGGGTGCCCAGGGGGGGTTGTAAAGTGTTTTTTTAATTGTTTTGGGTTGGTTTGGATTAGGTTGGGTTGGACTGTGTTGGTTTGGTTTGTTTTAGTGAAAAAAAATTAAAAAAAAACAAAAAAAATCAAAAAAAAAAACCAAACAGCGCAGACGGATTTGGGGTCCTAGGGACCCTAGAAGGTGCCCCCATAAAGAATTTTTCAAAAAAAATCAAAAATGGCAGAAAACCGTATACTGCATAATTACCTGTGTTTTTTTCATTGTTTTGGGTTGGGTTGGATTAGTTTAGGTTGGACTGTGTTGGATTGGGTTGTTTTGGTGAAAAAAATTAAAAAAAAAAAAACAAAAAAAAAACCAACGGGCACAGGCGGATTTGGGGTCCTATGGACCCTAGTAGGTGCCCCCATAAAGAATTTTTCATAAAAAATCAAAAATGGCAGAAAACCGTATACGGCATAATTACCCCTTGAAATAACTACAAGTGACTAGGCAACGTTGTTAGGTATTCATTTTTAGTTTAAGGAAATTTCTTCCTTTTAGATTCTTTTAAGGTGTATTCAGAGTTCCATAACTATAGCAAGCATATGCTGCTGTCCTCAGTTACTATGTTTATACGCACCTAAAAGTGCTTTTATATAAGGATGGTTTAAAATAAAATCTCTTTCTTTGAGGGTTATGTCCTTCATTAAATGTCAGTTTAAAGAAAAAACAAATAAAACAACATAATTAATTAATTAACAACAGATTTTTTGAAAGACTAGGGTTTAGTATTTTCTTTAGGTTAGAAGAAATGCACTAAAGTGTTTATAACAACCCTAAAATGGGCCAACACTGTTCTTAACTAAAACAACCAGTTAACTCATTTTCATTTTAGTATCCTTTGGCCTATGATCAATGCCATATTGACACCAAACTGACAGAAAATCTATGTTATAAAAATGGCAGCCACAGTAGGCTAAAGGGCACTGAGGCAGTAGGATTTAACTGACCTTTTAGTTGAGAATGGTGTTGAATGGGCTTTTGAGTGATAAACCGCTTCCAAATAAAATCGATTTAGTGCTTAAATCGGTTTTAGTGGTGTTTATATGACAACATTTTCAAACCATCCTTATATAAAAGCGCTTTAAGAGGCCTACATAAACAAAGTAAGTGTTCTGTAAGCCACAAGTGGTATGCAGTAAGAGGAGCATGCATTTGTTATTGTTTATTTTCCTTGCATCTTACCTCATACCACTTGCCTTACAGAACTCTAAATATGCCTTTATTCCTCTGCAAAACAAGTTATTTTATGTAGGTACCTATATATAATAAGTATGTTTTTCCTTTTTGAAGGGTGGACTACTCAGTTGACTACCACTAACATATGTGGAATTAGGTACCATACAAATTAATAGTCACACAGCCCATAACTTAAACTGTTAAGACCTTGCCGGACTTTGCATAATATTTATTCTTTATGTCCACTCAGATGACATTTTAAACATATATATTCTTAAATTTGTAACTTTTTTAACAAGAAATGGACAAACATTTTGTCAAAAAAATATATTTTGTCATTAAGCCCCTCTTGATAGCATCAAAAAGTTAAATTAAACATTTCCGAGAAATTCTGTTGAAAGGACCTTAACTTAAGGGCTCAGTTAAGGGTTAAGTTTGGAGGGGTCTCTAAAAATACCCCTTAGAACATCTTGAAGAACACATACAAAGTCTCAACGGTGAGGTAGTCATAAATTTTCATAGGCCTGGGCTCACGGACTATAATGAAAATATTAGGTTAAGAATAAAAACATTATACAAAAAATAGTGAGGCACATTTTGCTCACTTTGGCTCATTTACTTATTTCAAGTTTTCTCTACAGTAAAGCTAGAGAAAGTCCAGTTTTTAATACCTGCCTCTATGCACTTTTTAAGAGTTGAAAATAAAATTAGGACCTGAATATTTTTGTAAATTTAAGGTGTCCAAGATAAAGGACCGTGAGGTGAGGTGAGCGAAATTCCCCTCACGTTTGTTCAAGAATAAGCATACTGGCCTGAGGAAACTGTCTAGGAGAGAGGGTTCCTGAAAATACTAATAAGAAGGCTGCTCCACCTGGCAAAAAACACCTATGTGAACAGTAGAAAAGAATATGCAATGAGGAATACAATAAGCCTTGCAATAAGCAAACTAGCTGCAACGCAAATCGTGCCTTATTGTAGGAAAGAAATCTATCAAGATGGAATGACACTGCTTTTCTTGTCTTCAAGTTATATATATAAAATTCAAAATTAAAATTCTTATTGTAACAATTTTAATCAGTCAGAGTATGTATGGAACTCAAAAACCGAGAAAAGTTGAGAAATTTATTCTTTGAAAACGTCAGGAAATTTGACAAAAAAATATACAAAAACAAGGAAAATCTGGAAGCCCATCTGGAAAAAATTGATTTAAAAACAAATTAGAATCATGAAATTTGTCAAAATAAAATTTTGCAGCTGTTTTCTTTTATACAAAATTCTTGAAAAAATTATTAAGTTTTTTACAAATGGTTGGGAAAAACTGGGAGACATCAGAGAATCCAATTAAAGGTTTTCTGTACAAACTCTGTTATTGACCTTATGTACTGATGCCTTTCTCATTTAAATCCCTTACCCAAAATTATTACTTCTTGTGCTAACTCAAAAATAAATAATTCAAATAAAATCCAAAAACTTAATATTTAATATGTTTGCACACACAGAAATATACCTATTTATTTTTGTTGGCATATAGGGTAATGTTACATCTCTTGCTATCTTTTATGTAAACTTGTGTTTTCTGTTAGTGAATCATTTATTGTGTAAAAATTTGAAATGTGTAGCTTCTGAAAGAGATATCTACAGGTCCAAAAATCTCTAATTTCCTAATAAAAGATCCTTTAACTAAAACTCTAATTACCAATGCCCAATGTAGTTAAAAATGCATAAGATAAGGTTGCGGCAAAGATAGGGTTGCAGAAATACTTTCTCTTTTTTGGAGTTCTGTTTTCGTTGTAAGTGAACATTTATTAAAGCACTCCTTACTAGTACTAAAAAAAGCATTGTAGCTAAATTAGACAAATGTTTACCTCTAATTTTTTTTATTTTCAGATTTTGGAATTTAGGCAAGAAAACTACCAGAATGAACAATACAATTTTCATACATTTTAGTTATTCACAGAACAATAACAACTATATGGGTAGAACACTATAGCATTTTTGTGTTGTAGAAATATTTTTAGCAATTTTAATTAACTATATATAATAAAATTTTAAAAAATATGCTGAAAAATTACATTTTTACATATACACCTCATTCCAAATTCTCCGGACCCATTTCAATATGGCGGCTGATAATTAAACACAGAAGCTAAATGGAACTGTCATTGTCAGTGTCAAAAAACTGGTCTGAAGCAATTTGGAATGGAGTGTAATAAATATTTCAATTTTGTTTGTTTTTTTGTTTAGAATGTGACACCCTCCTATTAACACATTGCCCATGCCCACATGTGGGCATTTCTGTTTTACGTCTCAGGACCGCGTGCCTACCGATGGTCACAAAACAGCGGAGGATTTGTCTCCACCGGTGGGCATTTGGTCCTTGGAAGTAAAACTAAATGCACACATGGCTCTACTTGTTGAGGTGATTATGGTCACAACATTATAAACACCTATAGATATGCAATTAAATAAATTAAATTTAAATTTAAAAACTTATCTCAAAAATACTTATTAATAATCATTTAAATTAAATCTAACTTAAAAAAGAAAAGAATAACATGTTACTTTTTTCCTTCTTTGGAACCGCAAACTAGTAGCTGTAGTTTCAAATATCAGGCTTCACGTGGTTAGGTTCTGAAATTTAAAAAAAAAACAAAAGTATAAGTGTATGAACGGGAAAAATATTTTCTTTAGAGAAAACAACAAAACTGAAGAAAGAGCTTGATAACAGATATTTTTTTACTGATTTTGGGGAACTTGAATCCAGATATTCAAGGTGGTGACCATTTTTTAAAAATAACTAATAAAAAAATAAAACAAAATATAGGCATCTGATATTGTTTTTGAGATTTTGGGTTCCCTTAATCCATTTATGTGATTTAAAAATTCTTAGAAGTATCTAAGGGTTCTAAGAACAGATTTAACAGTAAACATTTTTTTAAATAAAAACATCAAAAATGGACTATATATAAATCCATTTTTGTCGGAATATATACTTTTTTGACACCCCAAATATTCCAGATTATGTTTTATTTTTTGGAGTTCTCCCAAAGGAGCCAGAGTTTTATCACTTGGATTTGTAAGACCCCCTTAGCTACCAAAATCCGTCAAAAAACCTTTATTATCAAGCGCTCCCTTCAAACCACACCTTGACTTATGCTTGAAATAATTCAAATTCATGTTCAACGAAAACATAACACAGGTGTTTTTGAGTATTTGGTGAACACTTGAAAAACATTAGACAATTTTAGTAGTCTAGAAATTACTTTTTAAATTTTTTTTTTACATAAACAGGCTTTTTGCGGGTGACTTGAGGGATATGAGTTTTTCCAGGAGAAATTATATAAAAAAGTGGCTCGAATGACATCTTATTTAGAAAATCGTTTAAATTGCTTTACAAACATGCAAGATATTAAGTTTAAATTTGTCAAGGAGCGACAAATAAACAATTTCTTGCAAAAAAGTCAGGAAAAAACGTTGGTTTTAAAGTTACATTTTTCATAATAAAAAAGGGAATAGACATTTCACGATTTTTTTCTGATTGTTTTCTCAAACATACCATCCAAATAAGCCTACTTTTATTCTTTAAATTTTGGTGGTCAAACTGATCCGGTTCAAACCTTTTCTTCATTCCATACCACATTAAAAGCAAATATCCTAAACACCAGTCATCCTAGCTTTTTAAAATTTTGACATAATTAATAGTAAAGACGTTTAAAAGACCTTCCCCTTTTTAAATTCCAGAGATAAAAATTACCCTATGAAATTTCCAACAGAGCCAAAAAGTATCTGTGAGTGTCCCCCTTCAAAATTGTTCTCTGTTTTGTTCTTTGTGTATAGTTTTTCTGTTTTTCCTAATGAAATTGAAATAGATGAGGGGAGGCTCAAAATATGTTCAGAAATATAATTAAAATCAGAAGCAAAAACTTACTTTGAGTTTATAGATTATTATTCTTTGTTTGGTGCTAACTCTATAGAACCATCTTGTTTTGCTATACATTTTAGTTGGCAAAATATCCACTGCTCTGTATGTTTGGGTACAAATTGTAGACTTTTTAATTTATAGATTATTATTCTTCTCTGGGTGGTGGCACTTTAGAATCTTCTTCTTTTTCATTTTAGGTAGTTGCCTAAATATCCACTGCTCCATATGTTTTGTTATTATATACAGCTCCTAAAAGAATAATAAAAATAACAAGAAATATTCTATCTCTAAATTTTGTTTTCTTAAAAATTTTCTCTTGAGTGGCACATGTTTATAAACTGTTTTTGCATAATAATTTTTTAGTTACAGAAGCAGAGGTTTGGTTTTGTTATCTAAGTTATAAGTTAGAGACAAAAGTATCAAGCCAAAGTAAATCAAGTTTTGTAATCTGCAGTTTTATTTTCCTGTGTTATATGAGTTTCAAAATCTAAGCAGGTTCACAGTGCATGATTCAACTTTCATAGAAGTGTTCACTAACCACCAGTTATGACATACACACATAGTATTTGATCCTGTGTATTTAATTTATTTGAAAGATGAATGAGCAACTATTTATATTTTAAAGAATTTTTCCTGATTAATATTCTCCAATTTTCAAGTCACTTTTATTTTTATTCAAAAAACAAGAGAGACTAAGGGCCGGTTTCTCAAAAGCGAGTTTGTGTTAACTCAAGCAACATAATCTAGTAAAAATCTTTAAAAATCAGGTTAAAATTAACTCCAGGATAACCAGGGCTTCAAGGTGAGGGTAAGTTACCTTACCTCAGGGTTAACCTAAAAAAAAATATTGTCTTAAAAACAGCAAGAAAACTGGGATTTAGAGCTCACAAGTTACTTTAAGTTTCTGATAATCCGCTATTGAGAAACTGGCCCTAAGAATAACTTTTTATCAGTAAAATTTTCCTCAGTATTATTTCATGCTGCTCACTTAATATATTAAGGCTAAACGGTATTAGTGTAGTAAACAGTTTTCTTTAGATACCTATTTAGCACTTACCTGAGCCCGTAGGAAGTTCAAATTTACCAGTGATGAAACTTTTTTAATTTTTTTTTAACTAAAGCGGTAACTAAACCACCCAAATCCTGAACTCAAACCAACCCAGCACTTTTTAGCAATTCCAGCGCTCATAAATTTTAACTCTTTAGGGACCCTAGTCAGTGCCTACATACAAGATTTTTTTCATAAAAAAAAACCGAGTAAAATACTAAAATTTAAAAAAAAACATTTACTGCAGAATTACTTGCTAAAAAAACGCTACCCAACTATATATTAAAGTAACTGGGTGTAGTGTTTAAGGTTGCATTTACAAGTGCATTTATAATTGATTTTGAAACACTCCTGCTAGCTGTTACCACTGATTTAAGGACAACAGGTTAACTTAAAAAGCATGCAGATTTAAAAATCGACTGCTGACGCTAAACGAAATAATCATATTCTATTTTAAACAGGATCATCAACGACTAGCAAGAGTTTCTTCAACCTCTAAATGAAGCTTTACTGACCTGTTTTGTTAATACTGAAGTATCCGTGTGTTTTTGAAACTGCTGTTGGTATCTAAAATATATCCTTAGGCCTCTAAGATTTCACTAGTAAACTTGCACATAACTTATGCCGCAATAATTTAAATTTTAAAAAAAATTGAATCAAAATAAAAACAAAATTATGTGAAGTTATGGGAATGTTTCTAGGCGAATTCCTAGTAATTCCAGCGAGCCAGTAAAGTTCTCTTGGTTCTTTGATAAACTCGCGCAGCGCTAGGCCATTTTCGGCGGGCGACCGCACACGCGGAGTGGTTTTATATTCGTTTTTAAAAAAATATTTTTGAAAGATAAACATAACCTCGAATGGTTTTCTGTCAGAAAACGTAAAAATACCCTTCTGCCTACTGTGGGCCTTGTTGACAAAACACCTGCAGTTGCCATGGTATCGGGGGCTTTAGGATAGTTGGGGGCTTTAGGTTAGAGGGCGCTTTGCTTATTTTGATTTCCCAATAGATGCGCCATTTCACACTATTCATTTTATACCCGTCATATATCATGACATATTTTATTTTTGATTTAAGTCAACCATTGTCAATAATTTATGACTTTAGTCAAAATTACTTTTATGCACTTTAGGGATTAAACACTTTTAATCCCTCATTTTAGGGATAAAAGGGGCACTTTTAATGCCTCAGAGATTAAAATTAATTTTAATCCCTGGGAGATTTCAAGTAAATTTTTCAAAATTAAACAATATTTTATTAAAATTTTATTTATTTGTTAAAATGTATGAACGAAAAAAATTATTATAGCATATGCATTACTTAAATCTATTTGATATTATGATGTATAGGAGCACATTTTCATCCGTAAAATTCTCTGCATACTGTTCAGCGCACCATTTTCGGTAATCACGAAACGGTTTCTTGTAAACCTCGCCAGATTTTTCTGGAAGAAGGTTAGCGATGGCCTCTTCCGCGGCCTCTTCAATGTTCGTTTTCAAAAAAAATGCTGTACGATTTTTCTGCACTCACCGTTTGGTGACGACGTTTGATAACAACAACTGACTGACATTTGTTTTGTGCCATAGCAACAGTTCCATGGCACAATAAATTTTGAGTGAATCCACCATGCCAACAACAATCAATGACAACTATCAGTAATACTCAATTTTGAAACTAGAGTACCGTTAACTGGTCTACTGTTAGTTTTGTGATTTTTTGTTTTTAGTTTCTCGCATTCTAAAGTGCATAAAATAGTATATAAACCTCGTGACTAAAGTGTATTTTAATCCCTTGGCGAATTGTAGCCCTCCCTAGGGTCGGGCCGCAAACCTTTCGCCGCGGAATTAAAAGAAGCACTTTAGTCCCTAGGTTTATATTGTACTATTTTAAAATGGTTCCGCAACTTTCGGCCTTTACGAAATCGCAAATAATAACTCGACTGCAAGATAGATAGTCAGTAAGAAGGATCGCCGAAAATTTTGATATTGATAAAGTCACTGTGGTTAGAATTTCGAAACGATAGTAAAAACATCAGTCTCTGGAGCGAAAAAAGCGGGGTACCGGTTTGCAAAATTCGGTAAGCACAGAGGAACAGGATGGACAATTACTGAATAATTTGCGAGCGAACCCATTTTCCACAGCTCTCGAAGCCATCGACACAACTGCTTTTCCGGGTTTCCGATCTACAGCATGCAGACGATTGAAAAATTCTGAAGTTAAATTTCGCATTGCAGCAAAGGAGCCCCTCTTGACAGAGCAACAAAAACAAGCACGACTGATCTTTGCTCTCAATCACGCTCCATAGGATAAGGAATATTGAGGGTAATTTTCTTTTCTTCGAATAGCCGCCCCCCTCGAAGTCGTTTATTGAGCGATATACCAGTTTAACAGAGCAGGACCGGTATTCTCGTAACTAAATACGCTCGGCGTTTCGTACTCGCTGACCGTATGATAACGTAATATTCGCATACCACGTGACCAAAGTAAGAAAAATGGTATTCACGTATATTGAACGCAAGGCGTCGACGAAGTGCGCTCAGCGCGTGGCGACCCTTTGAGAAACACCTACCATTTGCCAGCTGTTTTACCCTCCGCGCGTACGATTTTCCTACCCTACAATACTTTGTAGAGTGTTGCAGAAAATATAGTAGTTTTTTCAGTTTGCGTTTTTATTAATAATTAGAAAAATAAAAATCTCTTATTAGTAGCTTGGGGACGGGTGACAAACACGTACACATCAACCTTACTATTTGATGCTCGATGTAAGACAACTTTTTTTTCCAAAAAATTGCAACAAAAACTATTCTTATCAAAATCGACATCGAAATAATGGAGCATCCGTATAATACTAGAAATAGAAGCAATCAAAATTCTGTAAAACCAAGGGTAAAAAAGCCATTGGTCAGCGGTGCTTTTTGTATCTTTCATCGGATGTGTACCAAAAAATATCTGGTTTTGTTAGGCTCCTGCCCACATTAATTGTTTTCTTTCAAAAATAAACTAAAAGCTTTCATGAAATATGAAATTAGCAAACATGAAATAAATAGCTTAATTGATATAAAAAATAATTAGCAAACAATATAGGTAACTACCTTTATTTCTGTGTTTTCGTCTGTATTTTCTTTACTTTTCTGAAATATCACATTTTTCACATTAATTACCATTTTTATGTTTTTTATCTTTTGTCATTTTATTTATTCATAAATGTACTAAAAATTATTATTTTTTTTTTTAATTCAACACTTCCATGAAAATATAAATTATTCCACGCGCGAGGTTTCTCTTGTGGATATATGAATTCTGTGTTTGTTGTTGAATTGGTTAGGTTATTTTTTGGGTAACAAATACCTTAGAGTTTTATTTTCTGTTTCTTAAAATGTAGAATACGCATGTTTACTATAATTATAAGGTATAACTTATTAGATATATAAGTAACTATTGTGAAACCATTTTAACAATAAATGCTATATAATAAAGTATCAATATCAATATACGACCGTATCGGAAACACCAGTTTCCCTGGCTGAGTGCCGGAATAAATTTAAGTCTCGGGGTAAACTTTTTCCCGCACACTGGGCGGGAACGTGCTACGAGTTTATATCACAGGGTCAAAGGGCGGGTTTAACGGAGCTAAACCAAACCATCAAGTAATTTTTTAAAGGATCAACACTTGTACAAGTCACATTTGATTTACCCTTTCTGAAATACGGCTCGAAATCGATCACACAATGGCCTCTTTCTTACACATAGAAAAAGAAAAGGAGCGACAAGGCTAACAAGAAATAAAAATGCAAAATTCGATGATGCCTAGATGTGCTAAGCGAATTTGATTCTGTCTGCTCGCAGGGCAGCGCGTTCGGCAGAGAGAATACGAAAAGTCGTCGGTCAGCGTGCCGCTGAGCGCGCTGTTCGCTATTCGTTTCGCTTAGCGACTTCAAAACGTTACGTATTACGAGAATACCGGTCCAGGACACTTCTTAGTAAACATGTGAGGTTGGATGTCTGCTAGAGGGTTAGGTATCTTTCCGGCAAATTCACACAGCTAATGATGAGCGTCGCTGGTTTCAAGGCCAAAATATAGAAGTGCTCCTTTGGCCATCGAACAGTCCCGACTTTAATCCCATTGAAAATATTTTGGAATGATTAGTCAAAATAATGTATAAATATAATTGGAGGCCCTAAAATGCCGAAGAACTTTTAAACGCTATACGTAATGCATGGGATTTGGTTTCTAACGATGAGGAATATTGTCGAAATTTGGCTTGTTCCATGCCACGTCGATTGGAAATGGTTATTGAAAAAAATGGAACCGTCATTAAATATTAGTTTTTCTTTTGTTTTCATCTTTATATTACATGAAATTAAAATAATTTGTTTGTTTACTAAGTCCATGAATTTGCTTTGCTCGTGTATACAAAGAGTTGTTCTTTAGCCTTGTTTAAAAATACTATTTTCAATTGCTAAGAAGTGTAAATTAGATACTGACAAAATAATAAATAATCCTCCAAGAGTTGCAGTTTTTAATATAATTAGGTTAATTAAATTTTTCAAAAAATAATAGGTAAACTATAACAATCATAGAAATATCCAACCTACACTACAATTAGCAGGTAGTGCCCCAGGTGCATACTAAAAAGCGTGGGTATAGCTAAATACACTGAAAAAATAAAAGTAGTTTGGATTTTCATGTACGCATTTTATGTGAAACCAACTGTACCTACCTAATTTTTAGAAAACACCCAAAACCGATTTCTGGCTCCGCCAAGTGTATAAAGTCTTCGGTAATTTTTTTTGTGTTAATGTCTTAGCCTTATAATGATACGCAACCACTTTGCATGGTTTTAAGTTTTAATATTAAGATGGTTTTAGCGCCTTTTGGTGAAGTGCGGTAAAACTTAAAACGGATTAAAACAAAACATTAAAAGGTCAACTTAAAATTCAAAATTTCCCGCAATCAGTTGGTTTAAAACAAAATTGTTTTAATTTTGATAACAATAAATAATAATTTTTCGTTTAGGTAAAGAAAGCTAAAAAAATAAAAGTTGATTTTGTTTACTACCCTTCTTTTAATATTATTGGATATCTACATTATTTACTTAAACCTATATAATATATATAAGAATCAAAGCTTTTGATATTTTTCTTATTTATTAATTTATAAAATCTATCTACCTAGTGAGTATTTTTTTAGGTAACCTATACTAACTTTCAGGTCCAGAAAGTTTGTCATCTCCCTTCTCTCTAACACTTTTTAAACCGCTCCCTGATGACAGTTATCAATAGCGTTTTACCTCTAGGTTAAAATAACCCTCGCATTAAATAAATCCCAAAAAATAGGTCAATTAAGCCACACCCCCCTCTCCCCGAAAGATATTCGAGTTTTGATATGCTTATAATTTCGAACCAATTTCGAACTCATTTTGAACCGCTTTTAAAAATTTTGAACCACACTCCTTCCTGTTTTTCTTTAATATTGAAAATGGGGGGTACAGCCGGACGTCAAGCTACACACCCCTCATTTAAAGCCTAGAGAAAAATTAAAAGCAACTATCACAAAGTTAAGAACTAATGTCGAGCTCCTAATATCACCAAAAGGAATTTCGAAAAACCCACTAGTAACCCTGTTTTTTAAAAAAGTATATGGGGGGGGGGGTGCAGGTTGACGTCAAGCCACACCCTCCCCCCCGAAATATATTCGAGTTTTGATATGCTTATAATTTTGAACTAATTTCAAACTAATTCTGAACCACTTTTAAAATTTTTGAAGCACACTCTTTCCTGTTTTTTTTTAGCTTGACGTCTGGCTGCACCTCCCATTTTGAATATTAAAAAAAACCAGGACGAAGTCTGGTTCAAAATTTTTAAAAGTGATTCAAAATTAGTTCAAAATTATAAGCATATCAAAACTCGAATATCTTTCGGGGGGGGGGGGGTGTGGCTTGACTGGCCTCCAAAAATTCTATTTCTGACGATTTTGTAAGCGTTTTACCCTCAAGTTAAAATAACACACGCATTAACTAAATCCCCAAAAAATTGTATTTTTGACGATTTTGCTTGTTGTTCGTTATAATATTTTCTGTGCTTTAATACTTTTATAAAAACAGTATTTTTGGGACTCACCCACTTAAATCGGGAGGTATCTTAACTCGCGGGCCACCTCCTGTTGATAAACAAAACTTTAAAACACTTACAGTGGAATTTACTACGGTCTAAATTTTTAGGCCTATTATGTGTGGCGTTTCGTTTTTGGATTTTTTTTGCCTTTTTTTGGTGGCCGCGTTCGAAACGGCGGAACACGCGCTTTCGAAATGTTTTGAAAGTTGACGTCATATTTCGTCGCCAAATTAACATTTGGCGCAATTGTCAGCCTTCTTTCTCGGATAGTACCTCGACAAGTTTGGCAAAAAGGTGTTGCGATGATACAAAAAATTGGTGCTAGAAACACGGATAGTCCACCATAAAAATCAATTATTTTATGTTGAAAGGAAATGAAAATATCTCGGAAACTGTAGCTTTGAATTATATAAACGTTAGAACAAAATTTTTGGGTATTATTTACGAAAACCAAAATTCGAAAACCGCATATCAATAGCTGCTTTTCTTCTAACGTTATGATTTTTTTATATATTTTAACGTTTTTTCAAATAACTCGGAAGCTAAAGCTCCCACGAATTTGGACTTTATAACAAAATTTGTAGCACATATTCATGGAAACTTAAATCTGAAAACCATATGTCGTTAGTTGCTTTTGTTCCAAAATTAAAATTTTTTTAAATATTTTATCTCCCTTTTCCCTCCTTCAACCCCTCACCACCTTACCCAAAAGTTAATCAGTTCATGACCAGCCGATACAGGATTTTTATACCAAATTTCATTAAAATCGATTAAGGCGTCCTTGACTTATCGTGTATAGAGAACAGACAACAGACCGACAGACAACTTTTTTTCATCGATTAAGGTGTTTTGGAACCTTAGTAACTCATTTTTGATAAAATTAAGAAAAGTCAAAATTTCGCGATTTTAATAGTGTTGGTATGGTGGACTAACAAGTGGTACAAGAAGCTTAGTTTATGTTACCCATGTCACTTGGATGAATTTCACAGGAAATTCCTCGAGAAATTGTCAAAATTCACATGAAACAACTTGTCAGTTTGTACCACTTTTTATATATCCCCAAGTGTACCCAAGACAATAGACTTTAAAGCCAAGTCAATGCTGCAACAACCTTAATACAATACATACATACAATTTAAAGCCAAGTCAATGCTGCAACAACGTTAATACAGCTTTCCTTTTGTTTTAAAATAGCTAGCTTCATTTAATCTGTAATTTTGGCTGTTAAAATTGTTTGACTACTAAATTTATATTCAAAATAACTTCTAGAGTTATATCATCTAGCTAATCAACTTCTAAAGGTAAAACTTATACGTAAAAATATGCTAAAACTTAAGTAACAAAATAGTCGAAATCTTAACTTTTTTTTTAAAATACAATTGAAAAAAATGCCAAGATGGCAACGGGAGTTATTTCTTGTAGCCTATTACAATTTTCATTCAATTGCAGCTGGTGACTGGGATCGTGAGACCACAGCAATAATGGCAAAATTTGCTTTTGTTTTAGATTTATTGTTTAAAAAAAATGCAAAATTGCTCAGTTGCACGGACAGGCAAGCGGCCATGTTTTATATATTATTGAAAAACATAACCTTCCAAAAATTTCTGAAAAAATAATCTTTTTTTTTTTTAAATGCTCAAATTTAAGTCTCAAAATTACCTAAATATGATGTCTTTACTGTAATTCTATATTAAAACTAAAAAATATAAAAACTTTATGATTAAAAAAACCCTAATTATCTTAAATTTTTGAAGCGCGTGCAGTTTAACGAGGTATCATCATCAAACGGACCTTCGCACAAAGATTTGACTCTTGGGAAGGCCACAAAATGCGTATTTCTGATTGAGAGTTTGTTAAACAACAGTGATATTTATATTAGTTGTCTTCCATCTTCAGTCTTTTATGTTGGCATACAATTTTGATTTAATTGCAATTTTAAATATAATTTTTTTCAATGAAGTTAAATTTTAAACAACATTGCTTTCATGTGCAAAAATGCTGTATTTTCAGCTGTCGTAGACGTTGTCACAGGCAAAAAATATTCCTCAAAATAGCAGTGACATCATTTTCTTGACGTTTTTAAAACGTTGTGGCAGAAGACAGCAAACGCATTATCGTTATCTTTTTTGCTGCGGAAACGTTATCCTAACTTATTTACAGCACGCTGTGTTATTTGGGTACTTTTGAATTTGATGTGAAGGCCCCTCAAAGAGCCACTGTAAATTTGAAACAGTTTTCGTGCATAATTAGTGACCTTCACTTATGTTTGTGTTGCCTCGTAGTGCCCTAATAAATATCTTTTTGTGCTGAAAACGGGTTCAAAATTCTTCTGGACAAAGTTCGAGGTGAAACATTGATGAACCACTTGGGATATTAAATAAGGTAAATTAATCCTTGTAAAAACGGTTACTTAGGGAAATTATAAACGAACTTATCACCAATTGCCACAAAACAAACCTTTCTGGGGGCTATAAATTAAAACCACCCTCCAGAGGTGGTCTAAAAAATCACCAACTTTATAACCCAAACACAGATAATAAAGCTATTATGCGCCAAATTTTTGGCGTATTCATCATTTGCCATTTTAAAACCTGTTAAAAAAAATTAGTTTAGTTTAGTTTCTTCGTGATATTTGCAATAACAATACAAAATAATCATTAACATTGTGTCTTCTCTGTACAGGTAAGTGTTGTTTGAAAATTGGTTTTAATATTTATTACCCCCACAGCTGCACAGGTGTAAATATTTAGACCTGTGCATGGGTACCTGTGGGTACTATTTTAGATCTTAGTAAATCCCACTGTTAAGTTTCTCATAGGACGGACGCATTGACGTGGAATATAGTGCATTATTTTTTCATGCTTTTATTTGTAAAAAAAACAAAAACTTCCGCTCGAATACAGATATCGGAGTCCAATCCCTGGGATCTAACGTTGAGCTTTTTCTTCAAGATCACGTCTTTAGCACATGTAACGTTCAGAACAGACGCAAGCTTACGTTCTATAACATATGGATAAGAAATGGGAAAAAACGTATCGAGTTTTGCCTAAAAGAGTAAAAGAATCAACAAATTGGTAATACGAACGGCCTAAACAAAGGAAGCAAGATATAAATACTTATATTAAAATGTATAAGACAGAAACGTTCCATCCAGAAAATTCCACATCTAGCGCTAGGTCTGGTACCTTGTACGTGTCAAGACCAACTTACACTATCTAATTTCTTTTAAATACCCAAAAAATATAATCCGCCTTAGTTATTGCTTTTTCTACAAAAGCACGCGCCTTTTCTTCCACTCCTAACCGTAATTTCCGCACTCGCGAAATTATATCTTCGGTTAGCCAAATAAATAACGTACATGGCATTCCCCACTCCTAAGGCCGTTCCGACCACTATATCCAAACAGTGATGACGTCGATCAGTGTATCTTGTCAAGATGCCTACTGTGGCCCATGTAAATGACAAAATGTGCAGAAGTCCTTTTAGGGCCATACCGGCTTGGTTGGTGGGAAATCGAGATTCGATGAGATACTAAAAACATGAATAAATCATAGCAATAACAGAACACTTTCGATTACGAGATGTGTGGTATATGAACTGTTCGTATCAAATTCTTCGGACCAATTTTAATACGGCGGCTTACATTTAACCATAGAAAATTAATGGAGCTGTTATTGTCAAAAAATTGGCCAGATTGAGTTTCTTATCAAGTGTACACCGCTTTCCAAATTCTCCGGACCAATTTCAATATGGCGGCTGACAATTAAACACAGAAGCTAAATGGAACTGTCATTGTCAGTGTCAAAAAACTAGTCCGCGGCAATTTGGAATAGAGTGTACCTTTACTCCACGTTTTCCGGAATTCATACAAGATGGCGGCTTGACAATTATACAGGGTGTTTCAAATTCGATGCTCACCATGGGGATCTCCTAAACGGTAGGAGATACAAAAAGGTTTAAATTAGGACAAAGTTGCGTAATTTAATGCTTTGCTCATAACTAAAAAAAAAGTTTCCAAATTCCGGATAGTTCCGGGGATAGGCGGAAAAACCAAAATCTTCATTTTTAGTTTTTATTTTTCCGCGCCCTTATTCTTAAAGCTGTCAAAAAACGCTTAAAACTTTCTACAGGCACTTTTTTAGGATCTATCTAGTGAAAGGTCCATTTTCGAGACTTAACATTTCAGTGTGACAGGAGCACTGTTAAGTTCATTTTTTCTTATGGACACATCCTTTTTTTCTCCTGCCGTTTGTTTCATAAAGGATGACATATAACATTTTGCAAGCTTATTTTTAAAAGTCACCTGACGTTTTGGGTTTATTGACCATCATCAGCCCAAATTTAATTTTTGTAGTACTTTTTATAACATTTTAAAGACTGTTTTTCGACATTATGTTATAAAAAATTACTTTACCTAATATTTTAAAATACGTTTTTTTCTTTGTTTTTTAATCTTTGAATTTGGGCTGATGATGGTCAATTGACTCAAAACGTTAGGTACTTCTCAAAATGAGGCTGTGAAATACCTGTTGTCCTTTATGAACCAAATGGCAGGAGAAAAAAGCATGTGTCCATAAGAAAATATGAACTTGACAGTGCTCCTGTCATACTGAAATACAAATTTAAAAAACGTACCTCTCATTAGGTAGATCTTAAAGTGCCTGTAGAAAGTTTTAAGCGCTTTTTGACAGCGTTTAGAATAAGGGCGCAGAAAAATAAAAACCAAAAATAAAGATTTCGGTTTTTTTCGCCTCCGGAACTACCCGGAATTTGTAAACTTTTTTTTTTGGTTTTCAGCAAAGTGTCAAATTTCGTAACTTTGCCCTAATTTAAACCTTTTAGTATCGCCTACCGTTTAGAAGATCCCCATGGTGACCATTTAATTTAGAACCCCCTGTATAGGGAAATTAAGTGGAATTGTCAATATAATTGTCAAAAAAGTGGTCCGATTAGACTGAGTCAACTGTCCTTTTAGTTTAGGAATGTTTGCTTTAGGGGAAGTTTTTCCGTTAAAGCTGGATTTTTGTCTTATTTCCCTATCTGGAATTAAAAATGATCGACAAGGGTATTACTATTCACAGGTTCATAAAGTTTTATACAAGGTGGATTCTTTAAATGAAACGGTCCTTCTAGCGGCTTTAGGGAAGAGGTTTTAAAAAATTTAAATGCGAACCTAAAATCATATTTGACGAACTTTCCGCCTATGATAAAAAAAATTTGGGGCCCCCCGACTGGAGGCCCAGGGCTTACCAACTCTTTCTTTTTTAATTAGAACCACTTGTGGCATCTTTTTCGAAAGCCTGTTTACCGCACTAGATTTTTTTTTGACATCTGTCAACCAATGTGTAAAAATGTAAAAACTAATTTTTTTGTCAATTGTTTTGGCTTTAAAATAAACTACATATTTCTCTATTTATCAAGCGGAATAAAGAAAATACCACACAAGGACATTATTATCGCAACATTTTTTTAATAAGGAGGTACCACTTGTGGCACCTTTTTGGAAAGATTCTTGAAAAAGAAATTCGATTAAATAAATTTTTTTTTACATCTGTCAACCCATGTGTTAAAAATATTAAAAAACCTATTTTTGTCGTTACGGAGGGTTTAGTGAAAAAGAAAATCAAGGTGTGCTTTGAATCTATTTAGTAATAGTAGTAATTAGGCTGCGCCCCGCTTTGTATGGTAGTTTGTTTATTCCAATTAGTAAATAAAGAAATATGTAGTTTATTTTGAAGCTAAAACAATTGACAAAAAATTGGTTTTTAAAAAAAAATTTAACACATGGATTGACAGATGTCATCAAAAATTTTCTTTTATTTTTATAACTGTCTGCAGATAACTAAAGCATGGCTTTTTTGGTTACCGATGCAAAAAAAACTTTTTTTTTGATCACGGGTGCAAAAAAACATATCTGTCCGTTTTTTACCCAAAGTTAAAGAGCAATAGCGGAAAATAGTAATATTGAAACAATCTAATTATTCTTGCCTAAGAATTAAGCCATTTCCGCCAGTTTTTACCAAGTATTTACGAAAAAATCATTTAAAAATATCATCAAAATATCAAATTATCAAAGATTAAAATATCGCAACAATGAACGTCACCGAGTAAAGAGATACATCGCTATGGAAACGATTGTTATTTCATTTACCAGCCGCCTTGATTTATAATGTAAGGACGGTGTATTGCGAGAAGTTCTCTTCGTTCGAGATTTTCAAAAGTGTTTTCCGGTTTTTCTTGGATTTTTTGACAAAGGTATTAAAAAAAATAATGTTAACAACTCGCGGCTAAACTGTGCTTTTTCTACTCGCGTTTTTAAATACCTCGCTACGCTTGATATTTAAACCAACGCTTGTAAAAAAGCACTATTTTAGACACTATTTGTTAAAACTACTAATTTAATCATTTTTTTTTAACAAGCTTTCCAAAAAGGTTCCACAGGTGGTACATCCTCATGAAAAAAATGTTGATAGGCCCTGGGCCTTCAGTGACTGAAATGGTACAGTCAATGTCAAAACTAGAGACAAGCGCAAAAGAATCTATCCTGCCTGTTCTCATAAAAAATCTATATCCATGATTTTTACCTCTGTAGGATCGTTTGTAGATATAATCACCGAACATTAACAAGAGAAGAAGGTTCACAGTCTGTCGGAACTTTGATATTGTGCTTAGAAAAACGCACCGACGATTGCGAGAAATATGCAATCTCTACAACGCACAGTGGTCGCTTTTTGTAAAAACGCGGACATTAAAAAAAAAACTTCCACATTGTAATTTATTCGTACAAAATATTTAGTTTTAGTAAAAAACTTAATATTTTGTTTTATGCATTTATCCTTATTTAGCTGATATACAGGATGATCGTGTGAATTTTCACATTTATCTAACAAAATTTTTAAGACTTAAGATCCATATATATTAATGGGCTTAATTAAACTTGAATTGCATATTTAGAACAATCAAATTTACTTTAAAGAACTTGACACAATATATATAAATGTTACAGTATATACAGACCGCTTCAAGCTACTGCGAACATAGGGGGAATCAAGTCCAATTTACTCTCCGTGCCGTACGACCGAGGTGGATTCGAAGCACGCTGCAGTGTTATCTTTTGGAAATTCATTTTGTTTTTATTATTTTGTTTTATTTCTGCCTTGCTCGAGAAACAGATGGGTAAGTTCTTAATTGAAATAATACATTTTTAAAACTAAAAATTGATGTCTACGAAGTTGCCGAAAAAGTGCAGATGGTCAAATGGTCAAATCGTCATAACCCAACACACGTTCGATATTGGTCGAGGGAAAATTTGCATTTGTATTTTGACGTAAGAACACAGTATCCCCAAAAACTAAATGTTTGGGGGAGGGGGGGTATTGTAGGGGAACACGTAATTGGGCCATTTTTTATTAACGGCAATTGCAATTTGAATGGTCCTAGATACTTGGATCTACTGCAGCAGCACATTATTTCAACTGCTAGGCAGTTGTTAGGTGTAAGATTTGGTGAAACATGGTTTCAACAAGATGGTTGTTCCGCTCACAATGTTGGCCTTGTTAGGGAATATCTTGATAATGTATTTCCTAATCGGGTTATAAGTACACGGTGAACTATTTTATGGCCAGCTCGATCTCCCGATCTTGCTCCTAATGACTTCTATCTGTTTTTGAAGAAGCTTTTAAAATTATCACCCCTAACATGCTAGGAAACGTTAGAAGGGGTTTTTATAGTAGGCTCGGATATTGTCTATCCGAGCAAGGAGGACTTTTCGAACATTTGCTCTAATTTTTTTTTGACTGGGAGAATCTTTTTGGTTTTTAGAATGTATTATTTTATTTTGAAAATTTGCTTTTATTTTGTTTCTCCTTATTATTTTCATTGAAACACGTCGTCACTGATAAATCTGAGCAGTTGACAATAAAACGCTCTTATTTATCAGTGACAAAAAATAAGAAAATTACGTTATAAAAATTTGCGTATTTATTGACCAAATTCCGGTTTCATTGACTACACTCCACACAGCACCGTGGTTAGAGGCGTACTAAACATAAGCTGTGAATGGCGGCGAACGGCGACGAAAGACGATCGCAAGCCTGAGTATTGGTTGCTTCACTGATAGGCGTGCGGTGTCTCTGCATGTACGTACACTGGCAAATTAGACTTCTTCCGCCCTATGTTCGCAGTAGCTTGAAGCGGTCTGTATACTAGTATATTTTTATGTATATAAAGTATATTAAGAAGGATGCCAAAATTTCAAATGGATGGATTGGATTTCAAATGGAACATGGTATATTATTGCAAAAAGGTTCATAAAAAAATTTCAAACTTTTGTATTTACCATATTTGCATATCTATTCAAATTAACTCGCAAGGCGGGGTACATATATATATTAGCAAACCCTGCACCTAGTAGTAGTGTTAGTAGTATAGGGGCGGCCCGTGGGCCTGGCAATTAGGGCTCTTTATGGGCCCTTTCTGACATACCCCGTTCCTTACCCCTATACCCCTTCTTCCGCTGCACCTCTCTCTCCGGGCCTCCCTGTCTTCTTTACGAAGTTCAATATGTCGGCCCATTTGAGCGAGTGCAGCTGTTCTTCCTCTATCGTGGGAAATCCCCACTTGAGCTGCCTTGATCTGGCATATGCATCACACTCTGCTATCAAGTGCTGCACCGATTCCTCTTCGACCCCTCAAGCGAGACACACGGGATCTCCTGCTACTCTTATTTGCGTCAGATGTTTGTTCAGCCGATTGTGCATAGTCAGCATCCCTATCAGCAGTCCAATGTTCTTTCGGGTTTTGCCTAACAGCCATTTAGTTCTGGCTACATTCGGACCATCCACGAATAGCTTTCTCGTTCCCTGGTATTCCCTCATGACCTGGGACCCACATCAGTGTCACCCTTTTGTCTTGAGCCAGTGTTTGCAGTGCTTCAGCGCACTCCTCCACCAGACTACTGACTATTTTGGGTGCACTTAGCCTGGAGGGCAGCCTGGCTGTCGGAGCATATGTATACAGGGTGTTTCAAATTCGATGCCCACCATGAGGATCTCCTAAACGGTAGGAGATACGAAAAGGTTTAAATTAGGGCAAAGTTGCTCAATTTCATGCTTTGCTCAAAACTAAACGAAAAGTTAAAAAATTCTGGATAGTTCGGGAGATAGCCGGAAAAAACCGAAATCTTCATTTTTAGTTTTTATTTTTTGAACCCTTATTCTTAAAGCTGTCAAAAAACGCTTAAAACTTTCTAAAGGCACTTTTTTTAGATCTAACTAGTGAGAGGTCCGTTTTTGAGACTTGACATTTCAGTGCGACAGGAGCACAGTCAAGTTCATTTTTTCTTATGGCCACATCCTTTTTTTTCCTGCCGTTTGGTTCATAAAGAATTATTTTGACATATCACCTGGCGTTTTGGGTTTATTGACAATCATCAGCCCAAATTTAAGTTTTTCTTTTAACTTACTCAAGATATTTTGGAAACACGATTGCAGTACTTTGTTTAACATTTTAAAAATGACAGTTTGTTTTGACAAAATAACTTTACCTAATATTTTAAAAATACGTTTTTTTCTTTGTTTTTGAATCTTTGAATTTGGGCTAATGATGGTCAATTAATTCAAGACGACAGGTACTTGTCAAAATGAGGTTGCAAAATATCCGTCATCCTTTATGAACCAAACGGCAGGAGAAAAAAAAGCAATAATTCCATAAGAAAAAATAAACTTGACAGTGCTTCTGTCACACTGAAATGTCATATCTCTAAAATTGACCTCTCATCAGGTAGATCTTAAAAAAGTGCCTGTAGAAAGTTTTAAGCGTTTTTTGACAGCTTTAAGAATAAGGGCGCAGAAAAATGAAAAATAAAAATTTCGGTTTTTTTCGCCTCTCCCAAACTACCCTGAATTTTTAAAATTTTTTTTTGGTTTTGAGCAAAGCGTCTAATTGCGCAACTTTGCCCTAATTTAAACCTTTTCGTATCTCCTACCGTTTAGGAGATCCCCATGGTGAGTATCGAATTTGAAACACTCTGTATGTCCCACCTACCATTTATGACCTCGGGTAGAGTTGCTGCCATGATAATGGCATACACCTCCGCCTGAAACACCGTAGCGTGTTCTCAAAATACTATTTCCCATAACTCTTAAAAATGCAAATATGTGCAACTTTTTATTTTTATGTTATTAAGTACAATACTTGTATATTATAATGTTTTTACGAAAGGTGAACCCAGGCTTACTCATTAAGAAAAAGCTAAGCAAAAAAAATTCTCGTCGAAAATATATTTAGAAAACCCAAATATAAACTTTTGAATAAAGCAATCATTTACTCAAAGTTATATTTAAAACAAACTTATCTGTAAAAAGTTAAAGTACATCCAAAAGCATTTATATCAGACAATCACACAAATAATAAACAAACTGACTTTGTGGAGGTAAGAAACTTTACAAACCAATATTTTATAATAAATACGAAATACTGACTTTTGATAATCCGCCTTTTAGATATTTGCATAATGTCAAACTCGTAAACAACATAGTTTATTCTTTGGCCAACTATTCGCCCAGTATCTTGACAACAATAAAGAAGCAAAAAGATACATTTTTAATTTTTCCATTTATGGCCGTGTTTTCTGAAAATCGACCACTGTGCGATGCGACGGACAGCCTGTTTATAGATTTCGCCCAGCGGCGACTTCGAGGGACCGAGAAAGAGTAGCATCTGATGTTCTAGTGAGATATTCATATGAAGGGGAGGAGCTTAGAGTGACCTTTCTTCTATTGTTAATGTTCGGTGACCTAATCCATCGTGACAATTTAATCCTATAAAAAAAGTTGAGTCTTGTCGTGAAACTTATAAAGTAGGTACTTACCGAGCAAAAAACTGTGCAATAAACAGAAATTATGGAATGACCAGAAGGAAAACTGGATACGGACATCCACATTGCAAAATCATGGTCCTTCCATTCTACCATATTTAGACATTGGGTAAAGCTCTCAACGAAAACTCCTGTTGTGCAGTTTGCTGCAGTGTCTGGTCTGCAATAGTCAAAAAAGTCTGGTCTTGGGCTTTGCACCATTATTTTGGCGATCTAGAATGGAAAAGTTTACTTTTCGTTGGTAATAAAATATCTAACATTTAAAATTTTGTAAGGATAGGAAATGGAGTTAGCTAACACAAATAGAGATAAAGAAAAGATATAAGAAGTAAAAACAGGCAAATGAAAGGGATGGTAATAAAAAATAAAATAAAAAGAATTAGAATACAGAATACAATAAAATTTTTATAAAAATAAGAGTCGAAAAAGCAAAAATAATAAAAAATAGGTATTGGAATAGAATAGGAATATAAAGAAATGAATAAAGGCAAATGTAGATTAAACTTAAAATAAACGTAGACCCAACCCTAACAATAAAGTCAATTAAATTATTTAATGATTAATGCCTCAAAAATTGCAGAAAAGTTTCTGAATTACTTAAAAAATCGTGCAGATTATCCCCACCTCTTTTCATAGCTTGGTAATGGAAGTCTTTGTCAAATTTATTTTTTATTTAATTGCTCCTTGGAGTAGTCAAAGACCTAATTAACGTATCCAATGTTTTTTTGTTTGTTAAAATAATTTGGTCAAAAATAATATCAGCCCAAAAAATAAAGAAAAGCAAAAGGAAAATCCTAATATGATTTTTCACCAAAGCAGATTTTAGATTAATCAGTTAATTTAATGGCACTCCTAAAGCTCCTTGTACTTTTTTTTTTAGATTTTAACTTCCCAATTAACATTTTTCCTCCTCTAGCCACATTCTGACCATTTGGTGCTCGTATTAGTCATTTGGCAACGACGAGTTTTAGGCGTTTTAATAACGGGGCATTAACTACGTGTATGACCTTCTTTAAACACCGACGTTGTTGAAAGGTTTCCACGACAAACTGAGAATTGGTAGTGTACTGGGATTGTCGGTCACCTTAAGGAAACATCATCTAATTAACTCGTGTAATAATACAACGTTTTCTAGTCGTTTAAACAAGGTTTAGACAAAAAACTAATTAGAGGTCTTGGTTTTTGTTAAAAAAAGTAGAAAGGACAATTTTGACAGTTTTACTTCTTGTAGCTCTTTTGTATTTATCTCTCGGTTTTATTGGGAAAGTGGTGCAGCATCAGAAAATATCAGGTCTTTGCGGCTTTATGTAAAAACAAGAAACAAATTGCTGGCGTCAATGCGCCGATGGCCACGTGGCCAGTCTCTTCCTATTAGTTGTAAACAACAGAAAATTTAAAAAATATTGCTGAAATTCGCTTTAATATAGTACATTGGTATAATATTCGGGGGCCTTAGGCCACTACCCATATTAAATTTAAAATAGGTTTGTAATAATATAACAATAAATATTTATTTTCAAAGTTATTTCATTTCTTGGAAACACGTTGGATTAAGGGCGCCCGTGTTTTTTTTTAAGTCAAAGTAGGCATATATTTAAAAGTAAACTGGCTTGCGTCGGATATTTGTAACGTGTTTTTCTTTCAGAATCAAACACTTAACTATTTTTACTGCGTTATTTATTTCAGTAGTTAGTTAGAACATTGGTTTTAGGGTGTTCATTTTGTAAATATGGAGTGTGTATTATTTACTGAACTGAACTCGACTGAATTTTATTGCAACTAAAAAAAAAGTAAAAGAGTAAAAACACTAAATTAATACATTTTACACTAAACTAAAATAACTATTACAAGTAAGTATACAAAAAAAAACTTAAAGTCGAGATAAACTAATAGTAAGTTCTTAAAAAAGAAGAATAATATTTGGAAGGCTACGACCACAAAGGGACATACCTATTTGATCCTAAAAAGGAGGAATTTGCTCTTTTATATTTGTATTATTTACAAAGTGTCACGACCAATTTTAGGACAGCAAAAGTGCTCCAAAAGGTCGATAAATTCACTCGATTTCTGGTAAACCCACGATGTTAAACTAACGACTCCCGCCGACCGGCGACCGACTGTAGTTAAGATACAACGTCGCTACGACTCAAAAATATATTCCCCAAATTAGTGCAAAACTGGGTATTTACAACGTCCACTAAACGCTGACCGGGCAACTACAGTCAAGTCGCCGAATTCTTAAAATACGTCGTCGCAACGTTAAAATGCTGCTTGGGTTATTTTAAATAAGTTTAATTTAAACATGTCAACTTGACCAAGCACAAGTCATTGCCGACTGACTGACTTCTTGAGAACTAATTAAAAGTCATGTAAAGAATAACTTGCCGGGCTAAAAGTACAACTGGAAACTGCGTACTTTCCGGTATATTGAAAAAATAGTTATTTATATATCTAGGTCTTAAAGATAGCGTTTAGCGTCCGCGGCGTGAAAATAAAGACCCGAGCCAATAGGCGAGGGTTTTTACACGGTGAGGTTGTTAAACGCAATTTAAGAACGAGATACATACAATGTTTTATGCGCAACCGTGATTTTTAGGAGAAAAAAGACTTCATGAATTATTCAACAAAAAAAAATGTTGGTCTAAAGCTCTCTAATATTTTGACAACACACGAATCACTGTCAGTAAGATGGCGGCCTAGCAACACACGTAGCAACCAAATAAACAAACTGAGCTTCACTTGAGAAGTTTCTTCTAAATTTTCATACAAACTGCATTGTTTTTGTGATTTCAATGGATATCGAATAATAGAGTTCACCAAGTCTCTTTTCAGGGAAATCTTGGATGCCACCGAAGAGGCAAAAAAGCACCTTTTGCCCGCGAAATCCAAAAAACTTTACGAAAAGGTATATAAGGACTATCTTTTGTGGTGTTCAGAAAAAAGAAAAAGAAAATTGCTGAAAGTATATGCCTAAACCTAACGACACTTTTCTGGCGAACTTCAGCGAAAAGGCGAAAGGAAACAAGCCGTCCCGCTATACCAGTATGTTGAAGGCAACTATTAGTTTTAACAACAACTTCGAGAAAATGACCATCCCTATCCCCTTATGAATTTTTCAAACTGCAGAACTGCATCTTTAATTTTAAGTTGGATTGATTTGTACAGTTGGTTTCACATAAAATGCGTACATGAAAAACCCAACTACGTTTTTTTTTCAGTGTATTTAGCTATACCTACGCTTTTTGGTATGCACCTGGGGCACTACCTGCTAATTAATATATTTCTATTATTGTTATAGTTTACCTATGATTTTTTTAAAAATTTAATTAACCTAATTATTAAAAACTGCAACTCTTGGAGGATTATTTATTTTTTTGTCAGTACCTAATTTAAACTTCTTAGCAACAGAAACTAGTATTTTTAAACAAGGCTAAAAAACTAACAACTCTTTGTCATGAGCGAGGCAAGTTAGTGGACTTAGTCAAAAGCGAACTACACAGAGTTGTTTATGCATGCGTTTTCATAAACAAACAACAAAAACTAATACTTAATGGTGGCTACATTTTTTTCAATCCAATTATGTTCATATATTATATTGACTAATCTTCCCCAAATATTTTCGATGGTGTTAAGGTCGGGACTGTTCGATGGCCAAAGCAGCACTTCTATATTTTGGTCTTGAAACCAGCAAAACACAGCATTAGCTGTGTGAACAGGATAATTGTCCTGCCGAAAATTTATTTCATTGTTTGGATAGCACCATTACTCCTCCTAAAATTTTCAAATATCTAACTGCGGTAAATCTTCCTTTAATTTGCCATTGAACACCTAACCCTCTAGCAGACATCCAACCCCGCATGTTCACTAAGAAGTGTCCTGCTCTATTAACCTGGTGGGTATATCGCTCAATAAACCGACTTCGAGGTGGGCGATATACTATCTGAAGAAGATTGAAAAATTTTTTCGTCAGTAAAAATCACCCTTTTCCAATATTCCTCATCCTCGTCAGCTTGATTGGGAGCAAAGATCAGTGGTGCTTGTTTTTGTTGTTCTGTCAAGAGAAGCTACTTTGCTGCAATGCGACATTTAAGTTCAGAATTTTTCACTCGTCTGCAAGCTGTAGATCGCAGACAATATTCAGTAATTGTCCATCCTGTTCCTCTGTGCTCACATTATTTTGCAAAACGGTACCCCGCTTTTGATTCAAAGACTGATGTTCTTGGCATTGATCGTTTCGAAGTTCTGACCACAGTGGCTTTAATAATATCAAAATTTTCGGTGAACCTTCTTACTGACCATCCATCTTGCCGTTGAGTTATTATCTGCGATTTCGTAAAGGCCGAAAGTTGCGGAACCATTTTCAAACAGTAATTTTGACTAAGGTCAAAAATTATTGACAATGATTGACTTAAATCAAAAATAAAATATGTCATGGTATATGATGGGTGCAAAATGAATAGTGTGAAATGGCGCATCTACACGAAGAAAAAACGTTGTATTTTGTACTTCCATGTACGCATTTTATCTGAAATTAACTATACCTATAATTATGTAATTTGTGTATTGTTTTTCTTGAAATAAAAATCAAAAAAATAAAACAAAAGCTTGCTTTTCATTGCTAAACATATTTACGTAAAAAAATCTCGTTGTTTTGAACGAACAAAATGAAAGCCAAATAGCAAAGCAAAATTACTATCAAATATCGGCAAAAATCACTTTAATGGCCGGTTGTAAAGACGTTTAATTTTTCTTCAAACTGAAGGTACATCTGCCGATTCTGCAATTTGACAGAATGTTGTTTTTGACATGAATACTGTTTTAGATTTTTTCATCATGACGGTCATCATTTCTTCTCCTAATCCCTAGCACCGTACTGATGAGCATCACAAGTACGGTTACCATTGAAAAAACGATTTTTATTTGGCCGTGGGTGAAAAATGTGTTCATTTTTTATGCTATAATTAATCTACTATCCAAAACTTACATACCTACGTAATGCTACCAAAATTTCTTTTTTATTCAAAAACGGGCATTTTTAATCTCAGCGTTTTTCTGAAAATTTTAAAGGACGACTCAAAGATATCATCCATCTAGTGATTTATAAGCCAGTGACCGATAATGACCGATCATATTTTTTCAAGACCAATGCATGTAAGCGAAAGCGGTTTTAACCAAAATAGGGGAATTTGTATGTCATTGATCAGCTGTTTTACTTTTGTTCTTGACGAAAGGTGACCGTGCTTGGGAGGTGAGTTCTGGTTCTGTTCATTTGTTTTGGAAAGGGATATATTTTCAAATAGCGATTTTTAAATTTATTTTGGGTTTTAGGTTTAAAGGTGATTCAAGGTTTTGTTTGGAAAAATATATGGGGCAAACAACTCCGGGATTTTAAAGCTGCGCTCCATTATTGACTGCACTGTGTTACCGTTGAATTTAACCCAATTAGCATTTGGACATCGTTTCGACGTTGGCGTAGACAACCTGACGTCAGAAAGCTACGTCAGATCGACCGTGCACCGGCTCAAATTTGTACCAAAATGGGGAATACAAATCCGGGTTGTACCGACGTCGGAATACGTGGGTTCGTGCAAATAGATCAACGCCTGGACAACAAACTTAGTTAATATTTTTGTCCTAAATTAGGAAACCTCTACGCTTTGATTCGCGAGATAACAACCAAAGGTGAAAAAAATATTCCTAGATTTTTATACTTGCAACGTTGACAGGTATAAATAAGATGCCGTCAGTGTTTCATGTCGAAATTATTACGTACCCCATGAGAATATTGAGATTTCATAATATTTCACACAAAAATACAAAATTTCCGATCGGCATTATTATTTATTTACAAATACCGCAAGGAAAAGATGGCTACGTCAGAGAATTGCAGTAAACTTACCCGATTTCTAGTAAAACTCCAGTTTTATATTTCAAATCTGACTGGTCCTGACTTCTAGTGAATTTTCGTTTACTTAATCGGTCTGCCTTTCTGGGGACTTATTCTTTAATTTCGTAGGAAAAGTCGCACAGGAACGTTCACATCCTTCGTTTCGACGAATCAGATGGCTCAGAAGCTGTCGAGTTTTCATGGTGCACGCGCAAAGCTGACCGGACTGTCGTTTTTCAAGAGCGTTCGTTCACCTGGTCCGGGGGCATGTGTACGAAAGTATAGGAAAGTTCCTTCGATACACGGCAATCGGGTGAGGTTCGGTCGTGGTCGGATAAGTTTCGGATAACTCGTGATCGCTTCAAAGCCTATTATTGGTCGATATCAGGGAGAGGACCGTTCCCGTGCGATCTTTCCTATGATATTCAAGAATCAGCCCCCTGGCTGAACGTTAGTTTCATCTACAGTGACGTCACTGCAATATCCTGGAGGTCGTCAGTCGTGTAAGTTCGGCTCGATCTGCTGGATCTGACCTGTGGTGGTGTTTGGTTAACTTAATCTGTTTACGGAACTTTGCTTCCAAAAAAGATTCCTCCACTACGACTGCCTGACATCGAAACAAGACCCGAAACGATGGCAGCAGTGAGTTTTAACGGATTGCCAAGAATTCTAACCTGCAAAATTTTGTGACAATATTTGCGCCTTTTCCAACTGCCTTTCATTTTTTCTTCCGTTTTATGTTTTGCAACCACGTTTATATAAGTCGCTAAGTGATCAACATAAGTGATACACAACACACAACGATTTGTGGTAAACTGCTTTAAGGCCTAGTTAAGGTAAGTTCAAAGTTAAGCTTTTACCTAAATTAATCATAATTCTGTTGCTCCTGTGCTCGCTACTCATAATGATTTTTTGAATTGAATATTTGAATTGGGTTTTCTTTCACATTATTAGTTATAACACAAATTTTCACTAGTTTGGGTTGGATTCCAAACTCCAACGTTGAAAAACCGTCAGGCGTAGGTCAAATACCATCACCCCATACATTGGGTACATTTTTCGCATCCTTGACGAGAGACGGACGTCATAGTTTTTACTGATTGCAACGTTGGCAGCAAAGACGTTGGACCGTCGTAAGAAAACTTTACTAACACAAGTACTACAAGTTCAGACGTCGGGCTAACGTCTTACTCTGTACTACATGCCAACGTTCTCCTTAACGACGTCGAAGCGTTGTCGGAAATCTGCACTAGACTACACACAACGGCTCTAAACGTTATCTCAACAAGCTAAGACGTCGTACCAACGAAAGATAAAGTATAATCAATGACTTAAACCACCAAAGTCGTCAACTGACTATATTTTATACTCCCTCTGACGTTAGATGCCGTACAAAACTAGTCAGAACACGTTATTTGGGAAGAGGTTGGGTTGGTCCTAAGCCAAAAATTCTTGCCTTTGGAGCTTTCACTAAAATTTTCCAAGCAGTCAGTTTGACCGTTCCATTCAAGCGAGCGGGTTATGGTTATTGTTACAGTTATTGTAAACTACGTCATAGCCTAACCTCAAAATTAATGACCAAAAGAATAACTGCGGTCAAAACCGCTTTTCACTGGTCAATGGCTTATAAATCACTTTTGTTCAATAGGTACCCTTGCGAAATCCAAAAAGTGTCTTATTATGGTTCTGTGAACTAAAGAAAATTATCCAATGGCTGTCCATTAAACCAAAAGAATAGTTTAAATATTTATCCAATGGACAGGTTTTTTGATGTCTAATGGAGTAAAAAATAGATAAATATAATTTTATGGTCATCTACAGGATATAGTTTATTCTAATGGAACAGGAAAAATAAATTATTAACAAACTTTCTTTTTCAAATTGTGGATTATTAATTTTTAAATCACTGTGAAGTCAAAGGAAAATAAATATAAATGCCCATTGGATATAAAAGCATTGCTAAAAAGACAGTTTCTTTTGAATTAAAAATGGAAATCTTTTGGATTTGTTTTTTTTGTAATCCACTCTATCCAATTAAAACCAAAATTAAAACCTTGTCCAATGCACAATAATTCTTTGTTGTCCAGTGGAGTAAAAAAAATAACTTCCAATAGACCTCCAAATATGGAAGTCCGATAGTCACAAGTTATTTGAGGTCTAATGGACTAAGAAAAAGACATATCATATGGATGTCCGTCAAAAAACTATAAACTGCATCACTTTTGCTGGACAAAATGACCAATAGACCAACAAAAATCGTTATCCATAGGATATCCAAAAAATAACTGAAAAAAAGTAGTTTCTATGTATCAAAAGCTTCCTATGGACTTAGTTTTTTTGTCGTCTACTGTATAAGAAAAACCTTCAACAATTTATGGCTGTCCGATGGACAAGGTGTGCTGTCTGGGTACGAACTCAGTTCCATATTTGCTTTACAAATATAGTTTAAATGGGTGGAATTATTTTTTTCCAATGTTATACTCACTGTACATAAACCCCAGCCAATGCACCCACAAACAAGGTAATCCCACCAGAGGAACCACAAGTTAAGAATCCTTCGTTTCGAGAACTTTGTCTGCCTCATCGGTTCCAGAATTAACAGGTACACGATCGGTATGAAGATGCTGGCAACAATGACCTGTCTAAGATATAGAGTGTCTCCGTTGTGCTTGTAGGATAGAGCAGGGTCTTTGCAAAAAAATCCCGTTTTTCCGATTAATTTTTGACCATCTAGATTTAGGGGTATAAATATTGCCAGATCTAAAAAAAATGTTAGGCATCAGTAGAAGAAAAAGCAAGATACGGAATCGATTAACGTAGTTGGGAAAAGCAGAAAGTTTTAAATCAATACGTGTTTTATTTTCTTTTAATGCAAATGATAAAAAAAATAGATAATTTAATAGAAACCAAGAAAGTACTGGGAGTTTTAAAAACAAACAATGGCAATGAAAAAAATAAGGTAATTAATAAATAATTATAATGTATTAATTAGTTAATTTTTGGGCCTTGTTTTTCCAAATCTGTTCTAACTTAAAAAAGTCGTTGCTTGTTTTTTACAAATCTCGAACATTTAATCACTAAATGTGAACGTCGTAGCATGATTTTATAAATTCTTGAAAACATAAGTATACTTTAGTCGTGTCTATAAATTAGAGGCAAGTGTGAAATTTAAGAGAAATAATCACTATCAATTTTTTATTATTTTTCTGCTATTTTTAAAAAAAAAATACAAACTTTAATCGCGCAAAATCTACATAAAAATTAATTAATTATCTCTTCTTTTGTTAATGGATCTGGAAACACTTCTCTTTAGGCACTATACAAGGTCAAGTCAAGAAAAGGATTTTTTTCTTGTGGTCTGTCCAATAAACAGACTTTTAATTTCTTGCCACACTTGCCCCTTAAAGTGAGGTCACACTAACCTTAGAAGAAGTTTTTCTTGAGGCAAGTAGGTCACACTTGCTTTAAAATTAGTTTTAACTATAAAAACGATTCATGTTGATAATGCATAGTAAGTCTCTATCACTATACTACATACCTACCTCTAAACAAAAATCCAGAATTATTATAGAAATTACGTTATAATGTTTTTTTTTCAAAAAACACGTGTTAACTCAACCATCCGCTGAAAAATTCTAACCTTCAATATACACAAAAAAATGGTATAAGAAGTAATCCTACAAATCCGAAAATAATAAAGTACATGCGTGGGTAAGTACCCTAAGCTTCTTCTCACGATATTTCGCTAAGATCACACTTGTCTCAAAATCACACTTACCCGTGTCTACCTTACAAAAATATGGTATTGATGCATAAAAAAGGCAGATTTTTGTATATCAAACCTAAGCGCTCGCTAGGAGCAGTCTGTTAAATGCAAAACAAATATGAAAAAAAAAAGTTATGAAACAAATTAAATTGTTTTTAGGCGAAAAATGGAGGAGGGAATTAGTTTGTAACTTTGATCAGAAATAATGCTTCAGGCAATTTTTTTTAAAATTATATGATACATAACGTCGCCGGCACAGACAAAATTAAATAAATAACGCCAGGAGGCACGTACAGATAGTAATTCAAAAAATCATAATTTAAGTTTCTTTTTATTTTTTTTATATATATTTTTTTTGTTAAAAATGCAATCTGCCGTCTTAATGTAATAATCGCGTGTCGCTAGCTGCTACGGTTCATGCGTTATTTTTTTAAAAGTTTAACCCCCCCTTCCTACCTTCTTTCTAACCCTCCACCCCTATCAAACACTAATTAGCTGACGACCAAGAATTTTTGCGCCAAATTTAATAAGATTCTGTTAAACCGTTTTTTCAATTATCATGTCCCAGACAGACCGACAGACAGACACCCTCACAAAATTTTGTATGACCCAAATAACTCGTTTTTAGTGAAAATAAAAAACTTTTTTTTTGAGGATTCCAATACTCTCCATATTGTATATGTATGGATAGCTTAAAATAACTATCCATGTAATTTTAATGTTTTGACTAAAAATAAGGCGGCAGGAGCCAATTTAAAAAATAAAACATAATTATTTTAAAAATAAATAAATGTTTAAATCTGGAATATGTTTCAAAAATAATGTGTAATTTTAAAATTATTGATATTATTTCGAAAAATAATCGCCCAAACTTCAATTCCTCAATTTTTTGCAATGTTTCTTTAATTTTAAAGAAAAATTTGCATCTCTGTACATACACCTAAAGTCCCTCTAACATGCACGCACCCCCTACTTAAACAATTTAATGTAAATATTTATCTTCCGGGTCGTTGGTTCAAATTTCAAACACTTCCTTTATTTATACGGGACTTTTAAAGCGCTTTTATGTAGGGACGGTTTGAAAATGTTATCGTATAAACACCACTAAAACCGTTTTAAGCACTAAATCGATTTTATTTGAAAGCGATTTAAGAAAACGGTTTATGGCTTTAAACCTCATTTTAGGCTGGTTATAAGAAATCTGTTGTAAATTTATTTGTTTTATTTGTTTTCTTTTCAAACTGATATTTAATGACATGTAATGAAGGATAAAACCTCTGAAAATGCGATTTTATTTGAAACCGTCCTTATAGAAAAGCGAATTTAGGTGCATGTAAACATAGTAATGGTTTAGTATTTTCGATAAACCCCAAATATAATTAAGTTGATATCAAGATTTGTTTCAAAACGTTTAAGCAAACCCTTATACGGCGATTTTTGACCTGGAATGATTCACAGGACAACAAAATAAAAAAAAAATTTGGTGCCTGAGATCTAAGAACTGATTTTAGATATACTTAATGTGCTGATTCTAAAACTGGCAGCTGATTGTGTCTATCAGCTTTAGTTTTTGAGATAGAGACTAATTGAATTTAGTTCTAATAAATTTGGTATTCAAAACTAGGATCTAATTAGCCAAATATACCTGAAATTGTCCGTAAACCAATATTCCTAGACCTGGTTAACCCGCATTACTTAATCCTATTAATTTTATTAGCTATTTTATATTTGGAATTCCCTATGATCCGATATCCCCATACTTGCTCAACCCCGACTAATTGGTTTTGGAAACATAGTACCTTTTGTTTACCTTTATCCTTCTCGACTTAGTATATTGTGTAGTTTTTGCAAATAAAATTGTGTCATAATTTTTTGTATATTTTCGTCGTTTTATACTGTTAAAACTAAAACAATGGCATTCGCAAGCAGGCATAGCTGTGTAAACCATCCAGATGTTTTTTGTTATGTATGTGGCGAATACACTTTGAAAGAAAGTAGAAAAACTATTCCTGAATTTGCGAAAAGGTCTTATCTTGCTTATTTTGGCGTTCATTTGGGAGATCAATATAAATCTTAGGCTCCACATTTGTTGAACATTTGCAACAGTGGCAATTGAAAACAAAAAGTGCCTGAAATTTAGTGTATTAATGGTTTGGAGGGAACCACGTAACCATTATGAGGACTGCTATTTTTGTGTCGGTAATATTAAAGGCATAAATAAAATCGACATAAATAAAAATAAAGACTTGTACCGCACTCTAAGGAAATATCCATTCAAACCTTCAGCAGTCTTCCTGAAATCCCGGAAGATGATACAGAAACATCAACGTCTGATGAAATTCAAAGAATAAAATCAGAAAACGAGAGTGAATTTGAAGCAGATTTAACAGCTCCTCAGTCTTTTAATCAACAAGAACTGAACGATCTCGTGAGAGACCTATACCTCTCAAAGGAGTGTGCTGAATTACTTGCATCCAGATTTTAAAAAAAACAACCTTGTTTATTCATGCACTAATGTTAAATTTTATCGTAAGGGAGAAAAGGATCCGCTGCCTTTTTTCACTCAGGAAAATAAGCTGGTATTCTAGAATACTAGAATAGAATACACTTCAGACGATTGGCGCCTGTTCATTGACAGTTCAAAACGTAGTTTAAAATGTGTCCTTTTACATAACGGTAACAAATATGCCTGAACTTTCTTCTTGGACAGCAAAGTGGATATACAAAATACCCCTGTCTTTGATGTCTTTCGGACAGCAGAGCTAAAGATCAACACTGTGTTAAGAGATATTGGTCTTTAAGAGGTACTACGGTTCAAGGAAAACAAAACGTAGTGAATAAACCTTTGGTTAAGAAAGAAAAAATCTTACTACCACCCTTGCATATCAAGTTGGGGCTTATGAAGCAGTTCGTGAAAGGGTTAGATCGAGGTGGAAATTGTTTTGGGTACTTCTCATGTAAGTTTCCTGGGATTAGCACGGAAAAACTAAAAGCTGGTATATTTGATGGTCCTCAAATAAGGCAACTTATTAAAGATGCACAGTTCACCCCATCAATGAATGAGACTGAACCCCAAGCGTTGTTCATTTGTTCAAGTAGTTAAAAATTTTGTTGGAAATCACAAAGCAGACAATTACATATAATTAGTGGAATCTATGCTTTCAAATTTTCATATTCTCGGTTGTACCATGAGTATAAAACTTCACTACCTTCACAGCCACCTACATCGCTTTCCAGAAAATTTAGATAACTGTAGTGAAGAATAGGGAGAAAGATTCCATCAGGATATTAAAACTATAGAAGATCGATATCAAGGACGATGGGATAGCCACATGATGGCCGACTACTGTTGGAGCCTTCAGCGAGACTACACCAGTAAACTGCATGCTAGAAAGTCATATAAAAGAAAATTTGTAGGTGATAGTGACTAATATGAGTATGAATGTATGTTAAGCTACTTTTTATAATAAATATTTAATTATATGTGTTTTTTTTGTTACTGGCAATATTCATAGTTATAACGTAAAATTTTAAAAAAAGTAAATAATTCCTATTTTAAAAACTACATCTGATAGACAAAATCGGATGGCTATTTCAGATTCTCCACCCAAAAACAACAGGAACAGTTAAAAAATCGCCGGCACCAAAATGTGTGTTGGCCTGTGATTAATTGGTATTTACCAATAAATTTGCGTGATTTCGGTTTTAACCAAAGTAGTGAAAATTGTGACGTAACGGATCAGAAAATGGAAGAAAAATTTCAAGTAGTGCATGGTAAATTATGAAGGATAAGGAATTTTGGTCGAGGTCAGAGACCTAGAAACAGAGTCTTCTGCTTAATACACTCAGAAAAATTCCCACTTACCGTTTATAACAATTAGCTTACCCCAAATAGATACTTCACTTAAATACGAGACCACAGATGTATCTATTTAGGGCAACAGGACCGATCTATTTATGGTTCAATGAAATTAAAGAAAACATAAGTTATGTTATGTAAATATTGCGTAAATTTTATTAAAACTTTCTTTATGTAATTGTTTTGTCTTTAGATTTGCGTAAATACTATGTTAATGTAGCATATGCGTTTGCTGGATATGAACCGCACACTAAGGTCAAAACTAATTAAATCATAAAATATGACTTCAAATATTTGGTCCAAAATCCATGACCTTCACAGTACACCATAAGAAAAAGAAATAACTCTTAACCTACGGGTGGCCATTCATTTTAAAAACGTATATTACGTACAGGCCAAGCTTATACCACTGTACCTCTTGGCGTAGAATATTTGTGACAAGCAGAAAATCCTTTCGCAGTAAATCAAAAAATTGTTATGTGCTAATGGTTAGTTGGTCAATAATTTGATCATTTGTGGTTATATAGTTACTAACGGAAAATCGTTTAGCGGTAAGTAGAAAAATCATTAAGCGTTTGTTATAGATATTTGGTTAATAATTTGATCACTTGTGGTTATAAAGTTACTTGTTTACCACAGATAGATACCTCTTTTACCACAAATATATTAAAGTGAAGTGGATAAATATTAATGACACATAAAAAACTCACTTAGAGCCAATAATAAATCACTAAAGATAGTCTAGGGGAAGTAAGACTTGGGTACGAAAATCTTACCATAGTAGATTTTATGATGTCATATGAAAGCTGAGACCCCCCATTATGAATACGCCGGATGACCTCTCGTAAATGTTGAGCGTTTTGAGATATTCAGCAAAATATCCAAGATGGAGACCAATGAGTAAATTCGATTTTTCTATTTTTTGTGTAGAGTCAAATTGATGGTATTTGATATTCATTTGTAGGTTTTCGAATACAAGGAATTCGAATCTTCCAACAAAAACACATTTTTGACAGCCATTACAGAAAAATGGATATTTTTGAAAAATTATTTATTTTCTCTTTCTTTTACGAGAATTAGTGGTTTTTAATAAAGCTTTATGGGTTCTTTGATGTAAGACACTTATATCCGCCAAACTGCATTAAATGACATTTGACAGTTTTTTAACAGCACGTAAAGCAAAAAACTCACCACTCTAAAACCATCTAACATAAAACAATCTTATTTGGTGTCGATTTAGAGGTTTTTGGATACAAGTAACCAAAATTTTTCATCAACTGTCACGTAAAGTAACATTTACAGGATTTTTAACAGTTTTCAAGAACATAATGGGTATGATAATAGTAGCTATCCACTAAAAGTGTTGAGAAAAATCTAAAATTTAGGTCATACTAACCAGTAATTATCAATTTAAGGGTTTACTTACAGCTTTAAATTATAAATTGTAAGTAATTTTGATTCAAAATGAACAAATTTTTTATTTTAAATTCTGTCAGATGGCAGGTTCCTTAGATCAAAAGAACCTATAAAAATTATTAAAATCCACTAATTCTCGTAAAAGAAAAAAAATATATAATTTTTCAAAAATATCCATTTTTCTGTACCAAATGGCTGTCAAAAATGTGTCAAGTGTCATTTTGAGTAGTTTTTGATGAACGATTCGAATTCCTCGTATTTGAAAACCTATAAATTAATATCAAACACCATCAATTTAACTGTAGACAAGAAATACAAAAATCGAATTTAATCCATCCCGCCATCTTGGATATTTTGCTAAATATCTCAAAACGCTCAACATTTACGAGATGTCATTCGGCAGATTCATAATCTGGGGAGTCTCAGCTTTCAATGACACCATAACATCTATTATGGTAAGAAAATCCGGGTTGGATTAAAAATCGCCACTTATCCCCTTGAAGTTCAAGCGAAATGGGTGGATCTGCTTCTGCTGCTACTGCTGCTGCTGCTGCTGCTGCTGCTGCTGCTGCTGCTGCTGCTGCTGCTACTGCTGCTGCTGCTGCTGCTGCTGCTGCTGCTGCTGCTGCTGCTGCTGCTACTGCTGCTGCTGCTGCTGCTGCTGTTACTGATGAGTTGTGTGTTTAAAGTAAACAGAAACTTCACTTACCATTAGTGGAAAATGTTAAGTAGGAATTCTACTTGGCCATGTTTTCTCAGTGCGGTATGTTTTTGTAATATAAACCCACAAATTGACCTTTTTAGTAGTCTTTTGGCCCCAAACCTTTTAAATAAACAGTATTTCATGTTCTGATCTTCATTTTAGATCCAAGAGTCACACAAAAACCGCATATAACCCTACATTCCTTTATTCTTTAACCGATTCATTTCAGCGACCTATTTCATTTATTTATGATTCTTGGATGGCGGGGGACATGACGTCACACTTACTGTCGGAGTTATTAACCGAAAGAATAACCGTGGTATATACCGAAGATAAATCATTCCAGGCTGAAAATCGCTTCTAGTTAGTTGTCTTATATAAAAACAAAACTTGACTCAAAACTTAATATTCTAATTTATCTACAAAACGACTGCAATGGAAAAGTAACGTGTAAAAAAGGTTTAATAGAATTTATAAAGAGATTCCAAACAACAATTTTTAAACCTAAATTTCTCAAAACTATAGCGACTACGTTATTTTCCATTACAGTTGTTGTAAAGATGAAATTAATGCAAAAACTGTTTACACTTACAAACTGCTGCGAAAAATAAGTTTAGAACCAGAAGGGTCCATCGAAAGCCCATTGAATTATTTTCCATCAAGCCTAATTTATTCATAAGGGGACCTGGATTTGCTTCACAGTCATCAGCATCGCACCGTAGTCTACATGATGAGTTTTCTGAATCCTATTTTAATCATAATTAAACAGTTAAGAGTGGAGATTGTTTTTTTCTGTCAGTGAGAATTTTTGTAATCAAGATTAATTATCTAAATCCAGGAGGCTATGAAAATTTTTGAAATTTAAGCCGTTTTACGCATGCGCGATGTCCTTCACTGTTGGTGCGTTCTTTTATCTGATCGATGCTCACCAAGCGCCCCATATTGGCAAATTCGCGTTCTTGTATTTAAAATCGAGCAAACCGTGCGCACTTTTTCGCGTTCGTTTTTAGGCCGAGCGAGCGAAAAGAGCTCCGCGATTAGCTCGATGCTTTTTGAGCGAGTATATCGAGGTCTGTGAAACTGCGGAAATTCTATCCTAAATTTGAAAAATAGTAGTGCTGAGGTTAGTTTTTTTAACGTTTGATTAGTTTCTACAATGCCTTTCGTTAAAATTTTCGACGAAGAAAATGTTTTATAGAACATAAGCGTAAGCGCCAAACAATATTACAAGATTATTGTGCAACAACGTAAGTAATAGTACATTATATACCTAGGTACTAAAGTGCCTCTTTTAATCCCTACGGTCGGGCTACAATTTGCCAACGGATTAAAATACACTTTAGTCACGAGGTTTATATACTATTTTATGCACTTTAGGATGCAAGAAACTAAAAATCACAAAACTAAAAGTAGACCACTTAACGGTACTCTAGTTTCAAGATTGACAGCTCGTATTACTAATATATATATATATATATATATAAAATTTATTGTGGCATGGAAGTGTTGCTATGGCACAAAACAAATGTCAGTCAGTTGTTGTTATCAAACGGCGTCACCAAACGGTGAGTCCAGAAAAATCGTACAGCATTTTTTTTTAAAATAAACATTGAAGAGGTCGCGGAAGAGGCCATCGCTAGCCTTCTTCCACAAAAATCTCGCGAGGTTTACAAGAAACAGTTTCGTGATTATCGAAAATGGTGCGCTGAACAGCATGCAGAGAATTTTACGGATGAAAAGGTGCTTCTGGGATACAGAAGTCTAAGAATCTCAAGGTATCTTCTGTATGGAGCCAATATTTCATGATCAAAGCCACGATAATATCTGAAGCAAACGTCGAAATTAACAAATATAGTAAACTCACGGCATTTCTAAAGACACAAAATGACCATTATAAGCCTAAAAATTCCAAGACATTGGATTTCGACAAAATAAGAGATTTTCTTCAAAATGCTCAAGATGAAGAATATCTAGCCGAAAAGGTAAGATTCTTTTCTTTACTTTGAGTTTTTCCTGATAGTACTACTAAAAATAACACCATTGATTGTCTACAAAACTGTGGCGCTGATTATGGGAGTCGCTGGAGCATGTCGAGGAAAGGAGCTCTGCCAGCTAGACTGCAGCGATGTCTCGGACCATATAAGCTTTTTCCTGGTAAACCAACGGGGCAGGGATCGCTCGGTTGTGATAAAAATGTCCGGTGAAAGCTCTACGAATGTAGGGGAAATGACGAGAAAATATATTGGTCTAAAGCCACCTACACAGCACAGCATACACGATTTTTTGTGTCTTACAAAAATGGGAAATGCATGAGTCAGCCCATAGGAAAAAATATATTTGGACAGCTACCAAGGATAATTTCTGGCTACTTGGGACTACCAGAGGCAAATCTATATACTGGGCATTGTTTTCTCAGATCATCAGCTTATTTACTTGCCGACTCGGGAGCAACTATAGATGTACTGAAAAGACATGGTGGCTGGAAAAGCAGTTCGGTTGCTGAAGCTTATGTTGGAAATTCATTGTATCAAAAAAAGAATGGTGCCGATCAAATTTTAACCAATGTCTCCTCCGATGTCGATATGGCATCAGCATCAACCATAGGAAGATCAATTTGAGAACATAAGACGACAACGACAGCAGCGACTGCTACGTATGTGCAGAATACGTCTATAACTGAAAATGTTGCCTCCAACTGTCCACCCTTCGTAAGCCTTGCAAATTGCACCCAAGTAAATGTAAGTATATATCATAATAAGAACTAGATTTAAGTAAATCATGTGCTAATTATTTTTTCGTTCATACATTTTAAAAAATAAATAAAATTTCCATAAAATTATTGTTTAATTTGGAAAAATTTACTTTAGATCTCCCAGGGGAGCAAACACATATACAGAAATTGCTTAACACAGGACATACAGAGTTAAAATCAAAGGATGCCTTTTTTTACAAATAGCGATTAAACAAAAAAAAAAAAACAAAAAACGAAATCAATCACAGAATGAACTGACCATAGAAAGACTGTCAACTTTTCGGAAATAAATGCCCAGTTGTACTGTACAGTGACATCATAAGGACACATTTTTAACAGAGCCCTTTTAGTTTCTTTCTTGGATTTGTTTAGTGGGAGATTTTTTAGTGATAAGGGTAAATTATTGTAAAGTTTTATTGACTGCACTTGAAACTGTTTGTTTGTTAAAGAAAGTCTGTGTTTGGGAATTCTAATATCAGATTTATAACGGGTTGCATAGTTGTGTTCTTTTTCATTGATGTTTAATTTGTTAATATTCTATTTTGCATAAAGTAAACACTGATGAATATAAATAGCAGGGAAAGGCAAGATTTTCAGGTTTCTGAAATGTTGTCTACAAGAATCTATAGGGCATGCTTTTATAAGAATTCTTATGGCAGTTTTTTTCTTTTTAAATATCATCATTCACTCACTAGAATTTCCCCAAGCCAAGACCCCATACATTAAATTACTTTGGAACAACCTCATGTAAGCAATGCGCCCCATTTCAAGAGAGCAAAAATGCATAATTTTTTTAAGAAGAAAATTTATGATTGATAGTTTTTGGGCAAGTTGTTGCTCATATGCTTTAAAGGAAAGTTCTCGATCTAAGATGATATCTAGTAGTAGTAGTAGAATAAGGGGGGGGGGGGCTCCCGGCACGGCGACTAGGTTTTACGCGAGCCCTTTTCGCCATCCCTCAAAAGATAATATCTAAAAATTTGGTTTGTTTTGGATTTTCTGTTGAAAATTTTTTCAGGGTAAAATCAATATGGATAGTTTTATTTAAGTTTAAAGATAGTCCATTTTATTTTACGTTTACAGTGGTATTTACTTTTCAAAAACCAAGCACTTTTCGTTTTCTTACGTAAAAATATGTGCTGCCCAAAATAAAAATGTAATCTTATGCCGTTTTTAATCGCATTTTAATGATCGAAAAATTAATAAGATGTGAAAGTGCCAAGGCAGATGTTTTCTCTGGATGATACCAAAAATTCTACAGGTATTTGTTTTTCTCTGTATAAATAACTTAATTTTGTATAAATGTCTTCCATAAACATATAAGATGAAGTAACATCGCAGTGTGTGAGTAAAATTAAAAATTGATAAAACGCACCACTTTCGGAATCAAAAATCAAATCAAACAAAAATGGCGTCAGGAATAACATCATTCCAACGCGCTTGCGCAAAACGGCCATATATCTTTATTTTCATGGCCTACTTCACCATGATATGCCAACAAAATTGCCATTTCCAGGGCGTGTATTTTAAGTTTATAAGTATATGGTAAAAACTAATAGCGGTTTTCATTGGTAAAACTGGTGCGCCACCAGTGCACAACAGTTAGTGCTGCTGTTCCATTGGGGCGCCCTTTTTCAGTTTTTATGTTCTATTGGAAAACTGATATTTTCGGTTTTGCACTAAGTGCAACTTTTTCCGCACCGGCTCTGAGGGCTCGTGGCTCACCGAAAACTTTTTCCCGCCTTTATATTTTAAGTCAAAACCCACTAATCAACCTCAAAAAGAGTTTTTTAATGGCCCTAAGCTACTTTTAAATACACTGAGTTAAGTGTTTGAATGAAACGAGTGTTTCTGGTTTGAGTGCGGTTTTTCTCATGTTCCATTCAAACTGCACTCAGACTGCACTGATGCAATTTTTTATCAATGAAAACCCCTATTAGACTACTTTTTTTAGTATTTTCCGAATTAGCTCAAATTTCTTTCTAAGGCCACCGATTCAAATATTTCGAATTAGTGGCCTTAGAAATAAATATCAGCTTATTCAGCAAAAAATTGCTCCGATGAGCCGAATCTTAGTTTTTACAAAAATAGTAGAAAGTGACATATTTCACACGAGTGTGAATGTTGTGAACGAGGCGCTAGCCGAGTGAAATAATACGCGAGTGTAAGAAAGTTACTTTCTATCGAGTTGTGTACGCTATTTTTCCTACGACCACTTTAGGATTTAATTTGTATTTTTTATTGTTATTAAATTTTTTTAATTTTCATCTCAAGAGAAGAAACTTTTCTTCTCTAGGGACGAAAATGGTTTAGGTCTATTTCCGATGATACCTACATTGTTTGGATAGTTTGCTGTCATTCATTTTCGGTACTTGAGAAGAAAACATTTTCGTCTCTAGAGACGAAAATAAAATTGATATGCGTATGAAATATAAAACTTTCTGAGACGTTAGAGAGTGCAGATTTGGTTACTTTCGTGTGTGGTCGTAGGAAAAATAATTTAAACTTCTTGCTATTTACATAAAAAAAATTTAATTATCTACGAAAAAGCAAATTTACCAGGTTTATGTTGCAAAGAAACCTTTAGGGTTTGTTTATATATTTTATTAATAACTATAACTGGGTAAAAATCCAAGCCAAATTAAGCAAGATAGAGACGCATAAACGAAGAAATAAAGAAGTTAAGGAAGCCTTATTTAGACGCAATATAATTTTCGTAATAAAATGTTATTAAGGTAAAAAGCGGCCTTGCTAATCATGGGCGTAAATATGCAATGGGAAATCAATGCGATCATCAATGCAAGTAAGAGGAAATTTGAAATGGTTTCTTGTAAAAATGGTAATTTTCGAACATTTATTCCATTTTCTAAAATCATGTTTTTTATAATCTACAGGAATTTGTCTCCTGTTATTTTAAATTTTATTGAATGGCAAATAAGAAAAATTTTGGAGTAATATTTTTCGTCTCTTTTTTAGTCAAATATTAAAATTAAGGATCTTTTTCCAAATTTTGTTCGCTTTCTTAAAATATTTAAGTTTAGGGCATGAGTAGTTGCCCCTCTAGCCCCTTTTAAATCCAAGAAAATTAAAACGTTCACAATAATGACGTTCCGAATATTTAATAGAATATACCAAAATTGTTTAGGACAATTCTTCAAAGACATTTAATTGATCAAGGTATAAATTAAAAAAAATTTGCTCCGAATGTAATTTTAGGTACACCGAATGCGTCTTATAAATTTTAAATCTTAACATGGAGTTAATATAAAAAATTTGAAAGAACTGTTTCTTTTTTTTTAATATATCGGTATATATTATGTTATGCATCCTTAAAATTAAACAAATGTACTCACATGATTTTCTCTGGTTCCAGCTAACATCTTCTGCATACAAAAAGTGTAAGCTGATTAAACTGAAACGCAAAACTAATCACTAATTAAACATTGTTTTGAATTTTTCACCTTAAAGACAAATGCAATAAATATTATAGTTTCCTAATACAAATTAACTAGAAACAAAAAAAATCTGGTCTAGTTACCTTTACCTGAATCCATATGTAATTTAAATTTTGTTATTGTAATTAATAAATATCTTATAATTAATAGAATTATATAATGTAAAATGGGTAGATAATACAATAAGTGGTAGTAAGTTGTACATGGTATCTATAATAGTAGTTTTAACAGCTAGTGGCTAAAATAGTGCTTTTTTTTTACAAGCGTTGATTAAAATAACGAGCGCAGCGTGGTATTTAAAAACGCGAGTAATAAAAAGCACAGTTTAGAGTTGTTAACACTACTTTTTTAAATACCTTTATTAAAAAATCCAAGAAAAACAGCAAAATACTTTTAAAAATCTCGAACGAAGAGAACTTCTCGCAATACACCATCTTTACACTATAAATCAAGGCGGCTGGTACATGAAATAACAATCGCTTCCATAGCGATGTGTCTTGTTACTACTTTGACAATTTGATATTTTGACGATATTTTTTATTTTCGTAAATACTTGGTGAAAACTGGCGGAAATGGCTTAATTCTTAGGCAAGAATAATTAGATTTTTTCAATATTACTATTTTCCGCCATTTCTCTTTAACTTTGGGAAAAAACGGCACTGAGAAAAGAGTTTAGTTATAATTACGAAATCTTATTAACCACAACAAAAGGATTTTGTGATTTACGGCTTAATAGATATTTGTTTCTGAGAAATCAACCATAATTTTAGAATTTAAAAACAAATATTTGGTAATAAAAATCAAGTCAGCGATTATTATTGACAGACCTATTTATTAATTATAAATAATCGACTTTGTAATAATAACCAAAAATGGGATTTAGGAACTGTCCTATTTGTTAATAGTAACCAAATATTATATTAACCAGTAACAAATCTTATTAATAGAAAACAAGGATAGTTGATTAATCAGAGGAAATTTGTTTATAATAAATATTTATAATTTAGCTAATAATAATGATTTGTTTATGGTAAATAAATATCAAATACATATAAACCCTGAGTTGTTTATAATAAATAAATATACTTTACGCATTCACTCTGATTTGGTTATAGTAAATAAATATATGTTAACTATTAACAGCGATTTATTAACAGTTAATAAATGCATGTTAACCCCAAACTCTTGATTAGTTAACAGTTAAATGTAATTTAACCATTAACCTTGATTTATTCTGTGTTTCGGGTAATTCTAGAGGAGCATATGAAAAAACCGGCACCACATTATGAGACTTACATCCGGCGGTCACACATGAAAATCTTACACCCGGTTCCCACCTCGGACTTTTTCGTGAGTGTACACTCACGCATCACATGATGTCAATATGAAATGTTATGGCAGTCATGTGACGGGTGCTCGGGCGGGTGCAAGCCTTGTAACGTCGGTTTTTCCATGTCCTCCGCTAGAGCTACCTAAAACACAAAATAAATCAACGCAAAGATTTTTGTTAAAAATATTATTCTTGGATATTTTATTTATTTATATTTAGTTTGTTTACTTTTAGTTTCGAATGACAAAAAAATTCCACACCCAAATATAAAATAAAAAAAAGTGAAAACGCTTTAAAAACTAACCAAAAAGTGAGATGAAATCTGGCCATTTTTGCTATTTGTCATCGAAATTTAGTGTTTATAATGTAAACTAAATTGCCGTAGGCCGCGCAGGCGAATATTACATATAAGAAATGAAAATTTTGCCGCAATGAAAAAGTGTGAAAGCAACAAATAAACCATGACCAATGGCAATATGACAGTAGAAGAGCTGGGCGGCACCCGCAGGGATTCGACCAAAATTTTAAATTAAGATATTGATTTATTTTCATTAAGGTTAACTTGGGTTGGGTTAGATACGAGTGGAGGGCGTATGTATGTTCAATATAAAATATAAAAATGACGCGACGGCACGGCGGTCAAAATTTGCAAAAATGTCGCAATAAAATTGCTGAACTAGTGAACGTGACCGCATCCGCTGACACTTGACGCTGACAGTCGTTAGCGCGCTCCAAAAGACTCGATCGAAGCTCCCCCGCATGCTTATTGCCGTCTTTTTATCCTCAGAAAAAATATTTATTAATAAAAAACAAATCTTTTTTAACCTATACTCTTGTGCTATTAACTTCAACAAAAACAATCGACCTTTTTATCCTCAGACAAAATATTTGTTAATAAAAAACCAATAGTTTTGAACCTATAGTCTTGTGCTATTAACTTCAACAAAAACAATCGATTAACAGGAAAAAGGACCTGTGATTACACAGTACTAAGAGCTTGTTTATTATAACTGTAGGTTTTTTTGGGATAAAACACAGACCATTATTGTCTGAAAAACTATTTGTCTTTATTTCTGTTTAATAAGTGTTGTTCTCAGTTACCATGTTTTGCAAAATTGAAAGAAACTTGTTATTTATAAACCTTCTTTTTTAAAGAAGTGATTAACCAGAAACAAGAATAGCCACTTTTTTAATATATCTTATTAATTATAACAAAAACACGGAATAACAAACATTTGTTAACTATAAAATCGAAGTTTTCTTTCAGTGGGACAGAAATCTTTTTTTGCACCCGTGATCAAAAACAAATTTTTTTTTTGCATCGATAACCAAAGAAGTCATGCTCTAGTTATCTAGTTATTTTTATGAAGGTATTAAAAAAACCTATTTTAAGCTTATTGTTACAAGACGTTTATACGCAAATAAAAACAACATTTTCTAGAAATAAATAACTCTATTTGTTTAAGTTTTATTGCCAACACAGGTAGGAGTTCGGCTGTCCCCAGGAAAAACACAGTAAGTGACTTGGGAAAAAAATAGAGTAAAATGGATTTAAATAAATTGGTTGCAATGCAACATGTTTCACAAAGTGACGTTTTAATAGTAGGAAAATTTTGAAACAATTAAAATTTTGACAACTTTGACAGCCGCTGTGGTAGTGTTTAACAACCACTCCAACTACCACGAATCGGTTTTACCAGAGTTTTTGGAACACATTAGAAACTGTCACTCGTAAAAAAATTTAGAGATGAGAAAAAACGCCAAATCGGGCTTTATTTTACAAAATCAGGGTTTTATATGTTGGAACGTGGTAATATTTTATTATTTTTAAAATTAATTGCGCAAAAATTCTATAAAATTAACCATAAAAATAACCACAACCACAACGAAATGGATTCGTAGCCTACGGCAGTGAGAGTGAGTAATTACCACAACGAAATGACGTTTAGCTATTGCGCAGGCGCAGTAATTACCACAACCATTATGAAGTGTCAAATAAGCGTTACAAAATATCCCTAATAAATGGAAACAGCTGAAAGTGACTTTTTACACCTTTTTTGTGAAAATTTCGAATTTTGAAGCTTGATGTCACGCTTACTGAGTTTTGATTTTCATCATAACTTATTTATTTTTTATCCGATTTTTTTCATATTTAGGTAGAACCGTACAGAAAAGTTCGGTAATTTTAGATCCATTAAAAAATTAATTTTGAGAAAAGCTTTTGTATCAAGTACAAAGTTAACTATAGTCCAATTTTTTGATGAGCGGACTAACGTAATTTTTTTGGATCTCTATTTGATATTGTTTTAGACAGCGACAATAAATATGCAAAAAAATGTCATGTCGTTCATCATCTGATTTTTGACTTTTCAAATACTTAGATTGTGGAACCTAGGACGACACCGTTTCGTCCTTATTAGCGACTTATCAGCTTAGTGTATCACACAGGCCAAAAAAAAGCTGTACTTTTTGACCGACTTCCAAAAAAGACGAGGATATAAGTTCGATGCATATTTTTTTTAGATGTTTGTTCCTGCATAAGATCCAAACGGCTTAAGGAATTTTCATAATTCTTCTTTTCTTCGATTCAAACGACTTTTAGTTTAGTTCCGCTTTGGTAAAAACATACTCATCCTCTCGAAAAATCATTAGAATGGTTAAAAATTATATGGGAAATTGCCACTCTCGACCAATATAGGTGATTTAATAAAATTTACTAAAATTGTAAATGGCTCAACTGATTTTCATAATTCTTTTTATGTTCGATTCAGAAGCGGTTTAGTTTGATCTCGTTTTAGTAAAAATATACTACTCCCTCCACTGTATGAGAGTAATTGGTTTGAGTGCAAATATTTTAAGGGATAACTGGAAAAAACAAAACAAACAAAAATGTTCCTATAAGGTAGCGCATATTTATAAAGAAAAAAGGGGTTAGTTTTACCCTATAACCCTAATTTTCTACCTAACTAATAAATGAAAATAATTTTTGAAGAAGTAGCTGTGCAAAAACATTTACTTTTTAAAATAAATAATTAAAAATTACAAATTTTTTTAATTAAACATTTTTTTACAACCTTTTTTTTAAATTAATCCATTTGTGCAACAGTTGGCAAACGCGCATAAACTATCTACTTTATTAGTTTTTATTGCACTGGCGAATGCAATAAATCTTTGGCGGCTCTTTTGACTGGAGTATCTTTAGGTTTTATTTTACAGTAGGAATTTGAAGATTAAAAACAACCCTAAATTATTATTTATTAGAGCGTTAATAGACCATCAAAGTTGGTGATACTGGAGGCAAAATTGATTATTTTTCTCCCGTACCTAAAAATAACCGTGAATTGGTTATTTTTCTCCCGTTTCTAATAATAACCAAACCGAAATACATTACTTACGGAGGCTTAACGGGACCCGCTCGGTTATTTGTTGCAACCAACCAGATTTATTTCTGTGTAAAAGCTGCAGTTCGTAGGTGATAATTCGTTTTTTTTGTTAAGTTTGTAATTTTTTTGTGAAAGTGAATTTGCAAAAACAGGAATTGTTGATTTCTTTTATATACTATTTATATTGGCAGTTTGTATGTGGGCTAAAGAATACGGTTACGGTAATTTGTGTTTGTTGTTTAAAAACTTTTTATCATCTCAATTACGCTAATACGATAAGCAAGTAAGGTTTAGGTTATATTAGTGGTCTATTAACTCTCTATACCTATCTTAGTATTTTAATCTTATGGCGGGCTTCTTGTAGTACGGTTGCGTTTTTTTTTGAGCTTTTGTAGAAAACGAGTGTGTGTGAAGAACTTTTCTGAAGTAGCCAGTTTATTCGCAAATATTTTTTTTTAAATTAGTGTTTACTTTAATGTTTAAGTAAACAATATGTTTTCCAATTGCGAATATTTGGATATGATCTTAATATATGGTGAAGTCATCAACATACCAATGTAGAGACTTACATTCAAAGATTTCCTAATAGGCGTTTTCCAAATGCCTGAACATTTTTCGCCTGCGTCCAAAGAATATTGGATACCGGTAAACAGGCAAAATTTCAAAATCATGGTCATGATAGGCAAATAAATCCAGAAATCGGAGAACAGGTTTTGGATCTGATTCATAACATTCCTCGGCTTTGTACGCGAATGATAGGGAGGGAGGCAAGTTGGTCTACCCCATTAAACTTGCCTCCCCCATTACGTGATATCCAGAACTTTCAAAGAACAGTTACTGTATCTGATCATTTGCAGAGAGTTCAGGGTCTGAAGCCAGCTGACTATGGTCCAAGACAGAGTTTCTGCGAATGGCTGTTGGGTAAAACCCGGACAGAAATTTTTTAAATAGAATTTTGGCTAGCGATGAAGCTTGCTTTAAACGAAATGGAATTGTAAACTTTCATAATACGTACGTTTACGCCGCGCCGCAGAAAATCCTCATGAGATTATTGAATCTAATCATCAACACCGTTGGAAAGTGAATGTTTGGGCTGCCAGATATTATTGAAAACCAGCTAGTTTATCATATTTTCGAAGAAGAAAATTTAAATGACTAAAGATGCAAATCTTTGGATTTTTATTTGTGGGGAAATTTAAAAGGTTTATTTTATTCAGTTCCCAATAACAATATTAACAGGTTAAGGCAAAGAATTATTGATGGAATAAATCAAACTAGAACAATTCCGGGACTTTTTGAAAGGATTAGAAACAACAAACTTAAAAGGTTGCAGGCATGTTTCGAAGCCAAATGACGTCACTTTGAACACCTTTTGTATTTTTTTTTAGTCAGTTGATGATTTAATATTTTTAAGAGACATACAATATTTTTTTAAACCATTGTATTTCCGCTATACGCCTGCCTTTATTAGACACCAACAGTGAGATTTACTAAGATCTAATATAGTACCCTCTAGAGGTCTAAATATTAGCACTTATGGAGGGTACTACATTTTAAAACCAATTTTTAAAAAAACTTACCCATACAGAAAAGACACAAAGTTATTTATTATTTTGTGTTGTAATTGCAAAATACCACTGAAAACTGCTTTTTTTCTCAAAATACACCATATTTTAGAAGAAAATGCTAAACCAGTACCCTCTCCAGATAGGCCGATCAACTCATACCGATTTAGTGTCCTTTTATCCACCTTCGCCGCCATTTTCACCCAAAAGTGACAGATAATCCATTAGTTTTCTGTCAAAATGGCGGCGAAGGTGGATAAAAGGACACTAAAACGATAAAAGCTGATCGGCCTAAGTGGAGAGGGTAATGGCTAAACCAATTTTTTTTTGACAGGTTTCAAAATGGCAAATGGTGAGTACGTCAAAACTTTGGCACATAATAGCTTCAATATTTGTGTTTGAGGTTATAAAGTTGGTGATTTTTTAGTCCACTTCAGGGGGGTGGTTTAAATTTATAGCCCCCAGAAAGGATGGTTTTGTGGCAGTTGGTAATTAGGTCGTTTATAATTTCCCTAAGTAATCGTTTTTATAAGGATTAATTTACTTTATTTAATATTCCAAGTTGTTCATTACCCAATAAAACACCTCCTATTTTGTCCAGAAAGACGCCATATTTTTAACCCGTTTTCAGCACAAAAAATATATTTATGAGGGCACTACGAGGCAACACAAACATAAGTGGAGGCCACTGATTATGCACGAAAAATATGCCAAACAAAAAAACGCAAAACAACTATATTAATTTATTTACAAACTGAAAGTAAAACAATGAGGTTATCTAAAATCTCAGTCAAAAAAACCTTCCTTACTCAAAGCCCATAGCTGTAGCTTTCATCAGTAAACACAGGTAAAAGATCCGAACTCGCTGTTTGTGATTGAACGCAGCGCTAATATTTTTAAACTGACTGAATTCGACAGTGGCAGAAATGTAGAAAAACTTGCATTTAAGTTTTTTAATACATTTCATTAATAAAAACACCTTTTAAATAAATACTCCTTATTTTATTATTACTCATCTAAATCGTTGTGTGACATCAAGTACTAATTAAAAAATTAATTAACAAGGATAAGTTTTAATTAGAGTGACATATAGCCCCAATGTTAATTTATTCTATAGAGTGTTTTCTATTTAAAACCCACCTGGGTTTACATTTTTTAATTTTCTTTTCTTCTAAATTGAAAATTTCATCTTAAATCCAGCAAAAGATTATGTTAAGATGAATATTCAATAAATAAATTTATTAAAATTCTTCTTATAAATCAAACTATGTCCAAAACTCAAGGAGGGTTGCTTTAAAATACTTAAAACCAAAAATTTCACCTAAACTTAGGACCGTTCTAAAATAGACGTAACTTTTTTAGTAAATCCGACCTTTAAAGTAAATATTACAACGCATCGGGATCGGTATACCTAACGCGTTCGAAACAAAGCCAAAATACACTACATTTTTGACTTGTTCATGCCATGTTTCGAACGATGCCTGGTTCTTTGACGGGTGCGATGATGGAACAGCTGATTTCACTCGTTGCATATGGAGGGATGATGTATGTAACGTTATGGACCAACGAACGTACGAACTGTCGTAGCACTCTTCAAAAAAGCGGGCATCGTTCGAAATATCGCATAAACAAGTCTAAAATGTAATGTATCTTGGCTTTATTTCGAACGCGTTAAGAATACCGATACCGATGCGTTGAAATATTAGACACTTAAAGTAAATATTTCAATGCATTGGTATCGGTATAACTAACGCATTCGAATTGAAGGTGCGATGACAGAAATGCTGATTGAAATCGTTGCGTACGTTCATGGGTCCGTAACGTTATGTACATCCCTCCGTACGCAACCAGTCGAATCAGCTGTTGTGTCATCGCACCCGTCAAAAAAGCGGGCATCATTCGAAACATGGTATGAGCTAGTCAAAAATGTAGTGTATTTGGCTTTGTTTCGAACGCGTTAGGTATACCGATACCGATGCGTTGATATATTTACTTTAAGGTCGCAGTTACAATCTGGGGAATTGTTTTTAGCTACACTGTACGGAAATTGAATTTGTTTTCCATGGCAACGCGAAGACTTTATTTATGTTTATCCACAGTGAGACACCAGAGATTTTTTAGCACCGGGTCAAAAATTTGGGGTTAGGTTACTTATTTCGACTTTTCGCGTTCTGAGCCGCTAAAAAACCAAGTAAAATACTAAAATAAAAGAAAACCATTTATTGCAGAATTACCTGCTAAAAAAAAGCTACCCAACGACGTATTAAAGTAACTGTGTGTAATGTTTAAAGTTGCATTTACAGGTGCATTTATAATTGAATTGGAAACACTGCTAGTTGATACCGACAACAGGTTAACTTAAAAGCATGCAGATTTTAAAATCGGCTAGCTAGACGAAATAATCGTATTCTATTTTAAACAGGAGCGTCAACGACTAGCAAGAGTCTTTCCAACCTCTAAATGGAGCTTTACTGACCTGTTTTGTTAGTACTCAAGTATCCGTGTGTTTTTGAAAGTGAGGTTCTAAAATCTATCCTTTACTCTCCAAGATTTCACTAGTACACTTGCACATAACTTTGCTGCAATAATTTAGATTTGAAAAAAAAAAGTGGTTGAATCAAAATAAAAACAAAATTATGTGGGGTTATGGACGCCGAATGTTTTTATGCGAATTCCGCACACGCGGAGTGGTTTCGTATTTATTTTAGAACAATGTTTTTAAAAACACATTTTTGAAAGATAAACATAACCTCGAATGGTTTTCTGTCAGAAAACGTAAAAATATTCTTCTGTCCCACTGCGGCATGATTTAAAGTTTGTTGACAAAACACCTGCAGTTACCATGGAATCGTATATATATTTTTTTTGTAAATCGGGTTTGTTCTAAACCGCAATTATTTTGAGGCTTTTGGGATAGATGAAAGCACCAGAGCTTTTATTTTGAAGAAAAAATAATTGAGAATTTTGAAAAATCCTTATATAGATATTTTTGCTAAGCGTTTAAAAATGATCACTTCTGTAAAATTTCAGCTAATTCTGATGTTTAGTTTTCCCTGTGCACTCTGGCAAAAGATTAAAAAATTAAAGAACAAGGCGTTGCCAGTTGTATCTTTTTTACCTAAAATCTGGGGAGAAACTATAGCCTTAAGTGTCTATTTACTTTAAGTCTCTATTGTAAAAGTCGTACGTGTGGAACCGTTCCAGTTTTAAGCTTAGGTATTATTTTTTCTACTCGAATATCTCGAAAACTAAGCAGTTTTGGATGGTATACCATTGGACATTTTTTATTTGTTTTGATGTTTCTAGTCACCTCTTAAAATATCTGCACTCAAACCAATTACACCCTGTATAGTCGCAGCCGTAACTCAATCAAAAATATATTACGTGCGAATCCGGAGACTTGTGGGGCTCAAAACCACTGCCATTTTTTTTTAAAAGAAGATTGTTTTAAAATTAAAATTAGGGTAACTGACGCGATATTTGTTTTCTCTTTTCGTGGAATGGCTGTAACCTCTCTGGTATCTGTGGTTAGGGCCTTGGTAAATTTCGCTGGATTAAAAAAAAAGGATATTAAGGACACAGAATAAAAGTTTTATGACTTTAATCACTATATACACATTTGCAGCAACATTCTTCTCTATCACTTTTTATAATAACTTCTTTAGTATTGAGTTCATACTTCTTATGAACAACATAAATAGTATAGATGGCTTGAAAGATACCCAACAAAGCTCCAAACATAACATACCACCAGTGGTGGCGTCTGTCAGTGTACCTGAAAACAAGTTTTTTGCTTGGATCGGGTTGGGTTGGCAGGAAGGATATGAGATTGGCAACACTGCTCCCAAACAGGACACTGTCACCTTAAGGACCGGTTTCTCAATAGCCAGTTAGCATTAACTTGAGCAATATAACATTGTAAGTATCATTAAAATGCGGGTTAAAATTAACTCCAGGGTAACCCTGGCTTCAAGGCGATGGTAAGTTATCTTACTAAATTGAACTCTCTGGTAATCCGGTATTGAGAAACCGGCCCTTAAACAGCAAAAAACTGAGATTTATAAGCCTCTAACTCACTCGTAACTCGCTATTGAGAAACCGGCCCTTAGAGTAGATATTTTTTTGTGACCTTAGGTCAGATAATGTCGGAGTGACGGTCAAAAGAGGTCATGTGATACTTTTTGGAGTCAATTTTGTAAAAATTAGGACACGGCTCGTAGCACTTTTTTGATTTTAGCTTATTCGAAATAAATCAAAAAAGTGTCAATTAACCGTCAACTGTCAACGAGAATTTTCGAGCAGACGTTTAAGGCGGATATACAATTAAGCAAGCAAGCAAGCGACAAATGTTAATGTCATATATCCCAGATTTTCCAATTTTCTCGAAAAGTACAAATTATTTTCGAAATAGAGTGCGTTCAAAACATTTCTAGGTGTTTAGAAGTTCTAAAACATCAAAATGTTTTTGATTTGCTTGAGAATTAAAAAAAAAAAGAAATTAAAAAAAATAAAACCTAACCTCGCAAGTCGACACACGCAGCGAAGTGAGGCGCCACGTCAGATTTGTTGTCAGGGCGAGATTTTCTGACGGTTTTTGAAGAATTGCGACCAATACGTCAGTGTCACAGAGCGCAAGCAATGAAAAATAAAAAGAATGCGTGTTAAACTAGGTTTACGATGGCGCAATTGTCAGGTATTTTTAAATAATTTTATTTTCATGAGTCTTCCATTAGTAGGTTAAAATTGTCATAAATAAGGGAGGTACCTCGAAAAAAATCCGGGTAGGCTAAAATTTTTATGTCTTGTTGGGGGAAGTCTACAAGTAAGATCCCCAAGTTTGTGTTTCCCCTACTCCTCGGGAACCATCCGCTATTTTAAAAAACTTTGTAACCAACTTTTCTCCATGTTTATTGGTCGGAGGCGAAAAAATTTGAGAACAAAAATATTCGTCTAAAATTTTCAGTTAGTAGTTAGTTTCCACAAAGTTAGATGGCGCCGAAGTTACAAAAAAATCAGTTTTAACGTATTTTGATAAAAAAAAAGTGATTTAAAAAAAAAACTTTAAATAAGAAAGTTGTAGATCTCGCAAAAGTACTATATAAATATGTATATTGTTTATAATTAATTAAACAGTCTCTAAGCTACAGCAACTCTAAGTCGCTAAAATTCTTTCAGAACCGTTTTCTGGGCATGAATGAAGTCGCGCATGGTTTTTTGTAACTTTGGCGCCCTCTATCTTTTTGAAAACTAACTACAGAAAGTTGAGTACTTGAACAAAAATGTTGCAAATTTTTTGGCGAATATTTTTTTCTCAGACATTTTCGCCTCCGAGCAATAGAAATGGAGAAAAGTCGGTTACAAAGATTTTTCAAAATGGCGGATGGTCGAGGAGTGAGGGGGGGATACACAAACTTGGGAGGTTTAATTTCAGAGCTCCCGAAAGAACATGCCAAAAACTCAGCCTCCTCGGATTTTTTTCGACCTCAAATGACAATTTTACTGTACCACATAGCACAAATGTGAAGAAATACTCTTTCCGCGAAAAGTTCTGTCAGAAAAACTTAACCTGAAAACTTCAAATTTGACAACAATAATACCTAGGGCATCGTCGGGCGTGCTCTAAAGCGTTCAGATCAAAAGCTGGGAGAAATTTACCCGCATTGCAGCGTTGCCAGGTCGTTGCCAATTTGAGCAAAGCAGTAGGTCATGGATCAAAAAATCAGTAGATTTGATAAAAAACAGTAGATTTTTTTTCCAATAGTTGACAATATATAGCAGCGAACAAGCAAACAAAGAAGCTCTGTCTAGGGTCATTTTTCAGAATATCAGAACTAAATCTACCCTTATCAGTCCAATTTTTTTAATGCATCGTCTATTTCTCACTCTGATTTATAGTTTTGGGTATATTTTTTTATTATTTTTTTTTATTTGGGGGGTTGAGGCGGATGTACCCTCTAAGGATGACAGGTTCCCAAAGTCACTATAAGAAATATTAGAAAGTAGGTACAAATACCTACCTGTGCAATCCCACATAACATTGGAGAAATATTCATGTTTTAGGAATATTCCTTCCAAGTGATTTTTGGAATATTCAATTGCGAATATGACAGGAATGTTCCAGAACTGTTTTTCGTTGAATATTCTTTAAGAGTTTGTGATAGTTATATTTCTTTGGCAAAAAGATAATATAATATAAATATTCCCATGATGACGTGATAATCAAGTTATTTTTATGAATATTCCCAAAAAGAATATTTTTGTCAGGATTTTAACATGTTTGCTGAAAATATTACTATCTTGTGAAAAGAACGCGATTTACATGATTTATAATTATAATTTAGTTTAATGTCATCTATTGTAGGTAGATGGCACTGGAATCAATATGTTCTTTATGTAGCAGGTAATATTATTATACATATAAAACAGCAAAAAGTTATTTAGGTAATCTTTTTATATCTAATCTCAAGTAGTACATCAATATAATGATTCATTGATACCTATATCGATAGGCTACTCCGTAATTACACTTTAGTGGAAGACTAATGCATATTTGGTGGATAATTCATGTGGATTGTGGATATATATCCACTGCATATCTTAGAATATCCATCTCGTGGCCATCTGGACATGTTTTGAATCACAAAATCCATGCAATATTCAATAGGGATATATATTTGCTATGTGGGATATTATAGTCAGTGCCCAGGTATACTACTATAATCCTTAAAAAAAACGTTCTGGTCGTATTATAGTCATGTTTCACGTTACGTTTTTATCAGATTTATATCACGTGTATGAGCTAGAACGTAACTTATTGCCGGCATTTGTTAATAATATTCCCAATGGTAAAATGTAACATTCCTATCACATTCTTTGTTCTCTAAGTATATAACTATTACATTACAGGAATATTTAATTATGTGGGATATGCATATGCACTATTCTATAGTCTACATATATTACGATAATAATCATTACCCAGCTACTCTTATTCAATTTTCTTACCTCGTGAAGGAAATTTACAAAATATTTCACCAAAATTAAGGAATAAACAGTTTGCCTTCAAAACAGTTCACCAGTTCATTTTCAATATCAACGTGACAACATGAGTACGAACTTTCTCTCATTGCAGTGTAAAAATGCGTTTCTTTTTTTTCTAATGATAAACAAAGAATAAAGATCTAAAATAGTCGATCCAACAAGTTCTCGAACGCACCACGACGCGCACGCACATTCCACGAAGGGGCGCGAAATTGAAAATCATAAACATAAAGACATCATGGTGTAGTTCAGTTTACTTTCAGTTTCTTTATTTAGTACTTGCAAAATGATGGATTTACACGTCAACACTATTTAATATAGAAATTACGAAACAAATAAATTACCATAAAAATAAATTTACCATCTACCACTAAATCTTTTCACCAACTACAAATATACTGCATTAACTACACAAGTCTATACAAAAAAAAGTTAAAATCGCGACAGTATGACACAAACCTACAAGATTAGAATGTTGTCGATTGATTTCACATTATATTAGAAAATATAAGTTTGTCATAGATTACGTTATAGTCAAGTGTTAACATCGGTAAAATCCTGTAATCACGGAGCTGATGTTATAATTAAAGTGGGCGTTTATACAGACAAAAAAAAACAGTAAATATACTACTCATATTTTTTGAAAAGCGAAAAAAGCAGTAGATTCCGCCGCAAAAAGTAGTTAGTAGTAGTAGTACAAGTAGTTAGACAAAGACCCCAAAACAGTAGATCCACTGGGAAATCTGTAGACCTGACAACGCTGCCGCGTTGAGATTTGATGAAAATATCGTCCATCGATTCGCCTGTTACGCCCTGCTATAGAAGATGGTTATACATCGCTCGAATTGCGCAGTATAGGTTTATAAACCTAAAACCTCACTAAAATCAACCTTTGAATTATTTTTAATTTTGAAAATTTTGGATTCGACAGAAAAGACGTACGCAAATCCATACAACTAAAGAAGAAAAGTTTTGGTTTGAAAATCAGAGAAAATTATTGGTTTGGTATATTGTTTACAAGATTGGTGAGCAAAAATAATGGAAGCAGAAGCTGTGGCATTTTCAATTAATAATCAAACTATTTTTTTTTTGAAGAATTTTAAGACTCCGTCGCGTCGTTCGTCTTTTCACAAATGAAAACTTAAATAATATTTGTTTCTTCGTTCAACCAATTTGTTCACATTATTATCCCTAAATTGTTGTTTGTTGCGGTCGAATTTCTGTCAACCCTCAAACCTGCTTTCTTTCAGTCATTGAAGTTAGGTTTTGTCTAAATAAAAATGGAACGGACGTAAACTTCATTCCAAATTCTCCGGACCAATTTCAATATGGCGGCTGATAATTAAACACAAACGCTAAAGACCTGTCATTGGCCGTGTCAAAAAACTGGTCCGCAACAATTTGGAATGGAGTGCATGTTCGTTTGCGAAGGAATATGGAAAGAAATAATATCCTAGAATTCAGTTAATCATGTTATCAGTTTTAGAATCTATCAATTTACTAAAATTTAGTACAATGGTCGCGATTCTTAATATTTATGCTAACGTTGTAATAGAAACTGCGTTAACTTTGTAATAACATTTTGAAAATTTAATATTTTAAAGATATTCTGCAGGACTAGTTTACGGCGGAGTTAAATTGTTACTATTCGCACCAATAAACGTCAAAAAGTGTCGAAAATTGTCACCATGTAAAAGGAAAGACAGAATTTGTGTAACTTTTCTGAACAGTGACAGCGACAAATGCCATGGCTATCTACGGTTTTATACGTTAAAAGGTTTAAAGTTTTTTAAATAAAAAAAGGGTTTTTTCAGAAAACCATCCTACAAAAATTAAAACTAACATATTGTTTATTTACTAGAACAGTATTAGGAAAATAAATTTTAAGGAATATTAGCAAATAGTCCTGAGAAAAAAGCAGTTAGTGTAAACTTGTGTTTAAAAGTCGTCAGATATTTTTTTAAGGGCGAGATTTTCTGACGGTTTTTAAAGAATCGCGACCAATATATTTGATTTTATCTTCTGTGTACTTGAATTTAGTACGGCCTTGCTAAGATCTATCTTTGTACAGTACTTATCGCTAGTATAAGCTTAACAGACCCAAATATTTGATTTAAACTTTTAAGATTTACACTCTAGCACAGCTGCCAATAAAAATAAATATAAAAATGTTTTGGTTTTAGTATTTACCATTGAACTAATGTTAAGGACGTAAGTACTGAATACTAGTACTTAAATATAGCAGTAGTTTTTATTCCTTATAAAAACTGGTATAAAAGCTAGTATATAAGGATAGATACTAGTACTTACAGGTGAATTAGAGATAATAATCAGTATAGCAATGCGGGTGTATTAATATTCAATATGCACGTACTAAAGACTAATTTATTTGTACTAATTTTTAACAGTTTCTTATTGAAAGTTTTTGTATCAGGATCATGTTAGTTATCCCAGAACATTCAATGCTGGATGTTCTACGGGCTATTGTCTCTAAAAGAATTATTATTTTAATGGTAAGTTAAACAAATTATTTAAAATATTTTTTATCAAATAATTTCGAATATAATTACAAATTTTCTTACATTATTAAATATTTATTTTTTTATTCTAGATTTAAGGAACGTTTTAATTGTCGAGTTGTTTACAATGCAGTATGTAATATCTATACAAATATGTGACTTGTATTATTTAATAGATTTTGTTATCTATATAATATATTTTTTGTTTGCTACCGATGAAATCTTTTTTTTTATTTCAGAAAACAATACTTATTTATATACTAAAATTTAATACGCTTGTACTACCTTTAAATCTACGATGAACTTATATGTAGTGCAAAAAGACTGTAACTTAGTAAAAACAGTATTAAATATATATTACATTACAAGATGTTTGAGTCAGCAAATACTATTATTAAAAGTACTGACAAAAAGGTATTGCTAGTACAAATTTTCTTAATATTAATGCAATCTGTACTCTTTCAAAATAAATGTTAGTCATGCTTAATACTCATATTTATCCTTAAAATACTGATTTATAGTTCAAAATCAGTCAACCTCAAGATCAGTTTGTCCTAATATTAAATACAAATGCTTTTGACGCTATATTGATCCTAAGTTTACTAGTTTTTAGTGGGTGGTACTAATATTTAGGACATATTTCTTTCCGTGAAGTACTGTCAGTTGCAGAAAAAATGCGCACACAATATATTTTGAGTGTTGTGATTTATGTCAATATTATTTGAAGACTCATTTAGTATGTTATTGACATAGTAGGTATTCAATACGTATCGAAAATCAAGCATCTTGTTCTTTCATATATCAAGCTCTTTGTCGGAACAGAGAACATGTACGATGTAAAAACATACTAATTTAAAATAAGTCAAAGTCATCTAACACCCGCATTTCTATATACGCAATTTATCTGCAACTGGGTGTACAGTTGTCACTAATAATTTTGTCCCATAAATGTCAGATATAAAGTCAAAGGGATCAGAATTGATTAGTGAACACTGTAAGTACATGTGCACCGGTCCCAGCAAGGTGACCTATGAGTACAAAAGAATTCCCGCCCGAATTCATTATTTTATTCAATTTACCTGGATAAAGATGCAAAGATGCCCCACACCATTGCGAGACACTGTAAAGTAATTTTGAGAACTGATCCGTGTTGATGAAATGAAAATCGGGTTTCGATTAAGTACTAAAATAAAAAAAAAACAAATAAAAATATGGAAAAATGTCTGAATAGACATTTTAAACTAAAGTAACTTGCAAATTGCAGTATTTTTGAGGTTTTCATTAGTTTCAATTAAAACAACATATTATTTATCTCGTTAATTTTTATCATTTCACTGCGTTTTTTGTGTACAGGGTGGTCCAAATTCGAGGGGCCTCTATAGCTTTGGGCTTTTGCAGCATAGTTAGCCCAAAACTAATATACATGTTACGGGTTCGATTTTCAAGAGAAGTCGAAAACTAAAAACCGCATTGCGATATGTCAAAGCGTTTCTGAGCTACAGGGTGATTCTCAAAAATGTGCGTTTCTAAAAACCCTCTACAACTTTTTTATTTGTAAAGATATAAATTTTCATTAAAAACATTTTTTGAAGATTTTTTAAGGACAAATCTATCTGTTTCACCGATTTTGTCTTAAAGTTCACGAGATATAACATAAAGTTACATTTTTTTAAATGGAATACCCCAGTTTTTTTAAAAAAATTAGTTTTGTAATGAAATTTGCTGTTAAACGATGTGTCATATACCTATTTTTATTAAGTAGTTAAGCAGATATCTGCAATTTTTAATAATTACCACAGTAGGCTGAGTTTAACTCTGACCTATGCAGTTTTACCCTGGATTTATAAACTGGACTATATCGGCGAACGACGACGTTGTCGGCAGCGGTGTCGGTGTGGTTAAGCTTTCCATTCATAAACTGGTCGACGACGGCAGAATCAGACAGAGATAGGGACAAAAAAAGAGGACAATTGTACCTAACCTAAAATTGGTTTTCATTCAGTGTTTGTTTTTTTTTTTAATTTTTTTTGGAAAAAAGAGAAAATATGGGTACTGAAACCCAGATGTTGGGTTTAATGAGTGTTTTTTTGTGTTTATCCATGGCTTACATGCTAACAAAGAAAAAAGGAAGATTTAAAACCAGCCCTATTAACAGAGAAAGAATTAAAAAAAAACAAAAATAGCAGAAAACCGTTTAAATAATTACCAAAGAAATGTCAAAATGAACCGTCAAAACAGGCGACGCCATAGTATGATATCACTTGGTAAAAACCGCGACGTTTCATTGGTCGAATATCTGAACGCGCTCCCGACGTTGTCGGCGAAGATAAAGTTGATTCATCTCGGCCTACCGATACCGTCGTACCGATAAGGGCAAAAACTTTATGAATGGTATGATGGCATTTCCATTGTTGATCTTCTAGCGATAACAGTAACGTCACCGTTCGCCGATATAGTCCAGTTTATAAATCCAGAGTTAGGGTATCTATCTAGGTAGCCATTATCAAATAAAAACAATTGCCGTGATGAACAAGCCCAAGTGTCAAAAGTGGTGTCTTCGTCAAGATATAAAAATGTTTGAAAACTTTGAAAAGTACGACATGATAAAATATTATATTGAAAGTAACGAAAATCGACAGAGATATCCGGAAAGAAGGCAACCTAGCTCAAAAATAATTTTGAAGTTAAAACGTCATCTACAAGAATACCGATCCTTTACAAAACCTAAGACGTATAGAAGCCTAGCCAGAGATAGAGAGTTGGAAGAACTAACGGTTCTAGGAGAAATAGAAATTAACCCGAATACTTCCACCAAGGCTATGGAGAGGAACACTGGAATTCCACGCAGCAATGCCGTTCGGGTGCTTAAAAAACTTTAGGCCCTATCGACCCCGACGGGTGCACCAATTACGGCAACGAGATTATGCTCCAAGACGTGCATTTTGCAGGTGGTACCTAAATAAAAGCCAAGAAGACCCCGATTTTGCCAGAAAAGATATTTGGACGGATGAGGCAACGATTTCTAGTGATGGAATATTCACCAGATATAACTGCTATTACTGGAAACAACAAAATCCCCATATTATGGTGGAACAAGCGAATCAGGGAAGGTTCAGTTTTAAGGTGTAGGTAGGCACCTACAGAGTACAAATTATTGGCCCATATATTTTGGATGGAAATTTAAATGCCGAAAGATACCAACAAATTTTAAAAGGGTAGGTGATTCCGTTTATCGACAATTTGCCACTTCAGCAAAATAATGAGCTATACTTTCAACATGACGGTGCACCTCCTCACAATGCACGAGACATTACTAATTTGCTAAATATTGTGTTTGCCGAAAACTGGATAGGAAATAAAGGTACTATATATTGGCCCTCCAGGTCTCCAGATCTGACCCCTTGCGACTTCTTTTTGTGGGGGAGAGTCAAATACCTTGTATTTTGAAATCGTCCAACTACTAGAAGGGAATTGGAAGAGGCACTTCTTAATGCAGAAAATAGCGTCAAGAGAAGAAAACGGTCGTCAATTTGAGCATTTGTTTTAGAATCAAAGAAAATTTTTTGATGTAGATTTTAGGTGTTACATAGTTTAATTAATAAAAATTTTAAATAGAAACTTTTGATAATTTTATTTTTGTTGTATTATTTTAGGGTTGATAATTATAGTAAACTAGAAGTTAAAGTTCGAGGTTGCTGTGTCCCCTCGTGTCGTAGCCAACTTGATTTTGTATGAAAAAAAAACGATAAAATTTTATTTACACATTTAGGGCGCGCACAAATATCAAAATATGCAAATATCTTTTAAACTTTTTAATAAAAATCTTCAAAAAATGAAAATCTCTATCTTTACAAATAAAAAAGTTGTAGAAGGCCTTTAAAATCGTACATTTTTGAGAATCACCCTGTTAGTTGTTAGTTTTCGACTTCTATTGAAAAATCGAGCCCGTAACATGTATATTCGTTTTGGGCTAACTATGCTGCAAAACCCCAAAGCTATAGAGGCCCCTCGAATTTGGACCACCCTGTACAGTTTATTAGAGCTTGCTTTTATCAGTGGCGGTTCCAGCCATTTGAAAAGGGGGGGCGGTTTCGATACGAAAAAAAAACTAGAATAAAAAGCAGCATAGCATAGATTTTATGAAGAACATATCAATATATGCGAACAAAACTTCGTAACTACAAGCGCGGATTTGGCCTCAAATCTAGGGGGGGGGGGACTTCAAGTTGTTGATTTTATACATACAAATTGCAATCTTTGAATCAAATTAAACTAAAATCATAAATATCAATGTGTTATTGCACCGCAGGCGAAAATTTTGAAGAAAATTGCATTGAAAAATGCATTTTTTGATTTAAAATTAAACTAAAATTGTAAATATATCAATGGTTTCAAAGCGCAGCAGGCGAAAAAAGAAAGTGGGGCTACAAATGTCATTGTTAACACAAAATTAAACTAATACCGTAGATATCAAAGGTGTTATAGCGCCGCAATTTATGGCCTCCTTTTGATTTGCTCAATATTTTCGTCAAAAATTTAAATCCAAGATGACCCCCTGAAATCCGCGCTTGAGTAACTACGTATAACTTTATCAGTTATAAAAAACATAGATAACAAACCAACCACAAACAAAACATAATAGCTAAATACTTTTTTTTAAGATTTAAAAAGCTTTTTAAGTTAAAACATTAGCTTTTATATTGCATATCTCAAATATAAGATGCCTATCTCAAAAAAAAGTTCGTTTACAGTTTTTTTGGGCAAACCGGTCAATGACTCGCTCAATGTCAATTTCAATATGTTTGTTGATATGCAGTAGTGATGGGCACATCGAAAAAAACATCGATGTCAACATCGATACTCAACATTGATGGTGAAAAAACATCGGAATAAAAACATCGATGTTGCTGAACATCGATGTTTTTTTTGCTTTCTTTAGAGAGTATTCCGTTGTTCAAAGACACGGTTTTATTTAAGAATTATTGATAATTTTACACAATACTTATAATGCTGTACCGAGTACTCGGCTAAAGGTGACCGCCGATTACCTAGTACTCGGCTGCCGAGTAGTGGAATTGTCGTTTTTTTAATTATCTTAACAGTTATCATATCATCATAATAATATTATATTTTATACATAATATAACAGTGGCGGTTCCAGGAGGGGGGCGATCGCCCTCCCCCTTTTTTCGAGAATTTATTTTAAAAATCGCCGGTTTTTCATAAAAACAGTAATATCTTTGAGTTTTTCAAAAATTTTCGCCAGCGGTGCTCTATGGTGCGAAAATTAATTTTAGGACTTTTGTATAAAACTTTTTCTTCGCTTTTACAAAATTTTGCCCTCACGCCCCTTCCCCCCCTTTTGAGAAAGCTGTGACCGCCACTGAATATAAATATATAATTTGACATGCATAAATGGATTGTTTATATTCTCTACTTTACTCGGCCGAGTAAGACCAAGTACCGAGTACATATTACTCGGTTAAAATTCTAACCGAGCACCGAACTACTCGGTACTCGGTGCACCCCGAAATAATTGGTTCAGATTAGTTAGCGACACCTATTGGCGGCAAAGCCGACCGACATCTCAAAAATTGGTAATTTTTTTTGGATCGATGTTCGATGTTCCGATGTTTAAAAAAAGTATCGATGTTTTAACATGATATTTTATAGACATCGATGTTAAAAACATCGATGTTGAACAAAAAACATCGATGTTCTTGAAACATCGATGTTTCACTAATATGTAGCAACGTTAAGCCCGTCAGAAGAATTTCCTTCAGTGTTTTGTAAGTACTTATATTTTCAATCTTCTGAGGCAGGAGAAGCTTCTTTCTGACGAAGCTTTATTTACTGACAAACATTCAAGAATGTTTTTGTTAACGCAAAAATATCGTCACACTTGTCCATTGCCTAGAAAACGTTATCAAATATGTGTTGATTTAAGCTTTTGCCTACTTTTGACCAATACTGTTTTCAAATTCTGAATGCTCCCAATAAAAGTTCAAGATTTTGTGTTTTGTATTAATCAAACAGTTTATAGGTTTTGGAAACGACATTAGTTAATTTTACCCTGATTTTGACTTCACGTTGTATAGAACTTGGTATGAATATGTTCAGGTCAAAAAACTTAGAGTCTCGTTATTGAACCTTAATTTTATGTCCGAAATGATTTTGTCTAAAACTTGGTTATAAATTGAAACTCTATAATACTGTTTTGTGTTTCTAATATCGTGATTTTCGTCTGTTTCAAACTGTCCCAAAATACTGTGAAGGGATTCTAGAATGTCTTTAAAGGAACGTTCTGCAATTTCTCGTTTTTTCTCCAAAGACTTCAGGGTTACCACCAGCACCTTTGTTATCTAGTGTTGTCTGGAGCAAAGGGGGGGCGATCGCCCCCCATGCCCCTCCCTTTTACAATCAGTAACATGTGATGATGATGATGATGATTCATTTGTGAGTGTGCCAGTCCACTGCGACCACTGCGGGTCTATTGTCGCTCACTTTTGACATTATTTGTTGCTACAGAATATTCATCCCCTTAAAGAGGCCAGCAACATGTGACAAGATATGCGGAATCCCCGCAAAAAATTCGCTATTCTCTGAAAACGAGTTATGTGATATCCATTACTTTTTGGAATCAAATAAACATCAGAATTGGCCAAACTTTGAAACTAAGGCTCGTCTGGGAGCACTTATTTGATTTTTTTCCGAATAAGCAAAATTTTTTTTCTACGGCTCCCAATTCGAAATATTCAGGTCAGTCAAACCACACTCCCCCCCCCCCCCCCGGAAGATATTCGAGTTTTGATATGCTTATAATTTCGAACCAATTTCGAACTAATTTTGAATCAGATTTAAAAATTTTGAACCACACTCTTTCCTAGTTTTTTTTTATATATTCTATATATATATATTCAAAATGGGGGGTGCAGTCAGACGTCAAGCTATAACCCCCCTCATTTAAAACGTAAAGAAAGAAATTAAGAACTAATTTCAAACTCCATATATCACCAAAGAGAATTTCGAAAAATCGACTATTGATTTGGATGCGCAATAAAGATCTCTCTGCTCATGTAGTCCGCATTAGAGGCCCTCTATATATTTGATAGTTGTTGTTTTACCTAAGGACACTAATCCTAGAGCAAGCTCTAAAGGAAGCGAAGCGTGACATTACTTTGAAAGTTTGAGTTGTCATTTTTGATTTGTTTTCCTCGCTTTTGCCATGGGCGGGTCATTCTTATTTTAAATATTTAAATGAATGATAAATACGATAAGAAAGTATTTCTCGAAAGCACGACTAGTCTTGTTGGGTAAACCCTCTGTAAAACCGGACAACAAAATTTTGAGGTAAGTACTATTCACAGGAACTAAAATCTGGAAACGTATATTGATATAGACTGCTTCTTTGCTTCAAAAATTATGTTTTTAAAAAATATAATTTAACACCTCTTTTAAATATTTCAAAAACTAAAGCTCCTAGTAATTTGAACCGAACTGCAGAAAAATGTTTATTTCAAAGTTACAATTTTTTCAACTATTTCACACTTTTCTCTTCATAAACCCCCATCACTCTATCCAACATTTACTTGGTGGGTGGCCAAAAAAACGCTTTGGTACCAAATTTTGGTTAAAATCGGAATACATAATGCCTTCTCTATCATGTGTGCAGACCGACAGAAAATCCTTTTTTTTTGGCAGAGGTAGGTGTCTTAGGACCCATACGTTGGTATGATGATGATGTACTAATAACACATTTTGTGTCACTGTGTTTAGGGTAAGAATTAAAACAGTTTTTTTCTTTCTTCTGACTATTATATTTATACTTACACGTAAAAAGATAATTATTCGGTAATAATTACAGAAAACTGATTAAAGTTATCTAAATTATTCAAATTAACTTAAAATTACATTAGATTTATAATGTTTAAAATCTTTTACCAATACAACGCATTCTTATCACAGTACCTATATATTACCGTTAAAACCAGGTTTTTCCTAATAAAAACTAGTTATAACTGTTAACTCTATATTAGATTGGATTAGACTAAATTATATAAGTTTCCAACTGATCTAATAAACTAGTTTTTCCTAGGAAAACCAGGTTGTAACTGAAATCGGAGTTTTACGGTAACATATATACAGGAGAATTCTTGCCCCAAAAGAAGTACTCAAATTCTTACCATAAACTAAATAACTATATACCCATATCTTTAAAAAATGATTTTTTTACCAAGAATAGCTAAACTCGACTAAAGATCAACTTTCACAACGCCGCAATAAATTTAATATTAATAATAATAGTAAAATATGTCAAGTTTTGATAAAAAAAAACAAAAACGAACAGTGAATGTAATATAAATACTCCCATTGATATATTATTTTTGGTACTCTTTTTCTTACAATAAAACACGAAAACATAATGTGTCACTTACCTCGCAAATTCGGCTATTTTTATTAATTTTCCAGCTTGATAAATGCATGTTTCTTTTTCACTTTTCCTGAGTTTCTTTCTCTGTTGGACAAAGGAACAATACAAATTCATCGAGGCACGTATTTTTACAGTTTTTGATTCAGCAAAATTCCATTTTTAAACCTGACGTTTCTTAATCAAAAATCTGACAGTGACAAAGTTATTTATTGTCAGGGGTTACTAACTATCATTGCCAAAACACAATTTCAAATATTTCCCTAGTAACTGTCAAATCCAGTTGCTCACCTCTGGTAAAACAATAACTGTCAAAAATCGTATGCAGGGCCTCTAGTCCGCATCACCTAAGCAGCACAATTGGAAAAATCAGGTTCTTTACCCACATATTAGGTACCAAAAATCCAACAAAGATGGAAATAGTTTTTCTTACGTGATTCCAAACTGACTGGATTTCAATTCGCAAACAAAATTAGATCAAAATTAGTTCAAAATTATGAGAATATCATAAAGGATAACCTACTGTATTATTTTTTGACGGGGTGTATTTAAAAAAAAGCTGAGTTACTGGTGAATTTTTCTAAATTCTTTTTGGTGATATTATTATATTTCATTTTTTTCTACGCTTTATATGAGGGGGTGTAGCTTGACGTCCGGCTCCACCCCCATTTTGAATATAAAAAAAACCAGGAGGGAGTGTGCTTCAAAATTTTTAAAAGTGGTTCAAAATTGGTTCGAAATTATAAGCATATCAAAACTTGAATATCTTTCGAGAGGGGGGGCGGATGTGGCGTGACTGACTTAAATATTCAAACATTTAAATTGGTGTCATTAGAAATAAATTTTGCTTATTCGGCAAAAAATCAAAAAACTGCTCTGAGCCGTGTCTTAGTTTAGCCAATTCTGATGTTTATTTGATTCCAAAAATTATGGATATTACATGACCCATTTTGAACGCCTCTTCGACATTTCCTGAGCTAAGGTCACTAACAGAGAAAATTTTTTGCAAATTTTACGTTATTGAATTTGTTTTCTATGGCAACGCGGAGACTTTATTTATGTTTATCCACAGTGGGACACTAGAGATTTTTTAGCACTGGGTCAAAAATTTGGGGTTAGGTTACTTATTTTGATATTTCGCGTTCTGCGCCGCTAAAAAAAAATGCTTAAATCAAAATATAAACAAAATTATGTGGGGTTATGGGCGCCGAATGTTTCTATGCGAATTACTAGTAATCCCAGCGATCCAGTAAAGTTTTCTTGGTTCTTTGATAGACTTGTGGTAATGCCCACGCAGCCCTAGGCCATTTTTGAAAGACAAACATAACCTCCAATGGTTTTCTGTTAGAAAACGTAAAAATACTCTTCTGTCCCACTGCGGCCCGATTTAAAGTTTGTTGCCATAGAATCGTATAAATTCTGCGTTCTATCGACCAATACTTGAACTACGTGTCTCCCAAATTCAATGAAGTGTGATTGATTGATCGGTTTTCTTTTTCGAAGTGCACAGGCTTTTAGAAAAAAAGGAAACTTAGTTTTTATTTTCGCTAAAGCAAGGAAATATAAAAAGGAAAAATGTAATCCAGAGGAAATTGTATTTTTCTATTTTTTTTTGTAATTCGGGTTTGTTCTAAACCGCAACTATTTTGAGGCTTATGGGATAGATGACAGCACCAGAGCTTTTATTTTGAAGAAAAAATTATTAAGAATTTTGAAAAATCTCTCAGATATTTTTGTTAAGCATTTAAAAATGATCACCCCTGCAAAATTTCAGCTAATTCTGATGTTTGCTTTTCCTTGTGCACTCTGAAAAAAGATTAAAAAATTAAAGAACAAGGCGTTGCCAGTTGTACTTTTTTTTACTTAAAATCTGGGGAGAAATTATAGCCTTAACTAACATACTTACCATGGAAAACAAAGAACTATAGACAGACAACATGGCATGCCCAGAAAAGAAACTTGACACTGACATCCACTCGTACCACGGACTCCAAGATTTTTGACATTTAAAATTTTGCACGAACTCTCCAGGGGTGCAATTGGCTGCAAGATCAGGTTGGCACATATCAAGAAAATCCGGTCTTGGATAACCTATTGTTACTTTTACTATCTAAAAGATTTTTAACAATGAAATATTACTGAACATAATAGTACGAGATCCGGCTGCAGATTTTTTGACCGATCGCGTAACCACTCAAAATATTTAAAAAGTTGAAGATTAGTACTTACCATTCCCAGAAAGCTTATGGTGCCAGTCGGCATTTGGCCGGAAATGTAAAAAAAATTGTTTTTGATCCATTTTTTTTACATTTTTTCTTTTTGGGACTTGGATTAGACTTAGGCGATGCCAAAAATGCAATGGTGCCATCCCACATCCGCCCGCGTTGCCGCGGCACCATCGCCCGAAGGGATGCTTTTTTAAAGCAAAATCGACCCATAACGTAACCACTTGATTGAGGTGTAAAATTATAGGTATTGATCTCCTCGATACGAATATTAAATGGTGCCTCTCCAAATCTGGCCGGGAGTGCCCGGCACCAATGATTTTATACTCAAAACTCGCGAGCGGTTTACTATAGAGGCGAGTTAGTTATTGCTATATACCTTCGAGGAGAGGCAAACATTTTTTTTATGAGGATGTTAGGAATACCAACCTTAATATTCTCTAATAAGCCCTTAAAAATCCTACTGGTACCAACACCGCCATATTAAAAAAATGGTGGAAATAGGTAATTTTCTGGGTTTGTCTCGAGTTTTTAATAATTAGCGCGAAAACTGTTCGGTCCACGACAAAACTTATGGTGTCAAAATAAAAGCATATAAAATTATCTCTCAAAAAGTGTAACAATTTTTAGACTCATACCACCAGTGGAGGAGGAGATATTTTTTCTTTAAATATGTGTTTCTCCTTCTTTCCAAAATAACACCCAGTACAATAAAAAATATAGGAATTGAAAAAATAACTAGTTTCTTGCGCTCTCTAAAATACGACATATTACATGTTAATATGTAAAAAACAGTGGCGCACTTGAAGTTTCTTAAAATAATTTTCTAAACAACAATTTTTGTTTTTCAAAACAAACATAATGTTCTTAGTATGAGTTGTATAATTTTATATTTTATGATTAGTGACCTACGACAGCTTAAACATAAACAAACTACTTATCAAATTTTATCGAACGAGTAGTTCTTAACGAGCCTGTGAATTTGGCTCTTTTCTTTTATTTGCACCTATTTTAGGGTTTAGTAATCGAAAAAATTAATAAGAAAATTACCCGGTTACCAAATGTACAAAAATAGACAACGTACCTACACAGTCGCATATTATATGGTCGCGTCGTATTTACGAATAGGAGGTCCATAAATAAGCAAAAATATAATAAACAAAAACGTTGAAATTTAATTTTGCCGAAAGGGAATTGATCGAACAACAATTTAATCGAATCGTAAAATGATCGAAAATGCGAAGCTCAAAAATAATTTCGTCAAGCTCTAAAAAAAACTTTTAAAGTGAAATAACCGAAAATATAAAATAAAATGATTAAACCGTAAAAGAGTCGAAATCTAAATTAAACGAAAATACAAAAATTATATATAATTTGTTCAAATTGCAAATCGATCGCATCATACGTTGTAATCGCGACTTTGTGAAGTACAATTTTGCAAGGGTACAGCAGGTATTCGTGTTTCAGGGTAGTCACAGGGTACAATCCGAGCTCAACTAAGTATTTGTCTTACAGTTTGGCAATTCTGCAACGTTGTTTTCTTGTAGGCCCCGCCTACGTGACTTTTCTGCGTTCAGATCAAATAACAGTTCCTTCAAATTATTTTAGATCTCTTTCGTGATGACTTTATTTCATTTTTGACGGTGTTCCAGAAAATTATTTTTATTGTTTTATTTTGAATTTTTTTACGGTTCGATCCAAATTCTTTGTTTTTTCGCTTATTTTACATTCGATTTAATTACATTACGGTTTGACTTTTGGATAGAGTCCTATGCTCAAATATTTACTTACTTAGTATATTATACTAGTTTGGTAAAAAATCAAATAAATCCCATAATTCACCCCTTTGGGGGGTGGGTTTATTCAATTTTTTTTTGATTTTATATTTTCGGTTATTTCACATTAAAAATTTGTTTTAGTGTTTGACAAAATTATTTCTGAGCTTGGCATTTTCGATCATTTTACGATTCAATTAAATTATTTTTCGATCAATTTCCTTTCGGCAAATTTAAATTTCAACGTTTATATTTATTACATTTTTGCTTATTTTATAGACTCGGTATGGCGATCGGTCAAAAAATTTGCAGCCGGATCTCGTACTATAAGAACATAAAAACAAAATTAAATGTGAAACAGCTCATCCAAACCGTCGCGATTCGCCGCGTTGCCCCTCTGAACTGCCAAACTCAAGTTTAGTAAAATAAGGGCGAGTTTGTAAATTCACCCAGAGTTCGTAAATTTAACTGATTGATTTCATGAATTCACCAATGACAGTGGCGTAGTCAGTCAGTCCACTCTGAGGGGGTCTCATCTTTTAATAAAAATCAACTACCTACCTATGTGCCTATTGCTTGAGCTGTTGAACTGAGGAGAGCGGAGAGGGGCCGTTTAATAGGATTTGGATTAGTGTATACGAAACAAAAATTCTTATGTTTCAAAATTAACCCTTAAATGCGCCGCAGGATAATTTAAAAAAAAAGACTAAAATGCTATATTTTACTCGTTTTAAATGTTGCTGGCCAAAAAATTGCTTAAAATTAAACGAAATTGTAAAAAAAAATTAAAATTGGTAGCAAGCGAAAACTTTGACGAAAAAAACAAAAAATTCTCTTTCTTAGGTTTTTAGTAAAATATTTTTGGAAAAGCAGATGGGTTAGATGGCAATATATGGGTGGGTTGGGGTGGTATATAATATAGATTTGTTGCCAAATCATAAATGCGCCTCAGATGAAAATTTTAAGAAAAATTATACTGCCTGATCTACAGCTTCACTTGTTGGAGGTCACTTCTATTTTCCTCTTCGTCCTTTAGAGAAAGAGAAAAATATATTTCCTATTGCCGTCTCACTCTTTTCGATAAAGAGAGAAATAGAAGTAGCGGCTAGAAGTTAACCTGTGGAGCAGGCATTAGAATGCCATTTATTACACGATTTGAATGCTGGAGAGAAAAATTTCTTAGAATTAAACTAAAATTGTAACAATTAATGACGTCATAGCACCGCAGGCAAAATTTTTAAAATTTAAGACATCACACCAAACACACGTCACAAACCGGGCGGAGTAAAAGGTCAAAAAATAGATTAGGTTGGACCTCCTGGGGGCGGAGCTTTAAGCTTCAAACTCCCCCCCCCCCTGACTACGCCACTGCCAATGAGGTTCTTGCACATTTTTCAGTTACCGTATATTTGGAAACTACGTAAAAAAACATTGGATTCGATTTTTTTTTTAATAAAGTAACCATAAGCGGAGAAAAACGTCTTTAAATTGTTGAACCTCTTATATATATATTATCATGTTCTAAAGTTAGCGCGCTGATGACTTTGTTGGCGCTTAGCCGATAAATTATTTTTACCGTTTTCCACTTTGACGTTCGCACGGTTCAAGCCCCGGGTTTGGCGGTAGTCTGCTTGGACTTTCTCTTTCAAATTACATAATTTGTGAGATTAAGATGGTAAAAAGTTGTATGGAGCCACCGAGCATTAACAAGATAATAAGGGTCACTCTAACCTTGATATGTACACTTGATTTAAAAAAAAAACGCATACATGCTATCACAAAATTGACCTTTCTAAAAGTGTATAATATATACGGACTACAAGCTACACTGCCTTCAAAAGTACGACAATTTGTCTTATTGTTTAAAAAAGGTCTCTAAAACTGAAAATATATTTTTATTTAAATTGAAGGCAACCTTATTTTTATATTAAATTTTGCATAATACTAAAAAATCAGCAAAAATAATGTTTTAGTAAAGTCTTTATTGAACAATATCAAATTATCACTCGAGTAACGGACGAAGGCTGTTCTATAAAGAGGGCGGTAACCCATTTTGGAGTTGATAAAATAACAATAATACGATGGAAACAAAATCTTGAAAACAATTCGACGAATAGGAAACTTGGATTAGGACAAAAACGATCGTAAACTTAATACTAATTATTTTAACTTAAAAAAGAACTAAAATAAATAATTTAGTATTTAATAGGATCACCATTTTTCTCTATTACAAGCAGCAAATGTCTGGGCATTGAAAAGGTTAAATTTTGAAAATACTGATGGTCTTCTGAGAGCTGATCCAATGCGCGATAAATAGCATCGCTTAACTCTTCAGCATTTCGTGGTCTATAATTCCTTTGGTATATTATTTTAACGATTCGACTCCATATATTTTCCATTGGGTTAAGGTCAGGGCTGTTGGCTGGCCAAGGAATTGTTTCTATATTATTATTCTGAAACCATTGGCGATCAACATTAGCCGTGTGTACTACTCATGTAAAGCCTCTATAGATGGCAGTATAACGTTTTCAAGGATTTCAATATATCGTTCACTATTGAATCTTCCTTCGAGTCTCCAAAAAAAAATGTCGAGCTTTTTTAATTTGGGTTCAAATCTAGAATTTGGTGGACGATAAACTAAAATTCTCCTGCTGCTTGAAGATGATTAAAACATTTTTTCGTCACTGAAAACCACCCTCTTCCAGAAGTCATTATCACGAAGAGCGTTGCTCAGTGCAAAAATCACTCTGACCTGTTTTTGTTCTTCTGTTAGAAAAGGCTTCTTTGCAGCACCTCGACAAGATACTTCTGATTTCGTTACTCTTCTATTTATTGTTGCTAAAGAACCCAGAAATAATGTTACATTAGCTGCTTCAACCGATGCTGAAAAAGGATTTTGTCTGAGATGGTCAATAAGTCTCTAATCTTGCACTTCAGAACTTACTTTTGGTCGTCCTGATCCATCTTTCCTATCCGTACAATTATTTTCAATCCAGCGCTTTTTCCATCGCATTATCGTCATTTTATCAACTCCAAAATGGGTGGCCGCCGTCTTCTATAACTCGAGTGATAATTTCAACTTTTGTAAATGTTGATATCTGTGGCATTTTTAAGGATGTCACACTGAATTTTAAGCTGTCAGGCATACTAAGCTGGTGCAACACCGTTCTCAACTAAAAAGCCAGTTAACTCATTTTCGTTTTAGTATCCTTTGGCCTATGATCGGTGCCATATTGACACCAAACTGACAGAAAATCCATGTTTTACTTGTCCTTGGCTGGTGGTGCCTTATAATAGTATACAATAATGGAAAGCTAAATTTTTTGGCATAGAAAAAAATGCATGTATGAGTTTTTTTTGAAATCAAGTAAACACTTCCGGCCACATAAAATGCGTACGCCGATTTTATATAGTGTATTATAGCCCTCGCAACTCAGTACCCTTTTAGGTACTCCAAATTGACAAAAAATGTCACCGTCAGGTTTTGTTGTTGTCATACGCTTATATTTAAAAATGCCGCAACTAAACGAATTCGAAAAAGCTCAAATGTTGGCAAAATTAGACGGTGGTTGGTCAGTTCGAAGAGTAGCGGCCCATTATGGACAAAACAAGGCTACAATTGTAAGAATAAGAAGAAAGTATTAACAAGAAGGAACTGTTCGACGAAAGCAACTGGCTTGACCGAAGTGAGTACGCCTCATTAGGATCAGCAACTGATCGACTTCCTTGAAGGCCACACATTTGCGATGGCCCCAGAGGCGAAAATTGAGGCACATTTCCCTGGATCCATAAGACCGACGCGCAGACGAATAAGCCGTTCTAGGCTTAGATGTCGCGTTGCTGCCAAGAAAATCTTACTTAGTACGGAAAACAAACAAGCCAGGTTAATTTTGTTACTAAACTATTCACTACAAGAAGAAGAATTTTGACAACAGGTGGTCTTTACGGATAAAAAATCTTTCAGTCCCACAATGATAGCAAACAAATTTTGGTATATCGCCCGCCACAAACCCGCCATCTCGAAAAATGTATTGTTAGGAACGAAGACCGAGCTGGAAGATTTTCCGGGAATGTGTGGAGTTGGATATCGGCGAGAGGAAATGGGGCATGTTTTAGAATCGATTGAAGATTTACGGCTAAGTTTTATGTTGATATGATGAAAAATGTTATGCTTCTAGAAGCAACTATTTTTCATCCAGAAGGTTTTGTGTATCAACAGGATAACTGTCCTATCCATACAGCACGCATTTCTAAACAGTAGTTCCAGCAAAAATTCATCGAGGTTTTGCCACGGCCGGTCGGCAGAAACTCCTGACGCCAATCCCATGGAAAATGTGTGAGGCCTTATAGCCAAAAAGTTAACACGAATGAATATTGTTCCCAGAAATTCCAACCACTTAATGGAGCTCATATTCAGAGGGTACGACGAAGTCATTGTTCTAAGTCCAAATTTATTTCAAAATTTAGCAGATTACATGCCACGAAGACTGACAAATAATAGAGACATAAAGCTATTTGTAACTCATCGCGGTATACGTATCTGCATCTAGCGAGAACCAAGCACATTGATTGGTCAGAAGCTTGTAGCACGTTCGAAAAGAGCAGATATATGCTAATTTAAGGTGTTTCTGAACGCAATAGGTGCTGAGATACGATACGTGTGCCGTAACGATGATACCTAACGCACCTCAACACCTATCGCGTTCAAGAACACCTTAGATTAGCATATATCTGCTCTTTTCGAACGTGGTACAAGTTTCTGACCAATTAATGTGCTTGGTTCTCGCTAGATGCGGATACGTATACCGCGATGAGTTACAAATAGCTTTATGTCTCTATTATAGAGGCTGACGAGGCAATAACACGCTACTGAAGAAACGTTTTCTAACGTTTTGTTTTTAATTTACTTAGTGTTTTTTTAATAATTTCTTTTTGAATTTGAACATTTTTGGTTGTCTGCAAAGACTTATATTACTCAAATTTATCGACCCTACAGAGGTGCGCTGACTATGATTAAATTATTGATTTCCTTTCGCCAAACAGTTCCTTCTTCTTGATACCTTTTTCTTATTCGCACAATTGTGGTTTTGTTTCATCCATAATGAGCTTTAAGAATAAGTTTTTATAATAAAATGTTGAATAATTTTAAAAAAAAATTGTTTTATTCATTAGTCTTCCTATTTTTGTGTTTACAATGTCAAAAGATCTAACCTGTAATTCGAAAACGTCAAAGTCAGTTACAATAAGCAACACAATTAGCAAAACTTAAATTCAACAGACCTGCAGCTAACTTCTGCTGTACGCATTTTATGTGGCCGGAACTGTATATCTCACTCGCACATCGAATGCTACTCTTTCTCGGTCCATCGATGTCGCCGCTGGGCGAAATCCATAAACCATTTAAAATTCTACATTTGCTCCTTTATTGTTATTAGGCGAATAGTTGGCCACAGAATAAACTATGTTGTTTCAACACCGTTCTTAACTAAAAAGCCAGTTAACTCATTTTCGTTTTAGTATCCTTTGGCCTATGATCGGTGCCATATTGTTACCAAACTGACAGAAAATCCATATTTTACTTGTCAACTTGGTTATAAAAATGGCAGCCACATTAGGCTAAAGGGCACTGAGGCGGTAGGAGTTAACAGGCTTTTTAGTTAAGAACGGTGTTGGTTGTTTACGAGTTTGACATTATGCGAATATTTAAAAGACGGGTTAGCAAAAATCAGTATTTTGTATTTATTATAAAATATTGGCTTGTAAAGTTTCTTAGCTCCACAAAGTCAGTTTGTTTATTATTTGTGTGATTGTCTGATATAAATACTGTTAGGTGGTTAACTTTTGACAGGTAAGTTTGTTTTAAATGTAACTTTCAGTAAATGATTGCCTTATTCAAAAGTTTATATTTGGGTTTTCTAAGTATATTTTCGAAGAGTATTTTTTTTTTTGGTTAGCTTTTCTTGATGAAAAAGACTTGATTCACCTTTCGTACAAACATTATAATCTGCAAGTAATATATTTAATAATATAGAAATAAAAGTCTGCGCATGTTTGCATTTTTTCGAAATACGGGAAATAGTATTTTTTATGTATATCCACAATTTTTTGTTTTATTAGATGCAGGGTTTTCTAGTATACCTTTGTACCTCGCCTAGTGAGTTAATTTGAATAGATATACAAATATGTCAGTACAAAAGTTTGACATTTTTTTATGAACCTTAAGAGTTTTGTCCAATAATATACTGGGTGTTTCATTTCAAATTTTGCAAGTTTCCGTTGGTATTCTTTTTAATATACCCTATTATACAGACTACTGCGAACATAGGCCGGAAGAAGTCCAATTAGCCAGTATACGTACACGCACGGACACCGCACACCTATCAGTGGAGCAACCAACACTCAGGCTTACGATCACCGTTTGAGGCTTGCGTTTAGTATGCTTCTAACCACGGTGCTATGTGAAGCGTAGTCACTGAAACCGGAATTTGGTCAATAAATACGCAAATTTTTATAACGTAATTTTCTTGTTTTTTGTCATTGATAAATTAGAGCGTTTTATTTTCAACTGCTCAGATTTATCACTAACAACGTGTTACCATGAAAATAATAAGGGAAGAATAAAAAATAAAAGCAAGTTCTCAAAATAAAATAATACATTCTAAAAACCAAAAAGATTCTCGCAGTCAAAAAAAAATTAGAGCAAATGTTCGAAAAGTCCTCCTTGCTCGGCTAGAGAATATCCGAGCCTATTATAAAAACTCCTTCTAACGTTTCCAAGCATGTTAGGGGTAATAGTTTAAAAAACTTCTTCAATTTTAATCCGAAGTTCTTTTAAGCCTTTTCATGCCCGTAAACTTTATTTTTGATATAACTCCACAGATAGAAGTCATTAGGAGCAAGATCGAGTAATCGAGCTAGCCATAAAATAGTTCCCCGTGTACTTATAACCCGATTAGGAAATATATTATCAAGATATTTCCTAACAAGGCCAACATTGTGAGCGGGACAACCATATTGTTGAAACCATGTTTTATCAAATCTCACACCTAACAACTCCCAGCAGTTGGAATAATATCTGCTTCAGTAGATCCAGGTATCTAGGACCATTCAAATTGCCGTCAATAAAAAATGGCCCAATTAGGTGTTCCCCTACAATACCCCCCCCCCCAAAATTTAGTTTTTGGGCATACTGTGTTCCTACGTCAAAATATAAATGCAAATTTTCCCTCGACCAATATCGAACGTGTGTTGGGTTATGACGAATCAATAATGGAAAAGTGCTTTCATCAGTGAAAAGAATAGATCTCAGAAAGTTTTCATCACGATTAGCCCTTTCCATCATTGTTTCGCAAAATTCCATACGATGATAGTTGTTCTCCGAAAAAATTTGATGCGTTTTTGACGCTTTCTAAGAATGATATCCATTCTTTTTGAGAACACGTAAGACAATGGCTGAAGACATATCAACTGTTTCGGCAATTTGGTGGCTAGTTAATATTCGATTTTCCTCCACGGCAGCACAAGTCATCACATCTCGTACTTCCTGCTCGTCATTCAAAACAGTGGGTTTTTTATGGTTTTTTGGCGCTACACAAACAAACTTTTCAAAATTCTGCACAAACCTATGAATCGCTGAGAAACAAAATTCTCCAAAAAAAGTTCTTGAATAAGTCTCAATGGTCTGCCTCGTAGACATCCATCTTTAGTTTTAAAAATGTATTATTTACACTAGTATTTATACTTTATATTTGCATTTTAATTATAATTTAGCCAATTAATATACATGTATCTTAACTCTTTGTTTTTGTTAGATAAACATGAAAATCCACACGATCATTCTATATATCAGCTAAATAAGAATACATGCATAAAACATAATATTTAGTTTTTTATTGAAACTAAATATTTTGTAAGATTAAATTACAATGTGGAAGTTTTCTTTTTAATGTCCACGTTTTTACAAAAGTCGACCACTGTGCATCGTAGAGAAATCTAGACCGCACGGCTGCATATTTCTCGGAATCGTCGCGCGTCGGTGCGTGTGTGTAAGCACAATATCAAAGTTCCGACCGTTCCGATCACGGATGTAAAAAAGAAAGGGAATGATAATACCCTTGTGGGAAAATCACTGCCGTGTGTCTTCCGCCATTTTCGCCGCCATGTTGTGGAGATTTAGGTTGGCGACATGGGTTCTTTAATTTTAAATAGTAGCGTGGGAACACTGACTGTCACGTTGTCGTGTGTCATTGTGTCAATTACAACTATCCATTTTCGGCGTTCAAGTGCTTTATCGTTTTTTTCTCTATTTTTATATTTTTTGGGATTTTCTTTCTGTAAAGGTAAGTTTTAGTAATTATGTTCGTAACTGTCCACTGCACCGCTGAAAGAAGGTGAGCCTAGTTGAAGTTATTATGCCATATAGAAATTATGGGGCTGGTTGGTCCACTCAAACCTCTTAAAGCGGGTTTAACCAGTAAGGTAATGGATAAGGCACATCTTGGTAATTATCCAGTATACGGTTTTCTGCCATTTTTGATTTTTTATGAAAAATTCATTATGGGGGCACCTTTTAGGGTCCCTAGGACCCCAAATCCGCCTGCGCCGGTTGTTGTTTTTTTTTTGTTTTTTTTTTCACTAAAACAACCCAATCCAACACAGTCCAACCCAACTTAATCCAACCCAACCCAAAACAATCAAAAAAAAATTAACCCCCCCCGGGCACCATTTTTCCTCTTAAAAAAAGGAATCCTAGTAGGTACCTCAAAAAATTTTTCATCAAAAATCAAAAATGGCAGAAAACTGTATACTGCAAAATTACCATCTCTGTTTATTTTAGTTTTTAAAAAGAGGCAAATCTATGCATAATTTTCTGTTATTCATTACATTAAGGGGTAAACCAGGTCAAACCCCCCCCCCCAATTTATAAACTTAATGTTACTGTTCGATGGTAACATATAACTGTCTCTTCCTTTCAGGTCTATTCATAGTACCAACTCAAAGAGACCTCGATTTTGAATATGTCAAAATTGTTAAACTCAAAAGTCTGGTCTGCAAAAAATATAAATCTCTCAAGTTTTTTAGATGACATCAGTTTTTGCCAACATTGGCATCATCAGACCTAAAAATTACGCCCTAGGTTGGAATCAACACCGTTCTCAACTAAAAAGCCTGTTAACTCTCTCGCCTCAGTGCCCTTTAGCCTATTGTGGCTGCCATTTTTATAACCAAATTGACAAGTAAAACATGAATTTTCTGTCAGTTTGGTGTCAATATGGCACCGATCATAGGCCAAAGGATACTAAAACGAAAATGAGTTAACTGGCTTTTAGTTGAGAACGGTGTTGGTTGGAATCATAATTTAATAAGAGAAAGGAACTGAGGTGTGTCAATGTCAAACAAGAACAGTAATGTCGAGTTTATAATTCAGAGTTTAGCCAAAACAGTGCAATAGCTGATAAAGATTTATATCCATGAATAAGTAGGTTTGATATTTTTTTTAAAACTAAACTTGATTTATACTTTTACCGTTTCAGTTTATGTTGTTTTCTTTCGTTTAATCTTTTATCTGCCCTGAGGGGGTGAAAGCTGGCCCAAAGTTTGTGCATGTATTGCCAGTAATGTCATGTAAATTTGGGTGTTATCCCATGGAAAAGTTACAGAATTTAAAAAAAAACTAGCAAAGTCAGACAACGCTTAACCAGAAAAAAGATGATTTTTTTAAAAAAATTCTTGGGCAATTAAAATATCTATCAGAATTAATTTTGTGGTTGTTTTTATTATAAAAAAATTGCTGGAATTTTTCACAATTGTTTAGAAAAAACTGAACAAAGTCAGCAAATTCAATAAATCGTTTCTGTAAGAATTTGGTAAACGTACATGTCACATTTTTTGCAAAATTAATTTTAATTTTGAGAGGAAAATTATGGATGCAGTAGTTGAAAAGAGAAAATGTTTTAATGTATTTTCATAAAACCAATGACACAATTTTCCATAAAGTAGTTGGTTTTTTGTAGAAGTTTTGACTTTTTTATATTTTCTCAGGTTCAGATTTAAAAAGGCAAGCAAATTGTGTCTTCTTTTAAACTGTTATTAGAAAATTTGCAAAAAAAATATGGGGCACAAATGCCCATGCCCACAAGGCGTAGAGATAAGTCCAATCATAACTCTTTTTTTAAGAGGTTCACAGTTCATAGCAATTAAGTTGGAAGGAGATTGATAAATTGCTTTAGAATGGGAGTATATCTGTATTTACAAGAAATAATTCCATATGACTTCATTTTTTAGCATGTCAACTGTAAATGTCACTTTATATATTTTAAAATTGTGTAAATTATTCTATACATTTTTAGTACTGATAATCGAGAAAGATAACGTCAAATTGCTTTAGAATGGGAGTATATCTGTATTTACAAGAAAGAGTTCTATATGACTTCATTTTCTAGCATGTCAACTGTAAATGTCACTTTATATATTTTAAAATTGTTTACATTATTCTATACATTTTTAGTACTGATAATTGATAATAATTAGGTACCATCAATTTTAAGTTTTTATTTAAGAAATAATAAAATTTTTGATAAATGTTTTTACACATCTATATTGCATATAAATAATTTTGTTTCAGTAAATCTGCATGATGCACAGACTTTCTGAGCTTTGGCTTTAAGACCAATTATTTGACATGTGTGGATTGTTATGTGGATGTTTATGTATTTATTTCATTGTCAATAATTATTAAAAATGTTAAAAATATTTGTTTGCTATAAAGTACTATATTTTGATTTGTCTTGTTCTTTGTACATGTATTTCCATAATACTGGTTTATATATTGGTAATGTAAGAAGTTATTTTTGGAAGGTGTTTCTGGTAATGGTGAAAGCAAAGAACAACAAAAAGTGAAGGTGATTTTTCTTATCTTTTTCTTTTGTGTTATTAGCTTTTCAATATACCCTGATTTAAATGGCTTTAATTACCTAAGAAGTAATTTTTGGAAGGTGTTTCACAGTGAATTGAAAGAAAAAAGTATAAATCAAGATTTTTCTTTTAACATTTTTATACTCTTTAACATGTTAAATGCCAATGTCTACCACGACTGTGAGCTGCAATATTAACTTGGCATTTACAGTATTAAAATTCAACGTTGCAACCATAAAAATGTTAATTTACTTTTATATCTCCCCTACAATATTTCTATCTCATTCCCACAACCTTAAAAGACATTCAAGCTCTAAAATATTTTAGTCCTTAAAAAACATTATAAATAGACCATTATCGGCAAATTTTTCTTAAAAAACCATTTAGTTTTCTCAGTTATTCAATGTGCTGAGTAACTGTGTTACTGACCAATTTTTTTTACTACAGTTGTACTGTTGGGGTCAGCAAGAAAAAACAATCAAAAATGAAGTGTTTTGTTTTGGGGTGCTTAAATGCTACCTACAAAAGTACTGGATTCTCTTATTTCAGGTAAATTTAGTTTTAATATTGCTGAACTTAGGCCATGACATTTTTAACTTTGTTAATATAGATATGAAACTTACTATAGACTCCAAGGTGTAATTCTAAACTGTTAATTTCACCCTTTATATCACACACATAAAATGTGTTTATTGATTGCTTTGATGTTATTTTTCTTAGCATCCCAATAGATTCAGAATTTTTTTTAAAATTGGCTAAACGCCATTGGCAGAAACGATTCCAGTTGGTATGAAAGACTATGTTCTGACCACTTTAAAGAGGAGGACTTGGAAATCATTAACAATAAAAAAAACTGTTAAAAAGGGTGCAATACCATCATTAAACCTGCCACCTCGAACTCTATTGCCACCAAACCCAAATCTAAAATCTAAATTTGAAGAATTCTTGAAGTTTAAGAAGATGGATATGGAGTAAGTGTCTAATAATTAATAAACAGTTGTACCTAATATATTAGTTTTTTGTGGTTGTGTGGTAAAAAATGATTTTTAGGTTTGCCCTGCCTAGGTCAAGTCAGCAGCTAAGTGGGATTGAAAATACTAAGGAAATTTCTGAGTTTCATAATGAACCATCTTCATCCTATGGAATTACTGATCCACAGTTTTTAATGAAAAGTTCACGGCATGGTCAGGGTTTGTACAAATCAGCAAAACTGGAAATACGAGAAAAAATCAGGGAATTTGACAAAAAAAACAGACAAAAATCTGGAAAGCCATCTGGAAAAAATTGAAGAACAGTGGACAATCTGACAAAAAACGTTTATAAATGTTTTTTTATATGTTTTCAATAAATAAAAAAAAATCTGAATGCATTTTGCAGTCATTTTTTGATATAAAGAATATCTGGAAATTTTTAACAAATGGTCAGGGAAAACGCAGAGACAGGGAATTCATTAAATGATTTTATTTTTAGGAAAAGAAATAATCCATTCAAAGAAATAATTGAAAAAAGTCCTATTGATAAACCCAGTGAAACTGGCACACCTTCTTCAACAACATCATCAACTAAAAAAAAGTTTGTTAAAGTTTTCCATTCTTACAATTATGTGGTTTTATATTATTTTAACCTGCCTCAATCTGAAGCATATTATTTACACTCTCTTATCATATATGTGGCCAGTGCTTGCCTAGTTGACTATGCCCTGTCAGCTGTCAATGTCTGCCAATTTTGCCCAGAACCTAGTTGTTAATAAAATATAAATAAATAAAGTTAAAAAATATTGTTTACAAAATACAAAGATTTAAGAAGTAACCAGTATAATTTTTTTTTAGCAAATCGCCTCTGCATTACCACAAGGAAATTTCTAATCTAAAAACAAAAGTAAAAACGTTGAAGGTTCAGAAAGATACTGCCAAAAGGACTAGTGGTAGAAGAAAAAGATCAATTAAATCCCTTAAAGGCATTGTGGTGGATCTAAGGAAAAAAAATGCTCTTTCAACAAATGCTTTAACTGTCCTAGAATCGACCTTTCCTGCAGTTCCACAGGCATTAATCAAGCGGATGATTAGCGACAACAATGCTGTTGGAAAACTAAGAAAAAAATACTCTACAGAAATTAAAAGCTTCGCAATGACGCTTCAATTTTATAGCAGTAAAACTTATCAATATGTCAGAAAAATATTTAATTTGTGCTTACCTGCACCTTCCACAATAAGATCATGGCTTTGTAAAGTCGATTGTACTCCAGGCTTTACACGGCCAGCTCTTAATGCTCTAAAGTTAAGAGCCGATAATTAATTGGAAAAACATGGCCACCACTTATTAGCATGCCTCATGTTTGATGAGGTGTATCTTCGAAAAGAGGTAACGGTGGATAAAAACTCGAAATAAATTTGGGGATATGTGGATTGTGGCTCAGAGATAGAACATGCACATGAAAATGAAGAAGCTAAACAAGCTTTAGTAGCAATGGTTGTAGGAGTAAATGATAATTTTAAAGATTCAGTTTGATATTTTCTTATCAATACAATGAATGGAGCGGAATAAGCCAATATAGTGAGAGAGGCCTTGATCCAAATTTATGATAACTCTAAAGTCAAGATTCTTTCTGTGACTTGTGGCCCAAAAGCACATTTCACAATGTTTACTGAGCTTGGATGTAATTTTAACAATGTAGAAAATCTAAAAACCTCTTTTCCTCATCCAGTTAACAAAAAATTAAAAGACAAGGAATAACCAGAGGTTTATGCTATTTTAGATATTTGTCATATGATGAAACTGGTACGGAATAATTGGTCATCTAATGGAATCTGGATAGATGAAGATAGACAGCAAATAAAATGAGAATTCATTGAAAAACTACAAGCTTTTCAAGAAGAAAAAGGATTTAAGTTGGCCAATAAATTGAGCAGAAAACACACAAACTACAAAAATGTGATAATGAAGGTTTGTTTATTTTTAATATTTTAAGGCTCGCAAGCAATATTACAAATGTTGATTGTGAAAATTATTTTAAAGTTCACAGAAAAAGTCAACCTAAAAATTTTAACTCTTAATTTTAATAATTTTGGCCTGTTTGTCTGTCTGTTTGTTCCAGCATCATGCAAAAACTACTGAACTATTTTAAAAAATTACATTTCATAAAAATTTATTATTTCATAAAAGATTTTCACAAGTGATACATTTTTCTGTTCAGTAAAGATGCAGTTCTATAGGAGGTCAAAAATACCACTTTTTTATTTGTGATTCTTGTTTGGTAAAGTTTAAAGTACCTATATTCTTATCAGGTATCTCAAAACTTTAAAAATCTGGATATTTATTCCAAAGTTATAGGAATACAGAAAGTGCATTTTTTTACCCACTTTATTTTCAGGAAATGTTGTTGCACAAACTCTAAGTGCCAGTGTAGCGGACGCTTTGGAGTTTCTGCCTACAATAAAATTTATACGAAAAATATGTGACACTTTTGATATCCTAAACTCAAGGAACCCTTACGGCAGAGGAATGAACACGCTTATGAAATTGGCAAATGAAACATATTGAAGACCTCGAATGATAGAAATTGAACAATACTAATAAAAATTAAAAGATGTTTCTGGAAAGTTGTTAGTCAAAACAAAACAATTTACCCCCATTATGGGGCTTATTATTTCAATAAAGTCGCTTTTAGCAATTTATGTGAGAGAAGTTATAGAACAGAAGACCTTGCAATACATCTTAACCTACAAGTTCAGCCAAGACCACTTGGAATTGTTTTTCAATGGTGTTAGGTAAGTGTAACACCTTACCTTATGTTTTTTGCAGTTTGTACGTTCGTGCTGGCGTTGGCGGCGACATTCAAAATTAGAAGGCAAATTAATGTTTTGGTTTGCCCTTTTATAATTGCCTTTGTTTTACTTATAAACCAAGAGTTATACCCTCGGGTTTACCAGTACATAAACTTTAACTTAACTTAAAATTGACTAAATTAATAGTGTCAGAGTTACCTTTTTGATATTTTTCTTTTCAGATCAAGATTGGGACCAAATAACAATCCCAGCTGCATTCAATTATTTTATATATATAGAAGAATGATCACTCACATTCACATTAAAAACAACACTGGAAACTGTTTAAGTCAAGATGATACCCATATGTTACACATACCTGAAAATATGGAAATAATAGAGATGCGCAGCTTCAGAAACCAAGATTAAGTAAAGAAAATGAAATTGAAGAAAAAATTAAACTTATTCTGCCTGACCGTTTTGACGAGTTTTCTGAAAATGTTGTAGCCTATATAGCTGGTTTTGTGGTAAGATCAGTAAGGAAGAAACTAAAATGCAATACATGTATTGATGTATTATCAAGCTATGGAGACGAAGAGAATAGCTATTTTAAATTAATTTACCGGAAAACCAGAGGAGGGCTTTTATTTCCCTCCCAATGTGTAATCAGAATTTGTTCCAAGATTGAAAAAAAAATTCAAAGTACTGTAAAAATTTTTGGAAAACTTCCCCTCAAAAAATTCTTATTAATATTTTGATGAGGGAAGTTCCTGATTTTTTTACTAATCCAATATTTTTGCAGCATTAGATGAAATGTCTTTGACTTTGCTCCATACGAAAACAGTCACAAAAGAAAATTAATACAGTTAATAATTGATACATATAGTGGCATTCTTATAAACAGTATTGCGAATAAATATAACGAAGACATTTCTGGGGAAAAGATACGAAAAACATATTCTAAACTTGTGTTATTTAAACAACAGTAACTGTAATTTGGATTTATTTGTCAGACAAGAAATAATTAGGCAGAATAATGTTGTTTTGTCTTCAAAAAACCTAATTTTTTAGCATTTAAAGATGATACAGACGATTTTGTATTAATTTTTGGCAATACTAGAATTTTCATGGCCCTTTTGAGCAGAATATAGAAAACTAGGTCAAGTAATACTATTTTGAAAATCTTTAAAATGCCCATAACTGAGAATAACATTTAAAATAAGTTCAAATTGTATAGGTAAATTTGAGGGTAAATTTCACCCCTCATAGAGTGTATCCTAAAAGAAGTGAGTAGAATATAGAAAACTAGGTCAAGTGATACTATTTTGAAAATGTTTAAAATGCCCATAACTGAGATTAACTTTTAAAATAAGTTCAAATTGTATAGGTAAATTTGAGGGTAAATTTCACCCCTCATAGGAGTGTATCCTAAAAGAAAAATGCAAGGATTAAATGTACTGTTAATGAAGACAAAATCAGCATGTCTCAGGATTTCTGAAAATTGTTTATTTTGGTAAAAAAAAATTTTTTGTATCGGTTTGAAAGTGAATATCTTGAAAACCTAAAAAAGGGGTGTTCTAATAGTACCACAATGTTCCCAAAAAGAGTCACTCTTAAATACAAAATATACATGTCTGAGGATTTTTTGAGATTGAACTCGTAAAGACCCAAAAGGGCCTCTATTATGTATTACTTCCTAGGATAAGTATCAAGATGTTTTTATTAATAACGATGTAAAAGGTGATCATTTAATAATCTTTATGACCAATATTAACAAAGTAAGGGGGTTGTGTTTATAAATGATCACCCTTTACATGTGAAATGCTGTGGCAGTTTCTTTTTTGTTAGTTTTATTACAGTAGTTTACATAAAATGTTTCCAGAGGGCGTTTTTTTAAAATTGTCTTTTGCTATTGTCGATCTTTATGAAGAAAATAAATTGGAGGTTTTGCCTTTGTAACATAGTTAAAATTATAACAAAATATAAAATAAAATAAGATATTGGCACTCAAAAACCTGGGGTTTTTGATAGTTCACCCTATAGTATACAGACCGCTTCATGCTACTGCGAACATAGGCCGGAAGAAGTGTACGTACATGCAGGGATACCGCACACCTATCAGTGGAGCAACCAACACTCAGGCTTGCGATCGCCTTTCGCCGCCGTTCGCCGCCGTTCGCAGCTTATGTTTACTACGCCTCTAACCACGGTGCTATGTGGGGTGTAGTCAATGAAACTGGAATTTGGTCAATAAATACGCAAATTTTTATATTTTCTTGTTTTTGTCACTGATAAATTAAAGCGTTTTATTTTCAACTGCTCAGATTTATCACTAACAACGTGTTACAATGAAAATAATAAGGAGAAACAAATAAAAGCAAGTTCTCAAAATAAAATAATTCTAAAAACCAAAAAGATTGTCCCAGTCAAAAAAAATTTAGACCAAAGGTTCGGAAAGTCCTCCTTACTCGGCTAGACAATATCCAAGCCCATTATAAAAACCCCTTCTAACGTTTCCAAGCATGTTAGGGGTGATAGTTTGAAAAGCTTCTTCAATTTTAATCCCAAGTTCTTCCAAATTATTAGCCCTTTCATGCCCGTAAACTTTATTTTTGATATGACTCCACAGATAGAAACCATTAGGAGCTAGATCGGGTGATCGAGCTGGCCATAAAATAGTTCCCCGTGTACCTATAACCCGATTAGAAAATTCTCTATCAAGATATTCCCTAACAAGGCCAACATTGTGAGTGGGACAACCATCTTGTTGAAACCATAATATGCTGCTGCAGTAGATCCAAGTATCTAGGACCATTCAAATTGCCGTAAATAAAAAATGGTCCAATTACGTGTTTCCCTACAATACCTCCCCAAACATTAAAAAAAAAATACAAATGCAAATTTTCCCTCGACCAATATCGAACGTGTGTTGGATTATGACGATTCAATAATGGAAAAGTGCTTCCATCTGTGAAAAGAATAGATCTCAGAAAGTTTTCAGCACAATTAGCCCTTTCCATCATTGTTTCGCAAAATTCCGTACGACGATAGTGGTGCGTTTTTGAAGCTTTGTAAGAATGATAACCATTCTTTTTGAAAACACGTAAGACAGTGGCTGAAGACGTATCAACTGCTTCGGCAATTTGGTGGCTAGTTAACTTTCGATTTTCCTCCACTGCAGCGCAAATCATCACACCTCGTACTTCCTGCTCGTCATTCAAAACAGTGGGTTTTTTATGGTTTCTTGGCGCTACACAACCAAACTTTTGAAAATTCTGCACAAACCTATGAATCGTTGATAAAATAGGTTCTGGGTGATTTACAAAATCCTCCAAAAAAAGTTCTTGAATAAGTCTCAATGGTCTGCCTTGATAGTACCATTTGAATATCTGTACTTATTCGGCAACTTCGTAGACATCCATTTTTAGTTTTAAAAATGTATTATTTCACTTAAGAACTTCCCAATTTGTTTCTCGAGCAAGGCAGAAAGAAGTAAAACAAAACAATAAAAACAAAATAAATTTCCAAAAGATAACACTGCAGCGTGCTTCGAATCCACCTCGGTCGTACAGCACGGAGAGTAAATTGGACTTGATTCCCCCTATGTTCGCAGTAGCCTGAAGCTCATTGTATATTTTTTGACCTATATTAAATTTTATTGTGATAAATGCAGATTTTAATCATTAAATTATATAAGTTGTAGAAATGTAAGTCTTGGATTAATTTTTAATCTATTGCTTATTTAAGTGTATCCAGAAAATGTTATAAACTGTCTTTTATTTCATATAAATTTATTGCCTTTTTAATGAAACCCTCAGTGTTTCATGATACGAGATCAAAGACTAAAATTATGAGTTTTACCGCTTTTAGTTAGTGTGTGCCACTACTAATAATGATGGATAAAAAGGAGATTGTAGTTCCATATCTGAACCCATATTCTTGTAGTGAAAGCCCTCGGCATTTTTAAGAATGATGGTAAAGACAACTGAGAATATGGGGACTGGTCCACCTCTTAAACAGAATACCTATTACTTAAATGGCGCATAAAAAAACTTGGTGCCATCAGTTAGTTACTCCATTATAATTTACACCAATTGTTTTAATCTAATACCAAATATACAAAAAATGTTTTGGAAAATTTCTGTGCCGAAGATGTATTTTTATTACTTAAATGGCACATAAAAAAATTTGGTGCAGTTAGTTACTCCATTATAATTTACACAAATTGTTTTAATCTAATACTAAACAAACAAAAAATGTTTTTGAAAAGTCCCGTGCCAAAGATGTACGTTTTTTGTGATTGCTAAATGTTGCTCGTCTTGTCATGACTCTGGCCTTCAGCTGATCCATATATCCTATTATAACACTCAGTATATCTCTCTATTCTAGCCTTTTCACCTCTGAAAGGGCCAGATTTAAAAACTTATTTGTTCGAAACTTGCACTCCAGACCAAATCAAAGAGGTAATGGCATGGCCGTTGGAGCATGTGTATGTCTTTTAAATGGCTTTTATTGTTTGTTTATTTTTATATTAAAAAACAACAAAAACAAATAACTTCTCAAAGAAACGTCAAATTAATCATTATTAACAGTGTTGACAGGCAGTGTTCCCATACTACTATTTAAAATTAAGAAAACCAATGTCGTCAACCTAAGTCTCCACAACATGGCGGCAAAAATGGCGGAAGACATGCGGCAGTGATTGTCCTGCAAATTTCCCATAGGTATTAGCAATCCATTTTAGTCTTTTTACATCCGTGGTTCCGACAGACTGTGAAACTTTTTATCTTGTTAAGGCCACAAAAATGGCACAGATTTGACAACAGTGCTTTGCTGTTTTTGGGCCAATCTTTATCAGGCAGAATATCGGAAACGAGAAAACGGAATCTGTTGAAATTTGGCAGGAATGTTTATTTTTGAATTCCTCACAACCGTATCCAGACAGTTTTTTGCTGGACTCTCTCATTTTCGAAATAAAATAAACACGGCTAACAATAGTATAAAATATTACCGGGCTTTTTCTTTAGCCTCGTCGATAATACAGAAATCTGTAACAGCAATTTTTGGATTTTTTATTTTTTGAAACAAATACACCAAATTTTGAAAAATTATTTGGATACGTTGTAGATTTTTAGAAATCCTATTATCTGATAACAAAACGGTTATGGTTTTTTTCTTTGTAAGCAAAAAAAACAAAAATATAACAGAAGAAAGTAAGGTTCTGAGCACAAAAAAAAATTGACAAAAGTGAGCTGGAAACGTTATGGTAAGGTGGCAATTAATTTTAATTTAAATTATTTTTAATATTTTTTTTATTTCTTCTACTTTAAAATAAAACATTAAAATTTGGCAGAAAATCAATTCAATCAATCAATTAATTAATTCACAAGAAAGCATAAAAAGGCACCTTTGTAAAGCTATTTTATTTAACAGATTATTAACCCAAAAAGTTTAAAATTTAAGAGGGAATTTGAGTCAAAACTATGATTTCCCTAGTAAAATGTTTGAACCACTAGCACCTTTTTGTAATTATTAAAGTTCGAAAAAATTTCTGGACTTTTTTTCCGCAAATCCATTAATAATTTCATCATAGCTAAGATTTTGAGCAGCTTCGTGTTTAATAGATATGATTACCAAAGAATTCAGCCTTTCTTGCTCCATAGAGCTCCTTTTATAGTTATCAATAATTTTTAATTTAGAAAAGGATCTTTCTCCAGGAGCAACTGATACTGGTAAAGTTTTCCTCCCAACTCACAATATTTTAGAGTGTTAGTTGTAGCTAAAGAACTTTTAAGATATTTCCAGATATAGATATTTCATCTCTTAATTCCAGTCCATTTACATCACTACTTTCACCATCTGTATTGGTATTAATATTTAGTATTAGGGAATATATTGATATCCATTATATATTTTCGGAGTCTTTAAGCACACCAAGAGGCACATGTACTGCATTAGCAGAAACCGAGGCATAAACACAATATAAAAACTTATTGTTTTTGTCTGAAAAATCAAAATAAACACGCGGTCACATGGACCTAGAGGGTTATTAGCGCCGTGGTACGGTACAGCGGCGGTAATGATAGTAAGGCAAGTTCGGAGTACAGCAACGCATCATGACTTACACGGACGCGTGCCAGACCGCACACACCGCACACAAGCGAAAGTAAAAAAAACTTATGTGCTTTAGCGGCGCGGAATGCGAAGTCAAAATAAGTAACCTAACCCCAAATTTTTAACCCGGGGCTAAAAAAGCTCTGGTGTCCCACTGTGGATAAACATACATAAACTCTCCGCATTGCCATGGAAAACAAATGCAATGACGTAAAATTTTGCAAAAAAATCAGGTCGCCACAGTTAAGTTGATTTCCCAATAATATTTTGACATCATTTGGTCGGCCTGCGGCCGCCCCCAAAAAACGGCGAAAAATGTTTAGTTATAATTTCTTTACACCATTTGGTCGGCCTGCGGCCGCCCCACGGGAACTGCCGCCTCACCCCAAGCACCGGTCCTGACAGTACTCAAAGCCAGCCCACCAGATACAAATCGAATAGCGTAACAACCACTGGCAAGTTTGTACTTAAGTTTGAATGTATGCGTAAAACTTAAGTTGTATGCTAAGGAGCAAGATTAACAAATTTAAAGTCAATACTAGCCTTCTTGGTGTCAAAACGTAGATAACAAATTAGCATATCCGAATATTGTTGTCTGCGAAATTTTTGTAATACAATTTATGTAGGTAAATTAAAAATAAAATCGGACTTAAAACAGAACCTTGCGGAACACCGTTGTTCATTGCCATAGGTAACAAGTTTCAATTCAAACTGTTCTCGCTCACCGGTAACGGTGTGCTAGGTGCGGCTGGGTAAATTAAAATTTTAATCGGACTCTTGTGGGACACCGTTGATTACTGCCATAGACAGGTAAGGAGTTTCAATCATCCACGCTAACAAACAGTTCTCTTCTAGAGAAATATAAATTAACCTCTTGTGCGATTATTTCAAAGGCATAATTTCATCATTTGCACAGTCAAATGCTTCGGAGAAGTCCAATGCGCGGAATGTAGCTCACAAAAAAAAAACGAAAAATCGCCAATTGCCCTGGTAAAACTTTTTCAAAAAATATTTCTGAAGATTCATCTTTCATGGGCCAGAAGTTGATGGTCGACTGTTCGAGAAGTTTCCGAATAAAAAGAAGTGTTTTCTAGTCAAAACATCGCAATTTGGGCTTCACCAAAATTTTTGGAAAACAAATCGGATGGTTATAGCCAAACAAAAAAACAGTAAAGGTACAAGGAACCTCACAACTATATAATTAGTTGCCAGCTCAATGAGAGATGTACGCAGGAATTGAAATTTCATAAAAATAAAAACAATATTTTTGATCGCGATCTTAATAGAAAGATGGGACCAGTGGCCATCCAAATTTTTGTGGAACGCACTGATCGCAGCCATTTTGTGTCAGGTTATAGAATAAAATTGTCAAAACTCTTTTTTCTCAACTAACCCAAATTTGTTGTTTTGACTTATTACAGTTTTATCTTTTGAGTGTGCTTAATTTTCAACTTTATAGATTACTTTTTGACCCAAAAATCTTAAAAATGAATGTTTAAATATAATTTTTGCTAAAAAATTAATTAAAGATTATTGAATCCAGCTGTTATTTCGTATATTTTGGTATAGATGGCGCCTTGACCTTTAACCTAGCTTGTTCTTGCCTATTATGTTTGGACAGTAGTTTAAATAATTTTTCGTTAATTGATGTTCTAATTTACAAAACTGGACCGAATTGGGCAAAAAACTAAATTCTAATGTTTTTAAATACTTTTTTAAAATAATATTTTTTATTTTTCATTTTATTTTATTAAGCAGTCAACAGGCTTGCGTACAATAGCAGATTACAATATTTTTAAAAAAATACAAAATTATGTGCCTAAGGCATACTTAGAGTCCAAAAATACCTATGACCTGTACGCATAAACCATAAAGAAATAAGAAAATAAGAACCCACAAGAAATAATTTAGTATGAAAACTATTAAAACCTAATATATCTATACCTCGCAACTCATTATTTATTATGCTACACATTTTATATAACAAACTATTTTGAACAAGATTAGTCTTGGCTTTAGAAAGCTCAAGCGCAAAATTATTTCTTATAAAATATATAGGTACATAAAATTTTAGTTGATTCAGAAGTTGGGGGCAATCTATTTTAAACCAAACAATGAAATTTTTCTTCTTCTCTCAAGTGTCTTAAAACTAATGAGTTCGTTAGTTAAAATAACATACGGGACATCAAAGTAGTAAAAATAAAATTTATTGTAGTAAAAGAATCTCAAAAACTTCTTTTGTATCTTTTCTATGTCATTCTTGTATGCTTCAAAAAAAGGACTTCATATAATTGAAGAATCTTCTAAATTGTTTCTAACATATGCATTGTATAAGAGATCTAAAGTTTCTCTATTTTGAAAATCACACGATTTTCGAATGTAATGTGCTTGTCAAACTTTAGCTCAGGATCAAAAATTACTCCAAGATCCTTCATTTCTGATTTTCTTTCCAGTATGAACCCATTCATTTTGTACTGATATATGATTGAATTCGTTTTTCTGGTAAAAGTCATAACGTAACAGTTTTTGATATTAAAATTTAACTTATTTGTTTCTGACTATTTGACAATTTTATTTAAATCATTTTGCAGCAGGTCGCAATCTTCCTGACACTCTATCTTTCTATATGACTTGCATTCATCTGCAAAAAGTAGGCTAAGTGAATTTTTTGTCATGTCAGTAATAAGAATATCGATAAAAAGAGGAGCGACGTTCGAACCCTGTGGTATTCCGGAATATAATGGAAAGAGCTTTGATGGGGCGCCCATGTAAACTACATATTGTTTTCGATAGCTTAAGTATGATATCGATAAGTTAAGAAGTTCCTCTGAAAGTCCAAACCATGAGAGCTTTTGCTGACGAACATCATGGCTTTCCCGATCAAATGCTTTAGCAAAATCTGTGTATACTGGAATATTACTGTCCAAATCAGAATTAATGTATTGTGCGAAACAAGCCAAATTTGTGACAGTAGATCGTTTTGTTATAAAGCCATGCTGTTCTTCTGCAATTGCCGGCTTAATGTGATTGTAAATCTTACTATGTAATATTGGCTCAAAGATTTTATTGGGAGCACATATTAAAGCTACAGGGCGGTATTCTTTTATATCATTATGTTTTGAACTTTTCGGTATTGGACAAGCTTTTGATATTTTCCAAGTATCTGAATATATTTCTGTTTTTAATATGTAAATATATTATTCCATGACGGATGAACCAACCAATGTGTTTTCCGTGCCCACTATCAAAATGGCTGCTATCGGGTTTGGACCATTCGGGCATGTTGAACTTGGATGGACATAATATGGATATTCTGCCTAGGATAGAAAGGATCTTGAAGTATTGTTTACCATCAAAAAACGTAAACCCGAATATTTTGGGCACAATTTAACAAACGACAAATATGATGATTAATTAAATAATATAAGAAAAATGTAACGCAACAGAGGTCTACATCGCACACGAATACAAAAACGACCCTTCTCAGAAAATCAGCAGACAAGGTACAAATAAGGTTAAAGATATACCGTGTTCAAATAAAGCATTGTACTTAAACAATAGAGCAATTCCATAGTAACGGATGTCACATCGTACTACAACAAAATTATATTACGTGTGAATCCGGACCCTTCAACCAAATAATTTTATCACACTATATTGACTTGAAACCACTGTAACTGAAGCGACATTTGTTTTCAGTGTAGTGGGCTTGAGTAACAGCAAAGTCTACCACATCTTTTTATTGTTGATTTTTGGGGAGAATTTAATCTTTACGAGTCGATATTGAATGGCTGTGGGGTGGAAGGTGCTTGATCCATACACAACCATCGGATTGTTCTAGTCTTATAGGTATTCAAACAAAAGAAAATTACCAGAATATTAAACATGTTACGCGCTTATCAAAATACAATTAAGACTCCAAAATTTGTTTTTTTGAAGCTACGTTTTGGTACGATCTTTAGGAATGAGCAGTTATTTTTATGCAAGTCTTTTCTTACCGTGCAAAAAACCCAAGAGAGCAACCCACATAAAAAATAATCCGCATAAACCAGCCACAAGTTGCGAATCCTTTTCTTGGAGGCTTTCAGACTTCTCAATAGTTCTAAAGGTATGAGCACAATAAGTGGTAAAAGTAATGATATAATAACGATATCAAAGTTTCCCACTGTATCTCCTTGATGCTTGTAAGAAATTGATGGATCTTTACAAAAAAATCCGGTTTTTGGTATGATAATGTACCCCTTATTAAATGGAAAACACGCTGCAAACACTAAAAGAAAAAAATACTTATATTAATGTTTAAATTAAATACTTAATTACACTCAACAAAAAAGTTATACAAGAAGTGTTACTTGGTTCATTTTGTACTTTTTTAAGTTTACAATCATCAACATAATAAATACAGGAGATAAGTTAAACCAAAAAATTTGCTTCTTCTTGTAACAACACAAATAAATCAAGTCAAGTAACTTTTTCGTTTTTTGATTGATAAGTACTATTTTAGTAAAACAGTAACTACCCAAAATATATCTTAAGTAATATCTGGAGTTACGAAAAAAGGATCAGAAATTTTTAATATTGACATAATAGCCCATATATTAGAATCTTGTAAGATCGATATATCAAACTTTTAACTAGCTCCAATAAATATTAAAGGCTATATTAAATTAAAGCGAGGATTATTGCCCCTCCCTCCTTATGTAGAACTTCTTACTGATTATAATCTATATGTAGCCCGGGAATATTTTTTCTAGTGCAATATGATTATAGTAATATGTTTTTGGTTACGCGAAAATCTTTTTAAATTTGATAATCATATACTGCAGACCTTACTTACAAACTATGCCACTAACAATATTTAATATAACGGGAGTCCAAGATGAATTTGAAATAGTTTTCTTACAAACAGGATCTTGATTAAGTCCTATATCAATCTTTTTTAAGTTTAACAAACATGTTGGTTCCTAAAAATAATGAAGAAAAGAAATCTCAATGCAGTTTTAAAATTTTTGCCGTACTTACAGAATTTGGTAGTCTATTAGTACTCATTTTATAAACGTAGTAAAAATAAACCAAAAAATGAGAATTATTTCCATTTTTAATATTTAAGGTCCCCCTTAAAAAAAACGCATTAAAAGCGTTATCTAGCAAATGTTTAAGTTTACAAACATAGATGCCAAAAAAAGGTAAATGGCAAACCTACAGGGTGTGTATAGCATTTTTAAAGATGCGTGATAATGGTCGCATTTGTTTAATTTTATTTATGGAAAGTTTGTATGCAATACTTTATATACTTAGGTATTGTTTATTTTTTATTTTTTTTTATTTTTTTCTCCGCACGAATATCAATATGGCGGATGACATTTTTTTAATTTTGCGTATTTTTATTCTTTGCGGTGTTTAAGGTCACTACATGCAATTTTTGACTCAAACGTAAAAAATTAAAATGTCGTAATATGTACACTCTATTCCAAATTGCGGCGGACCACTTTTTTGACACTGACAATGACAGTTCCATTTAGCTTCTGTGTTTAACTGTCATAGTAAAATTGGTCCGGAGAATTTGGAATGAGGTGTAAGTCTGGTGACTAACTTTCTAACCAAAACTGCTACGGATATGCAGTTTCCAGGGTTGACTTTAACTTAATATTTTCTTATTTGAGAAAAAAAATAATAATTTGGTGGGGAGTCATTTGGAGCATAATATAATAATATCTTTGAAAATTCATAACTTTTAAACCGAAGCTGAAGTTTCAGATTTATATTGTTTTATAATTTTGGAAGGAAAAATAATTTGATGGGATTTGGTGGAAAGGGTGAGAGGGTGTTGATATATCTCTAAATTCATAACTTTTGAATCAAAGCCGCTCGCTATAAATATTTCGATTCAAGATTTACCTTCAACAAAATATTTAAGGATAGTTAAGAGAATAAAAGTGGGGAAAAAAAAATAGTTTTGGGGGGTGGTTGATATATGTGAAAATTCATAAGTTTTGATCCAAAGCTGCAGTTTTATAAATTTAAGTTTGGTGAGGGTGTTGATATAAATTCATAAGGACTAAGGCTGCTACGAATATGCAGTTTTTAGATATAAAATAACCAAATGAAACAGACTTCTAAGGATCGTGCTACTCTTGCGGCTATATGCTTAATGCCCCCTAAAAATGCGTGCGACCACCATGCCTATGCCTCAAACATTATTTGAGCTTCATTCATTTGAGATTGCATAACCAGCCCCTTCTATGATGTAGAATTCGCACTATTTACGTTTATGTATTCGATCAACTGTATTACGATAAGAATAACAAAATGTCCAAAAAAAATATTTAAAAACTCTCCATTATATCATATGTCGAAGGATCTAGGGAGAAACAAAAAACTAAACGTCAAACTGAAAATTCTGGTTGACAGTTGACGTCAAACAATGTGTATAAATTTCGGGTGGAAAACCTATATTTACAAGATTATATTTTTAAAAACTAACATACAAATCTAAAACTAAACTTACAATCTAAACTAAGCAAAAATGTCTATTTGAGAAATGTCTGTATTGAAAAATTTCTGTACTGAATATTGACAGAAAAATGTGGGGCCAAAAATACCCTTACAAGCTAGATAGCGCCGGAAGTGGATAAAAATTTGTTTTTTTTCTTATATAATATTTTTGGGGCCCCTCTTGGATGGGTGGCTTACGTCTTATTGATACATTTTTAACATTATACATATTAATTTTTAAAAAATGGAGGGAAAATTTAGCGCCCTAATAAATTTACAGAAAAGATTTGTGGCGTAGAGGGCAAAGGGTGCCTTTTTTTGATGTAGATTGCAAAACCAAAATAATTTCGCTGCCGGAAATAATTTTTTACTTTGCTGCCAGTTTGCCCAAGTATTTTTTTTGCTTTAAATTTAGGGCTCTTTCGCAAACGTAAGACCTTTCATAATACACACTTATTTATAAAAATATTACACAGCAGCCTACCAACGATGTAGTGAAAATATCGCTTTTTTGGTAAGATCACTGATTTTGTCAATTAAAGTAGTCTATTTCGTGAGTTTCGGCTGAATAGTAGAAACGGGAATCCGGCAAAAAATTACTTACAATCTTTTAGAGCAAGAGTTCAAGGTATAGGTAACCCCAACCATTTTCACATACAGACCGCTTCAAGCTACTGCGAACATAGGGCGGAAGAAGTCTAATTTGCCAGTGTACGTACATGCAGAGACACCGCACGCCTATCAGTGAAGCAACCAATACTCAGGTTTGCGATCACCACTTGCATGACTTTCCTTTGGTATTTAGTACGCCTCCAACCACGGTGCTGTGTGGAGTGTGGTCAATGAAACCGGAATTTGGTCAATAAATACGCAAATTCTTATAACGTAATTTTCTTATTTTTTGTCACTGATAAATAAGAGCGTTTTATTGTCAACTGCTCAGATTTATCAGTGACGACGTGTTACAATGAAAATAATAAGGAGAAACAAAATAAAAGCAAGTTCTCAAAATAAAATAATACATTCTAAAATCCAAAAAGATTCTCCCAGACAAAAAAAAAATTAAAGCAAATGTTCGAAAAGTCCTCCTTGCTCGGCTAGACAATATCCGAGCCTACTATAAAAACCCCTTCTAACGTTTCCAAGCATGTTAGGGGTGATAATTTGAAAACCTTCTTCAAAAACAGATAGAAGTTATTAGGAGCAAGATCGGGAGATCGAGCTGGCCATAAAATAGTTCCCCGTGTACTTATAACCCGAATAGGAAATACATTATCAAGATATTCCCTAACAAGACCAACATTGTGAGCGGAACAACCATCTTGTTGAAACCATGTTTCACCAAATCTTACACCTAACAACTGCCTAGCAGTTGGAATAATGTGCTGCTGCAGTAGATCCAAGTATCTAGGACCATTCAAATTGCAATTGCCGTTAATAAAAAATGGCCCAATTACGTGTTCCCCTATAATACCCTCCCCCCCAAACATTTAGTTTTTGGGGATACTGTGTTCTTACGTCAAAATACAAATGCAAATTTTCCCTCGACCAATATCGAACGTGTGTTGGGTTATGACGATTTGACCATTTGACCACCTGCACTTTTTCGGCAACTATTATTTCAATTAATAACTTACCCAACTGTTTCTCGAGCAAGGCAGAAATAGAACAAAATAATAAAAACAAAATGAATTTCCAAAAGATAACACTGCAGCGTGCTTCGCATCCACCTCGGTCGTACGGCACGGAGAGTAAATTGGACTTGATTCCCCCTATGTTCGCAGTAGCTTGAAGCGGTCTGTATATGATGTAGTAGTACCCCCAGAACAAAAATCAACTGATGTGCCGGACCTCATTCATGGATAAGGGTTCGGCACACCACTCTAAAAATGCCCATGAATGAGGTCCGGCACACCAGGTGATTTTTGGTCTGGTGGTACTACTACATCATATATGTGAAAATGGTGGGTTGGGTTGGATTGGTGTGCATCCATCATAATTTTTACTGCGAACGCTTGTACTATTTTGCGGATTGCTATAATTATAATTGAAATTATAGATGACTTAGTGGCCTTAGAAACACGTCTTTTTGATTTTTGGTTGGTCATGTCACTTTTTGAAAACCGTATCATAGCTATGACAAAATAGAGTACACAAATGGCCTGTAATGGTATGATGTGTAGAGACTATTATTCTATCCATTATTTAAAAAATTATATTTGTTTTATTAAAGGCTTAAAAACGGGAAAAACTTAGTATTTCGCACTCCATATTGTAAGATAAATTATAGAATAGTTACTACTCCTTGTAAACTCAATGCGTATTTTATAATGGTAAATCAGTAATAAATAATTTAAATTGAAAAAACTTAATCTTTATTTACGACTTTAAAAATGAAAAAATACTTTTATACCGAAAACGTTAACAAAAAAGTTAAAACTATTACACTGCATAAAAATTTAATTTTTGTAAGAAAAAAGTATAAAAGTTAATATAAAAAAGCCTTAAAACTACAGTAAATGAAAGGGGAAAAGCGAAAAGTAATAATAAATTAATCCTTTTTCTTATTACCGTTGTAAGACGGGATCCTTTCCACTTATTTAGACTCTTTAATTTTTAGTCTAAAGATAAATAATACAAACACTACGAAGGCTTGACTTTCCGCTTTTTTTATTTTATATTTTTGTCCATTTCTTTTCATTTTAAAACTATAACCTAGAAATTATATTTTTACCCGAACTAGAACTCGTTCGGAAATTACTAGTTATCATTCCCTTATCAGATTTCCTATCGAATTTTTTATAAACAATGCTGAGGGAGTAAATCCCACAAAAAATACCAACTGCGACACCACCTAGGACATCCCAATAATGATGTCGCCTGTCTGTAATTCTGGTTAGGGAGCAGAACAAAGTCCACGCCCAAGCTGCCAACAGAAACACGCATTTTAATCCTTCGCCTAATTTCCTAGTCGGGAATCTGGTCTCCACTATATACTAAAATGAGAAAAACAAGTTGTTACAGTTTTTATAAGACTTTAGCAACGATCCCTAGATTTCGTTAAAAAATTTGTTTTTTTTTAAATTTTTTTTATTTTAAAGACACGGACGGGTGAGGTCAAAACACTGGCTCTTGATTTAGGAGGAAAAATATAGAAACCTTGAATGATATATTCTTAAAATACACAGTTTTAGCTCGGGAGTTATTATAATGACATTTTTTGTATGTAGCTTTTTATAAATTACACGTTTGTTTCCACAGTCCATAAAATTTACATCTTTATAAGGTCCAAAAATTCAAAAGCCACAGCATAAGGTTACCTTATTTAGTTTCTCAGATATTTGCTTTTCAAGAATAAAATTTTTAAAAATTGATTATTTCAAATTAATTATGTTAACTAAATTCTTTGCTCGCCTTCTATCATTGTTTAATATATTAAACAACGCTTCTATTTCTAGTCACGTTCTAAAAGCAAAGTTTTTGTAAAAAAATTAAAAAGTGTTTTTTTTTTGGTCTAAAATAGTATTAACAGAATTGGTCGTTTCTTAGAATCAATTGTATTTAACAAAACATGTATCAGTAGAATTTTAATTTTCATTCATTATTAAAATTCAAATTAAGAAGAAATGTACTCAGAAATTTATACCATTATTCAATACTAGCAGCTTGTCTACTGAGTTGGTAGCAACGGAAATACCAAAAAAATAAAATAATGTAGGAGAGCAAAAAAGCCTTGTTTCAGATTCCAGACTCTATTTCCGTTAGTTTAGGACCCCACAACCCGTATTTTGAAGAAGATACCTCTTACCCCTCTTGCCCACCCTAAGCTATAACTTTTAAAAAAATTGAAAAAAAAAATTGTCTTAAATTTTAGTTTATTACCCCACAAACCATAATTTGACGAACATACCTCCAACCCCCTTAACCCAACCTAAATTATTACTTAAACAACACACTGTTTAAGATTCCAGACTCTATTTCCTTTGGTTTGATACACCACAACCCATATTTTGACGGAAATACCTCTAAGCCCTCTTCCCCCACCATAAATTATAACTTTTAAAGAATTTAAAAAAAAACATTGTTTTAAATTTACTGTTTCAGACTCCAGAATAGTTTAATTTACCCATATAACTATGACGTACTAGACACTTAGCGCATCGGTATCGGTGTAACTAACGCATTCGAAGTAAAGTCAAAATCCACTACATTTTTTACTTGTTTATGCGATGTGTCGAACGATGTCCACTTTTCTGAAGGGTGCGATGACAGAACTGCTGATTGAAATCGTTGCGCACGTTCGTGGGTCCGTAACGTTACGTACATCCTTCCATACGCAATGAGTGGAATCAGCTGTTTTGTCATCGAACCCGTCAAAAAACGGGCATTGTTCGCAACATGGAATGAACAAGTCAAAAATGTAGTGTATTTTGACTTTGTTTCGAACGCATTAGGTATACCGATGCGTTGACAAATTTAGACATTAGAGACATAAAGCTATTTGTAATTCATCGCGGTATACGTATCCGCATCTAGCGAGAACCAAGCACATTAATTGGTCAGAAACTTGTACCACGTTCGAAAAGAGCAGATATATGCTAATCTAAAGTGTTCTTGAACGCGATAGGTGTTGAGATGCGTTAGGTATCGCGTATCGTTTCGGCACACGTATCGTATCTCAGCACCTATTGCGTTCAGAAACACTTTAAATTAGCATATATCTGCTCTTTTCGAACGTGCTACAAGTTTCTGACCAATCAATGTGCTTGGTTCTCGCTAGATGCGGATACGTGTACCGCGATGAGTTACAAATAGCTTTATGTCTCTATTTAAAGTAAATACTTCAACGCATCGGTATCAGTATACCTAACGCGTTCAAAACAAAGTCAAAAGACACTACATTTTGCACTTGTTTACGGTATGTTTCGATCGAGGCCTGCTTTTATGACGAATGCGATGGGAGAACGGCTGACTCTATTTGTTGCGTATGGAGGAATGTACGGACCTAACAATGTACGCAATGATTGCAATCAGCTGCTCAGGCCTCGCGTCCACCTTAAAAGTGGGTCACGTTCAAAACATGGCATAGACAAGTGAGATATGTAGCTTGTTTTCGCTTTGTTTTGAACGCGTTAGGTATAGCGATACCGATGAGTTGAAATATTTACTTTAAGTGTCTATTTTAAGTGTCTATTATCGCTACAGTTTTTTTTTAAATGCAAGGGCGGGGCCGTTAAAATATTATATAGTTATATAGGCTAAACTGTACTTTTTTTACTTGCTACGCTCGTTATTTAAAAGAACGTTGGTACTTGTAAAAAAACCATTGTAGCCGCTAATTGTAAAAACTACTATAACCCTATTTAAAACTATGATATATTATTTATGATAAACTATTTTGATATTTACCCAACAAAAAACAGTGGTAAACACTGACATGGCTCCATGCCCTGATGGAAAGCTTCTGCTTGAATCGAACATTTTCCGATCACCATATATTTGAAAGTTTTGACATTTAAAGGTTTCGATGTATGTTCCAGGGGTACAGTTATAAGCGGTATCTGGATTGCAAACTTCAAAAAAGTCTGGTCTTGGCTCCACTACCAATGCCTTAAGTGCTTCGCACAGAGTCATTACTAAGAGCATGCCTAAAAGGAAAAAAAACTTAAACACAGAATACACCCATAAATTTATAATTAACATATAATTAAACGAGGGTCGGTCAACTTTGCCCCCCCCCATACAGTTTCTGAAAAAATTTTACGCCATAATTTTGAACACCATAACTTAAACTTTACACACCTTTCTACGAGTAACTGTGGTCATCCCACCATATGAGGTTTTTTTGAAAACACTGCAATAGGGTTCTCTAAAAACGAGGATGCCCACCCCCAGATAATATTTTTTGAAAATTTTGGCCTCATTCAAAAAGTCTTATTTTCCACACCGTTTTTGAAATTTTGCACACTCCATGGGAACCCGGAATCGGGTTCTCGAGTAAATATGCTGCCCCCCTCCCAACCCAACTCAATTTAGACCTCCCAGATGATTTTTTTTAATTTTGGTATCATTCTGAAAGTCTCATTTTTTTAAATTTTGGACACCCTGCAATGGGGTTCTCCAGTAACGAAGCTGGGCTCCAGATAATATTTTTTGAAAATTTTGGTATTTGAAGGGTCTAAGTTTGCACACCTATTCTAAAATATTTTACACCCCATATAACGGATAAATATCAACTGGGGGAGGTGGCAGCTTCCTTACTCGAGAATCCTAGTGCAAGTTCCCATTGGGTGTGCAAAATTTCAAAATTGGTTTGCAAAATTGTGCAAAATCAGACCTTTCTAATAATGGCGAAATTTTCAAAAAATATCATCTGGGGGGGCAAATTTCGTTACTCGAGTACCCTATTGCGGGTTCCAAATGAGTGTTCAAAATTTCAAAATAGGTGTGCAAAATTAAATCTTTCGAATGGTACCAAAATTTTCAAAAAATATCATCTGGGGGTGCGAGCTTCGTTACTCGAGAACCCTATTGCGGGTTCCCATGGGGTGTGTAAGATTTCAAACTAGGTGTGCAAAATTGGACCTTTCATATCATACCAAAATTTTTAAAAAACCTTATATGGGGCTATGGTCAAGTTAGCCCCCCCCCATAGAAAAATGATAAACACCCCATATAACGGATACATATCAACTGGGGGTGGCAGCTTCCTTACTCGAGAACCCAAGTACTTCTCATTGGGTGTGCAAAATTTCAAAATTGTTTTGCCAAATTTCAAAATTGTTTTGCCAAATTTCAAAATTGTTTTGCAAAATTTCAAAATTGGTTTGCAAAATTTTGGCAAATTAAATCTTTCGAATGGTACCAAAATTTCCAAAAAATATCATATGGGGAGGCCAGCCACGTTACTCAAGAACCCTATTGCCGGTTCCCATGTGGTGTACAAGATTTCAAAATAGGTGTGCAAAATTGGACCTTTCGAACCATACTAAAATTTTCAAAAAACCATATATGGGGCTAGGGTCAAGGTAGCATCCCCACCATAGAAAAATGACCACAGTTACTCGTAGGAAAATGTGCAAAATTTAATTTATGGGATGCAAAATTGTGAAAAATGTGTGCAAAATTATGGCCTAAAAATTTTTCAGAAACCGTGTCTTGGGTAAAGGCAAGTTGACCGACCCATAAAATAAAGACAATATAAAATATTTATCAAAGTGAAGCTAACATTTGTGGTATGGTAAATTTCGTTACTTTTATGGCTATCTTTACCGTAAATAAAGAGGTAAAAAATAGTGCTTTTGATTCATTGTAAAATCTTTGCATTTGTATTTAATCCTTTCCCACACTACTACAATTCACATAAAAATAAAAATAAAATTTACCAAGTATTTGTAAAACTAAACAAACTCTCTAACCTTAAAATATCCCACCACAGATTCATACAAAGTTTGGTTGGTTGCCTTTTTAACGGTTAAGAGGGTCGCTATTGGACGCTAATTAGCGCCTGTGGTGACTTCTATTAAAGATAACAGGTAAGGTAAGGTAAAGGTAAGAGTAGCAGATTGGCCGAAAACCTAACCAAAATCACCTTATTAAGGGTGGTCCAAAAAACGGTTTTTTTTTACTGTCCATTGTATTAAATTTTTTTCCCGATTTTAAAAATTTTAAACATCTTGTAAAGCCAAGACTTCAAACTTTAAGAATGCGATGCCAAAATTGACAATTTAAAGAAATTCAAGATGGCGGACAATTTTAAGAAATAGGTATTTTTGGCCCCCACTGCAAATTTTGTATATGCGCCACTGGTGAAAAACCTAACTTTTGCGTATAGAGCTTTATTTTTCACAAAAATACTGTTGTATTATTTGTTAACATCAGGTAAGAAATAAGAAAGTTATGAATTGTTCAAATGAGTGAGTTTGGTGATCTAAACTCGGTCGGGCCAAAAAAATTGACGCACTCTTATAACTTTGGTATTTCTTACTCGATGTTAACAAGTGGTATATTTCTACACTCACGAAAGATAAAGCTCTAAACCCAAAAGTTAAGTTTTTCGCCAGCGGCGCACATAAAAAATTTGCAGACGGGTCAAATGTACCTCTTTGAATTTTAACAAACTGTTAATTTTGCCATCAAATTTTTAAATTTGGAAGTGGTGGCTTCTCAAAATAGTTAAAATTCTTGAAATCGGACTCAAACTTTTTAAGTTATGGTCAGTCAAAAGAGTCCTGTTTTTTTGACCACCCTTTCATATACATAGATATTTACAAGAAAAATTCATGGGCTTTTCTCCTCGTGGTGTTACCTACAGTCGCATAGCCAGAGGGGAGTTTTGAGGGTTAAACCCTTCCCCCAGGAGGTCCAACCCAATCTAAAATAAATTAATCATGATCAAGGGCCCCCACTTTTTTAACTCTTTCTCCGGTTTGTGACGTGTGTTTGGTGTGATATCTTAAATTTTAAAAACAACAATCTTAGTTTAATTCTAGGGAATTTTTCTCACCGGCATTCGAAACATGTAATAAATAGCATTTTGAGTAAAATTTTTTTTTGGCGCATTTATGATTTGGCAACAAATCTATATATATACCACCGCAACTCACCCCTTCGTGGCATCTAACCGAATCTACTTTCCCAAAAATATTTCACAATAAACCTAAGAGATCAAAGTTTTTAAAGAATTTTTTTTTGTCAAATTTTTGCCTGCGGCGCTATATCAATATTAAATATTGTTACAATTTTGTTTAATTTTAGATAATTTTTTCGTCAAAAAATATTTGAAACGCGTAAAAAATAGCTGTTTAGTGTAATTTTTTAAAAAATTTTGCCTTAATGGTTAATTTTAAAAAATCTGCAAATGATACTAGATGAGACTAGCTTTCAAAAATAAGTATTTTTGTTTAAGTCAAGTCAAACTGCCTCTCCCCTCTCCCTTCAGTTCAAGAGCTCAAGCAATAGGCACCTACCTTTTCATTAAATGATGAAGCCCCGCCCCCCAAAGTCGATATCTGGCTACGCCACTGTTACCTAACGACATGTGTCGGAGCTAGAAAACTTCGAACTCGAATCCTCAAAAATTACAGGATTTTGGAATCCGAATACTCGACACACTCGACTTGGGAATCGAACGCGTTTATGCTCTAAAATTCATTACTGAACCCAACTTTTTGGAATATATTTTCGTGGGGCCCCTAGGGAGTCTATGTGTTGAGTAGTTGTAAATTAACACAAAGCTTTACTTAACCACTTTGTTTGTATATTCGGGCACCACTTAATACACAAAATTCATAATTTTCGCCTTTTTTTAAAGTACATTAAAAACGTAATGTTCATAAACTTGACTTTCTGCCAATTTTTTTCTCGAAAAGGATGACATAAACGTTTAAAAATAAAAGGAACAAAAAAAAACAGATTATGACTATTATTTAGAACTTCTTGATCCGTCAAGATTGACGGGGTAAAAAAACCGGTCCGCAAGAGATTTGGAGCACAAATCGAGCACGGAGATCTCGGCGGGAGTGTGATCCGTTCTTAAATTGAACAGGTAAATCTTTTTTGGATTGATCTCGGATCGCTCGGGAGCGGTTTTTGTACGATGGAGGATTTATTGGTTGTCCACTGCTTTTCGGGAAAGGTTCGTAGTACTGACACCATACCATTTTCTAAGATTTTTAAGCCATGATATCCGTCTACGACCTGGACCTCTTCTGCCTTCAAATTTGCCTTTTATTATCAATTTTAAAAGTTTATATTTGTTATTTCTTAAAATATTGAAAAAATATTCTAGTTTTCGTTTTTTGATGGTAAATAAAACTTCAAGATCTTTATTTATTCCAAGCGAAACATCCACATTAGTTACTATGCCCATCCAAGATATGGCCTCAGTTAATATTCATGTGCTTCTATACCATAATATAAGATGCTAAAAAAATAACACCGAAGCGCACAAATTCAAAGAGTGGTATTAAGATCGTGACTACAAAACACTGATTTCATTTTGATTAAAGATGATTTGGCCTGTTCAATTCTTGCACGAACTGCTTGCAAGTTGTCCCAGTTCTCATTGAGGAGGCAACCCAAGTATTTGTATCCACGCGTTCAACTTGCTACCCATTTACTTCTAAAATGCCTCTGATATTCTTTTCCTGGGCTATGACCCGAATTGCGAACTTTTCGGAGCAATATGATTCAACAACTCTTGCAGGCCTTCCAGCGTGTCTGCTATTATGACAGTGTTGTCGTTTATGATCAGACCCTCTTCGCAGTTATATAGTGCATTCTCTATTTGTTACTATACATATTAAACAACAGCGGAGACAAAATACAGCCTTGGCTCATACCTCTTCTTATTTGGATTTCTTCGGACAGTTGGTCATCAACCTTTATTTGAGCAGTTTGATTGCAGTATAGATTAAACCTCGTTCATCTAGACCAACTTCTTTTAGCGATTCTATGAGCTTTTCCTGTTGGACTCGCTCAAACGCTTTCTCATAATCTATGAAACAGGCATACACTGGCACCGAAACATCCCTAGACCTCTGAACTAAGACTTGAATGCCAAACAGTACCTCTCTTGTCCCGAACCCACCACGAAATTCAAACTGCGTGTCGCCCATAAAGGATTCGCATTTTCCATAAATTCTTTTATGGATAATCTTTAAACATATTTTTAGCATATAGCTCATTAGGCTGATTAGGTGGTAATCACTACACTTCTTTGCTGAATGTAAAACTCCAGATCCATCTTTACAATTGTTATTAACCAACTTAACTTCTAAAATGAAACTTAGTAAACTTTACGGTAAATTAGAAGCTTAGAAGAACGTATTTTAATCTCATCAGTGTGGCACAAGACAGGTTAGTTTGATGAAGTTGTATAAACAACAAAGCTAAAAAAAGTCATGTTGCTTTCTCACCTTGTGAATAAGATAGTTATCAGGGCTAGAAAACTCCGTCACCATATCGGGCTTTGGTGAGTTTGTCCCCAAAATTTTCGATGTTACATGTGATTTACATTTTGGATCAAGTTAAAACTGGCTTGTAGTATTTACTTGAGTCCATTGTAATGTTTATTTAGATATTTTTACCCGCTTTATCAAATATGCAACAATTAAGAAGTAAAATCAGGCTCGACAAAACCTACCTACCCTTAAGATATTCCTTATAAAACACTACTATCTCTCGAATTCCTCTTTTGGTGAAGTTCTTATTGAGAAACCATATCGAGACTAAATACACAACTGGCATCACCACTATGCATCCACTCATAAGAATCCAGAAGGATATTGTGTCTGTTTGTCGTTTATATGAAAGCGATGGATCCATACAGGTGAAACCTGATGATATATTAAAGCCATAGCCATAGAATTCTACCATGACGAAGAATATGACAACTAAAATAAAGAAAGAAAAAATAATAACTATCCAACACATTGCTGTCAGTTTGGAAAATAAATTAAAATTGTTATACCTATATTAATACATTTATGCTCATATCCATCAACGAAACGTTAGTTACTAATCGATGTTTAGAATGTGGTGTTTACGTTTGCTACGTTTATACCGGGGGTTAACTGCCCGGATTATGATCAATTTTGCCTTAATCTACGGTATAAATGCTTGTTGCTATGTAAGATAATCCCAACACAACAATTTTTTAGGATTGACTTTTATCTTTCGACTTTAAGCACATATCATATACGGTTATATCGGATTTATTGGCTATCTGAAGCTAGTAGTGACAGCTAGTCTCGTCCAGCTGATATTTTTTAAAGTTATAAGTAGTGTTTTTTTAAATTTCTGTTTTAAATAAAACTAAAAATAAATCCAAATTCACGGCATAAACGCTTGTCTGTAATTAAAACTTTTTTTGCCAAAATTCATTTCAAATTTCGATTAGTGTTAATCATTAGTCGGAAAATTGGTGGATATGGACAATCATCCCCGATTTTAAAGTGTAAAATTCTATTTTTACACTCTAGAAAGTATGTACCAATAAAAAATTAAATTCTAAATATATTTGACGACAGTCTGTATATTTTATCTACCATTTGTACTCGTCAAGCTTTTTTCATAAAATTTTAAACGTCTTCTACTTAGGGTAGTGGAATTTCTATCAAGACGTCAGATAGTTAAGTAAGTTTTTTTACGAGATTATTTTTTAAGGTTCGGTAAATACCAATTACAATGTTGTGGTAATTTAGGCAGTGATTTTTGGCGTAATTTTTTCCATAGTTAAATGTGAAATGCCCAAAAATTGTCATTTTTTTAAAATACAATTAAGGCCACAAAAACGGAATAGTTTTGACAACACTGCCTTGCAATTTTTTTGAAAGATTAACAATAGGTGGCATCGATAATACCATTTCGAGTGAGATCGTGCAGTGTTCAGAACACGGTACGAACACCATATGTAAGAAAAGTATAACTTATTAGGAACGTAACCATTTATTAATGCTCCTTTAAAAGGTTTTGATGCTCGGCTTCATGCTTCATGGATTGCAATGTCTCGAAATTAAAAAGAATCAAAAGAAAATCATTATTCATCATCACTTGACATGTATTAATTTATTGTCCGAATGTTCCATTAGACAAGTGGTCGGGGGCTATGCGGAACCTGAATTCCAATACTCTAATCGAACTCACTTCAGTTTCCTTGGGCCTACTTAATTACGTGACCTTGGCGTTTCAGAATTCCGGCAGAATATTGCTTACACAGAAAAAAAAAACATAACTTGTTGTTATCAGATTTTTCAAAATTTGGTGTATTTTTTTCAAAAAATAAAAAAATCCAAAAATTGCTGTTACTGATTTCTGTATTATCGACGAGGCTAAATAAAAGGCCAGGTAAGATTTTTGACTAGCAAAAAACTGTCTGGATACGGTTTCAACAGATTCCGTTTTATCGTTTCCGATATTCTGCCCGGTAAAGATTGGCCAAAAAACAGCAAAGCAGTTAATTACATTTAATACTTACATGCGATAACTAACAACAAATTCAAAACATTTTGAAAACTACATAAATTGGAATCATTTTTTTGATTTGAGCATGAGGAAACGTATGCAACTTGCAGAATGGTTGTTCCCTCAGGTCCTAATTCAGGTACATTTGTTAATGGTGAAGTATTCTAGAAAAAAAAAACAAATATTTATTTTTAATATCCTATAAAATCGTTACATTGCGTTTCAGTACCTACTCCCGTTATTAGGTAGGGGAGAGCGTAGTAAGATAATGAACGGGACAAGTTAACGAATTTTTAAAACGAAAATTATAAATGGCAGTTTATTTCTACACCATAAGAACCCTTTAAAGTTTTATAAGTTGAAGATAGATGGCTTTTGTAGGAATACTTATAGTGCAATGGCCCATAACCCATAATCAGAGTAGTCGCTTTTGTAATAGTGGTAATAGTTAATTTTTTATTATGTTTTTAATGTAATTAAATTTGTTGTAGTGAGGGGCAAGTTGATAGGGGCAAGTTGATGAGGGCAAGATGACGAATAAGAGCTTGAAAATAAGAAACTTAAAAAAAAATTACCAAGAAAATAAAAAGAAAACGCATGGTCAAGTCTTAAAAGTAAAAACGAAATTAATTTAACGATATGACTACACCAGGAAAAGAAGTTAATAATAAAAATATTTTCTTTGATCTTACAATTACAGGTAGGTATTCTTTTATTCATAACCGAGTTTGTGTATTTTCTAGAGAGCTTTATTTCTTAACATCTTGCCACGCTGTCCCCTCCTTAGCTTGTTTTAAGTTTTTGCACGCGTCCAATAGGTAGCTACCAAAGTAGATAAGACCTATATTTTTTTGAATGTGTTAAGTTTTTGACTTGTTATGGATGCGTCCATGATTTAGAAACGTTTTAAAGGAAATTCTAAAGAATACCTTCCTTTATTTGCGACCACAATCCTGGGGACCCTAGGTCTGAGTTGGCGACGGATTACTGATTGAATATTTATTATTTTCTTTATTTGGTTACGGTTTTGTATCGTGTCCCTAATAGGTATATTGAAACCCACAGCATTTTTTCGTTAAAAAAAAACAGGAAAAATAAGTGCTGGTGCTATTTTTTACGTTAGTTTTGCTTTGTAAAACAGTTTTTCAGTTTGCGCTATTCTACGACATAACTAAACCAATTCTTACGCAGTTTTACTTCATCCACGGTCCGTAGAATAGATACGGTCCAGTAATTTTGCCCCACTCTTTGACCTGATGACGACACAAAGATAGCAGCTGATTTTTGTCGGCCATTTAAAAACTGTAAGAAGGCTTGACAAATTAAATTAAATTTTCGGATTTTTTTTTTGTTTATATGATTTTTTGCTTTTATCTTGTATTATAACTCTTAGTGAACAAGTAAACAAATTTATTTTTGGCCTGCATGCGTTGATCTTGCAGAAAATAGAAATTAAGATTAATAGTTGGTAATCGATTCACCACACGTTGCGAAATTGACCAATAAGGTGCAGGAAACGATGTAGCATCTGTGTCGAGTGGTTGACCGCACCTGGGGTTTGAGCCCCAGAAACCTCTACTGGATGTACACGGCAGTACTAAGACCAAGGATACAGTACGGATCCATAGTCTGGTGGCCAGCAGTGGAGAAGGTCACTACTACCCTCAAGCTTAGGAGCCTACAGGGAACCATATGCAGAGGGATAACCGGCGCTATGAGGACGGCACCTATACAGGTACTCGAAACTATTCTGGGACAGCCGCCGCTTCCGATCTGGATCAGAAAAGAAGCGATGGCGACCCACCTCTGGCTGAGAGATACAGGTCAATAAAGAGAAAGAGGAGAAGCTGCAGGGCATCTTAGGATTGTCCAAATCGCCGAGTGAGAAATTCCAATGACAGCGATCAAAACACAAAGACCAAAAAACCCCTGGAGATTCAACAAGAGGTACAAAGTAGTCATCCCAGACAGGGAACTATGGCAGAGTGAAAACCTTCGCGAACAGTTCGAGGAGAACGCTGTGATTTGCTACACCAATGGATCCAAACTGTCGGAGAAGCAAACCACAGGCTCGGGGGTTTACGAAGAAGACCAGGAGGTTTGAAAGAGCTACCCGCTCAGAGAGCAAACCACGGTCTTTCAGGCAGAGGTGTATGCAATAATAATGGCTGCAACCATGAAGGAAATAAAGAACTGTACCGTGGAGCATGTTTATATTTGTTCCGACAGTCAATCGGCCCTAAAGGCACTAAGGGCGCCCAAGATCAACAATACTCTGGTGGAGGAATGTGCGGATGCACTAGAATCCTTAGGAGAGGACAAACAAGTGACACTTATGTGGGTACCGGGACATATGGGGGTGCCGGGGAACGAGAAGGCCGACGACCACGAGGCAATTGCAAAGTCGACTCAATAAATGGGCCAACGATGCCATAGCGACCGCTTGGAGAGGAGGAACAGGATGCAGACAGACCAGGGACTTCGTGAAGGGCCCGGATGTAGCCAGACAAAAATGACTTCTGGGAAGATCACGAAGGGACGCTGGTCTGCTGACAGGAATCATAACAGGACACAACCGACTAAGGAAGCACTCGACCTGCCGTGCCTGCGGGCGGGCAGAAGAGACATCTCGGCATGTTATAGCGAACTGCGAGGCAACCAGAGGACGAGATACCAGGTATTCGGTTCCCCAACCCTGGATGAGGAGGACCTGCACACGCTCAAATGAGATAAAATACTGGACTTTGCAAAAAGAACAGTTAAACCAGAAGAGCAGACTGCCAGACCAGTGGTGCAGGCGGCGGATTAGGAGCAAGCTCGGGGTAAGGCAGAAAGGGCCCAGGCTTCGTGCCGCCCCTTCTCTACTACTACTGGTAATCGATTCCGTCGACAAACCCATCGAATGAGTTGGAGTTAGTTCGAACTCGTCGTTCAGAAGTTAGGTTATGTAGTTGTTATTTTTCCTATTTTGGAAGTTATTTTTTTGTATTTGTGTTTTGGCAGGGATTTTGGGAGAGTGATTATTTCATTATTCTAGGCGCCAGATTTGTAGTAAATACTATAGGCAAAAAATCTGATTGTAAATTTAAAACTATAATTAAGGTACCTTGTTTTTTTGTTTTTTCATTGATGATGGAGCCTTTTCACTAAAAAAATGCATAACTGCAGCTACCTACGACAAAAATAATGTAAATGATATCGTTGGGTACTTAATTCGGACCAAATAAAAAAAGAAATGATGAATAAAGACAATTTTTATTACAAAAACTTCTGCAAAAATAACATAACCCCAAATTTCAACAACAAAAATCAATAACTAGACTAGTTTATTCAAGGGACCGTGGCTCACTTCTATTTCCTTCCTTGTCGAAAAAAGTGAGAAGACAAACCCACAGATAACAAAACGGTTAGGATACGCTAGCTGCGTTGGTAGGTGATCCGTGGTACGAATACTGCAATTGTGGTCGTAGAGATAGGTGAGACGTAGTCGCTGTTGTATAACGCATCCGTTCTGAGTATGCGCTATCAGATACGATAATGACTAAGCACTCTTTATTTGTGCAACTTTGTGTCTGGTAAGTTTCATTGCTTTACGGAATTTCAAGTTTCTGCTTAGGTGTGGCTTGTGCAGTCAAAATTTGTGGTTTTTTAATAAGTGCATTAAAAGTCAAGGTTATACAAAATATATGAAACTAAGAATAAATAACCGTAGCAAACCAGGAAAGAAGGGATCAAGAGAAGGTCTCAAAATATCGATAAAAAAGAAACGAAAACATTATATAGAAAAAGATGTATTTGAAATGTTTATCTTAAAGCGATTATTACATAAATTATATTTTGCTGAATTTATGACGCTGGATATTAATACTAGAGATATAGTAGATCAAATAGTCTACAAAAAATCAAATTAGATCACCTTGTTAATAAAATTATAAAACAAATACCAAAACTGAAAACGTAACATTGACAGTTCAGACAAATTAAGTTCGTCAAAATTGTCAGAAAAATAATGTACTTTATTAAAAAAAGCTTTTAAATATAATCATAATACTAACAACAATTCTTCTCGAAATTATGAAATATTAGGTATAGAAACAGAATTAGCTATTAGGGAGATTTTGGTCAGGCAGTTTAACGGCAAATTTCGTTACTCTTATGGTCACCGTTACCGTAAATGAAGGTAACTTCAAGAGGTTAAAAATAGAGCTTTTGAACGTAGTCAATGGTTTGGCGGTAAAGATAACCTTTCTTTTTTTATTGACTTTTGTTGTTTTTTCCTCAAGTCTTTTTTTTATTTGCTTTTCTAACCATATCATGGAGGAAAATATTAGTTAAGTGATAGGACACCCCAACATAAATTTAGTCAGGCAAATGATTTTGCAAGATATCTTTGGTAGAGTGATAGAAGAAATCGAGCCTCTGCAAACTTATTTGTACTTACTCACCTGTTTACCAAAAAAAAACTGTAAAAAAACAGCCCACTATTACTATAAACACGGTTAACCAAAAATAAAATCCAAATACACAAAACTTTTGTAAAACAAAACAAACTTTTATAACCTAAAAATCTTCCACCACAGAATCACATCAAGTTTGGTTGATTGTCTTTTTAACCGTAAAGGTAGTCGCTATTCGACGGTAATTAGCGCCAGGTAACAGCCTGACAGAGCGCTACTGAGCCTGCCAAGAATAAAGGTAGAGGTAACAGACTGACAAAAAACCTGATCAATATCTCCCTATTAACAGTGTCTCACCCTCATTAACTGACCTTAATAAAAAAGTGATTACTTAAAATCATCAAATTTAAAAAAACAATTATAGCTATTTCACAAAATGAATATATTAGAAACACTCTAGATTTCTTAAATCCTATTCAGCATTTAGTTTTAGATAAGAATCCAACCGAGATATTAAAAAAAAACTGTAAAAGTCATTAAAAATTGTAAAAAAATATTTAACGAAAGAGGCCTTTGCCGACTAACATTAACAAACTTTCAATCACCCAAATTATGCTCTCATATTAAGTTTCACAAAAATAGTTATCCTATTAGACCAGTAGTATCTTCTTCTCCTACCTAACAAACTTTCTAAAAAATTTAATGACATCATTAATCAATACACTAATTTTACATCTAAATTTCGGATAAAAAAATCAACACTTCCATTAAATGCAAAATTAATTTCCGTTGACGTAACAAATTTGCTTCCAAGCATAGTAGTGTGAAGTCTGCGTCAAAAATTTCAGCTCCACTTTTTACCTAACCGATATCCGAATCAAGCTACGCGCTACGTGGCGCGCCAGTTTCGCCTTGGCTCTGATGGCAATAACCCAGTCAAATTGAACTGTTCCGGAACACGCATGGGAACCATCTTTGGTAATTTTGATGGGTACCCTCAACCTATGCCTTTTGGCAAAAGAGCATGGTGGGTAAACCATATTAGCCCAGTCAAATTGACATATAATTAAAATGGTCAAATTGCTTTTTATTTTTTTTAAACTGTTCCGGAACACGCATCGGAACCATTTTTGGTTCTTTTGATAGGCACCCTCAAAATATGTCTTTTGAAAAAAGGACATGGTGGGTAAACTATATTAGCCGAGTCAAATTGACATATAATTAAAAGGATAAAATTGGATTTTATTTTTTTTTTTGAAACTGTGCCGGGACACGCATCGGAACCATTTTTAGTTCTTTTGAAAGGTACCCCCAAACTAAGTCTTTTGTCAGAAAGGCATGGTGGGTAAACTATATTAGCCCTGTCAAATTAACATATAATTAAAATGGTCAAATTGGTTTTTTTTTTAAACTGTTCCGGGACAGGCATCAGAACCATCTTTGATTCTTTTGATGGATACTCCCAAACTAAGGCTTTTGGCAAAAGGGCATGGTGGGTAAACTATATTGGCCCTGTCAAATTGACATATAACTAGAATGTTCAAATTGGTTTTTATTTTTTATGAAACTGTTCCGGGACACGTATCGGAACCATCTTTGGCTCTTTTGATGGGTATCCCTAAACTAAGTCTTTTTACAAAAGGGCATGGTAGGTAAGCTCTATTAGCACAGTCAAATTGACATATAATTAAAATGTTCTAATTTGTTTTCATTTTTTAAAAATTGTTCCGGGACACGCATCGGAAACATTTTTTCTTTTGATAGGTACCCCCAAAATATGTCTTTTGGCAAAAGGACATGGTGGGTAAACTATATTAGCCCAGTCAAACTGACATATAATTAAAATGGTAAAATTGGTTTTTATTTTTTTTAAAAACTGTTCCGGGTCTTGTATCGGAACCATTTTTGGTTCTTTTGATAGGCACCCCCAAAATATGCCTTTTGGCAAAATGGCATGTTGAGTAAACTATATTAGCCCAGTCAAATTGACATATAATTAAAATGGTCAAATTGGATTTAATTTTTTTAGAAACTGTTCCGGGAAACGCATCGGAACCATTTTTGGTTCTTTTGATGGGTGCTCCCAAACTATGTCTTTTGGCAAAAGGGCATGGTGGGTAAACTATATTAGCCCAGTCAAATTGACATATAATTAGAATGGTGAAATTGCTTTTTATTTTTTTTTAAACTGTTCCGGGACACGCATCGGAACCGTTCTTGGTTCTTTTGATGGGTACCCCCAAACTAAGTCTTTTGGCAAAAGGGCATGGTGGGTAAACTATATTAGCACAACATATAATTAAAATGGTCAAATTGGCTTTTATTTTTTTTAAACTGTTCCGGGACACGCATCGGAACCATCTTTGGTTCTTTTGATGGGTGCCTCCAAACTATGTCTTTTGGCAAAAGGGTCTGGTAGGTAATCTATATTAGCCCAGTCAAACTGACATATAATTAAAATGGTAAAATTGGTTTTTATTTTTTTTTTATACAGTTTCGGGACACGCATCGGAACCAGTCTTGGTTCTTTTGATGGGTACCCTTAAAATGAGTCTTTTGCCAAAAGGGCCTGGTGGGTAAACTATACTAGCCCAGTCAAATTGACATATAATTAGAAAAGTGAAATTGTTTTTTTTTTTTTGAAACTGTTCCGAGACACGCATCGGAACTATTTTTGGTTCTTTTGATAGGAACCCCCAAAATATGTCTTTTGTGAAAAAGGCATGGTGGGTAAACTATATTAGCCCAGTCAAATTGACATATAATTAAAATTGTAAAATTGGTTTTTATTTTTTTTGATACAGTTCCAGGACACGCATCGGAACCGTTCTTGGTTCTTTTGATGGGTACCCCCAAACTAAGTCTTTTGGCAAAAAGGCATGGTGGGTAAAATATATTAGCTTTGTCAAATTGACATATAATTAAAATGGTCAAATTGGTTTTTATTTTTTTTGAAACTGTTCCGGGACACGCATCAAAACGATCTTTGGTTCTTTTGATGGGTACCTCCAAACTAAGTCTTTTGGCAAAAGGGCATGGTGGGTAAACTATATTATCCCTGTCAAATTGACATATAACTAGAATGTTCAAATTGGCTTTTATTTTTTATGAAACTGTTCCGGAACACGTATCGGAACCATCTTTGGCTCTTTTGATGGGTACCCCTAAACTAAGTCTTTTGACAAAACGGCATGGTACATAAGCTCTATTAGCACAGTCAAATTGACATATAATTAAAATGTTCAAATTTGTTTTCATTTTTTTAAAATTGTTCCGGGACACTCATCGGAAACATTTTTTCTTTTGATAGGCACCCCCAAAATATGTCTTTTGGCAAAAGGGCCTGGTGGGTAAACTATATTAACCCAGTCAAACTGACATATAATTAAAATGGTTAAATTGGTTTTTATTTTTTTTTAAACTGTTCCGGGACACGCATCGGAATCATCTTTGGTTCTTTTGATAGACACCCCCAAAATATGTCTTTTGTCAAAAGGGCATGGTGGGTAAACAACATTAGCCCAGTCAAATTGACATATAATTAAAATGGTCAAACTGAATTTTATTTTTTTTTTAAACTGTTCCGGGTCACGCATCGGAAACATTTAACATTTTTGGTTCTTTTGATAGGTACCCCAAAACTATGTCTTTTAGCAAAGAGGCTTGGTGCGTAAACTACATTAGCATTGGAATCATTTTTGGTTCTTTTAATAGGTACCCTCAAACTATGTCTTTCGGGAAAGGGCATGGTGAGTAAACTATATTAGGCCTGTCGAATTGACATAAAATGAAAATGGTCAAACTGATTTTTATTTTTTTCTGAAACTGTTCCGGGTGACGCATCGGAAACATTTAACATTTTTTGGTTCTTTTGATAGGTACCTGCAAACTATGTCTTTTGGCAAAAGGGCATTGTGGGTAAATCAGATTAGCCCAGTCAAATTGATATATAATTAAAATGGCAAAAATGTTTTTTTGAAACTGCTCCGGGTAACGCATCGGAACCATTTTTGATTCTTTTGATAGGCAACCCCAAATCTGGCTTCTGGCGAAAGGGCATGGTGGGTAAACTATATTAGCCCAGTCAAATTGACATATAATGAAAATGGTCAAATTGGTTTTTATTTTTTTTAAACTGGTTCCGATGTGTGTCCCGGAACAGTATCAAAAAAAAATATAAACCAATTTTACCATTTTAAATATATGTCAATTCGAATGGGCTGATATAGTTTACGCATCATGCCCTTTTGCCAAAAGACATAGTTTGGGGGTACCTATCGAAAGAACCGAAAATGGTTCCGATGCGTGTCTCGAAACAGTCTAAAAAAAAATAAAAAGCAATTTTACCATTTTAATTAAATGTCAATTTGACTGGGCTAATATAGCTTATCCATTATGCTTTTTTGCCAAAAGACATATTTGGGGGGGGGGGTGCCTATCGAAAGTACTAAAATGGTTTCGATGCGTGTCCCGAAACAGTTTCAAAAAAAAAAATAAAAACCTATTTTACCATTTTAATTAAATGTCAATTTGACTGGGCTAATATAGCTTACCCACCATGCCCTTTTGCTAAAAGACAAATTTGGGGGGTGCCTATCAAAAGAATTAAAAATGGTTCCGATGCGTGGCACGGAACAGTTTCAAAAAAATAAAAACCAATTTTTCCATTTTAATTAAATGTCAATTTGACTGCCCATGCCATGCCCTTTTGCTAAAAGACAAATTTGGGGGGTGCCTATCAAAAGAATTAAAAATGGTTCCCATGCCTGTCACGGAACAGTTTAAAAAAAAATAAAAAGCAATTTGACCATTTAAAATAAATTTCAATTTGACTGGGCTAATATAGCTTACCCACCATGCCCTTTTGCCAAAAGACATATTTGGGGGTGCCTATCAAAAGAACCAAAAACGGTTCCGGTGCGTGTCCCGGAACAGTTTCAAAAAAAAAATAAAAAACAATTTTACCATTTTAATTATTTGTCAATTTGACAGGGCTAATATAGTTTACCCACCATGCTCTTTTTGCCAAAATACATATTTTTGGGGGTGCCTATCAAAAGAACCAAAAATGTTTTCTATGCACGTCCCGGAATAGTTTCAAAAAAAATTAAATCCAATTTGACCATTTTAATTATATGTCAATTTGACTGGGCTAATATAGTTTACACACCGTGCCTCTTTGACAAAAGACTTAGTTTGAAGGTACCCATCAAAAGAACTAAAAATGGTTCCGATGCGTGGCCCGGAACAGTATCAAAAAAAATAAAAAACCAATTTTACCATTTTAATTATATCTCAATTTAACTGGGCTAATCTGACTTACCCACCGTGCCCTTTTGCCAAAAGACAAAGTTTGGGGGTACCTATTAAAAGAACCAAAAATGGTTCCGATGCGTGTCCCGGAAAAGTTTCATAAAAAGTTAAAACCAATTTGAACATTTTAGTTATATGTCAATTTAACACCATACCCTTTTGCCAAAAGACACATTTTGGGGTAGCCTATCAAAAGAGCCAAAAATGTTTCCGATGCGTGTCCCGTAACAGTTTCAAAAAAAAATAAAATCCAATTTGACCATTTTAATTATATGTCAATATGACTGTGCTAATATAGCTTACCCACCATGCCCTTTTTCCAAAAGACTTAGTTTGTGGGTACCCATCAAAAGAACCAAATATGATTTTGATGCGTGTTCCGGAACAGTTTCATAAAAAATTAAAACCAATTTGAACATTTTAGTTATGTGTTAATTTGTCTGGGTTAATATAGTTTACCCACGATGCCCGTTTGCCAAAAGACTTAGTTTGGGGGTAACCATCAAAAGAACCAAAAATGGTTCCGATGCGTGTCCCGGAACAGTTAAAAAAAAAAAATAAAAACCAATTTTACCATTTTAATTATAGGTCAATTTGACTGGGTTATTGCCATCACAGCCAAGGCGAAACTGGCGCGCCACGTAGCGCGTAGCTTGATTCGGATATCGTTTAGGTAAAAAGTGAAGCTGAAATTTTTGACGCAGACTTCACACTACTTCCAAGCATACCGATAAATTAGTTGAAGACTTCCTTACCCTCAAAAATATAAATATTATCAAAAAACAGGAATTATTAGGAACATTAGAAACATATATGCCTTAATCAAAATTACTTTGAATTTAATAATATGATTTATTCTAGCAAAGAACGATTAATAATGGGAAATCTATTTAGTCCCTTGTTGACAGAACTATTTATGGATTCCTTCGAAAGGAAAATAAAAAATCGCCCAATCTTAAGTAAGATTATTTATAGGTTTAGATATGTTGGTGAGGTTTTGACTTGCTTTACTGGTATAGATTATATCCCAATTTCTTGATTTTAATAATAATATATATCTCAATATCAAGTTTACAATAGAAACAGAAAAAAATAATTCTATAAATTTTCTTGATTTAAGCATACCACGATAAAATAATAAATATGAATTTGCTATTTTTCATAATGTCACTAATGAAACCGAAAACAATAGTAAATCAGGCGTATATAACAAAATTATAATTGTTTTCCACAAACCAAAACTACACTTTTTTGCACTCGCAGTGTAGTTTTGGTTTGTGGAAAACAATCATAATTTTGTTTTAGTGCAACCAAAGGTTCCAAATTCCCAACATAACAGGCGTATATAAAATGAATTGCGCTGGTTGTCCAAAAACTTCTATAGGACAGACAGGAAGAACTTTTTCAAAACGAATTAAAAAACATCTCAGTTTCACAACTTTAATTGGAATTTCCAAATATTACATACGGTAAATAAAGGTACTAAATTGGATCTGCTGAAGGCTTTAGTAACAAATAAATTTAAAAATGTCGACAATTCGTTAAATTGCCAATTAGACCTCAATAAAAGTCCTTTGTTGCGTCTTTCTCAGACCCCCTCTTTGTTATAGATTTGTAAACAATATTTCTCTTGATAAAGCTAAAGTGTTAGCGAAAAAACCGAGCTATCACTTATTAAAATTGGTTAAGAAGTAAAAAATTAATAAGCTAGTTCTTTATTTGCATATAGAGCTTCATATAAATCCTGTGCTTTACCAACTCAATCGCCTTTATAGAGACTAGGCTTCTGATTAGTGTTGTTTTTTCAAGTTTTTTTTAAGTGGATCCTATGAAAAGAAACGAGATGAAATATATAGCCTGCCAAAAAAACCGCGTCAAATCTTTTAGTTTGACAAAGTTTTACAATGTTTTATCAGGTTGTATAGGTTTTCTATGCGATATGTGAAACAAAATTGTAAAAATCTAGACAAATCTCGACAAGTACTGATTTTTTTGATCAGATTTTAAAAGGAAAGACAGCTTGGCTTGCAGAGTCTTATAAAACCCTATGAAACGGCATAAAAACTAACCAAGTTTTATGAGAACCGACTTCTTTTTTGCTGAGTTGAAGGAAAATATCATGCTATATCCGTAGAGTCATTACTTATTAAAAACGGTTATTAACTAACAAAGCTTTTTTTTAGCCACCCGATACACACTGCTTATTATAAACCTGTCGACATTGAATAACCACAGCAGGTTCGCAGTCTGGGTTCTTGCACATTTTTAACATATTTGGAAACTTCCAAAATATTTTTTGCGAGCAAACTGAAAAGTAGTCAAGAAAATGGCGTAATGTTGCAACCCTAATGAAAAAGTTTTAAAAGTTGTGATTTGTGTTCCAAAAAGGTGGTCGACTTAATCATGCTTTCTGGTAAAAAGCACGTAATTAATCAATTTTGTTCACTATTCCATTATTTCTTTATCTAGAAAAACAGTGTGTTAAGCGATTTGACGTCACACGTTAAATAAAAAAAAAGAGTACACAACAAATTGTTCCCAAGAAATATTTTCTAGTAATTTTAGGGCTCTAAAAAATATGATATATTTTTTACCTCATCAAAAACAGGATTTTACTCACAGTATCCGCCGGTTGTAAAAATTACTATTTTTTGTGCATGTAATTTATTGGAATTTATTTGACTAAGCGTAACTCTTTTTATAATATATTATGTATTTTTAACTAAACTAACTAAAAGAGGCCCTTAAGGTATTTACGTCACTAGACACGGCACAGGAAATTTACAGGGTGAGCCACAGGCGAGTCCTGTAGTAAACCTGCATAGACCTGCAAAGAAACTTTCCGTACGTACTTTTTTTGCAAACGATCAGAAAGAACATTTTAGTACTTTCGTGAAGGCCTAGCCGCGTTACGTAATTTATGAACAGTCCCCTAATAAGAAAATGTTAAGGTCAACCAAGCCACACCCTCCCCTTCTCGAAAGATATTGGAGTTTTGATATGCTTATTATTAACCAATTTCGAACTAATTCTGACCCACTTTTAAAAATTTTGACTCACACTCCTTCTTGTTTTTTTTAAAATTCAAAATGAGGGGTGCAGCCGGACGTCAAGCTTCACCCCCCTCATTTATAGAGAAAAATGAAAAGCAACTATCACAAAATTAAGAACAACCATAACAATTTCTAAAAATCCACTAGTAACCCTGTTTTTTTTTAATATTGAGGGGGTGCAGGTTGATGTCAAGCCACACCCCCCCTCAAAAAAATTTCGAACTTTGATATGCTTATAATTTTGAACTAATTTCGAACTAATTTTGTACAACTTTTTTTAACCACCCGAATTTCTGTGATTTTTTATATTCATTCAAAATGGGGCGTTTAGGCAATTGAAATCCCGTCAGTTTGGAAGGAATAGAAATACACTAGAAACGACTAGAAATCACGTAAGAAAAACTATTTCCATCTATGAGCAGAGATCTTTATTGCGCATTCAAATCAATAGTGGATTTTTCGAAATTTTGTTAATGATATTAGAAGTTCGAAGTTACTTCTTAATTTTGGGATAGTTTCTCTGCACTTTAAATGAGGGGAATGGAGCTTGACGTCCAGCTGCAACCCCATTTTGAATATAAAAAAAACCAGGAAGGAGTGTGGTCCAAAGTTAGTTCAAAATTGGTTGGAAATTATAAGCATATAAAAACTTGAAGCAGCTTCTATTATTTCCTCGGAATTCAACTCATTTTATAGATCTGAGTACATTTTTGTAAACAAATTTAAAAAAGCTTTTTTTTTAGTAACTGGCTGCAGATAACTAAAGCATGGCTTTTTTGGTTACCGATACAAAAAAAACTTTTTTTTTGATGACAGGTGCAAAAAAAATTTCTGTCCGTTTTTTACCCGAAATTAAAGAGAAATAGCGGAATATAGTAATATTGAAAAAATCTAATTATTCCTCTTATTCTAAGTATTTACGAAAAAAGGCACATCGCTATGGAAACCGCATTGTTATTTCATTTAGCAGCCGCCTTGATTTATAGTGTAAAGATGGTGTGTTGCGAGAAGTGCTCTTCGGTCGAGATTTTTAAAAGTATTTTCCTGTTTTTATTTGATTTTTTTGATAAAGGTATTAAAAAAAATAGTGTTAACAACTCGCGGCTAAACTGTGCTTTTTTTACTCGCGTTTTTAAGTATCTCGTTGCGCTCGTTATTTAAACCAACGCTTGTAAAAAAAGCACTATTTTAGCCACTAGTTGTTAAAACTACTATTTTAGAAGCGTCAAAACTGCCAAAAAAAGCTAAAATCTGTCAATAAGGAGTAACAGCCAACTTGGCCAAAAATGGGACCGGAAAGGGATCAAAGAACCGGAAAATTGAACAAAAGGATCCTTCCTTGAGAGTGGAAATATTTGAAAAGAACATGCCTTGTAATGTAGAACTTTGGTTAGTGGTTATTTTCCGGTCGTTTGAGAAAAAAAAAGAAATTATCGCATCATTTAACTTACCAGTAAAAATCCTTTTTCATTAAACATAAATCCACCGTTTTGGGGCAAAGATTCACCAGCTAGTTTTAAATTATTATTTTCACTCATGATTATTTTTCTTCAGGTTATTCGAGAACTTAACTTTACTTTTAGTACTAAAAATTTTGTTTTAATTTTCAGCACCTGAGGAATGCTATTTACAAATCATAATTTTAATAAAAGGTGTTAATACATTGAAGACCGTCTTATGCCTAGGTGCTCACGTAAGACCAACATCGTGTCTTCTTATTGACACAAGTGAAATTTTTCAGAATCTGACGGTTGGATAACAAATAATATGCTTAATTACAACTTATGACACTTAGAAGATCAATAATCGTCAAACTGTTACCGCATCGAAATTGCAAGAATTTTTACAAAAACTGACAATTAATTTTTAATACTAGTACCACTATTGAGACCGTATATGATATTAATTTTTTAAAAATAGAAGGGAGACATTTTCACCAAGAAATTTTTGCTGATCTTGTTTGTGATGTTGGTTATCAGTTTGTTGGAGTACTAAATTGACACAACAAATCGTCGAAAATGTTCAATAAGGTGATATAAACATGCATGAAACCAAAATGCAATACAAAGTATTGTGCGTCGGAAAATTAGTACAAGGTAAACGCTAGACTTTGAAAATTAACTATTTATGTGGTTTTATAAAGTTTGAGATTTCACAAACTCCCATTGAGCCCATTTGTGTCTACTCCTTTGGCTAATGCCTAGACAGCTAATAAATTACAAACAGAACAACTGCAGCTTTGTTCTGGTCACAGTATAGTCTCTGTACGCACAGAACCCACTTCGAAAAAATCCAAAAATGCTCACGACGATCCACGAATCTTCACACTTGTTTCGAGCTCATTTGGTCTAATCAGGACAACAAAGTTTAGTTGGTATATCAAAAAAACCGTAGTTTTATTACTTCTTAATAGAATTTATCAAGTGATACACCGGTTTACAGACAATAGATAGAAGTTTTTTGTAGTTGCAAAAAAAAATATACAAAGTGTCTCAAATAGAAACCCAACGGTTTTTTAAGATGCATAAAACTTTTGGACATCCGCTATTTTGACTTTTTGATAAATGTAATTTTTTGACCTATTTGCAAAAAGTCTATTACTTTAACTTTCCAAAACTTTTTTTTGGGTTAAAGTCCAACAATAACTAAAAAATTGACAGTTAAAACCAAACAGTCCGTTTTTTTGTGGTTTACCCTATATATATATCCTGATTTCCTCGTTAAAATTGTCAAGTTTTTTAGATATTGTAGCTATGCAGCAGCCAGAATATGTTACCCTAACAAAAAAACTTTTTTTTTCAAAAATCTAAAGGCGGGTCCATACTACACTATTAATACTTTCTTACAATAATATAAGAGTTTATCTTCGCAAGATTCGCAAGAAAATCTTGGGCAAGATCTAATAAAATTAAATATTTTAATTACACTGTTAAAAAGGATTTGTAAAATTAAAGAAATTATCGTTAGTAATTTTGTGTATCGGAAAATTACAAAAAATATGTAAACTGCGCTTTACATAATATATATTGTATTTTTTTACAGAGTATGTACTGTAATTATAGGAATCTAAACCCTTTTAAGAAGTAATTTGTTAATTTTAGTACTTGTATATTGTACAAAGTTTTTCATTGTAAAGTTACAAACTGTTTTGTAAAACTACATTAAATTTTTCAAATTTTTCGTATAATTACATTGTAATTGGAACTTTTTATATAAAATTACAATCAAATATGTAAAATTACATTGTAATTTTACAATTTTATATGTAAAATTACAAATTTTGTTGTAAAACTACAAAAAATAATAAAAACACATATTTTAATTTAATTATTTTTATTAAGAAAATATTACCGAACAAATTTCTAAAAAATAGTATATAGTATATAGCCTACGGGATCCCGTAACTTATTTCGTCCTCGACATTTCGAAAAACAAACAAAGGGGTTATGGGAAAAGTTCAAGGTATCCGGTGCATCCTTGCCTCTATACCGTACGGTGATGGTGTTAAATGGAAGGTTTCTTACCCTTATAGCGCACTTATGCACAGATAATGTCGAGTAAAACTTTTTGGTTAGTAAGTCACCCTCTTTCAATAGAAAAAATAATTTTGCTCATGTCGAGTATAAAATATGTTATGTTATCCGGGGATAATAGGGACTTATCGGTACATAAATTCGGCATAGCCCGACTCGGAACTATTTCTGACAGTTCCGCACGAAGGTTGAAAAGTTTCTGACATTTTTGTCATGTAAACATGTCATCTAAACATGCTCATATTGTGCCATTCTTAAAATTGACAAACTAAAGTTAATGCCGTTCTTTATTAAAGGCAGGCACAAACATTATGAAAGTCGACATTATTTTGATAGCAAAAATTACATATCTAGACAAGAACAATGTCAGAATCCCTTTCTTCGTGCGGAATTGTCAAAAATAGTGCTTAAAAATAGGCTATGCCGACTTTATGTACCGATAAGTCCCTATAAGAGTGCATCTATACTTAAGTTGGAGGCACATTAAAACTGAAGAGCCTTTCTCCTCTTGTTATTACCTAATAAAGTTCGAAACACGTGTCTGTGGACAGTCTTAAGAAATTCTAAGTTAACCCCGATGCATATTCTTGGGTAATACCAAGTGGAGAAAGGCCCTTGAGTGTTTCTTATAAATTTTACGACCGACTTTAGCTTTGTTGTTTATAGAACTTGGTTGATTTTTGTTTTTTCAGATCAGATTCAGATTCATATATTATTGTTTCTAAAAACATAATAGTTTTATAACAATGAAATTTGGCTTAAAATTATGCTAATTTACACAAAATATTTCTTAATTCTAAAAAGATATTTCTGATATTGAAGTACGAAAGTTCAATCAAATAGAAAAGTTTATAGCAAAATAATTTTCTTTTTTTTCAGCATTGATTAATGATTTTACCACCACCAAACACATTAAATAAAATTAGATTTAAAAAAAATTATAATAAATATAACAGCTAAATTTGCTCAAAAAAGTAGATTTTTGTTTTTTCCAATAGCTGGCCAGGCATTTTGGTAGATTTTCTAAGTTTTTAGGTATATTTTAGAGAGACCTGGTATGTTGATGAAGTTTTAAAGCCCCGATGCATATTCTTGGGTAATACCAAGTGGAGGGAGACCTCCTTGAGTTTTTCTTGTAAATTTTTCTGGCTCCACTAAACTTTATCTTTGTTGTTTATACAACTTAGGTGATTTTTGTTTTTTTCAAATACTCTATTGTTAAAAAATATTAAAAGAGACAACATAAAAAGTTAAATCTGTAATGTTGTGTTTTTTGTATTCTGTCTGTACCCGGCTTAATAACAATTTTGGGTAATTGCAAAAAAAATTAGCTTGGTAAAACTATCGTCACATCCAACCCTTTAAATTCGGCCATATTTGTTTTATGTCTAACGTTATCAGAGGCAGTGGCGGTCACAGGGGAGGGGAGAGGTCAAAATTTTGTATAAAAGCAAAGAAAAAGTTTTATTCAAAAGTTCTAAAATTAATGTAACTTTTGACCCAGTAGGGCGCCGCAGTCGAAAATTTTTGAGAAACTATAAAAAATTTTATTGTTTTTATGAAAAACTGGCGTTTTTTTTTTAATAAATTCTCAAAAAAGGGGGAGGGCGATCGTCCCCCACTGCCCCCCCCCTGCAACCGCAACTGTCAGAGGTCTAATTTCTTTCTATCTTTCAAAGTTTTTTCCATTTTATTAAAATAGTCCCTGGCATTTTGCAGTTTCTGTATTGTATTTTGGTAATAAGCCACAACAAAGTAGTTTTTCTTTAATTCAAATTTTGCTCCATATCAAGCAGTCAACATTTTACGGGTAAAATATAAGTCATTATCGTCATATTGATATTTTGGTTTCGCAATAAAGCTTGTGCAAAATCTTGACAAAGTAATTTTAGATTATTTCGAGGTCTTGATGAAAGGTAATAAGTATACGTGTCCCAATTTAAAGCACTATATTTTTCCTCTTTTCAAATAATAATATAAAACAGAATTTTACAAGAAATCCTAAAATAAATGAGAAAAATATTAATTTAATTATTTGTTTGATATTGATATTTTAAAGGCAATTCAATTGTTTAAAGTGTTATGGTAAACTAAAGAGATACGTTCGTAAGCAATCATCGACTAAACGACAGACAATGTTTAATTAACTAAATTATGAATGCCAATATTACATGTTAGATTCGCTTTTTAGTAATTTTTTTTATTTGAAACGGAAGTCTTAAGTAAAAAAATTGATTATATCCCGGATGAACACACAAATTTGCGTATTTGTCCTTAGTAACGCGTAAAATGGTTACAAAGTGTATTTTTATCCCTCACCGGATTGTACAAATTTGTACAAAGACGTACCAAAGACGTCCATAGTATGTCCACTCAGGACATTCAGACGTCCCTGGGACGTCCATTTTAGGACTTCTTTTGTTACAAAACTAAATGTCCATAAGACGTTCCAGTACGTTTTAAGGATGTCGGTTGAAGGCACAAATCTGAGATATATCTGGAACATTTCCAGGACATTTGTGGTATTGTTTTGGAGACATTTTAAACGATTTGAGACGTAGTAAATTTGTAATCGGACGTTACCATCAGGGCATATTTGGGATATTAAAACTTATTATTATAATAGTAAAACTTTATGAGTACGCATTCATATAAACATATTTATAAAGCGAACTTTTCAAAAGTCAAAACATACAAAATATTAAAACTAGCTCCCCACTAAGCATAAATGAAAAAAAAGCTTCATTTAAATTAAATGAAAATAACGTTTTTCCGTAATTCACAGCAGAGAGAGAAAGACAGAAATATCACCCGACGACATTTGGCGTGTATATATGTTGTGTGTCTGCTTTGAGTTTTTCGATTTTTTCTTAAGGAACTGCGAAAGTCTAATTTAACTGAAAATTTTCTAACCTTAAAACTAAAAATTGGCAGAAAACCACCTATATAGTGCATAATTACCAAAAAACAAGTACTAAAGACGTCCTAAAGATGTCTTAAAATTTTGAGCCTCAACTGGTCCTTCATTAGACGTCCATAGGACTCAGGACATTCAAACCTAAATGGGACGTCCTGAGGACGTCCTGTTCTACTTGGGTTTAGTTAACTAGATCTGAGTGTACTATTTCGGACTTTAGGGATAAAATTGGCAAATCTTTGCTTTAAATTTCAAGAAATTTCAGTTTACAGGACGTTTGTTGACGTTATATTTTATTTGAGTTAATTCTCCATGTGCAGTGACGTCCGCAGGGAGAGGGCTTAGGGCCTTAAGCCCCTCCTCCAGAGCACTTGAACATCGACTCGTAAATATTGATATTTTTATAAAAAAAACAAGAATAAACTTTATTTTGATAGTCCGCAATGTCAGTGACTCGTTGGAACAAGTATACACCAACTACTTGGATGGATATTTGGGTTCTTCTTAAGGCAAGCATAACTTATTTAAAGCAAATTAAACTAATATTTAGGGGAAAGTAAAGAGATTATTTATATCAAGAATTGTTATACTTAATCTAACACAAATTCATACTTCAACGATAAAAAATAATTTTGAATTAAAGAAATAGTATCCTTTATTTAATCAAATTGCCAGCTTGGATCAATATTTGTTATACTTAATTAAACACTCACGGTGGGATTTACTAAATTGGTTAAGTCTATTTTAGAACGATCCCAAGTTTAAGTTAAATGTTTGGTTGTAAGCATTTTAAACCAGCCCTCCATGAGTTTTGGACATAGTTTGATTTATAAGAAGAATTTTAATAAATTTGTTTGTTGAATAATCATCTTTACACAATATTTTGTTGGATTTAAGAAGAAAGTTTCAATTTAGAAGAAAAGAAAACTAAAAAATTTAAATCCACGTAGGGTTTAAATAGTAAACACTGTAGCACAAATTAAAATTGGGCTTATATGTCATGTTAATTAATTTTTCCAATTAATACTTGATGTCACACAACGATTTAGATGGGTAATAATACAATAAGGAGTAGATTAATTTTGTATTTATTTAAAAGGTGTTTTTATTTATGAAATGTATTAAAAAACTTAAATGCAAGTTTTGTTTACATTTCTGCCAGTGTCGAAATGTCAGTTTTAAAATATTAGCTGCGTTCAAATCACAAACAGCGAGTTCAGATCTCTTCTACTGATGAAAGCTACAGCTTTAAAATGAGGGGGCTTTGAGTAAGGAAAGTTTTCTTGACTGAGCGTTTAGATAACCTCAATATTTTAATGTCAGTTTGTAAATAAATTAATATAGTCGTTTTGGATTTTTTGCTTGGTATATTTTTCGTGCATAATCAGTTCACTTATGTTTGTTTTGCCACGTAGTGCCCTCATAAATATATTTTTTGTGCTGAAAACGGATTCAAAATATGGCGTTTTTCTGGACAATATTGGAGTCCTTTTATTGGTTAATGAACAACTTGGGATATTAAATAAGGTAAATTAATCCCTGTAAAAACGGTTACTTAGGGAAATTATAAACAAACTTTTTACCAATTGCCACAAAATAATCCTTTCTGGGGACTATAAATTTAAACCACCCCCCAGAGGTGGTCTAAAAAATCACTAATTTTACAACATCAAACACAGATAATGAAACTAATAGACACTTAAAGTTAATTTTCTGTTTTATCAGCATTCGTAGCCTTATCCCTATCGAGTCGACTAATCAAGCAGGTGCACTATTAAAATTATGACAAATGCGTGACAGCTCCAGCTGATCAAATACACAAAAACCTCGTTAAATACGTTAAGGAAGTCGTAAAGTTACGATCATCCCTGCATACGAAACGACACCTGCTCGATAGGTCGACTCGATAGTAATAAGGATACGAACGCTGATAAACCCGAAAATTAACTTTAAGTGTCTATTATGTGCCAAATTTTTGGCGTATTCACCATTCGGAATTTTAAAACCTGCAAAAAAAAAAGTTTTAGGGTATTTTCTCCTAAAATATGGTACATTTTAAGAAAGAAAGCAGTTTTTCAGTGGTATTTTGCAACAAAAATACAAAGTAATAAATAACTTTGTGTCTTTTCTGTATGTGTAAGTGTTTTTTGAAAACTGGTTTTAAAATTAGTACCCCCCACAGGTGTAAATATTTAGACCTGTGGGGGGGTACTATTTTAGATCTTAGTAAATCCCACTGTCAATGTTTCCTTAACCTGAGAATTAATTAATTCCTTGAATTAAGGAATTAATTATTTGATTCAAAGAGACTGTAATCTTAAACCAACAAAACAAACTAAACTATCATCTAACCTCTCACTAATATAAAAACGCCTTGGATTCGCGCAAACTTTACATATTTAATAGAAGAATTTTTCTTGTATAAGTACCTATTTGTCGCCAGAGAATCTGGGAGAGTTGTTACTTTATGAGTTTTAATGCGATTTTGACAGGGATTCTAAAACTTATTTGGACAAAAATTAAGCTAAATTTCAGAGCATTGACTCATTGTTACAAAACCTAGAAAGGCTGTATAATTGAAGAGTAGGTATCTTAACTTAAAATTTGCTTATATTTCTTCTTTATTAAATTTTTTGGGTTATTATTGATTTAGCACAACCGTGCGTAAAAGTGTACTTTAACGCGTCCATTTTCAAGCGTGTACTTTAAGGCTCTAGGGCGCCCTTTTTGTCCGCGGACCTTTATAGTTATTTTTGTATCTATGTCTTAAAGACAGCGTTTAGCACGGGCAGCGTGAAAATAAATGCCCGAGCCGATAGGCGAGGGTTTTTACACGCTGAGTTCGTTAAACGCAATTTAAGAACGAGATATATAAAATGTTTTATGCACAACCCTGTTTTTTAGGAGAAAAATGACTTCATGAATTATTCCACAACAAAAAATTGTTGGGCTAAAGCTCTCTAGTATTTTGACAACACACGAATGCCTGTAACCGGGCGGCCAGTCTATTCATGTCACTTTTTAATCAAGCAATCTGACAAAAATATTGAATAATTCTCCTAGCAACACGTAGCAACCAAATAAACAAACTGAGCGTCACTTGAGAAGTTTCTTCTAAATTCTCATACAAACTGCATTGTTTTCGCGATTTTAATGGATATCGAGGAACAAAGTTCACCAAGTCTCCCCAGGGAAATCCTGGATGCCGAGGAAGAGGTAAAGCCCGTGCCCGTGAAATCCAGAAAACTACGAAAAGGTATATAAGGACTATTTTTTGTGGTGTTCAGAGAAGAATATTGCTGAAAGTGGATGCCTAAGCCCAAATGGTGTACTGCAAGCTGCCTCAAATGTATGTTTAATTTTAAGTTGAATTGATTTGTACCTATAGTTATGTAATTTGTTTATTGTTTTCCTGTTACATCTATAAAAAAATTAAAAAAAAAACATACCCACATAGCAAGCCTCAGATATTGTATATTACAAAAATATTTAAAATTAGGATATACGTTTTGTATGTTACATGTATATTTTATATATATTAGAAAAAAACATGATTCGTTTCAAAAAAAGGAAACATGAACCGATATTGACTGTATATTCAGTGTATATGCGCTATCGTATATTCTAAATATATGTTTTTTGTATATAAGCTTTATATTTTTTAACCGAATATCAGTTAATATTTTTAAATAAAATATTACCCAAATATTTGTTTTTTAATATAAACTAAATATATAAATTTTATAATTATCACGTATTATTTTCTAAATAACCCAGCTAGCAGGGTGACGTCAGTTTGACGTCGATTATTGGTGATTTGATGACCCCAGAGGTCGCCTGACTAAGAAAAATTACGTTTCTCTGACGTCCACACACGGACGTATTTAATATGTCCATTTTTGCTGTATTTATTACGTGATTTTTAATCGTAAATATTTTTTAATTGGTTTGTAATATTATCTCTCTGCCTTATGATTGGCTGACACTGCTTATTAACATGGTAAAAATCTAAAAAAATAAATAATGAAAAGACCTCTAACATACCAAAATACGCGTGGAACTTACTTTTAACCTCGTCGTTTTTGGTTTAATATAAAGACATTTGAAGTTTTATATATCCAGCTATATATTAATTTTTCTAAATAATTTATTTTTAAAATAAATTAAATTTGCCGCCCTATAAAAATCCTTTGCACACCAATCCAAGAAATACACTCTTTGTTCTTCTTTCTCTAATTTTTTAATGGAAACCGCTATCATAAATAATAATAATAATAATTGAGATACATTCACTGCACCCTGTACATGGTGCATCAATAGGAAATTGCAAATATTCCACCATTTCCGCGTCCGAAGACGGACGACTGAACGAGGTGCCAGAAATAACTAACCGAGTGCAGTCGAGTGTGCGCTTTGCTGCGTACTGTGTCAACTTGTGTGGTTGAATGTTGAAATCGGTAAGAGAAAGTTGTGTTATACATGCGATTGAGTTTTTTCTAAAGTTTTTGCTTTTGATCAGGTAAGTTTTACTGTCATTTTACTTTAAACCTATTCCTAAAGGATGCCTTAATTATTAGAGAACATTTTTTTATAGGGAGGATCTCTACTTTTGGTGTATTTTTCTTTTTTACATGGAGAGTATGGTGTCAAAAAATCATAACCTCAACAAATAGTTTGGCGGTGACAACCGTTCCGGGACTCTTATGTAATAACTGTCAAATTATTTTGGATCTATATTTTTGGTGTATTTTTCTGGGTAATTATGCAGTATATGGTTTTCTGCCGTTTTTGATTTTTTATGAAAAAAAGGTGCCCGGGGGGGGGGGGGGTGTTTGGCTGTTTCTTTTTTTTTGGTTGGGTTGGACTGTGTTGGATTGGGTTGTTTTAGTGAAAAAAAAAATAAAAAAAAACTCCTAGGAATCCTAGTAGGTGCCCCAAAAAACAATTTTTCAAGAGAAAAAAACAAACTGGAAACTGTATGCTAAATAATTACCGAATTTAAAAAAAAAACAAAAATGCCAGTAAACTGTATAGTAAATAATTACCTATTTTCCAAAATTAGGACAGTTTGTATTTGATTTTGGGGTAAAATTTTTCGATATACTGATATTTTTGTTTTTTTTTTAAAGAGTCTTTATGAACCTAGGATAATGTATCATGCATGCATACCAACCTGACAATAAGCATTCCGATAATTGCGTAATAACAACCAAATGTAGACATGGGGTGACTGAGTAATATATAAAATATGTCACAGGGGGCGGGGGAGTCCTTGGGATAAAATATAAGTTGCCTATCTTTTTATTTGTACTGGTATAAACACCTACACCTTGGTGTACTGGGTGATCATTTATGAAGTTTCCCTTGAGGAAAGTTTTTTATTACTATTAGTTGTAAAACTGTAAATGTGTTTGAACTTTCTGGGATCCCTAGTAACCACCAAGACCACTAGTTAGACTTTTCTTGAGAGAAACTTTATGAATGGTCACCATGTATACTGTTCCATAAGTTAACTTGTATTTTAATTTTTATTTGCCCATATAAACTGCATTTGACTTAACAAAACACTGTTTTAATATGGCCTGAATGAGGGCCTGAAGGTTTAAGACAGCTTTTTTTTTAGTAAAAGTAATTTATTTTTTCCATTGTAGGATCATGTTTGCGGTGGTAGAATTTTCCACTGGTCAGGGAGGGGGCTTGGCAGTTGTACATAAAAATTGGCTGACCCCAAGAAAACGAGAAACCTTTTGGCCACCCTACAAAGAACGCAGCCAATACCAAAGGTCTATGAAAAGATAAGAACTTATAAACACAGAAACCTGGCCGCTTTAAAATGTTAATAAATTTTATTTTGAAACCGGTAATAATAATATATTAAACAACTTTCAGCTGGCAGGCAAAAGTAACATGTGTGAAAAGGTTTTCCACAATTTAAAAAAACTAAACTGAGAAAAAGAACATTTTTTTATAGGGAGGATCTCTACTTTTGGTGTATTTTTCTTTTTTACATGGGGAGTATGGTGTTAAAAAATCATAACCTCAACAAATAGTTTGGCGGTGACAACCGTTCCAGGACTCTTATGTAAAAACTGTCAAATTATTTTGGATCTATATTTTTGGTGTATTTTTCTGGGTAATTATGTAGTATACGGTTTTCTGCCGTTTTTGATTTTTTATGAAAAAAGGGTGCCCGGGGGGGGGGGGGGGGAGTTGGCTGTTTCTTTTTTTTTTGGGTTGGGTTGGACTGTGTTTTAGTGAGAAAAAAATTAAAAAAAAAACAACTGGCGCAGGCGGATTTGGGGTCCTAGGGCTCCTAGTAGGTGCCCCCAAAAACAATTTTTCAAAAGAAAAAAGCAAACTGGAAACTATATGCTAAATAGTTACCGAATTAAAAAAAAAAATGCCAGTAAACTGTATAGTAAATAATTACCTATTTTCCAAAATTAGGACAGTTTGTATTTGATTTTGGGGTAAAATTTTTTGATATACTGATATTTTTGTTTTTTTTTTTAAGAGTCCTTATGAACCTAGGACAATGTATCATGCATGCATACCAACCTGACAATAAGCATTCCGATAATTGCGTAATAACAACCAGATGTAGACATGGGGTGACTGAGTAATATATAAAATATGTCACAGGGGGCGGGGGAGTCCTTGGGATAAAATATAAGTTGCCTATCTTTTTATTTGTACTGGTATAAACACCTACACCTTGGTGTACTGGGTGATCATTTATGAAGTTTCCCTTGAGGAAAGTTTTTTATTATTATTAGTTGTAAAACTGTAAATGTGTTTGAACTTTCTGGGAACACTAGTAACCACCAGAACCACTAGTCAGACTTTTCTTGAGAGAAACTTTATGAATGGTCACCATGTATACTGTTCCATAAATTAACTTGAATTTTAATTTTTATTTGCCCATATAAACTGCATTTGACTTAACAAAACACTGTTTTAATATGGCCTGAATGAGGGCCTGAAGGTTTAAGACAGCTTTTTTTTTAGTAAAAGTAATTTATTTTTTCCATTGTAGGATCATGTTTGCGGTGGTAGAATTTTCCCCTGGTCAGGGAGGGGGCTTGGCAGTTGTACATAAAAACTGGCTGACCCCAAGAAAACGAGAAACCTTTTGGCCACCCTACAAAGAACGCAGCCAATACCAAAGGTCTATGAAAAGAAAAGAACCTATAAACACAGAAACCTGGCAGCTTTAAAATGTTAATAAATTTTATTTTAAAACCGGTAATAATAATATATTAAACAACTTTCAGCTGGCAGGCAAAAGTAACATGTGTGAAAAGGTTTTCCACAATTTAAAAAAACTAAACTGAGAACGAGACTTACTTTTTGTCACTTTTTTCCTATTTATAATTTTTCACCAAAATTTTAAAATCTGTTTGAATTTGTATCTATGGATCTCTCGCAAAGAACTGCATGTACCCACTGGTAAATTCATTCAGTTTTGAGGAATGATTCAAAAATTTAATTTTAAGCCTAAGCTATACATTCTATTTTAGACCATATGGACCAAGCATATAGAAAAATGAAGCAGGCTGAATATACTCCTGACCTGCAGTCTGATATGGATGGTGATGAAGATTTAAGAGCAAAGAAAATTAGGTCTACTCAAAAATAAGTTCTGACCTGATAAAATCATTAGGAATGGTAACTGTCAATCACCAAATTTCTATTTCAGGTGAACTTTTGATGGAAATATGGGTAGTATATAGTAGTTTACATGGAAAAAGACAATAATCCTGGCGGCCATCTTAACATCCAGACTTTGCAGGGTAAGTAGTATAAACTGTCGGGAACTTTTTTTAAAATTTAGTTTAAAACAAAATTGAGACGCTACAAAAGATTTCTTGTGAGTGTGTGTCTTTTTATAGATCGTTGTTTTTAGTTTCTTATATATTACTTTTGTTAAAAACTAAAACGATGATGTCCGAAAGGTCCCATATAAAAGTGCTCAGGATATTCACGCATTAATTTGCCAGAAATTGGCATAATCAATTTTTGTTGAGTCTAGAGAACTTGTATAATTTTTTTCTTTACTTATATTTGTTACTAAACTTAAACATTACTTTTTAAAAATTTTGGCTTTATATTTTTTTATAAACTTAAGTTTTTCAAAAATCAATCAAATCAATACGCCACGTATTATCTATTTATAAAAATATTTTATTTCCAGATGTAGCTGCAGATGTACTGGTAATAATGCGATATGGTGCCTGCGAGTGTTAATATACTGCTTTGCTCTCTTTGACTTAAACTAAATTTTTTAATGGAAAGTTTAATTCTGTATTTTCTAAATAAAATCAAAAAAATGTAATTCAACTGCTTAAATTAAGAAATGAGGAAAAAGTGTTTGTTTCTTATTAAAAAACCTTTCAAAATTTTAAACTATTGTTAAAAATTTTTAGCTGTCCAAGGCGTTTTTATTTTTACAAAAACTAAATTTAGGCATTTTAGGTTTTTTTACGAAAAAACAGCAACTAAAAAATGCTTATTTAAGTGAGAGCATGTGTTTCTGATGTTAATTTTACTCACGTTAATTTTTCTAAATTTAGGATGCGACCTATTATTGTTATTGTGCTAAGTGGGTATATTGTTGTAATATAAATGATGCAGGGTATATGCAAAACGTATATGCCTTACATATATGATCATAGATTTGTAATGGACATTCTTCATTGAATACATCAGTGTTATAAGGATTAGTATATTGCAGTAATATAAATCTTATATATACCCTCAATAAAATATCATGAAACAAAAATTTGGACAAATATACATTTTGTATATCGTGACGGATATTAACAGGATATACTATATAAATATATACCATAATGCATATACATTAAAACACTAAATTTGGTATAATAGAATATAACTCGAATATTTTTGTGGAGTAATTAATAATATGTTCAGAATATACTTATAACATAGATTCAGTGGATGTTACCTAATGGGTATCTCTGGATCTAAATTGGATCCTTTTTGGAGCTCCTATGCACGTCGTGTGAATATCTGGGTATGTCTAGGGCAATATCCTTCTCCGTTTTCGTATATACGCTGGATGTACGTGCAATATTTTTTTGCTATGTGGGTCTCTAGGTAAAATATCTTTTTGTTTTGAAGGAACAAAAGTGCAAGCCAAACAGAAAAAGCAAAATTACTATCAAATTTCAGCAAAAATCACTTAAATGCCCGCGGGCGTTAAGTGAGCTCTAGGGCATTAAAGTGCCACTGATGGCTCTAAAACGGGGGCGGTAAAAGGTATTTTAACGCCCACTTGTGCATAAAAATCTTAATTGGCTAACTGTCCCGTGCAGTCGTTTGTTATTGTTTTAACCGTTTGGTCAAGTTGATCAATAATATATTATATAATAGTCAAGTCCAGCCCCTAAACAAACTACTACTAAATTAGCACTTGTACAAAAGATCTACAAAAAATCTAAAAAAAATTACAAAGATAAAACAAAAAAATATAAATAAATAAGTAATGGCATTTTAGGGTAGCACAGAGTTTTAACGCACAAATTACTTTAAACAATTTTTTAAATTGGCACTTTTATATCCACAGAAAGTCACAATAAATAAATAAACTACAAAATAGCAGTTTTAACAACTAGTTGCTAAAATAGTGCTTTTTTTACAAGCGTTGGTTTACGCGAGTAACAAAAAGCACAGTTTAGCCGCGAGTTGTTGACACTATTTTTTTAAATAACTTAATCAAAAAATCCAGGAAAAACAGGAAAATACTTTTAAAAATCTCAAACGAAGTGTACTTCTCGCAACGCACCATCTTTACACTATAAATCAAGGCGGCTGGTAAATGAAATAACAATCGTTTCCATAGCGAGGTGCCTCTTTACTAGGTGACGTTCATTGTTGCGACATTTTAATCTTTGACAGTTTGACATTTTGACGATGTTTTTAAATGATTTTTTCGTAAATACTTGGTGAAAACTGGCGGAAATTGCTTAATTTTTAGGCAAGAATAATTAGATTTTGTCAATATAACTATATTATGCTATTTCTCTTTAATTTTGGGTAAAAAACGGACAGAAATCTTTTTTTGCACCCGTGATAAAAAAAAGCTTTTTTTGCATCTGTAACCAAAAGAGCCATGCTTTAGTTATATGCAGACAGTGAAGGTATAAAAAAAAGTAAGTATTAATAAATTTCCTATTTAACTAGTTTTTGAAACATAAATTTGTTTTTAAAAAGAAATCATTAAATAAATTAAAATTAGCGCAAAAAAGACAAATAGAAGGAAGTAAAACAGAAGGAATTAATGTTTTTGAAACTTAAAAATTCAAATTATTTTAATTTTTTATTAAATAAAAGCTCTTTAACTTTTTAAAACTTCTTTCAACCTCTAAATCTTAAATTTAATGTATGTACATCGGTTCTATTAAGCAGATATTCAGGAGTTTTCATCGTAATTATTTTAAGAAAAAATACCAATGGATGAAGCACCCGTCTCTGTTTCATATCAAGCCACCTTGCATCATTTAACTTGTAAAAGATGGGCAAAGACTTTCTAATGTCATAAATAAATTATTTTAAAGTATTTTTGACTAATGTCATTAACAAATAATAAATTATTATTTTTTAAATAATAAAATTAAAACAGGCTCATCGGCTAACGCCTCAGACTGTTATTTATACATACATTTATACATTGCGGGCGCTGTACTTTTTGACCTGGCTGCACAAATACCTATCTTTTTGTAAGTAGTGGCACAAAACGGAATATTTAACTTTTGCCTTTTGTCTTTGGGGACATCTATTAATTATTTATACCAAATCTCATTCAGAAGGAAGGGGGTGTCTCGCCACAGCTTACCCAAAAAACACTGAATCAATGAACACTTCCATTAACAAGGAACGGAAACTTGCTAACTATTTAAAAACCTTTTGTAAAGGTAAAAGACAAATTTTCTGGATATTTACTGGAACAATAGAACATTTTTTTTAACGGAATAAAATGCTGCCATTTAATTATTATTGCTAAATATAATGACAGTGTAATAATAGGTCGAAAAATTGTTGGTTCGCGCTAAAAACATAATAAAATGATTGAAACGCTTCATCATGACCTAGCCGGGTGTAATAAGAAGCAAATTGTTACCGAATATTTCCTTGTTTTACCTCACATGTTTTATGTAAAGTAATTATGCTCGTGCGTTTTAAAATAGAGAGAAAAATTTTATTAAAAATACTCGATCTTAAGTTTAAAAAAAGTACAACTGTCAACGCCTTGTTCTTTACTTTTTTAATATTTTGCCAGTGCACAAGGAAAACTAAACATGAGAAATAGCTGAAATTTTGCAGGGGTGATCATTTTTAAATGGTTAACAAAAATATCTGAAGGATTTTTCAAAATTTTCAATTATTTTTTCTTCAAAATAAAATCTCTGGTGCTGTCATCTATCCCAAAAGCCTCAAAATAATTGCGGTTTAGAACAAACCCGATGTACAAAAAAAATAGAGAAATACTCACAATTTCTTCTGGATTACTTTTTTTCTTTTTATATTTCCTTGCTTTAGCGAAAATATAAACTAAGTTTCCTTTTTTCTAAAAGCCTGTGGGCTCCGGAAAAGAAAACCGATCAATCAATCACACTTCATTGAATTTGGGAGACAGACGCAGTTCAAGTGTTAGCCGATAGACCACAGAATTTATACGATTTAATCGGGCCGCAGTGGGACAGAAGAGTATTTTTACGTTTTCTGACAGAAAAACATTCGAGGATATGTTTATGTTTCAAAAATGTGTTTTCAAAAACATTGTTCTAAAACAAATATGAAACCAATCTACGTGTGCGGTCGCCCGTTGTGTACGTGTGTACTAGTGGTTCAAAGGATACATTTAAGAACCTCAGTTTCAAAAACACACGGATACTTGAGTACTAACAAAACAGGTCATTAAAGCTCCATTTAGAGGTTGGAAAGACTCTTGCTAGTCGTTGACGCTCATGTTTAGGATAGAATAGGATTATGTCGTCTAGCGCCAGTAGATTTTTAAATCTGCATGCTTTTAAGTGAACGTGTTGTCGGTATCAGCTAGCGGGAGTGTTTCCACTCGAATTATAAAAGCACCTGTAAATGCAACCTTAAACATTACACCCAGGTACGTTAATACGTAGTTAGGTAGCGTTTTTTAGCAGGTAATTCTGTAATAAATGGTTTTCTTTTATTTTAGTATTTTACTTGGTTTTTTAGCGGCGCAGAACGCGAAAAGTCAAAATAAGTAACCTAACCCCAAATTTTTGTCCCTTTGCTAAAAAATCTCTGGTGTCCCACTGTGGATAAACATAAATATAAAATAAAAGTCTCCGCGTTGCCATAGAAGACAAATTCAATGACGTAAAATTTTACAAAAAAATCAGGTCGACATAGTTAAATTGATTTGCCGTACAGATTTTGTATAGTTATTTGTACCTAACACACAGTGATATACCGCATACGACGGGCAGTCGGCAAGGGCGGTAAAGACACTTAACGCATGTGTTAGGTACATGATTTCCCAAAAAAAAAAAAAAATCTGTATTTTAATTTTTTAAAATAAACGTAGTTACTTTGTGCCATAACGTTAAGTTTATCGCACTGAGTGCGGTAAAGTACTACTTTCCGCAGGAAAATGAGTGCAGTAAAGTGCACTTTACTGCACGCACGCGAGTGGGTTAAATATTTTTTGTTAACTAATTATAGTACACCGCATATTTTATTATTTTAGAAATTTACTTCTCTTGTATAAAAAAAAAAAAACGCCTTATTGTTGTTTTAGGATAAACTGAAAAAAAAATATTACAAAAAGGTAATTTTTAGAGGCTGATAAGATGAAAGCTTTTAATTTTTTAAAACGGTAGTGTATTCGCTAAAAACAAAATGCCAGCATATAAAAAAATATTTATAAAAAAAATGTATTTGTTATATTTACAAAATATATATTTCAATTTTGCGTAATTTTTAGAAAACACATGTTGTATGACACTAAACCTCATTTGTTAAAACTTTGTATGTTTAAAAAAAAGTTCCATAATTTATATATTTAATGTTGTTTGCATTACCATATTTAAAAAAGTTCTAAACCAAAAACTAAATAGGTATATTAACTTCTCGTCAGTCCAGTGTATGGTTTTCGAGTTATTAAATTATTTTTTTTTAATGCACTTTCAAGGATGATTTAGGGGTTGATTTTACGCTAAGAGGGATTTGGGATAAATGTTGTAACTATATTTTTTTTAAAATGAGATTCTTCCTAATTTGTTTCACCCAGGATGCTTAGTGGAATACAATAACTGGAATACAAGTGCATGACAACATTATCTTTAACCAACAGTACACAATAACACGACGCATAAAGCATTCCTTGTAGTCATCGGTAGGATATAGGTTTTATTTCATCAAAATCGGTTCATAGGAACAAAAGTTATGATAATTTAACACAAGAAAAATGAGAGAAAACCGGTAAAATCGAAGGCGAAGCTGTTGGGTCTTTAGATAGTTTTTAATAAATCCTTTTATATAAAACTTTTTTTTCAACACCCCGTTTTTTATTTAATTTTTGTGTTCAGAATTAAAATATGTGATATTTTGGTTAAGTAGTTTTTGAGATATTCAACATTTTCTTTTTACAACAAGGTGGCCACGGCCGGATATGGATATGATAATAAAGATTTAGTCGGCTTTACATCTTTCATTTTGAAAAAGGCTTCTACCAATTTCAATTTGAAATTTATATTTATATTGACACTTCACTTGGGATGGTTTTCTGAGTGCACGAATTAAACGCTCACAATTTTATTGTATCATGCTAATAGATGTACTTAATATTGTACCATAATTAATTAATTAATTGCATATCCTAAAGATGTCCTAAAAGTAATCTTCTTTAATGGTATTTCATTATATATTATATGCTAAGGAAATGCTAGAATAACATTATTTTGATGTTTTGCATTAACGGTACCATAATAGCTTGTGCGCTAAAAGGACCAAATTATGTTTCAATACGTGATATATACTTTGCATATGCTAAAGATGTTCTAAAAGTTAACTTCTTTAATGGTATTTCCTTAGCATATGCCAAGATAATACTTAGAAGCTCATTCTTTTGAATTTCGTTTATGGCATGTGCGCTAAACTGACCAAAAAATGTTTTAATTAATATATTCTTTGCATGCGTTAAAGAGGTACCCAAAAGGACCTGCTCAAATGGTACATTTATAGTATTTGCTATAGATATCCTTAATAGCATATACCCTAATAGGCTGTACCAAGCATATGCTAAAGATGTGCTCAAAAGGAGGTTTAATGCATATGCTATGCATGTAAATGTTCTTTCATTACTATGTGGGCTTTTTATTTGACGTTGTCTATGTTATTGTTTCTTTCTATTCTATTCTACTCTAATCGATTTAGTGCTTAAAGTGGTTTTAGTGGTGTTTCTACGACAAAATTTTTAAACCGTCCTTATACAAAAACGCCTTAGGAGGCCCGTATAAACAAATTAAAATTGGTCTTATTGAACTTACCATCGTCTTTCGCCTATATTAAAGTATTTTGTTAGCACTTTGTTTAAAGATTATTAAATAATATTCAATTTTAAAACTTATTGGTTTTGGGCATTTTTACTTTGTATATATATATAACATAGACTACGTAATTAGTTATATCGACAACAGTTACTCTAAAACTGTTAGATAAACTTGTAATATTTTTCAAAATGTGTCGTACATCCTTATTTGCGCACAAAAAATTGATCATCTACTAAAAAAAATCAGATAACCTTATCTATAGGTACCTAAAATGTCTATATACACCATTTCTGTACATATTTTTTTTAATTTCTGGAGAAGGCTTATTTCTAAACGATATACCTAGATACTAAAAATCCAATTTTTAAAATTTTTATCTGTTTGTTGGTTCCATCACCACGAAAATCTACTGAACGAATTTTGATCGGTTTAAGGAAACACAAGTAATGGGCGGAAGGGGTTATGGGAGAGATTTTGGGACGGGCGTAGAAATGAGGGACTAGTAGTCAGGAGGCAGCTTCAATTTTGTACTCGCAAAACCAAGTCACGGGCAATTGTTAGCACAGGGGCGTGTCAAACGCCCCCGCCTCCACGCTAGGCGGGGGGGCCACGGCATATTGGGGCCTCTCAGCCGCCTTGCCATAAAAAAAAGCAAAAAAAAATATAATAAACAACTACGCATACAAATACCTTTCAGCTCATTTAAAATTGCATACATTTTGAATACTAATAATATACAGAAGGTACATGAGACCCAAACTCATTAATGTATGTACTCTTGTTTTTAAAAAAACGCATACATGAATTTTTCCCTATATCTCAAACCGATCTCAAACTTAGACTTTTTATTAGTGCGATGCCTCCAATATTTAATAGGCCTTCCATCTACTCGCGTTTTAGTGAGCTTTAAACGTATGTGGTAGCCATTTTAACAATTAACTAATGTAATATCTGTCAATAGTGTCAAAAATGGCGGCGGCATACGTGCAAAAGGGTACTAAAATGGAAGGTGTTGGCTGGCCTCCATGTCGGAGGTATCGATTAGTGTATACTCAAACACACCACCAGCTTGTAATGTCTGACAACATTAAATTCGGTATTACAATGACGTTATTTCATCATGATAAAATCAAAAATAAAAGGTCTCCTAAATCAAAAAAATGCTTCAATTTAAATTTAACACTAATAAAAGTAAATAAACTAAATAATATTTAATAATTTAAAACAAATAACCGATCAGGTTATCACCCGACTACGCAACGCAAAGGAAGGTTCTGAGTTTAGTTTCTTGTTTCTAAAAATCAATGTTTTAATCTCGGATATAATAATTATTTAATGATACATACATAAATATATTATACAGATTCTTAATTGCAAAAGAATTATTACCACTCGAGTTACAGAAGACGGCACTTATTTTCGGGTTAATAAAATCACGATAATAAAATGAAGAAAGCGATGGATTCAAAATAACACAAACGGATTAGAAACAACTAAATATTAAATATTACTTAAAACAGCAACAAAATTAGTATTTAGTGGGAGCACCATTCTTTTTTTTTTCGATTTTCGTTATAGTCAGATTTATTGTATATTATAAATATTTGTAATAATAATTTTTTCGCATTAATGCATTAACTTTCTTGTTGTCGAGAAAAAAAATATCGAGTAGAACAGGGGGGCACCCTAAAAAATTTTGCGGGGGAGCCTTAGAAAAATCTGACACGCTTCTGTGTTAGCATCATAGTAATATATCTATACCACCTTATAGACAAGCTGTTTGATTTCTAAAATCACTATAACATGTTAAACCCAGTCTAAATTTTGCCGGTGTTAAATTTAAACTATGTTTATCAGTACGTACGGTGCAATTTGCTCTTATTTAAACTATTTTTAAAAACTAGGTAATTAAAAGTTTTGGTATCAGGTGAAACACCATTTATTTTCTATAAATATTAAACCTAAAATTTGTTATTACAGGATATTTGGCGGCAAATCTTAGAATTATAAACTCAGACTAATAACTAAAGAGAGACCAAACATTCCCTATTGAAATCCTCTAATGTTTACAATCCAACACCCTTCTGGACGATTATATGAACAGAAAAGAGATAGAGCAATAAAACGGCAACACTTTCAAAAATTGCTTTTCCCATTACCAGTGGCGGCGTTAATTTTAATTTAAATATATAAATGTGAAAACGAGATTTAAGGTAGGGTTGGTCGGATTTTCTTATTCAAAAGAATTAACTGCCAGAACTTGCATAACCACAAAAAATAGATTTATTCAAGGATAAAGTTTAGTTTGAGGAATGTAGGTATTTACGAATAGATCAAAAGTTTACCAAAGAGCACTTGAAATGATTTTTAGGTAAATTATTCAAGATGGCTGTTATATATTTTTTTTAATTGTGCAGTATCCCACAAAACAAAAGTAAAAAAAAATATTTTCATAGCAAAAAAAAACGGTTAATAACCCGTTTTATAACGTTTTTGTCCAAAAAAAAACACGCTAATAATCGGCTTATTAAGCGTTTTTTTCACTATGATAATAATGTCTATTTTAGTTTTCTTTAGTAGAATATAAACTTTATTTATCAAATTAAGTGAACTTTTTGTGATGTTTATTATGAAAATTTTAAGGCCAACAAATTTTATTCTTTACACATTGGCTGCATGTTCATTTCTGAATACAGAACACAAGGAAAATTTAAGGAAGAGGTAAAAAATTACTAGTAGTTTTTCAGGAAACAGGAGTTAAAAGGCAAAAAAATAAATAATAAATATTAATGAAAATAAAATTATTAATAAAATTAATGAAATAAAAATAAGATTGGCTCAGAGTAATATCTCCAAAGTTTTATTCACATTATAGAAAGTACCCAGGTACCCATTAAAATACAAAAAATACCTGCCCCAGTACCTGACTATCAGCACTTGGTCTTATTTTCTTCTCTTGTTATGTATAAATTATAATAAATAAATATTTTACATGCTGCAAAAGTAGCAAAATTATCTGGTACTTTTGTTTCTTAAAAAAGATTAGTATTAGTCTTAGATTTTTGATGTATTAATAGTATAATCATAAGCTTTTTACGCAGTTTTTTACCTCATACTACGCCCATGACTAACGTAAAATGACAGGATCTTTCTTACCTCCGAAATATTAGTTCTGGGCTGGAATATCCGCTTTTATTGCATACCAGGCAATGGTAAACCATTTTGTTGGTCCTCAAAATAGCTTGATACAGTTCTTTTTTCACAAATAGTCACAATAAAATTTAAAAATCACCGAACAACACAAACCCCCATTAACAACAACGCCGTCAGCTGCAACCAAACATGTCGGCATTTATTCGCGGCTCGTCGAAAAAACGTTGCCGGCTTGTGTTCTTTTTTATAAATCTCGAAATTCTACTTATTAAAAATTAAAAAAAGTTAATTATTGAGACTAAAAATTAGGACTAAGAATTAAGTTATTAGCATAAGAAAAATTATCCTATATAAAAATATGTCAAATAATCAATAATATTATTAAAAGAGCTTCAAGAAGTTTATAAATTGTTTTGTTTCTAGGGAAACCCCGCGGTAAATTGGCAACCATGTATTTTTTGGGAAATAAACATTGTGGCTGGTGGATCGGGGTAATATTGTTTACTGTTATATCTCATTTTTTTTATTAATCTGAGATTATAAACAACAAGTCATCAAACAAAAAATTCTAGAAATCTGCTAGTTTGTAACCAGGGGTGGATGCAGCCCAGACAGCACAAATTGTCCATCGGACAGCATTTTTTGTCCAAAACCGCCCGCATTGTCCATGGACCATTTATGGACATCCATTGTACAAAGGTTTTTCTTGATACAGTGGATGACAAAAAAAAACTGAGTTTAAAAGACTTCCAATTTTGATCAATAAAGAATTGCTTTTTTTCAGTTAGTTTTTGGATATCCAATGGATAGCGATTTTTCTTGGTCCATCGGACCAAAAATAAACTATATCCGGTGGACGTTCATTTTATTTCCAGCAAAAGTGATATACTTTATATACATTGACTCAACATTGAATATTTATCAAAAAATCTATGTAAATTGGGCTTGGCCTAGTTGGCACATTAATAAATATAGTCATTTATCCGAACTGATTTGGATATCCAATGGATCATGTTTTTTTTATTCATTACCAATAATATAACATTTCTCTCATATCTAGCCGAATCATTTAAGTAATATATATATTGAAAATATCGCAGCTTTTGACAAAACAGTTCACTGGATATCCACTGGAACAAATAAGTATATCCAGTGTACTAAGAAAATTAGACCAACGGATATACATTGTAATTATTAATTTTTTCCAACAGTGAACCATAAAGATACTTTTTGGATAGCCGATGGATAATTTTTGGATACAATTTCGTTCCACTGGATAACCAATGGATTTAGTATAGTGGTACAATAGTCAAAATATTGAAACTTTTGGACTTTTTTGGGATGTCCAAGAGCCGTCCAACGTTTTGACAATTGTATTATCCGATGGATATTCCTTGGACAAAATTTCCTACAGATTTGGTTGTCCAATGGACTGCTGCATTGTCCAGAAAACTCTCTCCACTGGTCATCCTTGGGACAAAGTTGTGCTGTCCGGGAGGCAACCCAAAAGGGAGCGGTGGAATACAGCGGTCAAGCAAGGAATTTGGGAGGACTGTCCGGGTCAGAAACTTAACATGAAGAAGTTTTAAAAAAGTTTGTAAAAAATAATAATTACTAAGAATCAGGGCCTGGGGGGTTTCAACCCCCCTTTCTCTCTGACCCACTAACGCCACCGGATATTAAAAACAAATGTAGAAATACTAAATAATTTTACACAAAGTTTTAGTTAATATTTTTCTCGCAAAATATATTACTTTTAACCAGATGTTAGACTCCTGCATCAGCTATTGTTTGGGAGCTTTTCCCGCCGATCAGCTTTTTTTGTGATTTAACATAAACTGGTTTATTCCCTTTTTAAACTTAAAATCTTCCTATATTCAATTTTTTTTACGTTAGTCCATAATACAGTTTTTTGTTAGTTCATAATATAGGTATAGAGTTGCAGATAAGTAGATGTTAACAAATCATCCTGCTTTTATTTTGTATAACCTTTCTTTACTTAAAAAAATCACCCGCTCTTGTAAACAATACAAAATATTTAGAGTTATGTTTAATAATCATGTAGGTCGACAGTGAACTTTAGTTAACTGAACTGAGTTCAAATTTTAATTGAACAATCCGGGGTGAAAGCTGAAACAGGTTCACAGGTGAATAACGTTTTCAAATTTTGTAATTATTATATCTTTTAGTCGATCATCAGGATCGAGCGGAACGACCGCGTCTCCGAGATGGGAAAACTCACCACGAGCCATAACAAATGGCAAGGCACTCTGCGAAGCGTGTCTTTTAGGATGCCTTCAGTGTAAATTCCGGAAATAAACCGGTTGCCAGGACGACGGCACACGCGTCTCGTTTCCGCCGAGGTTTGGACGTGTTTGCGGCAAATTTCGTTACTCTTATGGTTACCGTTACAGTAAATAAAGGTATCTTCAAGAGGTTAAAAGTAGAGCTTTTGAACGTAGTCAATCGTTTAATGGTAAACATAACCTTACTTTTTTTTATTTTTGTTGTTTTTTTCTCAAGTCTTTCTTTTATTTATTTAACATAAATTTAATCAGGCAAATGATTTTGCAAGATTTTTTTTTGACAATGTTTCCTGTGTATGATGGAGTTTTTGTATTTGTGTTTTACTGGAAAAATCGTTTTCGGGGTGGAATGAAGATGACAAAAAAGACTTCTTAAACTCTGAAAAGCCGTCCCCTTTTTAAACTTACACATACACATGATAAATCGAAAGTAAAGAGGGGGGGGTTCACGTGAAGCCGTAGTTGAAAAAACCAGAATCTTTACTCTTAACCCCTTGATCTTCAAGTGAATACCATAACCACTGGGTCATTCGACTATAGAAATATTTCAGTTCATAGACATTTAAAGTAAATATTTTAACGCATCCGTATCGGTATACGTAACGCGTTCGAAACGATGCCTGCTTCTTTGATGGTTGTGATGACAGAATCTCGTTGCGTACGGAAGGATGTACGTATCGTTAGGGACCCACGAACGTACGCAACGATTTCAATCAGCAGTCCTGTCATCGCACCCTTCAAAAAAGCGGGCATCGTTCGAAACATTGCATAAACAAGTAAAAAATGTAGCGTATTTTGACTTTGTTTCGAACGCGTTACGTATACCGATACGGATGCGTTGAAATATTTACTTTAAGTGTCTATTGTGTCACTAATTCGTACCACTACGCAATTTGCCTTTTTTATATAAAATACTACAAATGCAACTAAAATATTACGATCTTCCCCGCTCCTTTAAACCCTTCGATTGAAACGTTTGGGGAACGTTTCTCTGGGACGTTCCAAGATGGTCCATTTAGAAGCATTCCTGGAACATTTTTCTGGAACGTTACGTGGAGGTTCGTTAGAAATCTTGCTGGAACGTTGTGTATAGAGATGTGTGATTCGTGAACGTTCACTATTATCGAATCACTTGCGAGTATTGAATGATCGAATCATGTTTGCTCGATATGATTCAATTAGTCAAATGAGTCAAATGCCCGACGAAGACAGAATGTGGCGATAAACTAAATCAGTTGGAAATAGGTCGATCGTTTCGTTTATTCGTTCCTTTGATTCGAATTTCTGTGCGCGGGGTAAACTGTATGAAAATGTACATTTTTTGGTCAGCAGAGTATTTCGTATTTAGCTGCATCCTGCATAGACCTTTTCTTTTTTTTTTTTGGTCACAATTTCCTTTAATTTAATTTCAAATGATGATTCAAAAGATTCGATCATTCTAGAAACGAATCACTGATCAATTCGTTCAGTACAAAATGATCGATTTACCCATCTCTAGTTGTGTGTTGTTAGGGGTTCGCACACATTATATTGAATAAACCATCCAGTCTGAGTAAGTAGAGTCAAAATAAAATACAAGAATTTTTATACTTTTTGATATCTTTTAATGAAGCTTTTTATTCGTACGGTTTGAAAAAGACCTAATCAAGGTTGAAACGTTGTCATAAAACAACTGGTTTTTTTCCATTCCCTATACTCGAGAGATTCAAAATAAGTAAATATTTTCTTTTTATCTTCATCAAAAACATGATTTTAGTAACTGCACCGAGAAAATGAGGCCAGCTAAAAGTTTTGGGCTAGACGTCTGGGGCTGGAAAAACTCATTTTTGTGGGTTTTTCCCGCTATTAAACTACTTCAACACTTTTTTTTGATCTGGAACAGTTCTGGCTAAGCGAGCCCAAATACGTCGATGGAGCCCACAAAATTGGGCGAAATTTGTTTTTTTTAAATTAATATGCTGACCTAGAACAACCATCTTGGTTTTACTAAATTGCATAAGCTAAACGTCCCACCAATTGGACATGTCCCACCTATCGGACAAAATTTGGATTATTTGAAAAAATAAGAAATATGAAGGACTTTTTGAATTAACTTTTTTTCTAGAAAAATCTTGAAACCTTTGGCAAAGCTGCAATCGCAGCAGCATGGCTCTAACATATCCAGAGCGGTGCTCATGCTTATTGAAACAGTAGCTCATCAGTCTTCCTGCGTTGTGCTATATAAATGCTTAGTAAAACTAAAACGTCTATTTTTATAACTCATTTTTAGTTTACTTCCAATTTGATTTTCAATTGTTATTATGTTTTTTTGAAGTGAGTAGGATTTTTTTTGTATTTTTACAGTGTTTTGAACACCCTCATATTTAAAATAATATGAGGGTGTCCGACAGGTGGGACAGTAAAAAGTAAGCTGTCGCACCTATCGGCCACGTGTTCGATAGGTAGGTCAATGCAACTTTGTTTTCAAATGTAAATTACGTAGTAAGTCGACGAAGAATCGACCTGCTTGTTGTGCAAAATTATGTAAAAAAGTCTGAATTTTAGCCTACCCATTTATCGGACGGGCGATTTACTTCAAATAAAGCTAGAAAATTTACTCAAAGTTAACCTGATTCATCTGTACGATATATGGGACAAACGGTGTCCGATAGGTGTTACATCTTGAAAACGCATGCATTTTAGGTGCAAATCGTTTTTTTTTTAATGAATTATTTGAAAAAATAAGAAAAATGAAAATAAATTTTGGAAACTTCTGTGTCAGTAATATAATAAGTTTACGTTATTTAATTGGCTCCATTCTTTTCAGAAAATGGCTACGCGATATCAATATACCGACGACAGCCACAAAATCCTGCATTTCTATTCGAGAAGTATCAAGGGCTTTTAATGTGCCAAGATTTGCATTGTCTGACAAACTTTGAAAGTTATTTTAGGGACTAAAGTGCCTCTTTTAATGCCGCGGCAAAATGTTTGTAGCCCTACCGTAAAGAGGGCTACAATTCGCCAAGGGAATAAAGTACACTTTAGTCACGAGGCTTATATACTATTTTATGCAAAACTAACAGTAGACCACTTAACGGTACTCTAGTTTCAAGATTTACAGCTCGTATTACTGACAGTTGTCATTGATTGTTGTTGGCATGGTGGATTCACTCAAAATTTATTGTGCCATGGAAGTGTTGCTATGACACAAAACAAATGTCAGTCAGATGTTGTTATCAAACGGCGTCACCCAACACCTGCTTAACCAAATAGCCAGTTAACTCTTTTTCGATTTAGTATCCTTTAGCCTACTATAACGGTCATATTGACACCCAACGGACAGAAAATCCATGTTTTACCTGTCTATTTGGTTATAAAAATGGCGGCAATCTTTGGCTAAAGCGCACTGAAGAGATAAGAGTTAACTGACTTTTTAGTTGAGAACGGTGTTGCGTCACCAAACGGTGAGTCCAGAAAAATCGTATAGCATTTTTTTTTCTAATGAACATTGAATAGGCCGCGGAAGAGGCCATCGCTAGCCTTCTTCCACAAAAATCTCGCGAGGTTTACAAGAAACAGTTTCGTTATTACCGAAAATAGCGCGCTGAATAGCATGCAGAGAATTTTACGGATGAAAAGGTGCTCCTATATATCATAATAAGAACTAGATTTAAGTAATGCATATGCTAATTATTTTTTTCGTTCATACATTTTCACAAATAAATAAAATTTCAATAAAATTATTGTTTAATTTGGAAAAATTTACTTTAAATCCCCTAGGGATTAAAATTATTTTTAATCCCTGCGGGATTAAAGGTGCCCATTTTATCCCTAAAATGAGGGATTAAAAGTTAAATAATATTAGTATGAGGTAAATATCTACTTACACTCTTAGCAATTTAAGAAATTGGTTGCCCTCCCGTTCTAGATAAGATTGGTAAGTTGAATTAAGTAGCTAACGGTTCATATTATACAAAGATGATTAAAAATTAAGGGATTTAAGTTCCTATAAACAATTAATATTTATTGACTTGAAAGAAATATCACTGCTTCGGACTTCCATTGTATTTATTTCATTAATTACACAACGTTTCGATCAGTTATCGTTTTCAGGTTTATATCTGAAGACGATCAGAGATATATAATGATCGAAATGTCTTGTAGGTTTTAAAAACAAATAAATTGGAAGCCCGGAACAGTGATATTTCTTCAAACTCAACAGAAGTTAAAACATTTATTGAGCTAGTTTAAACTTATCCGTAGTTTGCTTTTTATCCCTTTTGACTAATAAATGCAATATAGTAATCATATGTTCGTTAAATAGTATACACCCGATAAATAGGACAATTAGTTTTTTTATGTCCGATAGGTGGGACAATCGTGTTTTTTTTATTTTCTTTTTTTTTATCAACACATTTAGACCTGACTTAATTTTCATAATTTTTTCAAAAAGAGTAATAAGAAATAAGCTACGCGTTGACGTAGTTTCATGACCATAAAGCATATACCTACGGACTTAGAGAAAACTCTTACTAAGGGCATCGCAAAAAACAAGTTACAGCGCCTCTGGGGACTCGGTCTTGAAGCTCACGCGACAAATTGCGCGCCGATGACATCTTAATCGTACATATTTTGTGTTCATGAAATTCCCTTAAAAAATGTAAAATTACCACTATGTCAAAGTCAGAAATTTCCTTAAGTGTTCGATAGATGAGACGTTTACCTTAGCTGCCGCAAAGCAGTTATTGGGTTGTGACAAATTTTAATCATGGGTAAACATTTTATGGACTATTGCAAAGCCATCGGAGGTAAAAACTGTTAGTTACAAACCAAACGTGAATTGTTTTAGCTACTTCGTGGGGCTGCTTAAATCTCTATTAAGGATTGTTCCAGCTCAACTATAAGATTTTATCAAATTTATTGCTTAAATTTGCCTCTGTTCAGTTCATTATTGTTTAAGCACACGAAAGATGCACATCTCTTTGCCCCGCACCGGGTTTGTTCTGTTCCGGGACCCGAATTTTAGATTTAGATTTTGTGGCACACTTATCTAGTTTTTGAGATACTACCATTTCAATTTTTAAAAGCGAACTAAATAAAATACCCTATGATGTTGGGTGTCATTTAAAATGATTTTTTAAGGAGAATTTAGAAATGTTTTGTCTTTTGGAGATTACACACATATGAATAATATGCTGTTTATCCATTTTTGTGTTGTGTTAATACAAACGCTTTATTTAAAAAATGTTGCTATTTGTAATTGCTTTCATAAATTAAAATTTTAAGACTTTTATTGCATCAGACCCCTCGAAAACTAGATATGCATAAAAGCAAACTTTACGAGAAAAAAAAATTAGGTTTTCCTCAAAAATGCCTCTCCAAAAAAAAGCTACGTCAATAAAGCTTTTAATTTTTCTATTCAATTTTGTTTGTATTTTTGTTTCCTCAATATGTATAAGTTTAGTCCAACTGTGTTAGAAATAATAAACTTTTAATTCCAGCCCTAAAATATGTGCTGGTCCAGTCCAGCTAACTGAGCTGGACCAATCCAATCTGCGGGGTTCCAAAAAAATAAACTCTTTATTCCAGCTCCAAACTTGTGCTGTTGCAGCCCACCTAACTGGGCTGGACCAACATAATCGACAGGGTACCAAAAAAATAAACTCCTTATTCCATCCCCAAACTTGTGCTATTCCAGTCCACCTAACTAGGTTGTACTCAATTGAAGGGGCACCAAAAAATAAGGTCTTCATTCCAGCTCCAACTTCAGGCTTTTCCAACCCAGCAGGTAGGACTGTCCCAACTATAGCGATTGATATTCACAGTCCCTCATAGTGGGTTACTGTAACCCATTAATTTGGATTAAAAAACTAACCCACGCATGTGGATTGCTTTAAATCAAAAACTGTGGGTTGCGACAATTAAAAAAAATAGTTGGAGTTATTCAAGCTGTGGGCTGTCCACTATTTTACCCGCGGCCCTGGGCTGATTTAACCCATATTTTGGGCTATGGCTACCATTTGTTTTCTCAGTGTGATGCAGTTCACTAAAGCATGGCTTTTTTGGGTACCGATGCAAAAAAACTTTTTTTATATACCTTCATCAAAAACATGATTTTAGTAACTGTCTGCAGATAACTAAAGTATGGCTTTTTTGGTTACCGATGCAAAAAAAGGTTTTTTTTTTATCACGGGTGCAAAAACATATTTTTGTTCGTTTTTTACCCAAAATTAAAGGGAAATAGCGGAAAACAGTAATATTGAAAAAACCTAATTATTTTTGCCTAAAAATTAAGCCATTTGCGCCAGTTTTCACCAAGTATTTAAGAAAAAATCATTAAACTGTCAAAGATTAAAATGTCGCAACAATGAACGTCACCGAGTAAAAAAGCACATCACTAAAGCCATAAACCATTGTTATTTCGTTTACCAGCCGCCTTGATTTATACTGTAAAGATGGTGTGTTACGAGAAGTGCTCTTCGTTTGATATTTTCAAAAGTATTTTTCTGTGTCTCTTGGATTTTTTGATAAAGGTATTAAAAAAAAGTGTTTTTTTACTCGCGTTTTTAAATACCTCACTACGCTCGTTATGTAAATCAACGCTTGTAAAGCAGGCACTATTTTAGCCGCTAGTTGTGAAAAATACTATTTTAAATGGAACAGATTGAATTTGTTTCTTTTGTGTGGTGTCCAATTTACAAAAAGAAAACATGAACATAAAATACTAAACAATATTATATAGAAAGTCACATTTAATTATTACATAAGAAACTAATACTATATAGGTAATATATACAAACAAATAAATAAAAAAGTTATAACTATACGTCATAAAAATATCGTTCAAAAATAGATTCACGTTCCACAAATACAAAAAGAAATACGCTTCATACAAATGTGACAGCAAACATATAAATTCTATATAGGTAGGCACTTTTTACAACAAGAAATATATCAATAAAATATTGCAAAGTATACAAGACAATTTAAAATTTAAGAAAAATAACATGAAATTTAAGCAGTTAAGAGAAATTATTTTATTTTATTTGAATTTTTTATGACAAAAATTCGGACCTCAATAGTTGTTTTAACTCTGATTTCTTTAAATTTGTAGGATTTTAAACTTGCTCCAAATTTGAGATGGACGAGATCCAAAATATTCCCTTTATTTTTTTAAGTCAGAACTTTCAAACTCGAGATTTCTTTATATTAATTTTCTCCTTCTGTTTTATTTTAACTACACCTAAAAATAATGAAACATAAATTTACTAAATAATTTCACTTTTTGCGCCTTGGTTTTTCACATCCAAGAGAGTTGTGGTTGATGTGGTAACCCGTGGAATACTGTTTTTGGTTAATTTCTTGTGAATACTCGAGAGTGAATAAATTACTCCCAATGCCCCCAATGTCATTCCTAAAAAAAAATTGTCTTGTCACACGAACATGTAAAATAAGTAAGCTTAAGTTAATGCAAAAACGCCGAGGGGTCATCGGCATCGGCGGGCAACAGTACTGTACAAATTTTAAACAGCACTAAAAACAGGACTCAACAGAACTCGACAGGACCAAAACAGTACCCGACACGACTTGAAAGGACCCAAGTCCCGTTAAAGGATGTACAAATTTTATGGTGCCGATGACTCTTCGAAAAACGCTCAATCCTTCCAAAGAAATGTCAAACATCCTGCTCTTGATACAATAATAATTTTGTATGTGTTTTTTTTTAATTTGTTGAAAGAATCAACTTCTGTGACCTAACTGTTATTTATCAAACATTAAAAATTGACCCAAACTAGGACCTTTTACATTTTGTTAACGTTCAGTTTCATCGACCTTCTCTTATAGTATTATTGCTAATACTTAAATAAATAATACTGATACTGATATTACGCGATTTATGTTAACAAATTATGGATTTCAAGAAAATTTGTATTTAAAAGCTGAAACAGAATTGGTGGTCAGGCGAGAAAACGGGACAAAAACTTCAAAAAATGAGATTTTTTCACCAATCGAATGTATGGACAGTCCGCTACTTCTCAGACCTCAGGAAACAAATATAATATTTTTTTAAATGTTTAATGAAACAACTGAATGTCTATAATTTAGCAAGACAATACAATGTAAAAACGTACTTTCCTAAAATTTACAATAACAAATCAGTACTGAGCAAAAATTTTAAAATGACAAAACTGTGTAGCGGCAGAACAGTAAATGGTTAGAACCTTACAATACTAAAAGGTTACAAGGGCAAATTCATTATAGAGAGGTTTTATTGTACAATGGATAGATTAGTTTTCAAAAAAAAACGTAGCGGAAGAAGAAGGCCGTCGTTTTATCTTTTTAAACTGTCGACATTACCCCCCCCCCCGAACCTCCTGGGTATTCGGTGTAGTTGACAAGTGGCAAACAAGTAAAACCTTAAACTAGACCCCAAAAGCAACAAGACAATTTATACGTTGGAAATTCCCCACACTGACCGCTCTAAAAGTCTTGCAATTTTGTTCAAACTACTTTTTTTCCAACCGTTCTTTTTTGGACATATTTGACAATCCGTTGCTTTTATAGCCTGTATTTTCAGTACGCTTTACCTGCCAGAACATCCCACCAATGATGCCTCTTATCAGTGATTCTTGATAGGGAACACACCGTGCTCCAAGTAAGTAGTATTGAGACGCAAAATGGCTTAAACAACCTGCCTGTTCTGAGGGTGGGAAGTCTAGTTTGTATCACATACTAAAAACAGAAAAATATGTGATTAGTTTTATCCAGATTATCAATCTCTCTATTTTTTTTACTGGTCTAAAAAGTGTTTATTAAAACATATCTTGCTTTAATTTTTTTAGAAACATATTTCTGCAAAAAAATTGAGCAAACTCATTGAGCAAAGAACTTCTGAGTGTGAATTTTTTAAATAACTCGTTATTCTAAATAATTTTATTTCACATTTTTGGTCGTAACTAAACCGCCCGACGACTAATGCTATTTGACACTGTTAACATTTGGCTCAGTTAAGTTTGCCCCCCCCAGATCGATTTTCTCAAAAATTTGTATGCCAAAATTTTGCACACATTTACATTTTGCACAATTTTGCACACCACAAATCAAATTTTGCACACCTTCCTACGAGAAACTACAGCCCATTTTCTGTGGGGGGGGGGCAAACTTGACGTTGCCCCCCCCAGTCAATATTTTTCAAAAATTATGATGTCATTTAAAAGGTCTTATTTTGCACAATTTTGCACACCCATTTTAAAATTTTGCACACCTCCCTGTAACCCACACGAGGGTTCTGAAAATATCAAGTTTGCCCCCCCCAGTCAATATTTTTCAAAAAGTTTGGTGTCGTTAGAAAGGTCTTATTTTGCACAATTTTGCACACCCATTTTAAAATTTTACACACCTCCCTGTAACCCACACGAGGGTTCTGAAAATATCAAGTTTGCCCCCCCAGTCAATATTTTTCAAACAGTTTGGTGTCGTTAGAAAGGTCTTATTTTGCACAATTTTGCACACCCATTTTAAAATTTTGCACACCCCCCTGTAACCCACACGAGGGTTCTGAAAATATCAAGTTTGCCCCCCCCCAGTCAACATTTTTAAAAAATTTTGGTGTCGTTAGAAAGGTCTTATTTTGCACAATTTTGCACACCCATTTTAAAATTTTGCACACCTCCCTGTAACCCACACGAGGGTTCTGAAAATATCAAGTTTGTCCCCCCCAGTCAATATTTTTCAAAAAGTTTGGTGTCGTTAGAAAGGTCTTATTTTGCACAATTTTGCACACCCATTTTAAAATTTTGCACACCCCCCTGTAACCCACACGAGGGTTCTGAAAATATCAAGTTTGCCCCCCCCAGTCAACATTTTTAAAAAATGTTGGTGTCGTTAGAAAGGTCTTATTTTGCACAATTTTGCACACTCATTTTAAAATTTTGCACACCTCCCTGTAACCCACACGAGGGTTCTGAAAATATCAAGTTTGCCCCCCCCAGTCAATATTTTTCAAAAAGTTTGGTGTCGTTAGAAAGGTCTTATTTTGCACAATTTTGCACACCCATTTTAAAATTTTGCACACCCCCCTGTAACCCACACGAGGGTTCTGAAAATATCAAGTTTGCCCCCCCCCCAGTCAACATTTTTAAAAAATTTTGGTGTCGTTAGAAAGGTCTTATTTTGCACAATTTTGCACACCCATTTTAAAATTTTGCACACCTCCCCGTAACCCACACGAGGGTTCTGAAAATATCAAGTTTGCCCTCCCCAGTCAATATTTTTCAAAAAATTTGGTGTCGTTAGAAAGGTCTTATTTTGCACAATTTTGCACACCCATTTTAAAATTTTGCACACCTCCCTGTAACCCACACGAGGGTTTTGAAAATATCAAGTTTGCTCCCCCCAGTCAATATTTTTCAAAAAGTTTGGTGTCGTTAGAAAGGTCTTATTTTGCACAATTTTGCACACCATTTTAAAATTTTGCACACCTCCCTGTAACCTACACGAGGGTTCTGAAAATATCAAGTTTGCTTCCCAGTCAATATTTTTTAAAAATTTTGGAGTCATTAGAAAGGTCTAATTTTGCATCATTTTGCACACCCATTTTAAAATTTTGCACACCTCCCTCTAACCCAGACGAAGATTCTGAAAATATGAAGTTTGCCCCCCCCCACCGTCGATATTTTTCAAAAAATTTTGTGTCATTCGAAAAGTCTATTTTGCGCAATTTTGCACTCCCTTCAGTACCCCACAAGAGCGTTCTCAAAAAAGTTTGCCCCCCCCCCCCCCAGTTAATATTTTTCAAAAAATTTATGTCATTCGAGAAGCGTAATTTTGCACAACTATTTTTAAATTTTGCACACTTCCCATGCCGTTTTCTTTTTGTGGCGTTTACGGTTAAACTTGGTTCTAAAATTTCCCAGAAGTATAAGCAAACGAAGGAGACCTCGATTGTGTAATATCTTTGAATATTGTTTAAATTTACAGATAATTGTTTATGTTTACATTTGTATATAATCAAAAGTTTTTAATTTTTATGAATTTCCGGATTATACTTAAATTTTCATATCAAAAATGAACAGAAAAAATCGATGTAGACAGCGCATCCTGTCATGTTCGATGCCTTGAGAATCGGAACCAGCCTATTTTGGCGGTTCAGAATGGTTACGGTTCTCAAGGTATGGATCTTCACAGGATGTGCTATCGACGTCCATTTGTTAGATGATGTCATAGCATGTGAAAAATTAAGTATAATCCGGAAATTCATAAAAATTAAAAACTTTTGATTATAGACACATATATGTAAGCATAAGCAATTATATGTAAATTTAAACAATATTCGAAGATATTACACAATCGAGGTCTCCTTATTTTGCTTATACTTCTGGGAAATTTTAGGACCAAGGTTAACCGTAACCGCTACAAAAAGAAAACAGCTCCAGAAACTAGTAGGTAGGTATATGCACCTATATCTGAATTCGGGACAGGTATCCGCGGGAGGCGGGAGGTTGTACGTGCCGTAAAGAGGAATGCGTGCGTACCTACACCTACCACGCGCGAAGGCCTTTTATGTAATACATTGAAATGTCGCTTAGCAATGCCTAGTTTTATTTGTGTTCATGATTCAGAATGACTTCGGGTGAAATTTCCGAAGTTTGCAACGTGTATTTTAAATGGTGGCGTTCCATTTCGGCAGGAAAGTCAATGTGAACGCCTCTATTTAAAATACATAACATTACGTAACGCCTGGTTCTCAACTATGCGTGCCCACCCTGACTCCAAAATTGCATCACGTGATCAGCCATGCATTTGCCGATTTTTTGAAAGTGTCGCGTGATGCGTTTTTAATGTCAGGGTGAGCACGCATAGGTGGCAACTAGGCGTAACGCTTATAGGGGTTATGTAGGGGTGAGCGGGGTTTCGCGATTCCGTTACGTAACGCAATTTTTAAATTATTATTGTGAAATAAAACAACTTTTTGGATTTTTCGAGTGAAAAAGAAAAAAAAGAGGGGGTCTCAATCAATTTTCCAAAAATATTACGAAAAAAATAAAATAACGATAACCATAAAGTAATTCCTCCGGAAATTCCGAACTCTGTTATGGAACTGCGCAGTCGCAGAAGGAACAATAATAATAAGGAAAGAGACAAAAACACTGACCAATTAAACAAAGACCTTAAGTGTGAATGGAACTTTAACTTTCTACCTATTGGTGTCATCCCATTTGCAGCAGGCGTTGTTTCCGTCTTTGGGTTGAGAATTAAGTCAAATTTACATGGCATATATTTTGAATTCGATTTGATTTTTTTTTCGATCTATAAAAGGAATAATAATTTTTTTCTTATTTGCCATTTTAAGTGCATGAAATACAAAAACAAAATGTCTATGTTCATGTGTAGAAATAAATAAACGACTTCTTCTAATTATAATTATTGACGGACGGAATTTTTTGATGTAAACCTAGTTAATGACACACCAAGACGCCAAACACGTGGTGTGAACTGCAAAATCAAGGCGGGCGTCATCACCGTAGCCGCTGTCCGCAAATAGCAAGGTGTGATCCCACCATTATCCAGATGAAAATTTTCGGACGCACCCATGAAATCGGAGGCGCGTTCGACCTCGGGTGAAACTTGCCCCAAAATGGGTAAGTGCAGCCCTCTAGAAATTTGATAAGCCTTTGGTATTCTTGAAATGTAAAAGAGAAAGATAGAAATGCGGCGTTATAGGCGTTCTTAGTCATTTTCGGTAAGAGCTTCATAGAAAGTGACAGTTTCCTCGTCCTTCACTCCCCAAATGGACCTACCTAAATTTTTGGGTATTCTGCACCAAATTTTGACGTTTCTTGGACCTTGGTCATCTTGTCTTTACACTTTGCAGTGTGTTGAACTTGAAGAAATAAATTTAATGGACGAGAAGCACGAAAACGTCTGGGCGTGAAAAAAATTCTGTTTTTTTTTATAAGTTAACTATACAGGTTAGAAAAGTGTAGGTTGTATAAAAACAAGCTTACGGAACCGTGGAGTGAATTAGGGCGTACTCCTATTAACTCCACGGTCCCGTAAGTATAATATATATATATATATATATATATATATATATATATATATATATATATATATATATATAATATAATATATATAATATATAACTTTAATTTTGGTTTATTATTGAAGTAAAATATGCGTGCGGGAAAGTAGAAAGATCTGAAAGAAAACAAAGCGTCGTTTTTTTTTTAAAGAAAGTGTTTATTTTATCTATCAACGAAGTTTACTATTAGAAGTGCAACAACACGCAAATACGATTTACTTACTTTCGACTAACTTGCGTGACAAAATCTTTTATGGAACTTAAAATTAACGTTTTTATTTTATTAGACACATAAAGCCAATTATCAAAGTTAACACTATCCTAAGACGTATTTCTGTCGAGTGGACCAATCAACCATGTACAGTTTTAAATATATGGGGAATGCGAGACAGCTCCAGCTGATCAAAGTACCCCTGGATACCCATTCTTCAGTTTCTAGACAAACTTTCGTGTAGGAACGATCACATCCTTTATTTCAACCATTAGGCAAGCCCCAATGCGATTACGAAACGTTCGATAAGCTGAAAAGCTCCACGGCGCCCGCGCAGGAGAACCCGCTCTCTTCCTCATAACCAGCAGATGTAAGTTGTAGGAGAGTTCTCTTGATATGCGGTAGCCCGGTAATGTCCGGCGGTGCTCGACTGATATCGGATGGCTAGTGCAAGCAGTCAAACTATCCTATTGGTCCAAATCACTAATGTGAGCATTCCTATAGGAGTGTTCTCTCGAAACTGAAGAATAGGTACCCTGTCCTGCAATACGTGTCAGGATAACACGTAAGAAGACGTGACGTTACGTATTTTTCACCCAAGACGTTGCTCTATCAACAAAAACGTGTCATTTCGATCAGCTGGAGATGTCATGCATTCGCCATAAATTTAAAAGTGTACTTGGTTAATTGGCCGACAAGATAGAGATACGTCTTAAGATTTTTTTGGGGATGAGGTATTTTGGGGGTAGTTCCAAAGGGAGAAATGGAGGAAAGTTCAAAAACAATAGGGCTCCGCGCGTCAATACACGTAATCGTTGTGTAAAATTTCGTTGTGATCGGTGCAGGAGTTTTTGAGTTACAGTGGCGCATATCGAGGCGACGGACAGACAGACAGACAACAAATCAGTAAAGAATTGGGTTTCATCCTGTGAAGATCCATACCTTGAGAACCGCAACCATTCTGAACCGGCAAAATAGGCTGGTTCCGATTCTCAAGGCATCGAACATGACAGGATGCGCTGTCTACATCTATTTTTTCTGTTCATTTTTGATATGAAAATTTAAGTATAATCCGGAAATTCATAAAAATTAAAAACTTTTGATTATAGAAAAATGTAAACATAAACAATTATCTGTAAATTTAAACAATATTCAAAGATATTACACAGTCGAGGTCTCCTTCGTTTGCTTATACTTCTGGGAAATTTTAGGACCAAGTTTAACCGTAAAAGCCACAAAAAGAAAACGGCATGGGAAGTGTGCAAAATTTAAAAATAGTTGTGCAAAATTAGGCTTCTCGAATGACATAAATTTTTTGAAAAATATTAACTGGGGGGGGGCAAACTTTTTATGAACGCTCTTGTGGGGTACTGAAGGGTGTGCAAAATTGCGCAAAATATACTTTTCGAATGACACAAAATTTTTTGAAAAATATCGACGGTGGGGGGGCAAACTTGATATTTTCAGAATCTTCGTGTGGGTTAGAGGGAGGTGTGCAAAATTTTAAAATGGGTGTACAAAATGATGCCAAATTAGACCTTTATAATGACTCCAAAATTTTTAAAAAATATTGACTGGGGGTCAAACTTGATATTTTCAGAACCCTCGTGTAGGTTTCAGGGAGGTGTGCAAAATTTTAAAATGGGTGTGCAAAATTGTGCAAAATAAGACCTTTCTAACGACACCAAACTTTTTGAAAAATATTGACTGGGGGGGCAAACTTGATATTTTCAGAACCCTCGTGTGGGTTACAGGGAGGTGTGCAAAATTTTAAAATGGGTGTGCAAAATAAGACCTTTCTAACGCCACCAAATTTTTTTTTAAATGTTGACTGGGGGTGGCAAACTTGATATTTTCAGAACCCTCTTGTGGGTTACAGGGAGGTGTGCAAAATTTTAAAATGGGTGTGCAAAATTGTGCAAAATAAGACCTTTCTAACGGCACCCAACTTTTTGAAAAATATTGACTGGGGGGGGGGCAAACTTGATATTTTCAGAACTCTCGTGTGGGTTACAGGGAAGTGTGCAAAATTTTAAAATGGGTGTGCAAAATTGTGCAAAATAAGACCTTTCTAACGACACCAAACTTTTTGAAAAATATTGACTGGGGGGGGCAAACTTGATATTTTCAGAACCCTCGTTTGGGTTACAGGGAGGTGTGCAAAATTTTAAAATGGGTGTGCAAAATTGTGCAAAATAAGACCTTTCTAACGCCACCAAATTTTTTTAAAAATGTTGACTGGGGGTGGCAAACTTGATATTTTCAGAACCCTCTTGTGGGTTACAGGGAGGTGTGCAAAATTTTAAAATGGGTGTGCAAAATTGTGCAAAATAAGACCTTTCTAACGGCACCCAACTTTTTGAAAAATATTGACTGGGGGGGGCAAACTTGATATTTTCAGAACTCTCGTGTGGGTTACAGGGAGGTGTGCAAAATTTTAAAATGGGTGTGCAAAATTGTGCAAAATAAGACCTTTCTAACGACACCAAACTTTTTGAAAAATATTGACTGGGGGGGGGCAAACTTGATATTTTCAGAACCCTCGTGTGGGTTACAGGGAGGTGTGCAAAATTTTAAAATGGGTGTGCAAAATTGTGCAAAATAAGACCTTTCTAACGCCACCAAATTTTTTTTAAAATGTTGACTGGGGGTGTCAAACTTGATATTTTCAGAACCCTCTTGTGGGTTATAGGGAGGTGTGCAATATTTTAAAATGGGTGTGCAAAATTGTGCAAAATAAGACCTTTCTAACGGCACCAAACTTTTTGAAAAATATTGACTGGGGGGGGCAAACTTGATATTTTCAGAACCCTCGTGTGGGTTACAGGGAGGTGTGCAAAATTTTAAAATGGGTGTGCAAAATTGTGCAAAATAAGACCTTTCTAACGACACCAAACTTTTTGAAAAATATTGACTGGGGGGGGCAAACTTGATATTTTCAGAACCCTCGTGTGGGTTACAGGGAGGTGTGCAAAATTTTAAAATGGGTGTGCAAAATTGTGCAAAATAAGACCTTTCAAACCACATCATAATTTTTGAAAAATATTGACTGGGGGGGGCAACGTCAAGTTTGCCCCCCCCCCACAGAAAATGGGCTGTAGTTTCTCGTAGGAAGGTGTGCAAAATTTGATTTGTGGTGTGAAAAATTGTGCAAAATGTGTGCAAAATTTTGGCATAAAAATTTTTGAGAAAATCGACCTGGGGGGGGGGTAAACTTAACTGAGCCTTAACATTTAACATAAGAATCCAGACGTACGAAGGACATGCGCATTTGTGATTTGCCGAGCTTCTATTAAATTCCGCACCATTTTGAGTTGGATGGCGCTGCGCTCAGTACCCAAAACACACCCAAGCGTGTTTCTTTCATGAATAATGCATTGCATTTTAATAAATAAATTAATTAATTAAAAAAAACATTTTGGTATACATTTAGTCTTGAATTGAAAACACAGTAAACCATTCTTACTCTGAAAATTAAAAACAAAAACTATTATAAGGATAGGATAGGATGTCCTATTTAATATATTCTATAAATATACTTATTTGGGCCTTCTGGAAACGTCATACTAAGACATCCCAAGGTTGTGCTTTCTAGAAATTCTGGGAACGACTTTTGGGAACACCCCAAGGTCCTGTTCAATCTGTCCACTTTTAGCTTAAATTAATTATCATTCATTGTGTTTAGATGGCGCTAGCTTAAAAGTTGTTGATACTTTTATTGCACATATAGACAGAAACACTATTTAAACTGAACTTAGTATAATAATTATTAGGAAGATGTTGGTGATACATCTATGGAAGATTGTTCTCTTCTAACGCCCATATCGTCTTGAAATTTATTTTTAGGTATAGTCTCTAGAGAACTTTATTTGGGTGTGTTAGACATCCCAGTTATGTTCTTTCTGGACATTTTTGAAATGTTATTTTTGGACATTGCAGGGATGGACATGGAGCCCTCTATAGAACTTACTTGGTATAACTTAATATTTATGAATGTGCTAAGTAGATGTGCTAAATATCTATCTCGCAATTAACTTTAAATATGTGGTAGCGTATATTTTAAGCATAATTCATGGATCTCCAGCATCATGGCCCGAAGTCCATTGTAAACATATTTTAAGCATTTGATAAGAGTGTCTGTGTAAGAAAATTCTGTGGACCTGCTATAGCATATGATTAAGGCGGAACATATTAAGTATGTATATTTATTTTGTATTCTACTTATTATTAACATACCTCTTTTCTTAAACTTAACTAGAAGAAAAAACACTAGAAGAAAATTGAGACACACAACACCAAAAAATATAGATTTTTTTTTTAATTGAAATTATTTCCAAAATAGGATTTTTTTTAAGGAAAATTAAAAAAATTAAAGTATGCTGATCAGAATGGGCCACACAAGATTTTAATTTAATTTAGGGAAATATAGATTTTAACAACTCAATGTTTAATGTCATTGAATATTCCTTACATTTTTTTTTTAATTTTGCTGTATGATTTATTTGTTTTTTTTCTTCGACTGGTAAAATATTGTTGATTTTTGGAGCCCTGTAAGTAATAAATTTTTGTGAAAATCTTTTGATATTCCTTGGTATTTCTGCAGTTAGATTCATAATTCGTCTTGTATTATGAACGTTTGTACTTAGGTTTCGTATTATCTCTTGGTTTTTACAAATGTAAAGTAATATTTTGTAGACATAGAGTTGTTTTAACCAAAGAACCTTAAATGCTTTATATAACAAATCCGTTGAAAATCTTGAGTTTTTTTCAGAATTGTTTTTACACAACGGTTTTGAATAGGTTGAAGCAGGTCAATGATGAATTGAAACTGCTTCCTCAGGCAAGTATGCCATACTGAAGCACAGAACCAAAGATTGCATGCTGAACTGTTTTGAAATTTTCAGTGCTAAGAAAGCTATGCAGCTTTTTAATCATAAAAATTATTTTTCTTAATTTTCTGGACAAGCTTTCAGCGTGGGCTTTAAACTAAAGCTGATTGTCAAGGATAATCCCTAGATATTTTGGGTTAGAAACAACTTGGATATTGAACAGCTGCAAGAAGTTGTATTTTGAACGTGCATCAATGAAAAATGGCGAACATTTAGTTTTTTCCCAATTTATGGTTAATACATTTAAACCACCAGTTCTTTACCCATTTAAGAGCTGCTTGGCAGTTATTTTGAGCGTCAATCCATGTTTTTCCTCGAATAAGGATTACCGTGTCATCTGCAAAAGATTTACAGTCGTGTGCTAGAATTTTTATCGCTATCCCTGTGGGGGCCCTTAACTTAATCGAACTCATAAAAAACGCGAAGAAATGACTTAATATAGCGAGTTTTTTTGCAAGACGTGTGCTATAGTTTTTTTTTGTTATTTTTGTGGGTTCCTTGACATAGTCTCACTTATAAACAACGCGATGAAATCACTTCGTATAGCTCTCAGTGTAAGAAAGCGCCCGCCTAGACGTTCGCCCAAAATTTTTTCGTTACCTTTAGGGCGTCCTTATCAAAACTATATAAACCTCAAACGCGATGAAATAATTTATTGTTTAAAGCCACCACCTCTCTAACAATATTTAGAAGTGGGAAACTCAATTCTGCGGTTACCATTATCTTTTTTGACGGAGTTCTCGCAGTTCTATTGTTTTTGTTGGTATTAATTAAAAGGGTAAATCGAGGAGGGTTGGACCAGTAGGAGAGACGGACCATTCGTGATTTCTCGTAAACCGTGGCAACAAGGCGTACTGCGGCGTCGCGGAAATATAAAACTGAGTTATTTGTTGTTCGAGAATAGAGGCGTTACTTTTAATCTGTAGTTTTTCTAAAATTATTGGCAAATTTCCTTTTCAACCATCATGGGAATTTGGTGTGGCATTTTTCTTCGAACCGTTAATGCACTTGAGGTAAGTTTGGATAAACGTTTTGATATCCCTATAAATAGTTTGTTACGGATAAATATTGGCCAAATATAAATTTTCAGTTATTCGTTTGTCTAACTTCGGAATACTGGTCTTAACTTAACCGATATATCACATCATGGGTCCAATGCTAAACAAATACTGGATCAGTAACAAAAATATATTGGCATAGTGAAGGATTTTAGTCACATAGTCATTGGTCCAATGTTCGGGGTCTCGATAACGATAACTAGTTATTTCAATCCTAAAATATGGCTTTAAATAAAGTAAAAAATATATTCTTCTCCAAAAACCATGACATATAAATACATCCTAAGAAACAAAAAGTGGGACGATGACGGAATTCGAACCGTTCACTTTCAGATTACGAAGCCAACGCTATGACCACTGGACCATTACGGCTATAGGAAAATTTCCATTTTTTTGGTATATTAAAGTTTTGCCTGAAGGTAGTTAGTATCGGAGAGACGTGGCTTTTTCTTTCAATGGGCCAACAACCCCAGTATTTTAAGATGAAGATCCTACTTCGTCGATTCAACTTCGTATTAAAGTTGGCGAAACAACTCTATTGGCACACCAACTGAATTCAGTGAGCCTATAATGTATGCTCCAGTATCGGAGGATGTAGTTTTTTCTTCGATAGCTCAACAACAAAGTCCGTTGAAATTAACTCTGTGCTTCGTGAAAAGAAAACATGCATTTACCAAGCTGGAAAATTATTAAAAATAGCCGAATTGCGAGATAAGTGAGCTACAAGCAGTAGGTACAAACATACGCATTTAGCATGTACTTCGTTATTAAATAACACATTATGTTTCCGTGTTTTATCGTAAGAAAAAGAGTATGAAAAATATAGATCAATAGGAGTCTTTATACAGGGTGTCCCAAAAGTCCGAGTCCACCCAAATATCTTCTGAACTATTAGAGGTAACTAAACTATATTTGGCATTGATCTATAACATCAAAAGATCTATTTTTTTAAGGGGCGGTTGTGCCGCCCCTGTCTTGGGGGGCTGCATGCAGGCGGCCATCATGAAAATTTTAAATGGAAAACCCTATCGAGTGATAGCTTGTTTTGAAGGTTTTGAAATCAACATGCTGATGTAACTGTCACTTGTCTATGTCAAACGTGTCAAAAGATATGGACTGTCAAATTTATTTTTCACAATTTTTGACAAATTTCGAAAATTTGTGTTAGACAATGAAAACCCATTCGAGTTTTTTCCAAACTCAAAGGCGTCAAAATCTATCGTCTATGAAACTCATTGGTTTTGACAAACTTGTTTCTGGTTTTTCAAAGTTTACCATTTGTGTGTAACTTTCACTTGTCTAAAATAGGGAAAAGACGCATAATATAGGCTGATAATTTATAACTTTTTGTTTTTTGAACAGGAGCCACATATTTTCGATATGTGGTTATTTTATTCCATAAAATTTATCGATAATGATACCTGACTCACATTAATTGTTAAATAATAAGAGAATCAAGAAGGCTTTGAAAATCTGACTTAAAAAAAAAACAAATAAAATTCAGCAAAATGTCAAGTGAAAACTGCTTTCCGTATAAGTTTTTACGATGCCACGATCAAATGAAGATAAAGTTGAAATTATCTTTTTCTACGGACAAACAAGATGTTATAGATAGACCTGGGTCCCACAGCTACGTAAGAAAAACTTCTAAAGTTTAGACGATTTTTCACTGTAAAAGATGCCCCACGTCAAGAGCGACCAAGAGAAGAAAACGAGGAGATCCAGGAGCAGGTGCTGGGGTCCGTTATTGAACAGCCCAAGCAGTCTGTGAGAACTATAGCAGGTCATCTTGGAATCATTAAGAGCATGGTCCATAGGGTTCTCAAGCGGTTCAAATTCCATCCTTATAATATGCAGTTGGTTCAAGAGTTAACCGAAGATGATTTGGATCGCCGCGTGCAATTTTCCGAAGAAATGACTGAACTAATTAGAACTGAACCGTATGTGTTGAATCAAATTTGCTTTAGTGATGAAGCTAATTTTTTGTTGGATGGGATAGTCAATAAACATAACTGCCGATATTGGTCGGACCAGAATCCTCATTGGTATGAAGAAACTCATACGCAAAATCCCTTTAAATTAAAGGTATGGGCGGGAATTTTGGGAAATCGAATAATAGGACCATTTTTTTTTGATGGCAACCTTACAGGCGAAAGATATTTGGAGCTACTACAAAATCAGATCATTCCTGCAATAAGAGAAGCAGCTGAGAATTTATTTGAACCCATCTTTCAGCAGGATGGGCCGCCGCCCCATTACTACCTTCCTGTGAGGCAACTTCTCAATAATGAATTTCGTCGTTGGATTGGGCGCCGAGGAACTTTAGAATGGCCTGCACTCGAATTTGACAAAATTTGTGAAAAATAAGTTTGACAGTCCATAAAATTTTGACACGTTTGGCATAGACAAAATAAGTTCACTCGATCACTCGATAAGGGTTTCCATTTAAAATTTTCATGATGGCCGCCCGTATGTCGCCCCCCAAGACAGGGGCGGCACAACCGCCTCCTAAAAAAATAGATCTTTTGATGTTATAGATCAATGCCAAATATAGTTAAGTTACCTCTAATAGTTCAGAAGATATTTGGGTGGACTCGGACTTTTGGGACACCCTGTATTTCACCTATTATTTACATTTTCAATATTTACTGCGTGTATATTCACTGTTTGTTTTTACTAACCAAAAAAAAACAATCTTTCAAAACCTGCCTGGGGAAATTATAAAGAGACAACAAAATATCAGTCCAGTCCATTTCATAAAACTAGAAAGAGAGGGCAATATGTGTTTCCCACCTCTGGTAAAACAATAAGTGTCAAATGTATAGAGGGCCACTAGGTAGAATATAGCGGTGCATCTCCAGTCATGATAAGGAAAAGAAAACTAAATTAGTGTGGTCCAGCTCTTCTATAGTGGGATGGACCATCTCTACTAGCGCTCTAGAAGAGACGTCCCAATTTAAACTTTTTGTATTGTTAGGTTTTATCAATATTTGTTAGATAACATTTTACTTTTTAGATTATGCCAAATTGATGACCAAAAGCTATATTTTGTACGTACCTCTTTGCAGAGATTACTTCGAATAAATAAACAGTTTGTTGAAAGTTTTTCAAAAAGTGGTCCATCACCCCTCGATTTATCCAATATCTTGCTTTGACTCTATTTTTAAAGTCAAAAACAAAACTTACTGAGAAAAATAGACCGACAAAAACGGACAAGGATGCATGTCCGGAAGGAAAACTTCTAGCCGTGTCTACTAGGAAGTAGTGATTGTGCTCCGTATTTGTGCATTTCCATTGCGCAACGTATTCGCCTGCTGTGCAGTTATGTGCTGTGTCAGGTCTGCAGACGTCAAAAAACATCGGCCTGGGCTCACCTAAAATAAAAATAGTTAAAACCTCATTATAGTTTCGTCTCTTGAGTGCTTATTTAGATAGAAGCCGAACCCAGGAAAGGAATTTTGCAAAGGCATCTGTCATTGGTCGCGATTCTTTAAAAACCGTCAGAAAACATCGCCCTTACAAAAAATCAGACGATTTTTAAACAAAACAATAACTGCTTTCTTGTCAGGACTTATTTGCTAATAATTTAGTTTCTTAATACTGTTTCAGTAAATAAAAAATATGTCAGTTTTAATTTTTGTAAGCAGTTTTTGCGAAAAACCCTTTTTTTATTTAAAAATGTATGTTATTAAGCTTATTTTTGTGTGTAAACAAACCTTCAAAACTTTTAACAAAACAACATGTCGCTGTCACTGTTCAGAAAAGTCTCACAAATTCTGTCTTTCCTTTTACCTGGTGAGAATTTTCAACACTTTTTGAGGTTTATTGGTACGCGTAGTAGAAATTTAGCTCCGCCGAAACACTAGTCCTGCAGAATATCTTTAAAATATTTACGAAATGTTATTAAAAAAATGACGCAATTTCTTTTGCAACGTTAGGATAAATATTTAGGCTGTGTTTTTATTTTAAATGAGAGAATAAGTAAAAATCGCCACTTTCGAGAATTGGGGCAGGTGAGATTTTCTATCGTTTCTGAAGAATCGCGACCTTTATGCCATAAAAATATTTCTAATTTTATAAAACCTTGATTTTTTTACATTACACGTTTATTTTCCAAAACGGTTTAGACTGCAGCTTCAGTTTTTTTGTTATTTGTTTTTAGTCAACCATTAGATTTTCACAAACTTTTAAAAGCGGCATTATTTTTAGTCAAACCTAAAACTCAAAAATTTCGCGGCCGTGAATCAGTTTCCTTTCTTATAAAATCCCTTCCTTTTGGGGGAGCCATAGCCCCTGCATTTTTGCACACGCTTCTCAAAATTTGACACCTAGCAACTTAGCAATTTCAAAACACATTGGGTTTTTGAAAACATTACGTCAACTGCAAGACCCATTTTGTTTTCATTTAAATATACTTATTGTAATACAAAATATTAGCCGTAGCGCAGTGGGCAGCGTATCTGCCTGCCGTACGGAAGGTCCCGGGTTTGAATACCGGCTAGGTGCATGGATATTTTGTGTTTGTCTTTCACTTTGCAAAAACCTTCGCTAACACTGCGCATTGATCCTGCAATGGATGAAAAAGTCCCAGTACAAAAAAAGAAGAAAATATGGTTGTCCTGTGTTTTGGCATTTGCAGATTTTTCTTCGCCTATCGATTAACATGAACAAACTAATACAATTTATGTTATATTGTGTCTACGGACATATACTAACCCCCAGATGCACCGTAAAAATATTCGGATTAGTTTAGCTAATCCATGCTTTCCCTTTGTTCAGCTATGTGGGATAAAGAGAGAAAAAGAATAGATTAGATTACCAATCGTGATTAAGTGCCTACGGTGCATTTAGGGGTAACCTAACACACAAACCTTATAAACCTTAAAATAGACTGATAATGCTTATGGGATTTCTCCCAATAAATGACTGCTTCATGTAGGTGACAGCACTCTATTGAGTAATTAACAAATTTATTCTTAAATCCATTCGTATTAACTTCACTCAAGCACCCCAAGTGTGTGACAAATGAAAAGTCCCAAAACCATACCTTTTGATAATCCAGGCAATGCGTTTTTGGCAAGCTTTTGTATTTCTAATTTACCTCTTTTGCCCAGTTTCTGTCTTTTAAGGACTGTTTCATAAAGTGCTGTTTTGCTGGTTGCAGTAACACAAACTATGCTACTGAAAATATGATTTTCTGTCACATGACAAATGTTTTTCAAGCCAGAGTCAGTTTCACCATTACCCGCATCTATAGTGATATATACAGCGCGGACGTAAAAAGTCCCCCCCCCCCTGCTAACTCTTGAACGCATTGAAGTATCGACCTCAAATAAAAACCATGTTTAATGATAACACTTTTGCTACTTTTTGACGTATTTTTTATAAGCGTCATATTGGCGTAAGTCTATAAGGTCACTAACTAATTTAAAATTTTAAATAGGAAGGGGGTCGAGTGATACCTTGTTTCAAAGGCATTTTAATTCCCTATTTAAAATTTTAATTTTTTTAAAAATCGGTTTACTACTTACAGAGCTATGGGTTTTTTCGGCTATAGTTTACGCAACTCTCCTTACTTTTGTACGAACTGAGATATCGACTTTAAATAGAAAACATGCTTAATGATAACAATTTTACCACTTTTTGATGTATTTTAGATTATTCTTATAATGACTTAAGACTATAATGTCACTAACTACTTTAAAATTTTAAATATAATGGGGAGTCAAGTGATACCTTGTTTAAAAGGTATTTTAATTCCCTATTTAAAATTTTAATTTTTTTAAAAATCGGTGTATTACTTACAGAGTTATGAGCATTTGTAACTATAGTTTGCGCACCTCTCCTCTTACTTTTGAACGAATTCAGTTGACTTTAAATAAATTTTTTAAGTTAAGACCATAAGGTCACTAGCAACTTAAAGTTTTTAATATTGTTTAGTAATACTATACGTAATACATAAACTATAGTAAAAAAAAATCATAACTCTGTAAGTCGTAAACCGATTTCTAAAAAAAAGTAAAATTTTTAATAGGGAATTAAAATACCTTTTAAACAAAGTATCTCTCGACCCCCCTTTCTATTTAAAATTTTAAAATAGTTAGTGACCTTACAGACTTACGTCAATACGTCGCTTATAAAAAATACGTCAAAAAGTGGTAAAAGTGTTATCATTATGCAAAAGTAAGGTGAGGTTCGTAAACAATAGTGGAAAAAACGTATAACTCTGTAAGTCGTAAACCGATTTTTTTAAAAATTTAATTTTAAATAGGGAATTAAAATACCTTTTAAACAAGGTATTACTCGACTCCCCTTTCTATTTAAAATTTTAAAGTAGTTAGTGACCTTATAGACCTACGTCAATATGACGCTTATAAAAAATACGTGAAAAAGTAGCAAAAGTGTTATTATTAAACATGGTTTTTATTTGAATTCGATACCTCAATCCGTTTAAGAGTTAGCAGGGAGGGGACTTTTTACGTCCGCACTGTATATGTATATATTGTTATCAGTTGTTACTTTAGAGACTTTGCTGCATTGCCAACTGCTTTATCCAGCTCGAAACTGTCACATATGTGAAATGAACAATATTATTGCTATATTTTGAGGCTATAAGGTTTATGGTCTATCCAAAAATATATGAGCATCTTACGCGAATAGATTGCCAATAATTTTCAACACAGTTTTTGTGGTAAGATTAATGATTTATCTGAAACTAAAAACACTGCTACATGCTAAACAATTTGATAAACCCACCTATCAGTACTTTTCCAACCTCGGTTAGCAACAAGACCAAGGCGGCCCCAGTAATAAACTCCTTATAAAAATACCATAATTCGTAGAAACATATGTTCCCGTAGCTTCCTTTCCTCAGGTATTCAGTCAGTAAAAGTACCACTACGGGTATAACTAGCAAACTTCCTGTTAATAATACTGAGGTTTTTATTGTGTCACCAGTAAACGGGTGGGATAACGACGGGTCCTTGCAATAGAAACCATTTTTTGCTTCTGGTATGTAGCCTAGTTCCAGAAGGAGAAGAAGAGCCAAGACTGAAAAAAATAAACATAAAATTAGTAAAGAGTTTTCAGTGATTGATGCATCGAACTCCGCATTAAAAAGGATAATATAGCTCGTGGAAAAAGCCCTGGATCAAATGGTTCCCATTACGAAAAACATCATAAATAATTAGAGTTCAGAACCAAATCTTTTACTTTTCAAGCCTAATAGATAAAATTGATAATTACATCCAAGCACATTAAAACGAAAATTAAAGAAATACCGTAAAAATGTTTATAATTCACGGAGAGGCCACTGGATTTATCTGAGAAAAAACGAGTTTTAGAGTCCTCATAACTAGGCTGTGGGCAGCCTAAGCTGCACAAATATATTTTTATGCACAACGGCACTATTACGCTCGCATTTCCAAGCGTGAAGTAATACTTTAATGGCCTAGGACACCTTTTATGTCCGCGTACCTTAAAGTTCGAAAATAGACACTTAAAGTAAATATTTCAACGCATCCGTATCGGTATACCTAACGTGTTCGAAACAAAGTCAAAATACGCTACATTTTTGACTTGCTCATGCCATGTTTCGAACGATGCCTGCTTCTTTGACGGATGTGATGACAGTATCGTTAGGGACCCACGAACGTACGCAACGATTTCAATCAGCAGTCCTGTCATCGCAACCTTCAAATAAGCGGGCATCGTTCGAAATATCGCATAAACAAGTCAAAAATATAGTGTATTTTGGCTTTATTCCGTATAGCGATGCGTTGAAATATTTACTTTAAGTATCTAATTAGTATGCAATCCTTGTTGTTGTATTAAATGACTTGTCAAGTTTATACTCTGAAGTATTTTTGACTACCTAACCTAAAATGTTGTATGTACCTCGATTATAAACGGCTTTAACGCCTTTGGCGTGTATCAGCCCTTAGCTTTTGCCTAAGGCTGTTATTTGGTGCATAAATAGCTATTAATGAAAAAGAAGGTCCCAATTTTTTTTTATTTGGATAAATACGATGGCCAATTATTATTGGAACACTTATCCGATGGGCAATCTTATTGGACCGCCCTGAAACTGACTAACCTCTAAAATATTAACTTGCATATATAGAGCTAAAACATCTACAAAAATATTGTCACGATAAAACATTTCCACAATATCGTAAAAACGTTGTTCGCATATTCAGTTTTGCTATGTCGAAAATTTTAATTTTATTTAACTAAATGCTTTATTTCAAAATTTTCAGAAAAATATGCAGTTACGGTTTGAGAGGCGGTGAAAATTTTCCTCACCTTTTCAAAGAGTGGAGAGGTAAAATTTTAACTTTAGTAGCGACAAATAATATTTTCTTTAAAATAAATAAAATTGACTTTTTTAACTTACAACAAGGAAATCTGTATAATCTCATGTCAAAACCATATTATTTTACATAAAGCTGAACTTGAACATCTAAAACCACGGCGTTTTGTTACCAAACTAATCAACATTACAAGCCGGTTTAAACGAAATAGTGTGTTGATAAGCAGACATGCAAAACTAAACAGTTCAGTGCAGTCAAATAATAATGGATAGGAATAGTGGCAGTAAAAAATTAATAATTTCATCCCATTTGAGGTTTATATAGTTTTAATGAAGACACACCAAAAGATAACAAAAAAAATACTTTCAGACGTCAAGGTTAGTCATTTCATCCCTTTTATAATCAGTGCTATTATGTTAAGGTGCTCACCGAGAAAACAAAAAAAAAATATGGCACGGCTCGAGGTGGGGGCTTTTTTTATAGCGAGGTCCCAAAGTCATTTCATCTCTTTTCTGATGATTCGGGCTATTGTGTTAAGGGTCCCACCAATATAATAAAAAAATTGTTGCACACCAGATAAGGGCGTATTTTACAGGAAGGCCCCAAAACTTGCAAAAAATAATTGCTATATGAAGTCATTTCATCTCTTTTCTGATTAGTGCTATTATGTTAAGGGAAACACCAAGATAACAAAAAAAATATTACAAACCTCTGGGTGGGGGCGTTTTTTACAGGGAGGCGTCAAAACTTGTATAGAATAACAGTTTTGGGGCCTCTCTGTAAAAACCGCCCCCGTCCAGAGATGTCCAATATTTTTTTTGTTATCTTGGTGTGGCCTTTAACATAATAGCACTAATCAAAAAAGAGATGAAATGGGTTCATATAGCAATTATGGTAAAAAAAGCCCTCACCCAGAGGTGTGTAATAATTTTTTTTGTTATCTTGCTGTGGCCTTGAACAGAATAGCCCTAATCAGAAAAGAGACGACATGACTTCATAGAGCTATTATTTTTTTCCCAGCAAACACAAATCGTCGGCATTGAATCGCGCCAATGTCGACAACGTCGGCAGCGTATTGTCATCAGCGACTGGACAGATTGCGATTTTCAGTTTTCGGTCAATAGTCGGCAACTGACGAAAGTCCACATTACTACATTCGACTTTATACCAACATCACTTTAGGACCGACGATGGTCCAATTGGAATATTGTTTAATCGGTCGAAAATCGGCAACTGATGATGGTCCGATTTACTATAGTCGACTTTATGCCGACGCCCACTTTATCTGCTTTAGGGGTAACGACGCTCCGATTTGAACTACACTACTACACGCTGGCCCGATGAATTGACGGAGGTCCACATTACTACAGCCGATTTTATGCCGACAGCACTTTAGGACCGACGATGTTCCGATTGGAAATTTGTTTAATTAGACGAGAATCGGCCACTGACGATGGCCTGATTTACTATAGTTGACATTATACCAACGCAAACCTTACCTGCTTTAGGGCCGATGATAGTCCGATTGGAACTTTGTTTAATGACGATGGCCCGATTTACTATAGTCGACTTTATGCCGATGACCACTTTATCTGATTTAGGGCCGACGATGGTCCGATACGAACTTTGTTTGATTGGTCGAGAATCGGCAACTGACGATGGTCCGATTTACTATAGTCGACTTTATGCCGAAACGCACTCTATATGCTTTAGGACTGACAATGGCCTGATCAGATTTTGGTTCGATTGGTCGATAACCGGCAACAGACGGTGGTATGTCACATTAAAATTTTTAAACTGATTAATAGTTTCTTCGTAGTATGTAGAGATGGCGCTAATGTCACTAAGTTCCCTGAACAGTGAACGATAATATTATAGATAGAATGAGCAAAGATATTTCAAAACTAGAATGCGCACTTGACAAGATGGTAGTACTTCTCTACAAGAATCACCTCTTCCGCCACTTGAACCAGTCCGACTGATTAAGCACCCGCATTATCGAAACTTTGTAGTTTGCCAATGTCGGATCGTGTCAAGCAACCACCGACGGACCTTCGTCAATCACCGACGTCGGCCCGCTTTAAGAGGCCGATGTGGGGCCTTATTATCCAACCATTATCGGACCTTTGTGGTTTGCTATTCTCGGGCCGCTTTAAGCTACCACCAACGGACCTTCGTCAATCGCCGACGTTGGATCGCTATAGGAAACCAATGTCGGACTTAAATAGTTTACCGATGTCGGGCCGAGACCAGCTTGCCTACGTTAGACCAACCAAATTAAGCAACTATATGGGCGGATAGTCGGTACCATGTGGTTAAACTATATAGGACCTTAATTGTACGGCGACGGTATGCCGATGTCATCAAAAACTAAAATTTACCATTGGTCCGATGACGGGCTACAGTTTAATGTTGCATCTGCAAACATACATTGGGCCTACATCGCAAAGCGGACAAAAAATACTGCTGGTCCGATTTCGTAAATCGACGTCATGCCGTTGACGGCAAACTCGGCAATCGACATCGGGCCGACGAAGGCCCGAGGTAACCGTGTTTGCTGGGTACTTTTATAATGATGACATATATTTAATTGTTTAGTGACCTTTAGAATTAGTTTCTGTGCAGTTTTGTGGATATAAGGTCAGGAGAATGAAAAACAAATTTAAATTTACCGACGTTTCGATGTATTTTACATCATCCTAAGGTCTTCTAAAATAAAATACAAAAAAATGAAAGAAGCTGGTTAAACCTGTTAATTTAAAAGTCATTGATTGTTTGTATATTACACTGCTAATTAATTTCTTTATTTTTTTTTCACTCCCGCAGGTTTAAAAAAAAACAATAACAATAAGTAATAAATTGAGAAAAGAAGTAATATATGAGAAAAAAAAAATAACAAGACTATATTTTAAATTTATAAATTAAAGTAAATTTGAATTTGTTTTTCATTGTCCTGACCTTAAACTTACATTTGGGTTGTTTTCCAGTGGTCTCTTAGAGTGTTTAACAAACATTTAAAAGGATAAACAGTATGTTTTTTTGGATTTCACAGTTAAAAGACAACAAAGAAAACAAGAACAAAACAAGTTAAAAAAACACCAACCAATTATTTTTGGTTTAACTGTAAAGTTCAAAAAAACATACTCTTTATTTTTTTTAAATGTTTGTTAAAAACTGTAAGAGACCACTGAAAAACAACTCAAATGTAAATACTCATTTTATTAAACCCTTTAATCCATAAATTTAAAATATAGTCTTCTTAATTTTTTTGTCATAACGTGCATTCTTTTTTCTTCTTTTTCCACTCTTAGTATTGTTGATTTTTTTTTTAATTTGGCGGGAGGGAAAAAAATTAAAGAATATAATTAGCAGTGTCATATACAAACAAATAATGACTTTTATGAAAACCCTGAAGATGATATAAAATACATCGAAACGTCGGTAAATTCGAATTTGTTATTCATTCTCCTGACCTTAAACTCGCAAAACAGAAAAATATATGCTTAATTATCACCATACACAGAAACTACGTCGAAAAATCATCTTTTTTCAAGAAGCTGGTGGTCGAACATTTGAATTTAAGGTTCCTTATACCAGAAATTACCTGCATCATGCATCCATTTTTTTAAAATTTTTTGCATTTACAATCTTCTTTTTCCACTCTTAGTAATGTTTATTTTTTTTGAATTTTGCGGGAGGGAAAAAAATTAAAGAATATAATTAGCAGTGTCATGTCAAATTCGAATTTGTTATTCATTCTCCTGACCTTAAACTCGCAAAACTGCACAGAAAATATATGCTTAATTATCACCATACACACAAACTACGTCGAAAAATCATCTTTTTCCAAGAAGCTGGTGGTCGAACATTTTAATTTAAGGTTCCTTATACCAGAAATTACCTGCATCATGCATCCATTTTTTTCCCTAATTTTTTCCATTTACAATCTTTATTTTACTGCACTATAAACTGTAATCTTATCAACTCGCCACCTCATTTAAACATGCTTGCAATCAATGGTAGAATGTATCGTTTTTCTGAGGTACTATAGAAATGAATAGAAATAAATTAAATAAATATGAACAGGTGTATTTCTGAAATTAAAGATGGTCAAGCAAATACTGTCCATGGGAACAATAAAAAATAGTCGTTTACCTAACTAGTGCGAAAAGTGCCACTTTTTCGCACGCGATTGCAGATGGCCGAACGACGCGTTAGCGGAGTCCGGCCAGCAATTAAAAGTGCTGAAAAGTCACGCGCGAGGTGGGTACAATATTTTTTCTACTCGCTTGACTTAAGTATTCATTTAAACCAATAAAAGGAATTTTAAAAATGTTACTCCTTATTTATCGTGACTAAAATATTTACCTAACACAAAAAATAAATTACAGCAATATATTTATTTTTTATTTTTGGTTGAGTGCGGAAAATTACCATAAAGTTAACTTTTCCGCACGCTAGTAGAATTTTTTTTTATAAAAGAACCAAATGCTGGCAATAACGTTAAGTAATATTTAAGCTTAGGCTCATGCATGCCGCTAACCAAATTCTGAAAAAGTGAGGGATTGTTACTTTTAAGAATTTAAAATTTTACCCTCTGAATGGACATTTATTTTTATTTAAAAACATTTTAAATAATATCGAGTTATTCCAGTTACTTACAAACTCACTGCTACATAATTATTTTTGAAATAATGTAAAATTTTCCTGAATTTAATGAATGAAGATGAAGGTGAAGGAAATGATTTCGAGATCAAAATAAATAATGGAAAAAATACGTTTGATTTACTGGAAATATTATCACTAAAAACTACACTTAAAACACAAATTTACTACATAAGTTTACTAATATTAACTATACTGCAAACAATGATGTTTGGGCTACGAGTACAACAGTCTGTCGCGTGTTTTCTACGTAGGTCATTCTATTGTGAGTGTGTAGGTTTACACGTAGGTGTATAATAAATTAAGCATTAAATCGATTTTAAAAAAATAACAGTTTTTTAATCATTTATAACTGAAAATTTAAAGCCTGCGAAAATTTCGTTTGGATTGCATGTATTTCATAAAATTTTGTGTTAGCGACCGCTAATTACATATTTGTTGCATGTGTTTTGCAGGCTAATATACTTGTTTTTTTTTTAATACATCATTAAAATAGGATTTAACAAAATTTTACAAATGATTAACTAATTTTACTAGGTATATTTCAGCAGATTTAAGAGAAGAAATATAAACTTGGTTATTGATAACTTTCCGAAATTGCGCATGAGATGTCGGGATATTGTAGAAATGGTCTTTCGCGCAGTTACTGTCCTGGTTACCAATCGCGAATCGATACAGGAATCTAAAAATGTTGAATAGATACGAGACGATTTTTTAAATTTATTATTTTCAATTTTCCAACTTTTTGTCATTCATTTATCTTATTTTTTAAATTTTTTTAATATTTGCTTTTTTTAAATATGTGTGGTGTATTAATGCCTAACTTTACCTTAACTCAATTTTATAATAATAATAATAATTACCAAAACGTTTCATTCTAGCACTACAAGTATATGAACGGTCTTATGTGGATTTTCAGAAAAAAAAATTGGTGCCTGAAAGCACGGATATTCCACCATACAATCAATTATTTTATGTTGAAAGGAAATGAAAATATCTCGAAAACTGTAGCTTTGAAAGATTTGAACCTAATAAAAAAATTTTTTGGTAATATTTACGAAAACCAAAATCTGGAAACCGCATATCAATAGCTGCTTTACTTCTAAAGTTATGATTTTGAGTCCACCATACCAATATGGTATGGGGGACTACTAAAATCGTGAAATTTTGACTTTTCCTAATTTTATCGAAAATGAGTTACTAAGATTCCAAAACACCTTCGACAAAAAAAAGGTTGTCTGTGGGTCTGTTGTCTGGTACAAAAATCCTCTATCGACTGACCATAAACTAATTAACTGTTGGGTAGGGTGGTGGGGGGTTGAAGGGGGGAAAAGGGGAATAAAATATTTAAAAAAATTGTAACTTTGGAACAAAAGCAAGTAGCGATATACGGTTTTAAAATTTCAGTTTCCATGAATATGGACTACAGATTTTGTTATAAAGTTTAAATTCGTGGGAGCTTTAGTTCCCTAGTTATTTGAAAAAACGTTAAAATATATAAAAAAAATCATAACTTTAGAACTAAAGCAGCTTTTGATATTCGGTTTTCAGATTTTGGTTCTCGTGAATATTATTCAAAAATGTTTATTTCCTTTCAACATAAAATAAATGATTGTATGGTGCACTATCTGTGCTTTCGAGTACCAATTTTTTTAAATATTTGATTTTTTTTCTAATATCTCGGAAACTAAAGCTCCCACGAATTTGGACTTTATAACAAAATTTATAGTCCATATTGATGGAAACTTAAATCTGAAAACCGTATGTCGCTACTTGATTTGTTTCAAAGTTTCCCTACTTCAACTCCCCACCACCCTACCCAACTGATAGAGGATTTTTGGACCAAATTTCGTTAAAATCGATTAAGACGTTCTTGATTTATCGTGTATACAGACAGAAAACAGACAGCAGACAACAGACCGACAGACAACTTTTTTTTTTCGTCGATTGAGGTGTTTTGGAACCTTAATAAAAGTAAAAAAAAAAACATTTTTCGAATTAGCAGATCAAATAATTTGGCAAGGTGGCACAATTATAAATAAACTTACCAAAAATTGCTAGAACTGTATTTATCGTATAAGGTAATCTTATCTTTCGCCTAAATAATGACCTACTGGAAATTTGTTTTTTCTCTGTCATTTTTTCTGAGTCTATCTGAACTGCCGTCATGGGTGGGGGAGGTCGGCCACCAGCGTGCACAGGGGTTACCATTGCTTTGTTGTCCTGCAAAACAAATTTATGTATTAAAAAATATATTAACGGACAAACAATATACCTCACGGTTAGTACTGGTAAAATAACTAAAAATATTTTTTTGCACTTAAGGGACTTAAAACGCATTTTAGTCCATCTAATTTTAGGAACTAAAATGGTACTTTTCATTCCTAGAGAGTAGAATGGAAAACGAAAATCCAGAAGTATTGCATGCAATAAAGATTGCATGCAAGAAATTACGTGGGTGCCATTCTTCAATCAATTTTTAAGAGAAAGCAAAAAAATCCCAAAAGTGCAAAAAATAGTAATGTGTCTCTTTATCCCTCGCGAAAAACTTTTTACCTCGGGATAAATACTACAACTTTAATCCCTTGGTGTAGAATGTATTATTCTGTAGCACATAAAATAATAAAGGATCAACAGTAAACTTTATCAGAGGTAATTTAACCCATGATTTGAAAGTAAAAGGACTTCACTTTTTTGGTAAAACCTTCAAATTAAAATATATGTTTATATATTTTTATTTTCCACGGTATTTAATGAGAAATATGAGAATTTAACGAATAGTTATAAATTTTAATTTTTTGACTTAGTTTTCCTCCCAAGAGAGAAAATTTAATGTTAAAAATAATATTTTTTTGTCTATGTGGAAGGGAAAACAGGAGCACCTTTTTTCTGTTGCATAATGTTGACACATTTAAAAGTTGCTGAAATAATGCAAGAAGTGGTAAACCCTACCTCTAGATTTAAAAAAGTTTATCAATTTTTTTGTTGGTAGCATTAGCAATATTAAATTTCTTGTTTGTTACCAATAAATGTAAAAAAAAAGGCTGCACAGAAAAACTGATTATCCTTTCTTAAAATAAAGAAGATTGTTCATATTTGATAAAGAAGTGTACTCACTTTATAAAAAACTCTTGTTATGAAAGTTGGTTGCGGCATTTTTGTGCAATTGACATCAAAAGAAAATCTTGAAGCTGTATAATACACATTATTTAACTGGAGGTACCTACATATAATAAAGCTTACAAAAACTAATTTCGGCCAACGTACAACCTCTGTTTACACAAGACATTTTAAGTGTGTGCACAATACCAGACCATAGTTTGATGAAAATCACAACAAATTAAAAACTGTTGCGTGTGAATAAGTGGCGCCTATTAGCTATAGTCATATTCCTTATTGTGATTCACGATAAAAGGCCTGACTCACATTTGAAAATTGCAGAAGTACAGTACGTTTCATTTTTATTTAGACAAAACCTAACCCGAGACCTAACCTCAGTAACCCACTGAACAAAAACAGATTTGTAAGTTGACAGAAATCGAAAGTCGCTAGATTGTTGCTGTTTTCACATTTGACGTTTTTAAGGTTGGGTTTTTTTCTCACAGAAGTTTTAGCCGAAAGAGTCTTTGTTTACATTTTGGTCATGGAAGATTCGTGAAAATAAAATTGTTTAAAAATACTTAGGCCCGGTTGTTCAATCAAGGTTCAACTGCGGGTTCAAGTGAACTTGGTTCAAGGATGAACCTGGTTCAGTTTTAGTCTCCGGTTGTTCAATTAAAATTTGAATTGAGTTTAGTTGACTAAACTCAGCTACTTTATTGAAAGTAATAATGAACTGATCAACTGTAATATTTTGGGTAGAATACAACATAATCCTTAATATTTTGTTTTATTTTGTATTGATTAAAAGAGCGGTTGATTGTCTTAAGTTGACAGTCTCTAATCTTCGGTTCTAGCTAGACTCTCCACTCTACTCTGCTGGCTGTACTTTAGAATACGTCTATAAGATTACCAATTGTGATTTAAAAATATACACAATACCTGAGTTTTAAAGTCACCATCTCTGTTGGTGTCAAAATCACGATTTCCGAAAGAAAAAAAAAGTATTGAATAAAGTTTTTGTAGCATTAACTTTTTACCTTGTCCTGAGACATATGTGATAAGGATAAAGCCCGTTTGTCATGTGAAAGCTTGTAAAAGAGTTTTACAATAAAAAGCATATGACCAACACCCGGTAAATTTCGAATGTTCTAAAAAACCTCCAACGGTCATTAAATAAAAAAACTAAACACAAATTCATTCATACAAGTTTCAGAAAAGGTTACACAAAATTGACAGAGAGGCTTACTAGATATGAACCTTACTGGATATGAAGCTATTTGAAAAACGGCGTAACTTTATTTACTGTCTATTCATATACTTACTGCTGCATTTGGTGTTGGATTCTTTCTCCAATTAAAGTAAATTAAAAAATAATCTGACCTCGCCTTCCAATATCTCCCTGAATCAACCTAATAATCTCCACAAAGTCTTTATCATCTGTTACTTGGTCCATTTTGTAAAAGTTAAAAATGCACCTCAACCAGCAGTTTGGACTGGCACAAATTTCAAACAATTGCAGCTAAATAATACTTTTTTATTTTCAAAACGCTCTTCAAAACTAAAAAAACATTGTTTTTTATTAATATTTCTTCTTTTTAAACCAAACAAAAACTGTTTTTTTTTATACTGAACTTCCGCTTGAACCTTCAAAAATGAGCGTTCAAGTGAACCAAGTTCAAGAGCACTAAAATTCCGTTCTGAGCCAACATTGAACAACTCACCATTTTCCTTAAACCAAGATCAAACAATGAACTGGATTCGAAGGGCCATTGAACAACCGGGCCTTACAATTGTGCCAACAATAAACCTAGTTTGACACCCATTCGTTTTATTTTTCATTACTTGGAATTTTGACAGGTTACCTATAACAAAATGGATCGTTATTCTTGGCAAGACAAGGCTGGAAACGTGGACAAACATTTTAAATTAACGCGTTCATGAAAGTGATGTTTTTATCCCTAAAATCTAGATAAAAAAGTGTGCAAAAAAAAGTTTTATGAAATTTTAATAACAATATTATCAGCACACATGATAAAATTAAAATTAAAGAAAACTATTAGTTCTGGCCCCATCATATACCCCCGCAAAAAAATCTAGGCCAGGAAATTTTAACTTTTGATTGATGTTTTTGGATCATTGTAGCAGTAATTGAGGAGACATTGAATACCCGGGTCAAAGTATATTTTAGGGACCATCCTGTATTTTTGCATTAAAAAGTTTAAAATTTGTCCCATGGAAAAAAGGCTAATTATCAAAACGTGCTTGGCCTATAGAAAAAAGAAACCCACGGATTGAAAGTTAATTTCTATTAAAGATAAGGGTTGCCATGGAAACCAAGATTAACAGGATGGTTATACGTTTTCCAAAAAAATTCGGAGATTCAAGATAGCTTTTCTGATTTTATTTATTTTTTAGGATTTTATTGCTTAAGCCAAGATAAACATAGTTTTCAATATTATACAGGGTGTCCAAAAAGCGTCTTTAAATAAAAGTTTTTTAATAATATCGGTCAATTTTTGCAATTTTTTAATATGTAATAGAGAGGGTCCTAACAAATATTTTTCTTTTTATCATTTTTCTGTAATTGTAAAGTGTGAGCCAGCAATGAAGGGTAAATTTTCAAAAATTGCCGTTTTGGACCTTGGTTTATGAGAAAAACTATAAGGTTTATAAAAAATTCCCGTCGAAATATATAAAATATTTTATATGCCATTGTCAACAATTTTCATTTGGCACTTATCTTTGTATATATTTCCAGTAAACACCGTTATATAGAAATTACGTAAAATTTACATAACAGATTTACCTTGTTACGTAGATTTAAGGTCACTCGGAGATCACAATAAGGTAAAATGTAAGTCACATTAAGGTGCGAAATCTCTGCATAATGCCATGCGCAAAGCCCACCTAATTGTTACATAAATGTGATGTAAATGAAATGACATAGTTTTTACATAAATATAATATCCATGTTATGTAAGAATTAAGTAAAAACTAAGTTTATTTTACATAGCAGGTTTACCTTGGTATGTAAATTTAAGGTCACAATAAGTTATTAATAGGGTAAAATTTAAGTCACATTAATCTGCATGACATGCGCAAAGCGTTAACTAGCTAAGTCCGACATGAACAGCTTCAGGCGGGCCAACGTCGGTGATTTACGAAGGTCCGTCGGTGGTTGCTTGTAAGTAATAGCTACGCGAGAGTGACCGATACACTATTATACTTGGGGAACATTTTTTGACGGCGGCACAAGTGCAGCCAGTGGTACAGGAAGGAACTACTAAATACATATATTCTCTTGGTTAATTTTTTACAGACACTTACTTATTTAATAATAAAAAGATATGGAAAAACTTAAGAGGCGCCGTTTTTACATACTTTTTAGTGTTAAAAAAGCAATACATTCGCGAAAGGTTTTAGGTTTATACAAACCTTAACCAACTTTGTACAATTCCATGCAGCTAAAAAACTTTTTTTAGCTTACAAAAAGTTTCTTGGACCATTTAAAAATTTAAAATAGGATATTTATAACCCCCATAACTATGTTGAGGAATATTATCAAATATTAATGGTAACAACATTTTATTATCTTATTTTCTTTTATTAATTGGGAAAATATCCAAGTATAATGCTCGTATACACCAACGCAAAAATTACCCGATTAGGCTTTAATCGTGATACTTACTAATCGATGTCTAGAACGTGGTTTTTTATGATTAAATCCTAATCGGAGAATTCTGACGTTGGTGGATATGGACATAAAAGTCTTACATATTTTATAAATGTTTTAACCTATATGTCTTTTTTTTGGTTGTATTTTAACCTATTATCTTTTTGCTTAACTCTGTATAAATCATCACAATACTTTTTTCAGGGATTTGGTTCGCAAAAATCTGAACTTCAGCACTCTTCAAAAAGTCCCACGCTCTCTAGCTTTAATGGTAGTGATCCAGCCTGATTTGAATGGCTTTTTAGACTTTACAATATAGATAATCTCATAAACTCGCGCGATTTCCAACCAAAACTGATTAAAATAACTCACTTTTGAAAATCTAAAAAAACCGGCAGGTACAAAATTAAATTGTGTGAAATATATTTCGACATTGAAAAATGTTGTCTTTCTTTTATTTCATATAGAAAGAGATGGACGGGGCAAGGTAGGTGTTTACTTAATACAAACATTACTTTCACTTTTCGCCGCAATGCGCTATGCGTTACAGGAACCTAGTGTGCGCGGCCCTTTCTTTCTATTGGTCTTCGTAAGTTATTATGTTCTCTCTGAGGCAAACTACAAAGTTAACCAGACGGGCTGGTTTAAATGACGGAAGAGGTGATTCTTGTAGAGAAGTACCACCATCTTGTCAAGTCCGCATTCTAATTTGAAAATATCTTTGCTCTTTATATATATAATATTATCATCCACTGTACAGGGAACATAGTGACATTAACACCATCTATACCTAGTAGGAAGAAACTATTAAGCAATGTCATGTAAATCGCGTTTACCTAATTTAGACGATATGAATATTACATAAAATGTTTTATATAATAGTTATGTAACATTTCAAATGTAAACTTACGATTAATAATTTAGGACTTTAATTTGACGTAAAACATTTTACAGGTAATTTACATTACTTGAATGATAAAAAATGTTATGTAACAAATAAATTTTAATTGTAAAGTTAAGGTTCAAACTGTTTCATAATATTTAAAAATTTTAATGGATGGATGGTGGACACCCTGTATAATATTGAAAATTACGTTAATTTAAATATAGTTTATCTTGGCTTAATGAATAAAATCCCTAAAAATAAATAAACTCAGAAAAGCTAAAATGAATTTGCGAATTTTTTCGGAAAAAGTACAGAATTTGGTGTAGCCATCCTGTTTATCTCGGTTTCCATGTCAACCCTTATCTTTTCTTTAATATACATCGAACATAATACGTAAAACTCAGAAATAAATTATCTTTTGATCAGTGTTTTTTTTTCGGTTGACCAAGTACTTTTTGATATTTAGGCTTTTTCCACAAGGGAAACACACAAAAATATGCAAATTTTAAGCTTTTTAAAACAAAAATACAGGTTGCTCTCTAAAATAGTTTGCCCGGGGCTATAATGATTATTTCTACAATGATCCAAAAACATGAATCAAAAGTCAAAATCTCTGGACCTAGATTTTTTTGCGGGGGTATACGATGGGGCCTGGAATATATACGGCACTGGCCCAAATGTGACCAACTGTCTTTTAGGGAGAAACAAAATTATTAAACGACAAATCGAAAATTCTCGTTGATAGTTGACGTGAATTAAATAATAATATAATGTATACATTTCGCGTGGAATTTATACAGATATAATAAAATAACTATATTTAATGCATAATTTTTCCAATTAAGATTTAAGGCTTATTTATAGTTGTTGAGAGTTAAGTTAGGAGCTTTTATAAAGGCACTTCACATGCTGCTTTATTTTGATCGGTCTATTTAGTATCAAATAAAAGATGAGAGAACACAAAAACAGTTGACTGATAACAAATGAGGCAAGATGTCCATATCATGTGATTAAAAACCCTGCATTTTGATTGGTATAAACGTGAACTACACGAAACGGCCAACCTAAATTTTGCTTATCTAAGACTGCAGGGACAAACACCAACTTAGTTTATAAAAGAAAATATACATTTCAATAAGACGATCTGTAACTTGTGAATCACGAACTAAACTGCGAATGCAGCCTACGTCTATAAAACCTGTATTCAAAAATATACAGAAGGGCTTTAACCCCCTTCCTCCTAGCATGTACCAGTGCGAGATTTATAATTTTATGATAAATGCTCCAAAGCTGTAATTATTATTGATGTAATATTAGGAGTTGACAAATTCAAAAAGTGTACAAAATAACTTTACCATGATCAAATCGATTATTTTAAATATGCTCAAAAACCCTGACAACTTGAACTAAGATGATCTAAAATCAATAAATAACTTCTCTAAACTTGAACTACATTTAATCAACACATAATTTGAAAGAGGTTCTAACAGTTGTTCCGAACTACCACCACTTCAAAAGCATAAAATTACTTACCATGATTAAATGAATTATTATAAATCTCGTCAAAAATTCTAACAATATCAACTAAGATTACATAACATTAATAAATAACTTCTATAAACTTAAACTATCTTTAATCAAAACATAATTTAGAAGTCGTTCTAATAATTTTACCGACCTACCACCAAATCAAAAACATGAAATTACTCTTATGTTTTTGCAAACAATTTTAATTTTTCCATTGGTTCATATATTTTAGCTCACAAAAACAACCCGTATCTGATTATATTAGACGCACTACACCACAATATAACAGCTTCTGATCAAAGAGAGTTCTTTGACCCTGTATCTTACTGCATGTTCTGCATCCCCTTTTTTCTGAAAACCACCCTTTGCTACTGGCCATTGTAATGGCCATTGAGATCACCTATAAACGCCCTTTGCTTAAATTTAGCAGTAAGACCTACTTGTGGTTTATTTGATAATATATATAATTGAGCAAACGGACCACTTTTCGATAACAAATTATAAAAATCCTGAAAAACAATCAATCGAATTATCTAAAAAAATCAAATTACGATGGAGAAATAAATCAAAACCATTCAACTAATAAAAACTAAAAAAAGTATAAAATTAAACCAGTACCAAAACTCACGGAATTAAGAATTTAAAAATTAAAGATATTTTTCCACGATCGCGTGGGAAATGGCTTTTCTCACACTGCCATGCGGTAAAGCGCACAACATATAACAAACTGTAATTTAGTATTATAAATTATTATAAGTAATATAGGTATTTTGATTAAAATAGTGTGGAGTCGTTTTTAAAAAAATTAGTCGATATAAAAATTGTGTAACACATTGTTAATTTTGCATTTTATACACTTATATTTTATTTAAAAAAAAACCTTTTATTGTATCAAGTACACTCGTAGAAAAAATATAGTTTCTAACACTTGCGGGACGAATTTTCCGGCACATTTTTTTTTTTGGTTAGGAAAATAGCTATTAGAAAATTTTTAATATTCAGGAAAAGTAGTTTGCTTAGTCTTCCTTATCAAAATGGTGCTTGATCTAGTATTGGTAAAATCACTGGTAACTTTTTTGCCTTATTTTTTTAACTTACATTAATCAATTTTTCAGAAGAATCATCGGTTTCTAATTGGTGTTCACTTGCGATCACTTCAATGGATTCCTCACTAAGATTTGGTTGTTCCAGCATTGTTACTGGTAATTTTTTATCACTTTGGTTTTATAGAAATTCTAAATTTGGGTGAGATTTTGTCATACTGACAGAGTGGTTGTCATAAGGCTTTTGGTTTTACCACAGTATCAATCTTATATAATACTTTAACCAACCAATACAGTCTTAGCTAAAAAGCCAGACCAAGAGAGTTTTAGCACCCTTTCGGCTTTCTACCGCGACCATATTATTAACCGTCAAGTAGACAGAAAATTCAACTTTAACCTGTCAGTGAGTAATATGGCAGCGATAGTGAACCAAAGGTCACCAAAAAACTCAGATTTTACTGGTTTTTTAGTTAAGACGGTGTTAAACCGGAAGAATATGTACTCGGTGTTGTTGAACTATAACAGTTCTGGAAACGAATTAATTTTTAAGTAAGAAACCGCACTTTCTACAATAAATAAAAACCTGAAATTCAATTTAAGGTTTAAACAAGGGACACATGCACTTACTATACAATGTATGTACATTTAAAATGTAGATAGTTCAAATCAATTTTGAAATATTAGACATTCGATTTCAGTTTACTTATAAGTGAGATCATTTACCTACAAAGTATGATAAAGTTCATTGATAATACGTTAATATTTTTTGCATAATACTCAAGAGGGCCGCAAGAATATTAAAACACCTCGTATAAATATAATAATAATAAATTCATTTATTTGCAAAAAAAAAAATACTACAAAATATCGTTGGTATCAAAAAAATACATGAGTTTGCAAAAAGGATGTCATGGCGTAACAGTTGGAACATTTGTTTTTTAAATGGTATTATAGCTTGTTTCTTTACTTTTTCGTTTTTGTATTAAACAACAACAAAAATAATCTTTGAAAGAAAGAAACGTCAATCATATTTTGAAACTGTTGACAGTCAGTGTTCCCACACTATTTAAAATTAAGAAAACGAATGTCGCCAACCTAAATCTCCACCACACGGCGGCAAAAATGGCGGAAGACACGCGGCAGTGATTTTCATGAAAATTTCCCATACGTATTATCAATCCATTTTTTTTACATCCGTATTTTCAACAGAAGGCCCTGCGATTTGATTTTGAATTTTGAGATTTCAGTCAGCGGCGGATTTCGCGCCGATTTTTCGGAGACGACGTCGGTGCTATCGTAAATTTGCAGTACTTAGCATGAAAGGAGCACTCACAGATAATCTAGCGGTGGATTGGGGAGTCTCCATTCAAGTAACTCCTCGTAGGTATATGAATGTTGTCCAATGTATAGCTTATTCTTTTTTATGGTTCTAGTAATCTCAGAGCAGTATGAAATGCATTTTAATATGTCACTTAATCTAGGGGGACCATCATAAGGGGCCCAAATATTTGCAATGCTACATTTTGTAGCCTTTTTGTAGCTGTAGCCGTTTTTGAGAAAACGCCCTAGCGTAACCGTTAATCTGAGGGCCACCCCATAACTTCAGTTCTGCTAAAGCTAGAAAGTTCAAACAAACACCACATTTTGTAGCTCAGCTTGTTCGAGGGAATCAGAAATTCAAAGTTTTTAATATATTTGTAGGGTTGGGTTGGGAAAAATATATTACGTAATACATTTGGTCTATATATTTTGCCCATTAAAATAAAATAAAAATATCTTGTAAACGACAACAGCTACAAAATGTTTTAAAGCGTCAGATGAGAAACAAAACTGTGCTCTATGCAACAACCATTAAAGCGCGGGGGCCCCCTGTTAAATAAGAAATTTATATCACATAGTACATATGGCCTATATATTTAAAGAGAAAAAACACGTTTTTTTTTAATTAAAAAAAATTAGGAATATTTTAAAGGTTCAATATGTGATTTCCTCGGACAAGCCGAGCTACCAAATGTGGTGCTTATTTAAACTTTCTAGCTTTAGCAGAACTAAAGTTATGGGGTGGCCCCTCAGCTTAATGGTTAAGCTAGGGGGGTCGCGTTTTCTCGAAAGCGGCTACAGCTACAAAATTAATTTAACCGTAACAAAATAGCTAGAAAAAGCTAAAAAATGTAGCATTGAAAATATTTGGGCCCCTTATGATCGTCGCCACAGGTTAACCGACGTCATTTCAGCGGTTGACAAATTCACAAGAGAAAAATTTACAACTTCCGTTTTTGTAATGACTAAGGTTACTTATTAGACAGGATGTCTGCAGTTTAGCTGAAAGGACTGGAATGATATTCCCAATTTTAGTATCTCCAATTTTTTAAATTAATTTATATGTCCTTTCTCTACGCCGATTATGGTACCAATGCAGACAGGGCCGGTTCCAAGGTCTACTGCGCCCTTAGCACCATTGGAAAAGCGGGCCCCTCCCCTACTCCCGAACCTAGATAAAAATAATTTCAGGAATCAAAAATCATACTACCACTTATTAAAACAAAAATATACAGTATAACTTGCATGTTATATACAGGGTGGTTTTAAAAAAAGGTAAAAGCGATTCTATAATGATTTTTGACGGACTTTCCGCCTATCATCAAAAACATTATTGTCGACTCATTTCGTGTTCTCACTGAAGGCCCGGGGACTACCAACATTTTTTTCATGAGGATGTACCATTTGTGGTGCCTTCTTGGAAAGCTTGTAAAGCTTGTAAAAAAAAATCGAATTAATAAATTTTTTTGACATCTGTCAACCCATGTGTCAAAAATTATAAAAAATCTATCTTTTTTCGTTAAGGATGGGCGAGTGAAAAAGAAAATCGAGGTGTGCTTTGAATCTATTTCTCTTTTATCTAATATCTAGTAAATTTAAAAAAAGGTAATTAGGCTGCGCCCCCGAATGGGGCGTCCATAATATCCTTGTGCGGTAGTTCCTTTATTCCACTTAGTAAATAAAGAAATATGTAGTTTATTTTGAATTTAAAACAATTGACAAAATATAGGTTTTTAAAATTTTTTTACACATGGGTTGACAGATGTCAAAAAAATTCATTTAATAGAATTTATTTTTTAACAAGCTTTCGAAAAAGGTCTCACAAGTGGTACATCTTAATGAAAAAAATGTTGGTAAGCCGTGGGCCTCCAGTGGAGGCCCCCAAATGGGCCACCAATAATGTTCTTGTGTGGTTATTTCCGCTTAGTAAATAGAGAAATATGTAGTGTATTTTGAATCTAAAACAATTGACAAAAAAATAAGTTTTTTAAAATTTTTGACACACTGATTGACAGATGTCAAAAAAAACTAGTGCGTTAAATTTCTTTTTTAACAAGCATTTCAAAAAGGTGCCACAAGTGGTACCTCCTTATTTAAAAGAAATAGTTGGTGGGCCCTGGGCCTCCAGTTGGGGGCCCCAAATTTTTTTTTATCATGGGCTGAAAGTTCGTAAAAAATCATTAAAGTTTCGCTTTTAGCTTTTTTTAAAACCTCTTCCCTAAAGTCACTAGAAGCACCGTTCCATTTAAAGAATCCACCCTTTATATAGTTTTACATAAAAAAAGATATTCTTACCCTTTTATATTCCCCCCTCCCTTATATATAACAAGGTATACTTATAAAAATATTTTTTTTTATACCTTCATCAAAAACATAATTTTAATAACTGTCTGCAGATAACTAAAGCGTGGATTTTTTGGTTACCGATGCAAAAAAACTCTTTTTTTGATCACGGGTGCAAAAAAAGATTTCTGTCAGTTTTTTACCCCAAATTAGAGAGAAATAGCGGAAGCATTTACAAAAAAATAATTTAAAGAAATCGTCAAAATTTCAAACTGTCAAAGATTAAAATGTCGCAACAATGAACGTCACCGAGTAAAAAGGCACATCGCTATGGAAACCTCATTGTTATTTCATTTACCAGCCGCCTTGATTTATAGTGTAAAGATGGTGCGTTGCTAGAAGTGCTCTTCGTTCGAGAATTTTAAAAGTATTTTCCTATTTTTCTTGGATTTTTTGATAAAGGTATTAAAAAAAATAGTGTTAGCAACTCGCGGCTAACCTGTGATTTTTGTTACTCGCGTTCTTAAATACCTCACTGCGCCAGTTTTTTAAACCAACCCTTGTAAAAAAGCACTATTTTAGCCACTAGTTGTTAAAACTACTCTTTCGAACTTTCTCGTTGGCAAATTTATCAATTATTTGTTCATAATTGATATAATTTAAGGATTCACTTTCGATATAGAGGACACAAAAAACAACTTCAGTTCATATGTTTACACACAAATACGAATATTTTTTAATAAAGAAAGAAAGAAACAACGAAAACGTAAGGCTATATTTATCGCGAAACCTTACTTTTGGGCTCGCTCAAAACCACTATTTTTAAGGACAGTCAAGCCATCCCCCCCCCCACGAAAAATATGCGAGTTTTGATATGCTTATAATTTCGAACCAATGTTGAACCACTTTTAAAAATTTTGAACCCCACTCCTTCCTGTTTTTTTTTCTATATTTAAAATAGGGGGTGCAGCCGGACATCAAGCTACACCCCCCTCATTTAAAGCGTAGAGAAAAATGAAAAGCAACTATCCCAAAATTAAAAAAAGGTAATAATATTACCTGCTACATAGAGAACATATTGATTCCAGTGCCATCTACCTACAATAGATGACATTAAACTAAATTATAATTATAAATCATGTAAATCGTGTTCTTTTCACAAGATAGTAATATTTTCAGCAAACATGCCAAAATCCCGACAAACACATTTTTTTTGGGAATATTCATAAAAATGACTTGATTCTCAGGTTATCATGGGCATATTACTATCTTATTACCAAAGAAAAATAACTGTCACAAACTCTTACACAATATTCAACAGAAAATATGTCTGTAACATTCCTATCATATTCGCAAAAGAAGATTCCAAAAATCACTTTGAGGGAATATTCCTATAACATTAATATTCCTTCAATATTATGTGGGGTATTTCTACGTTGTTTTCTTTTGTTTGGACTCCCTTCGAAAAAACTTTTCATCAAGGTCACGTTAACGCCATGTATAACGTTTAGATCGGATGTTGTATAGGGTTTTTCAACGTGTGCTTCAGGTTTCTAAGAGAAGAGAAGAGAGTCAAATAAATCCATGGATTGGTCTAGGAACTCCCAAACCAAAGATAGGCAGGAACGTACATATAACTATGAGATACCATAATGGCCCAAGGATCGCAAAATGTGTAACGAAAATAACCTTAAAAAACAAAGAAAAAAAAATTAAAATCGCGGTTGGCACTATTCGGGCCAGGCCAAAGGCGAAAAATTTACTGCTAAAGTCGTTTAAAAGTAAAATTTATCCAATTTGTTGAAGAAACTACTAGAAAAATGCACAAAAACAACATTAACATTTTTTGCTTGGGGAATTTTTGCACAACTCGGCATCGTCGTTATCGCGTTGCAAAGTGAAGCGAACTCTTTTTGCGCATCTTATATCTCCCCTCCTAAATAAACCACGCATTAATTGGCCCACAGACAGTTAGACATACTTTAGTCCAAAAATAAAGTCCAATAATGCCTAGCAAGTGGGTTTTCTTTGGACAGAGCCATAGATTGACCTAAACTCTATAATTATACTCACCAATTCAGCCTCAAAAATCCTAGTTTATGTCCATGTCTAAATCTAGAGGAATACAATTTTCGGGAAACACTAGGCAGCACTTTTCAATTTTTTTATGGTATTGTGCACTATATTAATAAATTTTCCAAGAGCCAACAAAAATATTAAACATAACCTAAATTTTTGCTGTCAGATGATTGTCAGTGGCTTTCACTACTGACGCAAACGACGCGCCTCGCCTACCCGCTAGACTGTGGATTATTTCCAGGCTAAATTGATCCGAATGATCTTTTATACAAAGCAAATTGCGATAGGGGTTTTGATAATATACATACTCTAAAAAATATCACAAAAAAAGTAAAACAATTATGTACTAATGATAAAGATTTTATTGGCACCAATATCAAACCTAAACGATTGATACCGTAAAAAAGTGATCGTTAGTGTTTTGCCAGAATGTCGGGAACTTCGGAAAATACCTACATCAATCATAATTGTATTCTAAGTCTTTTTAATTGCTCTTTATAGTTTTTCGAATCAATGATTTGTATTTAAAAAAATATATTTTTGATTCAAGGGTTTATTTTTAGTCCGGTACTTCTCTATTTTTTTAGTAAATATATTCTTCTTTTTAAGTAATTGAAGATTTTTATTGTTGTACATTTTTGTTTAGTTGTTTTCACATTGCGTTCCATATTTTTCCTGAATTTTCTTATTTATGTCAATTTCCCAGACCTTTCCCGGTATTCCATTTAAATGTATCAAGTGTCAGGTTCTTCGGGAGGTAGTGTTTGAGCTTCTTAGGTCTCCCCTTTAAAAACAGCTATCTATGATAAATCTATTATTAGGTTTTAATTTTTTTACTTAGGTTGTGTCCGCAAGTTCATAATTTATTTAAAAAGTAAACCGCGGTTTTTATTTTAAAAATAGCATTCACCCCCATTAATTTTATTCATATAAATAAAAAACTATTAGAGAAGGCATATAAAAACCAGTAAAAATGTATAATGTAAATAAAATATAAGTTTTAATCGGTTAGAATTTGAATTAAACTTACCTCATTATAAAAGTAACATAACAGCTTTTTCATTTAAAATAAATGGTTAAAATAAGGCAAAAAAAATTAGGTCAACTAACCACTTGTTCCAAAACTACTAAATAACCCCTTGTTCCTCTATTAAAAGACATAACTTTCACTAAAGCTGCTTCCAACTCTAACCGATTTAAAAGTAAAACTGTGTGTATCTGTGCTTCTTAAGAAACTGAACATATTTTTTAACAAGAAAACAAACCTTATAAATTTGCTGTTTAGTTAGAGCATGGTTGTGAAGACATTAGGGCAAACACATTAGGAAATTTTTATTTAAAATGGTAACTATATACACACTCTCACATGTTTTAAACGTTACTCTTAGGAGTATAGTTCATAGCCTCAATCGAAAAAATAAAGAGCCTCTAATAATTGCACACAAGTAATAAGATCACTTTTTACTGGTTCTTTTAGGATGCTCCGAAAGAAAACAAAACAAAATGTCTTCTTACGCAATCCATTAAGGGCCATTAAAAAGAAGTAATACTGTACTTCTTTCTTTGTGTAAGACCCCGGAAACAAATACCCAGGTAAAGTGGGTAAACTTGACACAAAATATTTACACCTTTTGTCCTGGATATGTCAGTGCTTAGGAAATTATGAACCTTATGCTTTATGGACTATAAATTACTGACTTTTTAGTGTTTAAGCAATATTGTTGGTGAAAGATATTGTGCCTTTTAATTCTTTTTTTTTTTAGTAAAGTTGGTGATTATATCAACTAAACTATTTAGTTTTAAAATCAATTAACAATAATTTGTGCTCAACATACTTTTGAATCTATTTATGGAATTACTATTAGTCCCCCAAAAGCGTTATATTATATTTTACGAAATAATTTTCAAAAGATCAGTTTTCGTAAAATAATAATAATTTATATTTTAAAATATTTATTGGCTAAGATTTACAAACAAAAATTAGTGTGATAGTATGTTGTCTTTCGGACTGTTGACCCGTCGCGGCGTCGTTCTGTAGAGGTTGTGGAAACAAATTTCCTGAAGACACCGAGCACTCGAATCGGCGAAACATCGAGAAGACAAACTTCGACATAAAGACAGCCCAACAGCCCGAAAAATAACATACTATCAGACGAAAGCCGCGAAAGCTTCACTTGTTTAAAAATTATTGTGATAGGTGCTTTTATTTTAAAATATATTTAACTATTTCCACAGAGACTGGATGTCTTCTCTGTAGGGGTAAAACATTATAATTAAATAATATTTAAAATCAACATATCAAAAGAACATTAATATTTAACCTCAAATGATTAAATTTACATTTAAAAAGTAGTATAAATTTTTTCAAATTATATATTAAAATGGACCACTGTAGAAAAATACTCACGTGAAAATATGCGAAAAACATATTGGCGGGATTTAAAAATCAAAGTTATAAAAATTCAGCAACAATGTGCTTGGATATTTAACTGGTTGTACGCAAGTTGTAAAGAAATAAGGAAATTATATCTTAGGGCTTTAAAAGTTTTTATTAGCTTTAGCACACATAAAAAATGGGACTTTAGATACAGTGGCGTAGCAAAATAGAACATAGTATTTTTTTAAACACTTTCAACTGTCCAAGTTAACTTTTGTTTTGATTGGTGGGTTAGGGTTAAAATTGAAAAAACTCAAATTATTTCATCGCCAATGCCAACGCACGATTTATTGGGCCATCTTTATGGCTCTATAAAGACAAAAAAAACTTTATGGTTTTTCGTTGAGGCAGAAATGTAAATTAATTGTACAACTTTTACATATTAATTACATTATGAAGGTTGGATAAGGTTAAATATTAATAAATAAGTGGAGTTACCGAACTTTTTTTTATTTTCATAAAATTCTTTTTTTTTTGACAATTACTGACTAGCATTTAAAAACTGGCATTAAAGGGCACTATTTTTGGTATGGTTTAAAGGTTTAAATCTTGTTCTTTTTTTTTTGATAATATTTTTTTTTATAGTTACAATAATAAAAATGCTATACGCAAAACAAAACAAATTAATTGAGCGAACCTGGATTCGAAATCCTACCTTATAATTATTAAAGATCAAATGAAAAAACGAGAAAATTATATTTTTAACAATTAAATTTATGATAATTACCAAAATGAACTGTTTAAAGAAAAAATACGCATGTGTGTGTGTGCGGGGGTGTTGTTGTGACTGCAAGAGCAAGAATTGTTGAAAAAAGAGCAAAAAATGTTTTTTATTTTAGTTTAACCAATTATTATAATTATACAAAAGGGGGTCATGGATAAATTAATGTTTAAAAGTGTAACAATGAATGGTAAGGTGGATAAATGGATGGTATATTTATTGATTTGCTGCCTTGTTATTGTTAAGGTAGATGAATGGAATTGGGTATAGTTGAGTTTGGGTGTATTAATATCAATGTAACTATAATATAAAAATATTAGGTTCATCTAAACTCTGGTTAATTTTCAAAAAAAAGACTTAATCTAAACAGAACTTTCATCTTCAAAAATACGTTGGTGCAATTTGCAATAAATTTCAGTTAAACTCACCAAGAACATGATATTGTGACACCAAATAAGTAGTAATTCATATAAATGTCCTTTTTTTTCGTCAATGAATTTGACTAAGGCAGCGGTGACGTATTTTATAAGCACCGGAAAGTCTTATATACTTATAGTAAATAATAATAGTAAGATGAGTTTAGTGATGTGACTGCATCAAATTAGGTCAATATTAAAGTAAACAATAACGGGTTTAAGTCCATAAATAAAATACTAGACAGTTTAAGTTAGATCGGACGTCTCTGTCTTTTACATTTTGTTACCATGTATGTCTGTCTTGCTTTCTTTAGTTCGGCCGTTCGTATTACCGTAAGTACGATTTTTGTCATTTTGGCTAGCTTCACATGACTTATAACACTTGTGTGAAAATTGAAATTTCGTTAAATACAAGAAACTGCATAATTTTCAAATTTTACCCACGCCGAAATTATATGTGCACCACTATACTCGACTTTAACCAATTGCCAGAAAACCACGTCTTTGCCATGCACACACAGAGTTAACAATGTCATAATTGGAGAAGAACTAATAAAGCTTAACCCCAACAAAGGTGTTTGCGGATTTAACCCTTTGTAAAACATATAGGTCAAAAAAACTATGTTTTCTACTAGCATGCGAAAAATTCACATTTCCGCACTGTTCTGCGTGCGGAAAAGTGCACTTTTTAGTGCGGAAAAGTTAACTTTATGGTACTTTTCCGCACTCAACCAAAAATAAAAAATAAATATATTTCTATATTTTTAAAAATTTTCGTATTTGTGTTAGGTAGATTCTAGTCACGATAAATAAAGAGTAACATTTTTAAAGTTTCTTTTATTGTGTTAAATGAATACGTCAAGCGAAAAGAAAAAATATTGTACCTAACTCGCGCGTAAAGTAACTTTTCCACACTTAATGGCTGGGCGAACTCCACCGTCGTTCACCGTCGTTCGGTCATTTGCAATTGTGTGCGGAAAAGTAGCACTTTCCGGTCTAGTTAGGTAAACTACTATTTTATACTACCTCCTTCGAAAATGGCATTTTCGGAGACAGGGAGGAAAAATATTTTCCTTCCAGGTAGCATGAAGGATTTTTTTTGTCGTACCGCATCTGAATACATTGAATGATAGATATTTTTGATTTCTTTTTTTCCTACCTCTACCGCAGCCGAGTTTCTTTCGAGGTTTCTTTGGATAAACTCAAGTTCAGGTGATAGATTACTTTTAAGTAACATTTTATTCAGACAGCTTCAGTTTACCATTTTGGCAGGTATCAGTGGATTAAAATTAACTCTGTGTTTCGGACTTCCATTGTCTATATTTTATTTATACACGACGTTTCGATCAGTACAATCTCTGATCGTCTTCAGGTGTTAATTTCAAACACATCATTGTCTCAAACTTTCAAACAAATATCAGTGGATTGTAAATAACTATTAATCTATTACCTTATCAGTCAATAACATTTTCGACCCATATATGAAGGTATGTAGGTATTATTAGGTAGTAGATAAAATTAGATACATTTCCTCTAGATTAGAGTGTATTTCCCCCTTTGGTTTTTTGGTGCACTCCAAACAAAACGCGGAGGGAAAGGTGACACTTTCCTTCCTTGATATGTAAGTAACTTTTGAAAGGGGAGCAAAAAATATGTTATTTTTAAAATTATACGCCATTACGCCGTGCCGTGGCATATCCAGAAGGGGGGGGGGTCACCTCCCCAAAAGAGTCCAACCCAATCTAATTTTAGTTTAATTTTATTTAACAGCATTCAAAACTTGAAAGCATTTTCGTATGCGATGCCTTGAAGATATGATTTTGGCATAAAATCTATATATACTACCGCAAACCACCCCTTCTTAGTATCTAACCCAGTCTACTTTTTTAAAATATTTTACAAAAAACGCAAGATATTTAAATTGTTAAATAATTTTTTTGCCAAAAGTCTCTTATAACTTTCTCAAAATTTTTACCTGTCGCGCATTTAAGGCTTTTAAAAATAAAAACCGCACCCTCTGATCTCTAGTTCAAGAGCTCAGCCCTCTCCCCCCACTTTTAGGGGCTACGTGCCGCTGCTAACCCCATCTCTAAATATCAATAGGTACCTACCTAATTTTTAAAAATTTTCAATAGTTAGGTTGATTTTTATTAAATGACGAACCCCACCCCCCAAGCTACGCCACTGCATTACGAATTTCCACAAAATGTCAAGTTTAACATATACCTTATTGCATATGCATAGAGCCTTAGCTTCCCACATGGATCGGACAAGATTCAATAAAGCTCCATTAGAAAAAAAACTACAGGTTTTTAGACTTGTGTTTTACAGAACTACATCTGAAAAATATGTACGGTTTTTTTGGCCATCTTATTATATGTGTTCTTACACTAAAACATTAACGGCATCTTAATATTTAAATACTCAAAATAATGTTTTCGGGGGTAATACCACTAGAGCTTAAGAGCAGAGTAGCAGTGACAATTGCGAAGAAAACAGCATAAGTGAAAAATTTTTATTTGAACTTTGAAGTTTCAGTGTGATTATTTCACGAACGAAAACACATAAAATAACTAATAAATTTACTAATCGGTTTAATTTTAATAACATTTCGTCGATTTCTCCTTCCGTAAGCTCTCCAAACCGATCCATTTTATGAAATTTTAATAAAGATCAGAAACCGTTAGAATTTCGATATCTTGCATCTTTTAAAAGTCGGCGATTCTTATTGTGCTGCTTTTTTTCCACATAAAGCACTGCTCTTGTAAAATAAAAAAATTCTAACCAAAAAATTTACCAGCCATCGTCACGCCAACGACTTTAAGAGCTGGTGGAAATAATCGACGATAGAGTATGTCTGCAATAGCATGACAAAAAAACAGAATTCTCGGAAAAACCTCTTCTTTTTTTTTGACCTCGGCATCCATAATAATAAAGGCTGATCTACATGAAATTTAATGAATTCTGATAAAAGTAATAGTTCTATGATTGTCTCAAAAATGATTTGAACAATAAACTGCTTAAAAATACGTTTTTTAGTCTCATGTGACCACATCTTAATTCCACCAAACAAAAAAACATTGGAGTTGGACAACGCGCAAAGTTTAGGAAAAAACGCAATTTTTTTAAAATAAAGTAGGTAGCACCTTGGACACTCGCAAACCATTTGTTTGTATACTAAGTTAGTATATAGTAACCAAGGAAGAATTTATCACTGTAATTCTTATCACTTGATATAAGTCAAAAGAATTATCGCTGTACAGGGTGATTTATTATATTTTGATATTCGGATATCTCCGAGGCTATCTCTGTAAATATCAAAGAGATAAATAATTCGTACCTACAAGTTTGTATATTTTTTATGGGACTTTATTAATATTTCATTAGTAATTGTAAAATCTTATTCTGATTGTTAAATTTTGATAGCAACTTTCCTGTATTAAACAAAACACCCTATGTATTATTTGCTTTTTAAATTTGGCTTCGTTCTCCTGATTTAGAAAATATATAATATATTACCTTGGTATTTTTGGGTCATTGAACAAATTGGCAAAAACTTTGCCATAAGAGTCATGAGTTCAACAAAGAACCATGCACCTTAACTATTTTTCTTTGTCCAATGTATCGCACCCTTAGCAAAGTTTTTGTCAATTTGTTTAATGACTGTTAAAGACAGAAAATAATAGACAGGGCATCTCATTTAATATAAGAAAGTTGTCATTAAAATGCGAGATATATAATGAAAATTGAGAATTATGAAAATTATGATTTTCTTTTTTTAACCGTTTATTTCTGTTTTTAATATTACTAGAGATATACCAGTGGCGGTCCCAGAGGGGGGCATAGGGGGCGATCGACCCCCCCATTTGCTCCAGAAAAAAGTAGCCAACAACAACAACAACAAAGATGCTGGTGGTAATAACCCTAAAGAAGAAAAAATTGCAGAAAGTTCCTTTAAATACATTCTAGAATCTCTCCGCAATATTTTGGGACCATTTGACCTTCAATCCGTCAGACCAAGAATATACAAACGCATGACGAACTTACCGCGAAAACCAATGAAAGTACAGAACAGTATTATAGAGTTTCTATTTATAAACAAGTTTTAGACAAAATCAATTCGGACATAAAAAAGTATTTTTGACCTGAACATATTCATACCAAGTTTAACATGAAGCCAAAATCAAGGCAAAATTAACTTAAGTCATTTCTAAATACTATAAACTATTTTATTAATCCAAAACACAAATTCTTGAACTTTAATTGCGAGAAGTCAGTATTTGGAAACAATATTGGTCAGAACTAGGCAAAACCTTAAATCAAAAAATACCTGATAATGTTTTCGAGGCCATATTTTTCCGTTGATTAGAGCACTCTTGGATGTTTGCCAGTAAGTAATGCCTCTTCAGAAAGAAGCTTCTCATGCCTTAGAAGATTGAAAACATAAGTACTTAAAAACACTATGACGGGCTTAGCGTTGCTGCATATCAACAGACATATTGAAATTGACATTGAGCGATTCATTGACCGGTTTGCCCAAAAAACTGGAAATTATTATTATGATATGCGATATAAAAGGTAATGTTTCAACAAAAAGGTTTTTTCCACCTCAAAAAAAGGTATTTAGCTATTAAGTTTTGTTTGTGGTTTGTTTGTTATCTATGTTTTTTATTACTGAAAAAATTATACGTATTTACTCAAGCGCGGATTTCAGGAGGATAGGGGGGTAGTTAACACCCCTCCTACCTTGGCTTTAAATTTTTTATGAAAACATTTGGAAAATCAAAAGTAGGGCATAAATTGCGGCGCTATAACACCTTTGACATTTACGGTATTAGTTTAATTTTTTTGTTAAAAATAGCATTTGTAGTGTCATTTTCTTAAAAATTTTCGACTGCTGCGCTTTGTAGCCATTGATATATTTACAATTTTAGTTTAATTTCAAATCAAAAAACGCATTTTCTAGAGCAATTTTCTTGAAATTTATAATACCGTTGATATTTACGATTTTAGTTTATTTCGACTCAAAAAACAGTTTTAATGTGATTTTCTCAAAAGTTTTCTTAAACACTTTTTAAAATAAAAAAATGTATGAAATAAACGACTTCAAATCTGAGTACCTTCCCCTAGATTTGAAACCAAATCCTTGCTTAGTTACTAAGTTTTCTTTGCATATATTGATATGTTCCTCATAAAAGCTATGCTTTTATTCTATTTTTTTTTTCGTATCGCAACTGCCTCCCCCCTTTTCAAATGGCTGGGACCGCCACTGGATATCCGAATGTCAAAACATAATAAATCACCCTGTACATTTTCAAAATCACACTTGTCTTAGGGAACTTTTAACACGTGAGGGGATCTAGGAAATCAAAACGTAATTGCCCCCACCAGTCCACCAAATCAATGACGTAATGTAGGACTTACTAGGTAGAGAGTAAGAAATATTTTCCACGTCATATCGTTACCAAAAATCAGTTTAATAAATTTTACCTACGACCACCGAATAATACTAATTTTACGACCCTCTCAATACGATTGTAATGGCTCATTTACGGTCCTAGGATAATAATGAAGCTTAGACGTAAACCACAAGATGGTGTGACAAGCGATGAAACTTTATTTTATATTGACGCAAAAATGTGAATTATTTTTCTATATTTTTAAGACAATAAATATTTATCAAACTTAAATAAATCTAATATAATTTTATTACCTAACCAAAAATAAGTACCGTTAAATTGACATATTACGATTTTTTTTTTAAACCTTGTTTTTAAAAAGATATATGAAAAGTCCCTTAGTAGCCTTATTTGTTTTGACGTTTTAGACAGAACGTCATTGAAACTTCAGGTTATGAAAGTTGTTGACTTCGAGTGTTCGCGTTTGTTATTTTTAATAATTTCTGATATTTATGATGACATTTTCATTGTTTGTAGGTAAAGTATAGTACACTAACTCACATGTTATGGTCATTAAACGCTCAGATAAATTAAAACACTCACCTGCGGCTCGCGTCTCAAACTTCATCTTCGCATCTAATCTAACTACTATTAAAAGTTTAACTATGAAAATTGAACGCGTCTGTTAAGAAAATTACCTTTAGTTCGCATTCCACAATCGTATTATCATTTTCAGTTCTTATGACCGTTTGCATTTGGTACTCCTATTTGGTCCTTAGGTCAAACACAAAATCACATGAACATATAAAAAAGTACACACATAAACGAAACAGAAACCTAATTCACTGCTATTAATTTTTATTGTTTGGTAATAGTTACCTGAAATCTGTTTCTTATTAATCTTATCTAGGTAAATGAAATACTCTTATAATTATAATTTGCGTTACACTTGAAAATCTTTAAGCGTTTGTTGGTTACGCTTATCATTTGTTTAAAAAAATATTTGCAAACATTTTTAAACCACACAAACTCTTACTTCTATTTCTTAATTTTTTTTAAATAGTTTTTAAAAATTACAGCTTTTAAAACAGTGGGCGCTTAGATTGCGAGATTAAAAGGGGACCAAATAAAGTAGTAGTAGGAATACTAATTATTAATATTGATGAAACTAGTAGAGTAAGGACTAAACTGTGCAACAAAAAAAAACGTAGATAATAAAAAGACAGGTAGGTGATATGTCCTTATTTTTTTTTTATTTCTGCCGGTTCATAAATCCCAACTTTTATAAAAAAATAAAGTGAGAGAAACAAGTCATTCCATAAGAAACATATTAAATTTATAATAATATATCTCAAAAACTAAATGAGACATGCAAGAGTGTTTTTGCACTTAAAAATTTCTATGAAAGAATCTATTGAAAATCAACATTTTAATAAATAAAAAAAGTTATAAGCCCCCTCCCAACAGCACCTTGTATTACACGTACTTATAAAAAAGAAATTAAACAAATTTTCCTATGCAAGACCGACAATCAATCACCAGATAATTGATAAATTAATGCATACAAAAGTTAATATTGCCAAATGAAATTACACACTGACAAAAATGTGTGAATTAAGTTTTGACAAATGTGTAAAAATTTCAAAAAATTCCTAAAATAAACAATTTGTTGAAAATTTATGCAGACATTATTTTTGACAATTACTTTTTTTGTGGAAAAATAATAGGGACGGAAAAGAGCTTGATCTCTGAAAGAATGTATTTATTTCATGCTATATTGTAATATACTACATTAGGTTATCGGTTTCAGTGCGGAAAATGATACATTACATCACCAGTCTGGTAAAGTAACTAAAAAAAATAAGAATAAAATAATGGGTTTCACACTTACAGTATAAAACGTTCTCATCTAGGAATTCCGGCTCCGTCGCCTTGTCCATAAACATTTAGACTTGTACTTTAATAGAGAATTTCCCGGTCTTGTAACGTAAATTACTTTTCTGTAGAATTTTACAAACTCTTATAATGCAAGACCTTTATAAAAGAAAGTGGTGTTATCGTATTTAGTACAAATTTATTTTTCTTCATTTGATCATGCTTTCGACCTAACTAGGTTATCAAAAGAATATTTTAAGGGGACATCAAAGGACAATTTATACGTCAAGTAAAATGTAAAAAATCTTTTGGATATTCTATAATCACTTAAATGTAAAAAAGTGTTTAAAAGATTTTTGATCTGACGGTATTGACCTATTTTAAAGAAAAAACTAATAATGTCTTGACACTCTTTGTAGATCGGTAAGAGAGCGTTGGCGCAGTACCGTAACTACGGGTGGGCAGAGTGGGCACCCGTCCAGGACGCAAAACAGCAGGGACGCAAAAAAAAAAATGAACAAAAAGACTAAGGTATTTTAAGAAGTCCATGACTACAAGGACCAAACAAACAAACAAAATAAAGAAAACTATACATAAGGCGCTTCAGATTAAACAATATTATATAACATTCCTGGCATGTCCCTGGCAAAAAAACCGCGCCAGATCTCCTAGAGATCTTTTAGAAGATTGTATAATGTTTTATCAGGTTTTATATGTTTTCTATGTGGTATGAGAAACGTTTTATATATTTTCTATATGGTACGAGAAACAAACTTGTAAAAACCTAGACCAATCTTATAAAGTATAGATTTTTTCTATCAGTTTTCAAGAAAGACACTCTGACTCGTAGAATCGCAGAAAACCCTATAAAACTTGTCAGATTTCTTTTAAGATTATGCAGTTTTTTTATCCGGGGGTAAGCCACAAGGAACAAATGCCACAAATAATAAGATATGTTTATTTGGAAAACGGCAAGTGGTCAATCAAAGAAATCTTTATCGACTTTTTAGTTGTAAACGAAAAAACAGGTTCTGGTTTGGCCGAAATTATCTTGAAAAAACTAGGTAACGACGATAATGTAGCACTAGAGAGGAGTAAAAGCAATTATTTCTCAAAAAAAATGAGCTGCTTTATATATAGGTTGTGCTACCCACTCTTTAAATTTAATAGATGTGATGCTGCCGCTATCACGCCATAAATGTTAAAGTTTTTTGAGACGGTTAACAGCATATACCGTTTTTTCTCAGCAACAACTAAAAGATGGGATACACTAAAATCACTATATTTAAAAGTAAAAAGACATGCAGATTGTCAAAATATATGGCAAAGGAATCACTAGAAACTCATCTTTCAGAGATTTATAATCCTTAATGGTATTGCTGCGCAACGAAATAACAAATTTACTAAAAACAAAATATCAAAAGATCTTGGGTGAAAATAACGAAAATTCAAACCTGGATAAGCATCCCACAAGGAACACACAAAAGACCAAAGGGAAAAGAGAAATGATTAAACGATGTTTCGCCTTGGGCAAGCAGCGTAGGCTCGTCATTGGTTCCACTGGTCACCCTCCCCATACATCATTAAACACTTTCATACACTTTGATTTCCAACTTTTAATCACTCACCAAAAGGCATCGTTCCGCACTGGTACTTATCCAAGTTACCTGATACGGATTCGTCCTGGCGTGTTAATATTTCCAATAGGATTATGCTCCTAAGACCATTAAAAATAAAAGATCAGAAGATTTTGGGTGGAAATAACGAAAATTCAAACCTTGATGAGCATCCCACAAGGAACACATAAAGGACCAAAGAGAAATGATTAAACGATATTTCGCCTTGGGCAACCAGCATAGGCTCATCAGTGGTTCCACTGGTCACCCTCCCCATACACTTTGATTTCCAACCTTGAATCATTCATTAAAATGGACTTATTTGGATATTCTAAATACAATTGAAACGTATGATTTAGGAATAAGCTACCCCAATTTACAAATATCACCAAGAATATTTTTGATAATGCCAGTTACCTCTGTATCATGTGAGCGGCATTTTAGCAAATTGAAATCAAATGGCAAAAAATCAAATGGCTTGCGAAAAAGTTCGAAGGGTAAAATTTAAGGTTGGTTTATGTAATTCGTTGCAAATGTGTATATTAATAAAAAAATCACTTCGATTTTAACTGTTTTTTTTTCTTTATATAAGAGCACCATTTTACCTAGGTTACGGCACTGATTACCGGACACATTTTTGTGGCAAAAAACAAATTTTGAAATGAAAATTTCGAAACTTCCCGTATATGTAAAAGTATAGTGATTCACAAAACAAAAAGAAAGAAGGTGCGTGGTTATATAAGCTTAAAAAATTTACTTATATATGTTAAAATATCCCCAAAAAAAGATCGAATTAAATATATATTATTAAATTTTTGATATTTTAGCTCACACTACTTACTTAACGCTTAAAAAAAGGTTTACCTATGGTGCAAAAAATTTCATACTCTTACTTAGGCGCTTGCATAAATTTTATCAGGGGGTTTAACCTTAAAAAGAAAAAAAAAAGCATGAGACGTTTGCACCAACTGTTAAAGGATATATCCTTTATTCTTTAGTCCCCCCAAAATATATTATTTGTTTATCCTTTTCTATCTAAAATATTTAGTCTTCTTTTAGAAGCAATGTCTATGCAAAAAGGATGTTAGGCATTAAAACGCCTTTTGTTTCCTAAGGGACAGGAACAAATAGGCACTGATATACTAAACGTTTAATTGAAATTAAAATTGGAGTTCAGCATAAATTTACTGGTATGACTTTGAAGGTTAAAGGTTGATGCACTCTACAAATAATGCCTAATTTATAGTATAGCTTTTATTATGTTTTATTAACGATGACAGCGATTATTGACGCACCCTGTAGTTATTGGGACCACCTCAATAACATACTAAGGATTCATTAAAATTATTCAAACGCTGGTTGGTGCAGCGTCTTTTTTTATTTTACTTTTTCTCTGTCATCCGAAGAAAGTAAACTTTTTACAGGCCTGTTTCATCCTTGTTAGGAATCACCAGAGTAACATAGGACTGTACCTGGCGTATGAAGCATAACATAAGCAACCACATCCAGCGAATTTAAACAACTTCCGTCGTCAAACAACGCGGGATGTTGGTCTGGCTAGAGGCACTGTATACGAATTTTGATAGTTATTGTTTTACCAGAGCTGAGCAACTGGATTTGACAGTGTTAGGGAAATGTTTGAAATTTTGTGTTGGCAATGATAGTTGGCAACCCTTGACAATAACTTTGTCATTGTCAGATTTTTGATTAAGAAACGTCAGGTTTAAAAATGGAATTTTGCTGTATAAAAAACTGTAAAAATACGTGCCTCGACGAATTTGTATTGTTCTTTTGTCCAACGGAGAAAGAAGTTAAAAAACCTCGGAACTTAAACCGAAAAGAATCTAAAAACAAAAGATCAAGAGATCTTGGGTGGAAAAAATGAAAATTCAAACTTGGATGAATATCCCACAAGGAACACACAAAGGACCAAAGCAAAAAGAGAAATTATCGAATGATGTTTCGCCTTGGGAAACCAACGTAGGCTCATCAGTAGTTCCACACTGGTCACCCTCCGCAAACATTATTAAACACCACACTTTGATTTCCAAATTTGAATCACTCATAAATAGGCATCGTTCCGCACTGGCACTTATATAAGTCACCTGAAACGGGAGGGTGATGAGCCTACGTTGGTTACCCAAGGCGAAACATCATTCAATCATTTCTCTTTTTGCTTTGGTCCTTTAATTGTGTGTTCCTTGATCTTTTGATCTTCTGACTTCTTATTGTTGTTGGCGTTTTGAAGACAGTTCGAAGATGGTATTTATTTAAAGCTTCTTCTGTATTGCAGATGCAGGTGGCTGGATCTATAAAAGATTTTGTAATTCCCAGTTTGTTGAAGTAGAGTGGTTTGATTCGAAATTATATAAGATATTGAAACTATCTTCTTTTTCCAGAGCGAATTTGATGCAGTTTCTTATGCTGTTGATATGATTGAAGAATTGTTCTAGCATGTTGTGGTCCTTTTCCCAGATGATGAATATGTCGTCCAAGTATCTTAGCCATAGTTCTGGTTTCTGACATGATGTTCGCAGAGCTTCTTGTTCAAAATATTCCACAAAGATATTGGCCACTACTGGCGAAAGTGGAGAACCCATGGGTAGACCATCTTCCTGTCGAAAATATCGGTCTTTTTCCAGCACTTCAACAAATCCATAACCGCATAGTATATAAGAATAGGTAGTCTTAGGTTTTTGTTAGTATTCACCTGATTACTATCGCATAAGCAGTCGAAACGTGTTAAAAAATAAAAATAAAGGCAATGGAAGTTCGAAACTCTAGTTTACTCTCATACAAAGTAAAGTTAGCATTTTTTTGGAGAGAAAAGAGTAGCTCAGTTTGCTCGCTCTGTGAATAAACAAACCCAAAAAAAAGCGCACGGTGTCCACGATTTTGAATAAACCAACGGAATTTTGTGATTTATTGCGCACAGTACATAATAAAATTTTTTAATATTTAGTATCGTTAAAGGCTACTTTATTAAGCCTAATCCATAGACAAACTACTTGTAGTTTGTAGACCTTTTTCTCTTATGGAAAAGCCTAGGTATAATTATTTCGGGGTCTAGTAGTTTTTTTTTAATAGATGGCGATAGTAGTACAAAAATTCTAAATTTGTCATATCTCTCCCTTAGCTGACGTCAGCGCGTAGAGGCGGATTTATTGATTTTTAGCCAACAACGACAATGGCGTTTGTTGAGGTTATTTTTGGTTTTTTTGAAAAGAAAGGAATTATTACAAGCCACATGCTTTTATAGTGTACGATTAGTAAAATAAAGTGTAGTATGAGGTGTAGTACAATCGTATATCAAATTTAAGCTATGTTTTATAAAATATTAGAGACGACACCATGATGGGGCAACCCAGAAAAAAGGCAAGTAAGTTTTTTTGAAATTTTAATAGATACCAAAACTGTTCACAAAAATATTATAGCCCTGGTCAAAAAGTATTGAGAAGCTTTGTTTTACTCTGTAAAGAGGGACTAATCTTCTGTGTCTTTAGTGCTCCTGCCTATACATTAAAGCGTTGTACGTATGAAAAGCTGATCGTAAAGTAAGCATATTTTATGTTATAAAATTAAAAAAAAAAGAAGTGTCTAAAGAGCCGGCAATTCGGCGTTGGGTTAATTTAGTTTAAAGTGTGTTCAGGAGTCAGGCTTAGTTTTCTTAGTGCCTCACAAAGTCTATCCATGGCATAATTAAATAACTATAATGTATTGCATATTTATATGTTTATTTTGTTTTTTAAATTTTAAAGTTTTTCTCACAATACGTTTTAGCCTCTCTTCTTTTTCAATATGGAAGACTAGTCCATTAATTTGGCCTAGTCTCCCTTGATAAAACTTAGGTAGGGACTCCTGATGTGACAGCCTGAGCTTCCAAAACATGTCGGGTTTAAAATAAATTCAGTGGAGAAAGCACGGTGACCACCAGTCATAAATTCATAAAAAATCATAAAATTTTGAAGATTGGGTCACAAATTTATAAAAAAAAATTACACCCCAACTGGTGGTTACCCTGAGAACGATCAATTTGTTTGATTTATTTACATTTTTACAAATTTAATGTATTTATAAATGTTATAATTTTAACTAATTAGCTCATGTTTGTTTTATTTCTTTTTACAGTTAAAAGAAGGCACTTTTTAATTCCTAATGAAGTCAATGTGCCCAGACAGGCTAATCTCAGACCAAAAGAATGACATTTCTATAGGAAAGTTATTGATAGTAAGCGATTGCATAAAATGACCAGTTATGTGCAATCATTCCAGAGAAAATTAGCACTCGCAGAAAATGCTTATTATGTGCCAGAAGACTTACTTTAGAAGAAAAGGTTCCCTCCCTCAATATTTTTAAATCAATTAGTAAGACGTACAGGCTATTGTCTAAGATTTTTGCTTTGCTAAGTAAAAAGGTAAAAAACTGTTTGTGAAGTTTGCAGGAGTAAACTTAATTATAAGTCATGATAATGATGTTGACAATGAACTTATTGGCAAGACATAAACTTTATTATATTTTTTAATCCCGAAAGTGACCACAATAATAAAGTGAATTATTAGGTGTTTGTTCTGGTGGTGTAAGCAAGTTAATAAGATTTGTAAGATTTTCTAAAAGTCTAAAAAGAGGAGATTATTGCGATTTTTGCGAAAGATTTGGAAAAAATTATGTTTTATTTATTGAAGCTTTATATTGAATTTTGTGTACTAAATTATGACTAAAGGCAATTATCCTCACAATTATCTGTGGAATAATTTTAACAATCATTATTTCTAGATAATTTATCTTCTTTTTAAATAATTTTTACCTCGATTTTTACTATAAGGTAATATTTTATGTTTTTACTTATTTTACCAGATGATTAATTATATTTCACCTCCTCTTTACTCTCTTAGCATTGGAGGGATAACAAATGTTAAACTATGTAAAAAAATAAAGGAATTCTTGTATTCAACACTCCAATAATGAATTAATTAAGGCAGTAAAAAATATAATAAACCCTTGTTTTGTTTGTAAACCTGTATTTGGGAATGTACTTCCATATTTTTTTTAATTACACATACTTATTTATCATCTGTCTTTATCTTTTTACCCAACCTGTTAGAAGTTAAATTCTCAATGAAACTATATAATAAAGGGTTTTGTAAAAGGACCTCACCTATGAAATTAAAAGGCAAAATGTTTTTTTCATAACATTTCATTTGGGTCAAAAGTACACATTTGTCTTTTAAGTTCAATGCACCCAAAGACAAAAAAGTTTAAAAAAATCACAAAAACATAAACTTTTGATTTATCTTTTAAACTTTTTTTTGTTTTTTGGGCATATTGTGGTCCTTTTTGCTATGCCAAGAAAAATCAATATTACATTACATTTGTAAAGTAATATTGATTTTTTATTTAAAAGTCAATATTCCTTTGTAGTATTAATTTTTGTGGTTATCATGTGTGGTGGTCCATCTATTTGTGTTTCACTAAACTATTTCTATGTCGGGCGCCAAGGTCAAAATTAGTTCCGTAGCACAACAGCAGATAACATTCTGGTCTGCCAGACAGATCGAACCCAATTTTTTTTCTATGGCCAAATCGACTACATGAATCAGTAAGACGTCTGCGCTAAAACGTCCCGACGCCGAAATATGCTAGAACTGACTATAGAAGATATTTTATTAGAGTCATGTAATTCTTTTAAATTCGTTCTAAATATGCTTTTCTGTAAAAGAAGGAAGTAGTATTTGTGAATTGGAGGATATAAAGGTCGTAAGCTGTTTTAATAGCATAAACAAAACAATGATGTGTTTATAATCTTAAAATTCACAACATGGTATAGCCATTTGCTTTATATTGTTTCCAAAATACACAATAGGCTTTTGTTTATTTTGAAAAAGTTAGCACTTGTGTTCAACTGTTTCGAAGAATAGATCGTTTTGTGTTATTGTTAAAATGCCACAATGTATATTTTTCGCTGTTGCTGCTGCATTGCCTACTAAAATATCAAAAAAAAATCAAATACAAAATTCTAGTTTACGAATTCTATGGTAACGCATTCAAAGTATTTTTTTTCTGCACTACGAGGATTTTGTAACAATTCCCAGGTTGTGTTTGTGGTTGGGGGTAAAAATTTACCCTTTAAATTTAGATAGGAAACATGGGTCATATTCCGAGCCCGTTAAAGTCACCTCTCGTCATACATAAATTATTAATTTTATGCACTTACCCGAAACTTAAGTTTACCTGTACCAGAAATTATACATCTTATTGAACCATATACCTCCGAACGAGAAAACCCATTAACTACCATTATTAGATTTGATTAGACATGAGATGTAATTGGCGATATATAATTTAACGAAAACTAAAATGTATAAAAACACTCACTGAACACTTTGTTAAACTTTATCGGTGCCACAGTCTGAATTCATAACAATAAAGTATGTGCGAGCTCGTTCATTGGTGGATCCAACCGGTTTTTCGATTCCATCAAAAACGTTCTTCAAATTTTCCGCTGGAAACAATGGGTTTCTTGAACATTTTTCAGTTGACGCATCGCTGAGAAAAAACACTGTGGATTTTTGACTGTGTACAGATATAATTATATTAATGTTCTCAACTCTCAACATATTTTGTGGCAAAATTTTTACTACAGAGTTCATTGTAAAAACTCTTATTAAAATAAATACACACGTTATCTAACAATACTTAACAATTCTTTAACTGGCAAGTTTGCTCTAAAGTAGCATTTACACAGGCGAATATTTCTTTGATCTTCGAATTTCCGACAAACATTCGCGCGAATTATTTATTTAAAGATTGGCGCAAAAGGTTCGGGCCAAAAGGTTCGGGATTCGGGTAAAAGGTTTCGTGGTGTTCGGACAAAATTTGCGGAAAGAAATATTTGGAATAAAATTAAAATTAGAAAAATTATTTACCATAAATCATTGAACTGAATTGTAATATAAAAATTAAATTTTAAAACCTTTCCGACGGAAAAACGATTTAAAGCACTTGATAAAAAATAATGAGGATTACTTTATTTCAGTTTGTGGGGTTTTGGTGGTGGGGTTTGGTGATGGAATTTGGTGGTGGGGCTTGATAAGTTTACACTTAATTTAGAAAAACCAAAAAAGTGATAAAGCATAGCAACAAATAGTTACAAACTTATTTAGTAGATATCTACCAACCTCACAACCTACCACCCAGCAAATAATAATTTTTGCTTTCCGTCGGCTTTTACTATTTAATCGAAAAATAAAATAAAATATTTTTGGTGTTTCAGTTTAGTTTCAAGAATTGAGGTCAGTGATGTGAGACCAAAAATATTATCTATTCCCACTTTCAAAAATATATTTCCAAAAAATCCTGCGAAAATTTGCTCGAATTTTCGTGGCAAATGTTCGATGCAAATGTTAGAGTGTTCGTGCAAACGTTCGTCGAAAAAGGTTCGCCAGATGTGGCCCGAATATTTGGACGAACTTATTCGCTCTGTGTAAATGCGCCTTAACAGCGCCCTCTATCTAAATGAATCCAGTACAAAGACATCAGTGGCATCAGTAAAAGCGAGTACCGAGTTTCAAACGCAGATGAAACGAGAATATGGCTTTATTTTGGCTTCCTTTTTAATTAGTGTGGTGGTGTTAAGTAAAAGTATATTATGGAATCTATCAAAAAAATATTAACAGAATGAGGATTAAAACCTCTTGTACAAAGAAAAATGTTCAGGTAAATTACCCGGTGCAATTAAGATATTTTTGTTGGAAAATATTGGCTTGACGAAAAGCAGCATTATTTATTTAATTTTCTCACTAAAAATTATATTTTCTAAGTAATTGTAAAATTAACTAAATTTGTTTTTTTTAAATATGATTAAATATTATTTTATTATTCATTTTGTTAAATTTAAAGTTAAAAACTGGAAGCCTCTATTTTTTTAAAAGAGAAGATACCATTTTTTTGACATCTGTCAACACACATTGGTTGAAATTTTAAAAAAAAAACCTATTTTTTTTGGTCAATTGTTTTAGCTTCAAAATAAATGACATATTTCTCTATTTACTAAGCGGAATAAAGAAAATACCACACAAGAACATTATTGGCGGCTCATTTGGGGACCCTCACTTAAGGGACGCGGCCTACCAACATTTTTTTCATGAGGAGGTACCATTTGTGGCACCTTTTAGGAAAGCTTGTTAAAAAGAAATTCGATTAAATAATTTTCTTGACATCTGTCAGCTCTTGTATTAAAAATTTTACGCCAATAATATCCTTGTATGGTAGTTTATTTTTTCCACTTGAAAAATAAACAAATATGTAGTTTATTTTGAAGCTAAAGCAATTGACATAAAATAGGTTTTTTAAAATGTTTAACACATGGTTTGACAGATGTCGAAAAAAATTATTTAATCGAATTTCTTTTTTACCAAGCATTCCAGAAAGGTGCCATAAGTGGTACCTCTTCATAAAAAAAATGTTGGTAGGCCCTGGGCCTTCAGTGAGGGCCCCCAAACGGCCTGGTAATAATATCCTTGTGTGGAATTTCCTTTATTCCGCTTAGTAAATAGAGAAATATTTAGTTTATTTTAAAGCTAAAAAAATTGACAAAAAACTAGTTTTTTTAAAATTTTGGATACATTAGTCAACAGATGTCAAAAGAACCTAGTTAGGTTTCTTTTTTAACAAGCTTTACAAAAAGGTGCCACAAGTGGTATCTTCTCAAATTAAAAAAAAATAGTTGGTAGGCCCTGGGCCTTCAGCCGGAGGCCCCAAAATTTTTTTTTATCATAGGCGAAAAGTCCGTAAAAAATCGTTAAACATTCGCTTTTAACTTTTTTAAAACCTCTTCCATAAAGCCGCTAGAAGCACCGTTTCATTTAAAGAATCCACCCTGTATATTCGAACATTAAAAAATGACTCTATGGCCACGAGACACTGAGATGGTTTGGACAGAGCCGAAGGCAAGATCCACAAGTCGAGCAAGCGTACAAAGGTGTTTCCATTCTTGTTGGCGTTGTTAACTTTTTCCACGAACAGCAAATAGAACAAAAGTATTTTTTTTAACATGTCAATTGTTGGTATTTGGCAGAACCATCTGAATGAAGCAAAAATCCTTCTTCACACTGTCTAACTAGAGCGAAAAGTGATACTTTTCTGCACGCGGTGGAAGTTACACGAACAACGCTTGCGGAGTTCGGGCGTGCCACCAAGGGCAAAAAAGACACTTAAGTCCATGTTAGGTACAACATTTTTCCTTCTTGCGTAAAAGAACTCCACATAAATTTGGTGTTATTTTTTATGTTTTTATTTTTTGGCAGATCTGCTGACTTTTTTTTTTAATTTGCCCTATCTTTAAAAGCTACAAAAAAAATTAAAAAATAGTTTTTAAAGATATATGATCGTATATATGTGTCCAACAACAAGCACTTCATTAATTAATTACTGACACACTTAAAGTTGCATAAATAGAGAGTGCTTAATCGTAATCGTATCTCAGTGCGCATGCTTAGAACGGATACGTCGTACAAAAGCGACTACCTATCTCTACGACCACCCTTGCAGTATTCGTATGCAGCTAGCATATCCGAACCATTTTGTTTTCTGTGGGTTTTCATAAATCCACAGTTTCACCACGAAGAAAATAGAAGTGAAACTGTGCATCAAGCACTGAACAAGAATTGGTTTAGTTACGTCGATGTAAGCATAAATTTAACTCTTTTTGTGTTAAGCATTTTATACCAACTTCCTTGAGTTTTAGGCATAGTTTGATTTATGAGAATAATTTTAATTATTTTTTTTAGTGAAGATTCATCTTTACACAACCCTTTGTTAGATTTAATAAGAGAATTTCAATTTAAAGGAGGTTTTTCTTAACGCTAGGGGGGGATCTAAATGGTAAACACTCTGTTGAGCAAATTAAAATTGACGTTTCACTCTTATCAAATGTTATCCTTGTTTATTGATTTTCGCGATTAATACTCACTGTCACAAAACCATTTCGATATGTTATCATAAAACAAGGATTAGATTAACTTTGTATTTATTTAAAAAGAGATTTTATCTATGGAAAGTACGAAAAAACTTTACACAAACCCATCGCAATCGCAAAATACAAATAAAAATATTTTATAAAAGGAGGTCATGTAAACAATTACTGTTAAAAACAGACCTGAACCCAACGACGATGCGTTCACAAAAGAGTCATGTTGGCTCAACGAACTGGACGGTGCCCGGTTCTCTGGTAGAACATGAGAAAATGGCCATTAGCAAAGTACCGATAAAACTGCAGGGTGTGATCTTTCAGTGGAAACTTTTGTTTGGTGATTAGGCTTTTACATAAACTCAATCTTTTAATTTCAGTTTGTAAATAAATGAATTGGTACAGTTGTTTGGATTTTTTTTTATTGGATACAATTTTCGTGCATAATCAGTGACCTTCACTTGTTTGTTTTGCATCGTAGTTCCCTCATAAATATATATTTTGTGCTGAAAACGGGTTCAAAGTATGGCGTTTCTGTGGACAAAATTGGAGGTGTTTTATTGATTAATGGAACAATCTGGGATATTAAATAAGGTAAATTAATTTTTGTAAAAACGGTTACTTAGGGGAATTATAAACGAACTTATTACCAATTGCCACAGAATAAGTCTTTCTGGGGGCTATAAATTTGAACCCCCCCCCCCCAGAGGTGGTCTAAAAAATCATCAACTTTATAACCTCAAACACAAATAATGAAGCGTATTCGCCATTTTAAAACCTATCAAAGAAAATTAGTTTTAAAGCATTTTCTCCTAAAATATGGTATATTTTGGGAAAAAAGCAGATTTTCAGAATAACCAATAACTTTGTGTCTTTTTTGTATGGTTAAGTGTTTTTTGAAAATTGGTTTCAAAATTTAGTAACCCCCATAGGTGTAAATATTTAAACCTATGGTGGGTCATATTTTAGATCTTAGTAAATCCCACTGTAAGTGTCTAATAATATACTAGTCTACAAACACTCACAAACCAATTATTTATAATTCAAAAGTTAAAAATTTAAAAAAAAAATCTACTTCTTTTCTGTACATTTTGTCATGTAGGTTTGCCAAGATTCTTAAGGCGCATTTACACAGACAAACTTTCCTTTGATGTTGAAATGCCGACAAATATTTACACGAGCCTCTTGAGCAAAATGTTCAAAGAAAAGTTCGAGCATAATCTCGTACAAAAAGACTCACGGAAATTTTGGAGAGAATGTTAAGGCGCATTTACACAGACAAACTTTCCTTTGATGTTGAAATGCCGACAAACATTTACACGAGCCTCTTGAGCAAAATGTTCAAAGAAATATTCGAGCAAAATCTCGTACAAAAAAACACACGTAAATTTTGGAGAGAATGTTGAGCAAAATTTGTTTGAAGAATTGGGGGTATAAAAATTTCTTTACAAATTCAAAATATATATTGTTATCGGAATTCATTGACCTTAACTGAAAATAGAAAAACGAAGTTTTGAAATAAGGTATTTTTAATCCAGTGCTTTCCGACGGAAAAACGATTTGTTGCCGAAATTCACATTTTACCTCATAAGCAACTTCGTTTGGTCTGATTTTTATAGGGGATATGCCAGTATACTTGTAACTTTTTTGGGGTTGTAAAAAAAACGAGAATAAAAAAAATAATAATTGGCACTTATTTATTGCTGTTGCCTGTAAAATGTAAGGGTTAGGAGAAGGTAAAAACCGTAGACTAGTGAGAGGGGGTTTTGGTCAGTTTTGGTACAATTGACACACAAAATTACATGACAACAAACAAGGGTCAACGCAGTTCTTTATGAAAGTTTTAGAACAAATCTTTCCATAAAGAAAGGGCTCTCCGACGCAAAAAAAAAAACCTTCTTGAGTACGCTTTAATTTGTTTATTTTGTTTTATTTTATTGATGCGTTGAACTTGCGTTTCCGATTTTTTAAATATTGAAATTTTTGCAACTCAATTTTGACTAACTTGTAGATGTCTGACTGAATTCAAATTTGGTATGCAATTTCAGTTTCGATGACGATGCGATGGTATGCTTTTATAGTTGCGGCGACAATACAATAATATGGTATTATTAGGCAACCCCTCCCCCTAATGAGGGAAGTGGAGGAAAAAAAGATTTATTTTGTTCGATTGGCATACAGGGGTTTTGGGGAAGAGGATTATGGAGAGGATGGATTTATGATAGTCCAAAAATTAAAAAATAATTTTAAATAAAAAGAAGCTTTTATAAAATATAAAGTGCGCTAAAAAATAGAAAATAATTTTTAGCATTCTCATATTATAATATTAAAAGCGACTGGCGCAAACTAAAATTAACAATGTCCATCCATCAGAGAAACGTTAGAGTAGTTTGGGTCGAGTTGGGTTGGATTTACTTTACAAAAAAATTAAACTTACAATACCAGATAAGGAATTATTTATATTTACACGTCGTAGTTGTGGTGAGAGTCGCAAATATCTCCGTTAAAAAAATAATTGTATTTTTTGTACTTATGGTATTTATTGTGTTTTTGATACGTTAGCTATAAACGCCTTACCACTCATATCTCTTTATTTTACTTCCTAGTTTAGTCTTTTACAATAATAATTAAGTAAAATTAAAAAACCTACATACATTTTATTAAATCTCAAATATATGAACAAAAGCACGTTTGGCTTAAATAATACCCATTTATTACCCACTTTTACAATCCTACGATCCCGACCCTTGTCCAAAAAATATAATTCAGCAGTAATTTAGTAGACTGTGTCGCCGATTATCCCGCATTCATCCGGTCACCCTCTTGAATCGGAATGTTGCCCCTTTGCATATTGTTTGTTCAGTGTTAGTAATAGACCTTGATTGATTGATTATTACATTAAATTGATAGAGATTCACTTTGTTGATATCTATATCTTTAGCATTTTCATGAACCTTTTGTTTTTTAAGAACCCTTGGGGCCTTAAACTAACTAGGTAAATCTGGTGTGAGGAATTAAATAAAAACAATCAAAGCTAAGGGTGAACTAAAGTTACAAAAATATGTTTAAGAAAAATCACCCTCCCCACCACTCCTCATAGTCGTGAGGCGCGGATTACCGCTTAAAAGTGCAATTTTTGAGTTTTTTGCCGATATTTGAAAAATTCAAAATTTTTTTGGAAAAGAAAAATTTTCCTGGGTTTTTTTTTAATTTAGGAAAAAAAAGCTTGGAAATAAAAAAAAAACTCGCAAGAAAATCCCAAAAAAATCCCCGGGCAAAAAAATCCGGCAAAAACCCTAAGAAAAAATATTTTAAGTAACCCAAATCCATGTGAAAAACTGATGGCCAATAATAATGTTTCGCTTGCCGTCGGCTTTTTTTCACAAAGATTTAAAATAAAAGTTGGTGTTCCATTTTTTTTAAAGAATTGAGATCACTGATCACTGATGTGAAATTTTATTTACTCTCATCTTTAAAAATATGTTTCCGAAATAGATAACAATAATTTGCTCAAAAATTTACCTGAACAAAATGTTTAAAGAAAAGCACACAAAAATATTCACGCAAAAAATTTTAGATCTTTTGCACGAGCTTTTGTTTGAGCATGTTCGTCTGTGTAATTGCGCCTTTATATATTGGAAACTTTTGTGTTGATTAAAAATTCAAATAACGCATTCAGTTATTTCATTCATCTTCACAGATAAACCCACAATTGTTTTCCTTTCTACTATGCCTGTACAACAACTTAAGGACAACACGTAACTATAATAAGGAAATTCCCGATGGTTGTTGGTATGTATGGTTATTAAATAGATGATTTGCACGCATATTCGCCTTGCTATAATAATGCATAACGACAAAAGAATGCCGTTGATAATAACGGTGTAAATTGCATAAAACGTCATTAGTGCACGCATTGACGGCATATTTTTAACTATCTAAATGAACAATTAGCAAATATGGGACATTATAATATGACGCCAGACAATAAGAAGTCATAGGATTAAAAAACAAGTAAGACAAGATAATACATTTGGACAAGAACTAAAAAATTATTTGGGCTTGAACTTATCTATAAGAGATATTTATATTTGACCAAATACACAGGGTATCCCATTAAAAAAACATCGCCGCCCTAGCCCCGCCTCCTTAAGGACTACCCAACTCGCATATTTTAGGTGTGACTAAACCGTATATATCTATGACAAATCAACTTCTTAATCTTAGAACCACGAAGGATAAGGTTAACATAACAGGGCGTAAACAAGTTTATATCTCCTAAATTGTGAATTTTTTGAACTGTTTTAAAACATGTCAGGAATAATGGTCCACTGGTTTTCATTTTACCCTTGGCTTTGTCCTTATAAACCAATGAAAGCCAAAAGCAAAAGAAGTAGACGAATGGTACGAACACCTAACTACAAATATTCTTCAAAGACAAGAAATTTTCCAGTCAAAAAGGTAAGTTTCTACCTTTATATTGATCAGTAAATTACAGCAATTCATAGACTTAAACCTATGTCAAAAAGTAATGCCTTTTTCTGTAATAATGAACTTGATGTTTTAGTAAAACCTTTGTTAAAATAGTGACTATACTTTTTAATTTTTTGTTTAACTTTCTCGCAAGGAATTTAAACTTTCTCCTGTCAAAAATGACTTTGTTTGTAGACCTGCTCTTAAAAATATTTTAAAAGTAAGAAAACAGACAGAAAAATCAGACAGGACCCATAAATTTGTATGAATTAATTAACAATTTTCATTAAATATCACCCATTGTTTACATGTTAAAGGTGATTTATGGATTATAAAGAAAAAAAATCCTTGCAGTTTTCTTAAAGAAATGTCGATCGCCACTGATTCAACATTAAGACCATAGATTTATACACCGAACAAATTAGTGTCGCCTTGTACTTGAAGAGATTCAGAACCAACCAAATACAAAGACACGTCCAAACTATGAGTAACATGTTTGATGGTTTTTCGAGAACTTACACAGCAGGCTTTGGTAATTTCCACAGCTTGCTTTAATTTCTTTAAATTTCTAAATCTAATTTACTTGAACAGACAGAACAGCATGCAATTAGTTTAAAAGAAAGCACATTTTTATAAAGTTAATAGCCAAAATTAAGTCATTTTAAGATGCGCGCGTGCATTCTACATACGAATTTTTGTCGAAAGCGATAAAATTTGTAAAATTGGAAAGAATTTTCTTACTTTGACGATTTTTTTCGTGATTTTATATGAAACTCCAAAAACCCAGGGTAGCCCCCAACTAGCAATTTGTCGACGACTCAACGTTGTGCACCGCGTGCCAACGTTGCGTCGCAACGTTTACTTTTACTCAAACACCACCCACTTTTGCACCAATTTGGTGGATGATTTTTTGGTTGAGTCAACGTCCCGATCGCGACTACAGTTGAAGTAATAGTTCAATGGGTTTTGGAGTACAATTATTTGTTCAAAATATTGTTCATTACGTAAAATGATAATTAAACTATTCGACTACAAATTAAACTATTTCTAACACCATAATATTATTAAAATAAAATGATATTCTATGTCATATATCATGTTTTGCATCATCAAAACATGCGAACCAATGCCAAAATATATAAACAGACAGTAGTTTACTGTCAAATGTGCAGGTCGTAGCTTTAAAAAACAAGCGCGCCCTCGATTAAGATGATTTTATGAAACCAAAAAGAAAATCATGAGTCGCTTCGAAAAACCTCTGAAGGTGTTGCTTAGGATTCCTAAGAACAAAATACGAATTTTTACATGCAAAATGATCGTAGTTTATTGTAGAGAAAGGTAAAAAAAAAATTTATGTTTGTTTACATATTAGCATACAGTGGTTTTTACCATCAATCATGGCGGCACTTATTAGTTTCTATGACAACCAAAGGAGTCCCGTATCTCGACCGCTGTAACTACTTAACTTTGTTTTGAACTGATCCCCTAACTTAAAAGACGCGAACACGCCTCAATTTTTACCCAATCGAAATTGCTCCACAGTTTGGCTTTCTGCTGCTCACTTAATTTCCGTCTTTGTTGTTTACACAGGACCTTCCTTTTTCTTTTCCGCCACACAGAAGATGACACATTTGATCCAGTATATCCTTCTGCGACGATAAAATATCGAAGAATATTTATACAATTTGTTCCTTTTCATAGCGCAAAATGTTGAAACAAAACTAATAGAAACTCTACAAAACACTTTTGACGTTTGTATGACAGACAGCAGTGCTCCAAAATTGGTTTGTTGCAAACGTAACAGAAAACTTGGTTAGATGAAAACAGGCGTGCCCGCGTCTCCAACAAACGGGCCAGAAAACGTGGGGCAAATTGATCAATTTTCGGTTTAGCACACACCGATTTGCATTCGGCGCCTTCACAACTAAGGAATTACTGTTAGTAAAATAGACGGCATAAATAGTTGTGATGGTGACTGAAGTTGTGATAAAAGTTTAGGCGTCGTATAATAGTCGAAGTTGTCGACGGTCGCCATGATAACTATTCTTTATCCGTAAAACAACGTTTAAAATTAGTGCAACTCTAATTTTTACAACTTGCACAACTAAAAATTGCTAGTTGGGCCGTGTGTCTTGCCTGTTCAAGTAAACAATCAAGTTGGCAGGCATTCACTATTTCTAAAAAAAAATACAACCAAGAATGCAATAATAGTATTTTTAACAACTATTGGCTAAAATAGTGCTTTTCTTTACAAGCTTTGGTTTAAATAGCGCGGCGAGGTATTTAAAAACGCGAGTAAAAAAAAGCATAGTTCAGCCGCGAGTTGCCACCACTATTTTTTTTAATACCTTTAACAAAAAATACAAGAAAAACAGGAAAATACTTTTAAAAATCTCGAACGAAGAGAACTTCTCGCAACACACCACCTTTACACTATAAATCAAGGCGGCTGGTAAATGAAATAACAATCTGTGTCTTTTTACTCGGTGGCGTTCATTCTTGCGACATTTTAATATTTAACAATTTGATATTTGGACGATATTTTTTAATTATTTTTTCGTAAATACTTAGTGGCTAGAATAATTTTTTTCAATATTAATATTTTCCGCTATTTCTCTTTAACTTTGGGTAAAAACGGATAGAAATCTTTTTTTGCACCCGTGATCAAAAAAAGTTTTTTTGAATCCGTAACCAAAAAAGCCATGCTTTAGTTTTCTGCAGACTGTTACTAAAATCATGTTTTTGATGAAGGTATAATTTTTTTTAATTTTAGATCTCTGGATAAGTTTATCTAGTGTCAAACATCTCTCTTACACCCACCTATAAAACCGTTTGCTATTTGACGCTGTAGTTTTGTTGGGCACATTAATATTATATTATTGTTGGTCATCCGAAGGGCATCGTCGGGCCGGGATGACCACATCTTTGTTGTTAGATGAACTTTTCGACTGCAGACAAAGCAGCTTTTTCTTAGTCGCCAAATGGCTGAGCAGCAGGCAAAGTACTTTGCCTGTCGCCGAAAAGTTCATATGTTGGAAAATGTACAAAAAAAAATATAAATACTTTTTTAAAAGTTGTTTGGATCTTAAGGAATTTGATTGATCCTAATGAATCACAAAGTTTTTAAGAAAAACTAAATAAGCACTAAAAACCACTATCTAATGAAACCTAATTTCCAAGGTGAAATTAATTAAACACATCACCTGCGAATTATTGAGAATGCATTCGCTATGCTTGAAAACCAACCAGAAAGGTAATTTCTGTGAATTGTACTGACTATGATGGGATTTGCTTATAGTTTATATGGAATGTGCTTTATTTAGTTTTCTCTAATTACTTCTAATGACCTTCCCACCCACTAAAAGAAAACATCTGGTATATTAAAAAGGAATCTAATGCTAGACAATAGTTTACTGAAATTTGATTCTAGTGACATTGTATAATAAGAGATAAAGAAACACTTAATGAAAATGTAATCCATATTTAGGTAATACACAAAAAATAACTAAAATAAATGGCAAGAAAAAACTTATGAGTGTGACCGTAAAAAAAATATTAAATATTTTGGACCATCCAAAAAAACAGCAAAAATAATTACTTTTGTCATTATAGCAATTAACGATAAAGATAACAACTGTCAATTTTAAAAGAGTTTTTGGAATGTAAAATAAGATAACGTAAAATTTTGTTAAATGAAACATAACCCAACTTTTGTGAGGTCAGTGTTAAGTTAACCACAAAAATCGTTATTAATATTTGGCGTAAAAAAGTCCGCACAAATAACGGTAACCACGAAAAATTTTATGTTAAGTGGTCTAAAATGTCATTAGTAACTTGATATTTGCCTCCTATTTTAGTTCAAATACTTAATTAAAACAAAATGCAAATAAAGAAAAATAAATTTAATAGAATAAAGCAAGCTTCTTCCAGAGGAACACTTTTTCTTACAGATTATAAAGGGGTAAACTAATTGTACAGTAAATCGACCCCATTTTTTTGATAAAGGTATAACCAGCTTTTGAGCATATGGGTGAATAGGTACTACTATTAGGTATCTTACGAGCATTTAAATATGCATTTGGCAAATATCATCGTCATAGTGATCAACCGCCATATTGGATTTTTACCATAGGCTCCGACATGCACAGAGGTTGTGCCAATATCTTTGGAAGTACAAAACCCATTTAAATAAGAAATTATGCAAAATAAAGAAGAATAACACTGAACTAATAGACACTAAAAATATTTGATTAATTCTTTTTTCGTTTGGGTAAAAAAAAAAGTTTTACCCTAAAAATTACAAAAAATGCCTTATCTTAAAAGCACTTTGACGAAACTAAAATTGAATAACTGAAAAACTTTTTGGAATTCGTTCTATATATATATATACCTTCAAAGTGGTGCGACCAGCATTTACAGAGACCCTCTGGACAAAAAACAATACAGGCGTCTTTGTTTTTTTTTGTGTTTTTTAAAAAACTTACATTTTTCGTATTTTAGAAGTGCTGCTTGGTGTTTTTTGAACCAGTAAATTATGTTAATAGTGAATTTTGTAGAACATAACATGCGTAAATATTAAGTGAAGACAAAATATTATGTTTGTCTTCCATAAGAGAATACCAGGCGAAAAACTTGAAAATATGAGCAAGGTATAAAATTGATTTTCCTTAGCAAACAAATGGTGATTTTGTATTTGAATAGGTAAACATAATTAACAATTAATGGCCTTTTAATAGAAAACGATGAAATTTTAAATAGAGGTATAAACAAATATTGTATTTTATCAAACCGAAAAAATTTCGCCCTATCCAGTGCAGATGAGATGTTTTTGGAATGGGTGGGGGTAAAATTAAAAAATTTAAATTTAGGGAAATCAAACCTTATTAAAAGTGACGATTAGATATTATTTGAACTCGAGGAAAACTAGAATAAATATGTTAAGTTAATGAGAGCACCCAAGCCCCGCCCCCCCCCCTCCAGGGGGGGGGGCTGCTGTTTTACATACAAAGAATTTTGCAAATACCTAAGTACCTACAACATTATTGTGACCCGGTATTGGGGAAAATGGCATAGCTTCTGCGATAATTGCGTTTGTTCCAACGACTTGAGGGGTGGGGTAGGGTTCGGTTTCCACTCCCTTCCCTTAAATACGCTCCTGTTCATTAAAACCATCTACATCCAACTAAAGCTCTTTTTGTGATGACAATGGATGTAGTAGGCTTTGGAAAAAAAGATGATGACAGTTCTCGACAATTATATAAACATAACACACGCGAGACAAAAAGGTCGCAAAGCTATCGTCTCATGAGCGTCACTATTACCTTATAACACATCTTACTTTAAATTTACGACGGCGGCGCGCAGCTGCCCTTAATAACATCAAATTATAAACGTTGTTAGACGTTTTATATTTTCCAAGCGTTGGGAGGACGTAATATTTAACGTTCATTGCTATTTCTGAAATTACGTTAAAATAACTTTGCCACTTGGGCTTAGTAACTAAAAAAAGACCACGTGGGACCAAACTAGATGTAATGTCGTAGTAAGAGTATTGAAGTAAAATAACACATGATCCACATGCTCTTGAAAAATATGTGTAGGGTAGGTAAGCCAAGAAAACAGGACTACCTGTTCCATGTTTTATCTTAGATTAAGGCTAAATCTTTCTGGTAGTTAAATGAAATAATTTATTTGTGACAAATATATATTCTATAAATCTAACAGATTTTGTTTTTGATGACACATGACGATTCGAGACTGATTAAGCTTTCTTATAAACTTGACTTTTAGCCCCCTAAATCATTAGTATACAGCACGGATGTAGAAACCTTGGATTGCTAATACCACCTATGGGAAATTTTCATGAAAATCACTGCCGCGTGTCTTCCGCCATTTTCGCCGCCATGTTGTGGAGATTTGGGTTGGCGACATTGCTTTCCTTAATTTTAAATAGTAGTGTGGGAACACTGACTGTCAACAGTGTCAAAATATGATTGAATTCGACATTTTTTTGAAAGGTTATTTTTGTTGTTGTTTTTTAATACAAAAACAAAAAAGTAAAGAAAAAAGTCATAAACTAATGCTCCAACGGTCACGCCATTTATCTCTCTCATTTGGTCTGGAGTATGTGTAAGTTTCGAACAAATAAATCACAATATGGAAACATTGCCCCCCCCCCAATTTATAAACTCAAAGGGCACTGTTAAGCCACACGTTATAAATTGTAATAAATGCTCGGTTCAACCATTACTGCTGGCGCTCCCGCTGAAGATACACCTGGATTACTTTTATCTGAATCTGCACAGGCACTAAAACAGCTAAGAACAGATGCACCAATGTGATACAGTAATAAAAAATAAATTAATAGAGGGAGATACCGATTTTGATAATAGCATATATGGCTCAGCTGAAAGCCAGAGCCATGGCAAGTCAAGCAAAATTTAGCGATCACAAAAAAAGTACATCTTTGGCCATGGAGTCGAGCATGGAGTTCTACAATATTTGAAGACTTTGGCAGAAAAACCTATTAACTAACAACTGTGTCGACCATACCTTCCCTAAGTTAAAAAGTTATTACTAGATATCCTTGAGTTTTGGTCAGTTTTCAGCATTCAACATTTTTTTTGTAGCTCTATCTTTTATAAAGGATGTGGGATTTTGCTCAAAACTGCATATGTTGTAGGTTTCATTGTCCTGATCATTGCTCCACAGTGATCTGGTATGTGGTTTTTGAAATACTGCGATCAAAGTTAAACATTTTGGCATTCTGGCGTTTCCCTAAAATCAGTTTTTTGCACTTTTTGTGAAAATGTAAATAATATTTATGAACAAATTGTAGTCTGAGAATAAGTAGCAGAAAAATATAAGTTGCGTCGCACTGGCATCACAAACATAAAAAATATTAAATTCATATGACCAATAAATGACTTTTTTTAACAAAAGGCAAATTTCAATTGTTATGTTGCCACTTAGTATTTAACAAACATGCTTCAAAACAAAAACTTTTGTAACATTTTTAGCCATTTTTGTTGCTGTGCGGCAATGATAGATTTTCATCAAGATTAGCAAAATCACACAGAAAGCCAGTTTCCATAAGGAAAGTGCATCATCCTTAAAAAACGAATCTACAATAAAAATGTCAAATGCTGAAAAGTTACGAAAACTTGAGGATATCTTAGTAATAACTTTTTCTGCTGAGTTCTTCAGAATCAGAAAACTTTTATTACAAAAATTGTTAACAAAAAACATTGTCACAATTGAATAAATAATCGTCAAAATTTAGTGTTAAAAATTAACATTAAGGTAAATTTAACCTAAGAATGTTTTTAAAATGTCATTTATATATTAAACAATGTTAACATTAAGGTTTTGTTAATAAATAAATATTGATTTTTCTTTATTTCTAGTAAACTGGTAAAACATATTATAATTACTGGTCCTAAAATCTCAAAAAAATACTGGCTACAATATCACAAAAATTGATGATGAAATCTTAAACTACTTACGTAAAATTACATATAGAAACTTACAAAGACATGGAAGTGACAACAAGGAAAAGAAGAAAAAAATACTAATAATATACATATTAAAATTAATTTTTTTAATGTTCTTTTTAAAACCCATGAAGTATTGTTTTAATTTTGTAAAAGTCGACGTGCCAAAGATGTACTTTTTTGTAATCGCTTGCCATCGCTTTGGTTTTAAGCTTATCCATATATGCTATTATCAAACTCCGTATCTCCCTATATTCATTTATTTTTCTTTTCTTCTATGTATGTAAACTGTTGGCGCATATCTGTCCCTAGACGTTTTAGTTCCTGTTTCAGATTCAGAGATCAACTTAATGAAGGTTTATCTTGAGCGGGAGCACCAGAAGCAATGGTTGACAGTACCCTTTGAGTTTATAAATTGGGGGTAATGTTTCCATGTTGTAATTTATTTGTTCAAAACTTGCACACACCCCAGATCAAATGAGAGAAATTATCATGGCGGGGCCGTGCAAGCATTTGTCTGTCTTTTAAATCGTTTTTATTGCTTGGTTCTTCACTTTTTTCTTTTTGTATTAAAAAACAACAACAAAAATAACCTTTCTAGAAACGTCATTTTTTGACACTATTAATAGTCAGTGTTCCCACACTACTATTTAAAATTAAGGAACCAATGTCGCCAACCTAAATCTCCAAAACATAACGGCGAAAATGGTGGAAGAAACACGGCAGTGATTTTCCCACAAGGGTATTATCAATCCCTTTCTTTTTTAGATCCGTGGTATACAGACAAGAACAGAAATTGATTTTTCTGACTCTAGGTTGGCCAATAGAAATTAACGTATCACAAAAAAAAAGCGTATGAGTATATTATAACTCGAAAATAAAAACGCATCGCATGACGCCTTGCGGTCTAAACACTGATGTCAGCATTGACTTAAAATATTGATTTCAGAATCACTCAATTTAAAATTATATAAAATCGACAACTCTATTTTTTTATTTGACCGCATCTGTACTGGCTACGGAGAAATTTTGTCGGCTTGATAACCGTAATAGCGGGCCAAAATAATTTTGTCTGTTAAATACGTGTATATAAAACCGAAGCCCCCGAAAAGGGGGGGGGCTAAAGCTTTAACTTAAAATATTGCTTTTAGTTTTTCTTGAGTTCAAATAATACATAATCGTCACTTGTAATAAAGTTTGACTTCCCTAATTTAAATTTTGTAATCTTACCCCCTCCCATTCCCCAAAAACACCGCCTCTGCACTGGGTAGGCATAAATTTTGTCTGCCTTATAAAATACAATATTTGTTTCCAGCTTTTAAATTTCATCGCTTTCTATCAAAATTAAGGTTATCGTTCTATTTATCTAAATATACTCCGCGTGGGTGTATTTTTTACCCACCGCCAATGGTTTCCTAACTTTCCAAATTAGAAATTTCGGAAAGCTCATGTTGGGCATACTGTATTAAAGAACATTAATGTTTGATCATGTTTACCTATTCACGTACAAAATCACCATTTATTTGCTAAGGAAAACCAATTTTGGAAAATTAGCATCTAAATTTTTCAAAATTTATACCTTGCTCATATTTTGTTTTTCGCCTGGTATTTTCTTATGGAACACATACATAATATTTTTTCTTCCATAATATTTACGCATGTTAACATGAATGACTAGTGCAAAAAAAAACAAGCAACACTTCCAAAATTCATAAAATGTAAGTTTTTTAAAAACACAAATAAAACAAAGAGGCGCCCCACTATATTTTTTTTTGTACGAAAACCAGAATTTCTCTGTAAATGTTGGTCACGCTAGTTTGTATATATATATATAGAAAAAATTGTTCGACAGGAATCACCCAAAAAGTTTTTCGGTTATTCAGTTTCATGTTTGTCAAAGGTTAATATTGAGGCATTTTTTGAAATTTTTTTGATTCAAATTTTTTTTTACCCAAACCAAATAGTACATTATAAACCTCGTGACTAAAGTGCTTCTTTTAATCCCGCGGCGAAAGGTTCGCCAAGGGATTAAAATACACTTTAGTCACGAGGTTTATATACTATTTTATGCACTTTAGAATGCGAGAAACTAAAAACAAAAAATCACAAAACTAACAGTAGACCACTTAATGGTACTCTAGTTTCAAGATTGACAGCTCGTATTACTGGTAGTTGTCATTGATTGTTTTTGTTATTGTGGATTCACTCAAAATTTATTGTGCCGTGGAAGTGTTGCTATGGCACAAAACAAATGTCAGTCAGTTATTGCTATCAAACGGCGTCACCAAACGGTGAGTCCAGAAAAATCGTACATAATTTTTGTTTGAAAATGAACATTGAAGAGACCGCGGAAGAGGTCATTGTTAGCCCTCTTCCACAAAAATCTCGCGAGGTTTACAAGAAACAGTTTCATGATTACCGAAAATGCTCCTGGCATACTTCCTACAGAAGTCTATGAATCTCAAGGCATCTTCTGTATGGACCCAATATTCCATGATCAAAGCCACTATAACATCTGAAGCAAATGTCGACATCAGCAAATATACTAAACTTATGGCATTTCTAAAGAGACAGAATGACCGAACTAGATTTAAGTAATGCATATGCTAATTATTTTTTTCGGTCATACATTTTAACAAATAAATGAAATTTCAATAAAATTATTGTTTAATTTGGAAAAATTTACTTTAAATCCCCCAGGTATTAAAATTATTTTTAATCTCTGAGGGATTTAAAGTGCCCCTTTTACCCCTAAAATGAGGGATAAAAAGTGAACTTTTAATCCCTAAAGTGCATAAAAAAATATTAATCAAATATTTTTAGTTCGTGTCTTGGTTCGGAGTTATTCTGCAGCATTTTTTCTTTAAATGGGTTTTGTACTTCCAAAGATATTGGCGAAACTTATGTGCATGTCGGAGCCTATGCTAAAAATCCAATATGGCGGTTATTCGCTATGACGCTCTTATTTTTCAAATCTCTAAATATGCTCGTAAGATACCTAATACTAGTACCTATTCACCCATATGCTCAAAAGCTGGTTATACCTTCATCAAAAAAATGGTATCGATTTACTGTACTATAACATTTAATCAGAATCCAGCCTTATCGGGAAAACTTCCACTTGATTTGCTAACGCTCTTGGGCTATTATTACCACAACACACATGCACTTTCGCAAAATTTATCAGTCAGATTAGTTCATAGACCCGCTTGCGCTGGAACATTATAAGGATAAGTTTGGATGATTTATCTACATGTGAATAATGAATACAATTTCAGCAATTATTAAACAATTAATTTTTTTATGATAAAATAAAGCACTACAACATCTGGTATAGTTGTTTGTTTAACACAAAAATCCTCCCAATAAAAATATTTTGTGTTTTGTAAGATTTGGACCTAAACTAATACGTAATTATGTTGGGAATTTGGAACCTTTGGTTGCACTAAAACAAAATTATGATTGTTTTCCACAAACCAAAACTACACTTTTTTGCACTCGACGCGCGTTTCGCTAACAAAGTTAGCATCATCAAGAGACGATAAACAATGAACTAAATTAATCTACGCTCTATCTTATATACAATCCTTTAGTGGGCGGAGATAAGACTAATAATTTGTGATTGATCACGATTTTTAATCCTATCTCCCCTCAACCAAAGAATAAAGTGTACTAAACGGGATGGGTCCTCTATCTTTATTTAAACTATTTCTTGATTTAATGATTTCCATACTTTCATATGCATTCAAAAGTCTTTTGTTTGGTACACTTTTTAGAAGTTTTAGGTTATCTAATGTGAATCTATGATTGTTTTCAAACGCATGCTCGGCCACACTTGACTTTTCTGTTCTTTCGTATTTCAAGTGTGCTAAGTGTTGTTTAAAACGTGTTTGAATAGAGCGTCTCGTTTGGCCAACATATTTTTTGTCACAATCCATGCAACTAATTTCGTAAATTCCACTTTTTTCTAGAACTGTAGTTTTATCCTTGGGATTTCCTAGTAAGCTTCTTATTGTGTTACCGGATTGATATACTAATTTAAGACCGGTGTTATTAAATACTTTTTGTAATCCTTTCGTATAATTTGGATTATAAGGAATTGATACAAATTTTGAGTCGCAGGTATCTTTTTGTCTGAAAAATGTAGAATTCGGAAAGGTCTTTTGAAAAGAATGTCTATTTATCAGCTTATTTATTAAGTCTTCGTCGTAACCGTTTTCGCCAGCTACATTCCTAATCCTATTCTTTTCTGCTTCAAATCTTTCTTTGTTTAAGGGGAAATTTACTAATCTATATGTTAAAAAGTGCAAACTTGGAAGCTTATGTTGTAAGCAATGAAAAGTAGGTAGGTAGATAACCTAATAAAAAATGGACCCTACAAACAAGTCCCAAAGAACCCCTTACCAAAAATGATTAACGAAGTAAAAAACACAATTAAAAAATGTAACAATATTATTACTGACAATATTAAATATAAACTACAAGTAAGCAATCTCACTATGCCGAAACTGTATTGTCTTCCGAAAATCCACAAGCCTGGAAAATCGATTAGACCTATAGTTTCTGCTGTAGGATCACCTACTTACAACATTTCGAAATGGCTAGAAAACGAGTTTGAAAATTTACCTATAAAGGAAAAAGGTTTTTCTGTTCAAAATTCCCTTGAATTTATCAACAAAATTAATTTTTTTTTCACTCCAAGAAGGTGAAATTTTAATCTCGTTTGATGTTAGTTCGTTGTTTCCTAGTGTGCCGATCCCCAATACCTTACAATACCTGGAGGAACTACTAAGAAAAAACAATCTAGAAGACAAACAGACTTTAGAATACCTATCTTTAACAAAACTCTACATGAATCAAAATTACTTTCAATATAAAAATAACTACTACCAGCAATTAGAAGGAACTACAATGGGTAATAGTTTATCACCTTTTATCGCAAACCTATTTATGAGCAAATTTGAATCAGATATAAGTAAAGAATTTGAGTATTTCCCCAGAGTATGGTTCAGGTATGTAGACGATGTGTTTGCAGTATTCAACACTAAAGTAACTAGTGTTGAAAATTTTATGGAAAAAATAAATAACAAATTTCCCACAATTAAATTTACTTATGAAACAGAGCACAACGGTACACTGCCATTTCTAGACACTTTAGTTATAAGAAATAAATTGGACTTTGACCTGTACAGAAAAGGAACGGCCACCAACAGATATATTCCAAATGACTCTTTTCATTGCTTACAACATAAGCTTGAGAGTTTGCACTTTTTAACATATAGATTAGTAAATTTCCCCTTAAACAAAAAAAGATTTGAAGCAGAAAAGAATAGGATTAGGAATATAGCTGGCGAAAACAGTTCCGACGAAGTATTAATAAATAAGCTGATAAATACACATTCTTTTCAAAAGACCTTTCGGAATTCCACTTTTTCAGACAAAAAGATACCTTCGTCTCAAAATTTGTATCAATTCCTTATAATCCTAATTATACGAAAGGCTTACGAAAAGTATTTAATAACACCGGTCTTAAATTAGTATATCAATCCGGTAACACAATAAGAAGCTTACTAGGAAATCCCAAGGATAAAACTACAGTTCTAGAAAAAAGTGGAATTTACGGAATTAGTTGCATGGATTGTGACAAAAACTATGTTGGCCAAACAAGACGCTCTATTTAAACACGTTTTAAAGAACACTTAGCACACTTGAAATACGGAAGAACAGAAAAGTCAAGTGTGGCCGAGCATGTGTTTGAAAACAATCATAGATTCACATTAGATAACCTAAAGCTTCTAAAAAGTATACCAAACAAAAGACTTTTGAATGCATATGAAAGTATGGAAATCCAGAAATAGTTTAAATAAAGATAGTACGTGTAAACGCGCGTCGAGTGCAAAAAAGTGTAGTTTTGGTTTGTGGAAATCAATCATAATTTTGTTTTAATACACAATTGACCCCCAAATGTTCATATTAGCCTCAGATTTGTTGGAAGGGTCCAGTACGCCCATTTACTAGGTAGAAAAGGGCGTCCCATTATTACCTGCAAGTAGTTGGATCTATACTTAAAATATCCGCTTAGTTTTTATTTTATATCGATTTAGTATAGTCATATTTTCGCTTTGATCTAAGTGCCTGTTTAAAATACTAACAAAAATGTCGTCGTGAGTTTGCGTTAATAAAGCCAATAACTTCTGTTATATTTGCGGTGAAGTTACTGCGAAAGCCTACCAAAAGCCCCTATCTCCACTGGTAATAAAGGCTTAAAAACTGTACTTCGGATGCAAAGTCGGACATCAAGATAAGTCGTAGGCACCGAAAATTTGTCAAACAATCCAAAGTAGAAACGCCATTTTGCCAGTTGTGATGACATATAAGTGTTTTGTTCTACTTAGTAGACGTGACATCTTAACATAAGCACTCGTTGCTGTAACAAAGTTCAATCCGCTCTTTAATATCCCAATAGGGCAGTCTAAATGCCCAGCTGATTTACGTCAACCAGAATCAATATGGCGTCTGGAGTACAAGCAAAAGGTGGATCCATATAGCTTTGTGTGATTTTTTTGCCTTTTTTCGTTTTTTTGGTAAAATTAAAAAGTTTTTCTTTGGGAGTTTTCACTAATAGAGACCTTTAGTGCTTATTAGAATACGTTTTTTCTTCAAGAACTGAAAAGTTTCTTTGATTTAGCGACGTTTTTTGTTGAGACCTTCTGTGCTTTTTTACAAGATTATCTAATAAACAGGAGTGATTATCAGGACCCTCCAGTGGCCTCGGGATACCTCAAAAAAATTGCAGTGATTAATAGTGTCGATCCCTTTACCCTAAAAGACACCGATTTGTTTTGACCCTGCGAGTTTTCCCCCAGTTTCCAACATGGACATTGTTTTTTATACTACTTCATTTTACACCAACCAGCAGATTAAAAGTTTAAATGTATTCAAGTATTTTGAGGCTGGATTTGTGAGTGATTGCAGAACACATATTTTTGGAGATTACACCCTAGTTATGGCAAAGGTGAGCAATTTTTACTGGAATTTATATTGAGAAGTTTGGCTTGAAGGTGCAGTTCAGCAAAATAACTAGTACGGCTTAATTGATTATACAAAAACTTCATTTTTCTCTACAAAGCTTATTTGTTATTAAAATATGGGCGGGTTGTTTTTTTTTTCCATTGACAATGCCTGAAAAAATTAAAACTGACATAAGTAAAGTGTGCATTACACGTGGTAATTTTAATAACAAAGCTATAATAATTAAGCCCTACTTGTCGTTTTTCTGAACTGCACCTTTAAGTTGGGGAAAGTTTGCGATTTGCATTTGGCAAAAGTTCAAGATAAATCGTGTTTATCTTTTGCCAACTTAAGTTACCTAAGTTCATATTTCGTCAACAAAAAAAAAATGCTAAATTTGGCGAAAGATAAACATGCGAATTATGTCCAACTTTTGCCAAATGCTGATTGCAAACTTTTTCCCACTTAAGCCGAACTTCTCAGTATATATCAATCTGTTCATGATATTTTATTTTATTTTACCTTACCCCTATCCCTAAAAGTCCTTTCTGTTACTCTTTTTTTTTTCAGCTTTATTTTTATTGTGAGTCCTGTTATTTAATTTTTATTTTTTATGTAAATTATTTATACTTTTTGGCATTTGTTTTTTAAACAAATTCAAACCAATAAGTTATTTATTATAATAAAAAACTGACGCAACCCTAGACTTAATAATGATTTTACTTTGATTGTTTGTTTTGTTCTGTATGTATCTCTTTATTTTTAAATTAATATAAGTAAAAGGTTTTTTAAAACTAATTAAATTTTTTTATATAAATTTTATTTTTAAACATTTTTGTTGGTACTCTTGGATTTTAGGTTCTAAATAAAAAAAAACTTTTAAAAATATCTTGTATTTATTTTCAAAATGCTGTATTTCCTGAAAAAGTACAAAATCAAACACTTTAGGTATATTAATAAAAAAAAATGGAGTCACTGAATTAAACTAAAAAAAAAAGGTTACAATGGAACAACAATTTCATCTAGCAGTGCTTCTTCACCTTTTGATGCAATTATGGTTACGGGTAAGGCAGATTCAGAGTTCCTTAAGGTAACCGGTATGAGGTATGTGGTAAGACGCATTAAGGAAAATAAACAATAGCAAATGCATGCTGCTGTTCATAGTATTCCAAAAGCCACAAGTTATGAATACTATGAACAGAAGCATTGCATTATTTTCCTTGCATCTTACCGCATACCTCATATCACTTAGCTTACGGAACTCTGAATCTGCCTGTACAGTAACCCAACAAACTATGTATTTTTGCCTGATTAAATTTATAATTCTTTTAACATGTATACAGACAGGAGATATTGAATGAGTATCTTCCAAGTTCCAATAGGGTGAAGTTGAGACTTAACTATAGTAAAACCTGGGATTTTTACTGTAGCATTAAATAATTGTACAAACTCTTGAATTAAGTAGGATAATCTGTAAAAAATAGCTTGCCAACTTTAAGTGTCTGATGTCTATTTTAAAAATTTTTACAGAACGTTTTTAAGGGTTGTCAGAAGTGCATCCCTTCCACCCTAACCTAACCCAAAAAAAATCGGCCGCAGGCATATTTGAACTTCTGACGAACCCTGAAAACGTTCTGTAAAAGAATTTTTCAAATAATTCATAAATAGCAGAAAACCAATACTAAATACTTAATTACCTACAGAAAATTAAATTTTTTAAAGTGACCAGTGCAGAAAATCAATTTTATATACCTGTGACAAAATTCTTTGAGCATATTCTCAAATAGTTTAACTTTTTTTCTGTTAAATCTTCCCTTTTTAATCCTGAATCCACTTCTCACAGCTTCTTGTAGATTACACCTAGGTGTTTTTTATGTTCAGAAGGTAAAACAGTGGAAATTCTATAAAAATTAACTTTGTCTCTGGGCCAGCGATTGCCGCACCCCACAACCCCCCAAAAGTTTGGCATTTTAGTTCTTTTTTTTTAAAGAAAAACGCAAAAAAAACACACTATTTCATATAAAACCTATGTAAATATTTGGTTTGCTTGTACTCCAAGCAATCAGCTGATTTGAGTCACATCGATTTTTGACAGTTCGTTAGACTGCCCTATACTATAGTATCTTTAACAGAAGAACTTATTATTCGTTATTCTAAAAAATGGGGATTAAGATTAATATTAATTTTATGCCGCAGGAGAAAATTTTCTAAAAATTTTCTCCTGCGGCATATTAAAGATATGAATTTGGATAAAAATCTATAACTGACACTATATCGCACCCCTCCCTGGAAGTTCACCCAACCCACTTTATCAAAAAAAATCACAAAATTTGTAAAAAAGTTCAAAATTTTAAACAATTTTCTATTTAAATTGCAAAAAATCTCGTAAAAGAATGCATTTTTAGTATAATTTTCTCAAAATTTTCGCCCCCGACGCCAGTTTTGTTTTTTTTATTTAAAATTAACCATTACCTTTTAACATATGGGTTGTAATGTTTAGAAAAAATTCGCCTTGTGTGAAATTTTTAAGATAAAAACAACAATATTTTTTAAATTTTTTCCTGCTGCGCTATTTTAAGTAAGAATTACGACAATTTCAGATTTCAAAAAAATAGGTATGTGGGCCTCCATTTCTTGGAAGAGTTGTGACCGTCCTTGCAGAACAAGTTGAAGTACCGCCTAAAAGATTTGCCAGTGATTCTTGCGTATGGCTTTCTAGCAGGGCAAAATCTAGGTCCCCCTTGCTCTTGCAAAACCATCGCGATGATACAGGACGTGTAAAGGCGCAATTACACAGACGAACATGCTCAAACAAAAGCTCGTGCAAAAGATCTAAAATTTTTTGCGTGAACATTTTTGTGAGCTTTTCTTTGAACATTTTGTTCGGGTAAATTTTTGCGCAAATTATTGCTATCTGTTTTGGAAACATATTTTTAAAGATGAGAATAAATAAAATTTCACATCAGTGATCAGTGATCTCAATTCTTTAAAACAATGGAACACCAACTTTCATTTTAAATTTTTGTGAAAAAAAGCCGACGGCAAGCGAAACATTATTCTTAGCTATCAGTTTTGTCACATGGATTAGGGTTACTTATAATATTTTTTTCTTAGGGTTTTTCCCGGATTTTTTTGCCCGTGGGTTTTTTTGGGATTTTCTTGCGAGTTTTTTTTATTTCCAAGGGTTCTTTCCTAAATTCAAAAAACAGCCCAGGAAAATTTTTCTTTTCCAAAAAAATTTTTTTTAAACATATTTTTGTAACTTTACTTTACCTTTAGCTTTTATTGTTGTTTTTTAATTCCTCACACCAGATTTATCTAGTTAGTTTAAGGACCCAAGGGTTGCTCAAAAAAGCAAAAGGTTCATGAAAATGCTGAAGATATAGATATTTACTGTCAATTTAATGTAATAATCAAGGTCGATTACTGACACTGAACCAACAAAATGCAAAGGACAACATTGCGATTCAAAAGGGTGGCCCGCCTACTACCTGCGAAATCCAAAAAGCGGGATGATAGATCGGCGGATTAGTGCAAAATTATATTTTTTAGACAAGGGTCGGGTTCGTAGGGTTGTAAAAGTGGGAAATAAACGGGTATTATTGAAACCGAACGTGCTTTTGTTCATATATTTGAGATTTAATAAAATGTATATAGGTTTTTTTAATTTGACTTAATTAATATTGTAAAAGACTAAACTAGGAAGTAAAATAATAGGATATTCTTCTAAACGTGAATTTTTATCATTATATTTTACAGGCAACAACAATAAATAAGTGACAATTATAATTTTTTTTATTTTCGTTTTTGTTACAACCCCAAAAAAGTTACAAATATACTGGCATATCCCCTATAAAAATTAGATCAATCGAAGTTGCTTATGAGGTAAAATGTGAATTTCGGCATCAAATCGTTTTTCCGTCGGAAAGCACTTGATTATAAATACCTTATTTCAAAACTTTGTTTTTCTATTTTCAGTTTAGTTCAATGAATTCCTATAACAATATATATTTTGAATTTGTAAAAAAAAATTTATACCCCCAATTCTTCAAACAAATTTTGCTCAACATTCTCTCCAAAATTTAAGTGTGTTTTTTTGTACGAGATTTTGCTCGAACATTTCTTTGAACATTTTGCTCAAGAGGCTCGTGTAAATGTTTGTGGGCATTTCAACATCAAAGGAAAGTTTGTCTGTGTAAATGCGCCTTAAGAGGTTTCCTTCCCTTTGCGGCAGAAGCAACAGAGTTCTTAATGAGCACTCTGTAGTTATCCGTTATTATAGGAGTTCAACTATTTGTCAAACGGTATTTTTGTCGTTAAGTTAGGAATTTAAGTGTTAACAAACAAGGTCTCGCACCCTCCAAATAAAATGAAATATTAAAATAAATAAATATCATTTAGGTATAAAAATTATTTTGATTAACTATTTAAACTTTTCTCCCATATAACGTAAAATAAAACGCGGAATAGGTATTTACATTACAGAGTGAGCCGTAGGCGAAAGCTGTAAATCTGTGGAGGCCTGTAAAGTGTATTTCCGGTCATGTGTCGTACTTTATTTTTTTCCAACCAACTAATATTCGCCTATTTTTACACTTAGAGGTCATTAATAAACTTTTTAGTTTAAAAATAAAAAATATAAAAAGGATGCAAAAAAATATAAGAAAAATATAAAAAAAAATTAAAAAAACATTAATGAAAAAAAAAAAATAAAGAAAAAAAAAAGTTTTAAAACTGCCAACACAAGTCATAGCCAACTTGACTAAAAGTGGGACCGGAAAGATGATCATTTTATAGTCTCTTCTTCCTTTTCCGGTCTATGTTTTATTTTCCGGTCCCATCTTTGTAAAGATAAACTTTCCGAACAAAAAATTGTACGGAAGTGCGTACTTTCAAGACAAGATGGTGGCAGCTCCGCAGTGTAGGCTGTGTTCGGCCTTTCGTCTCTATACGTTTTTCCTATAATTCTGGAGATTTTTAAAGTCGACATATGAACTCTGTAAAATATATTTTAAAAAATAGACCTTTTTGATTTGAATAAAATACAATGGACAGTGGTACTTTATGTAAAACAAGAATAATTAATCTTTCACTAAAGAAAAAATCTTGTTTGTTAAGTTTTAATTTTATTTTCGTTAACAATGTTTAAAAAAAATGTGGACCTGTCTGCCTAGCATCCGGTTTTCCAAAAATTTTGTTATTCTTGTTTTTGTTTGATTTTTTAAGATATTTACTCCCCCGCTTCCTCCTTTACTTTTTAAGGCCCTGCAGGCATTTTTAAATAATATGTACGATGACTACATGATGTCCGTATTCCGCCCACTTTCCGAAGATACCTCACTTTCAGCGGCATCAATTGGGGAGGGGGCAGGGGAGGGCAATTCCCCCCCTCCCCTGGGTATTCGCAAATAAAAATCAAAATTTGACAAAACATTTGTTTTATTTTTTATGTTTATTTGAGTTATTTTGGCGTCAATAAAGTGTTTTTTTCTACCTTTATCAAAATCATGATTTTAGTAACTGTCTGCAGATAACTAAAGCATGGCTTTTTTGATTACCGATGTAAAAATCACCGGTGCAAAATAGTAGTTTTAGCAACTAGTGGCTAAAATAGTGCTTTTTTTACAAGCGTTGATTTAAATAACGAGCGCAGCGAGGTATTTAAAAACGCGAGTAAAAAAAGCACAGTTTAGCCGCGAGCTGTTAACACTATTTTTTTAATACCTTTATTAAAAAATCCAAGAAAAACAGGAAAATACTTTTAAAAATCTCATCATCTTTACACTATAAATCAAGGCGGCTGGTTTATGAAATAACACTCGTTTCCAAAGCGATGTGTCTTTTTCTCGGTGATGTACATTGTTGCGACATTTTAATTTTTGACAATTTGACGATATTTTTAAATGATTTTTTGGAAAATATTTGGTGAAAACTGGCAGAAATGGCTTAATTCTTAGGCAAGAACAATTAGACCTTTTCAATATTACTATTTTCTGTTATTTCTCTTTAAATTTGAGTAAAAAACGGACAGAAATCTTTTTTTGCACCCGTGATAAAAAAAATTGTTTTTTGCATCGGTAGCCAAAAAAGCCATGCTTTAATTATCTGCAGACAGTTACTAAAATCATGTTTTTAATGGAGGTAATAAAAAAAATATTTCTGTCGGTTTTTTACCCAAAATTAAAGAGAAATAGCGGAAAATAGTAATATTGAAAAAATCTAATTATTCTTGCCTAAAAATTAACATATTTCTGCCAGTTTTCACCAAGTATTTACAAAAACATAATTTAAAAACATCGTGAAAATATAAAACTGTCAAAGATTAAAATGTCGCAACAATGAACGTCACCTAGTAAAGAGGCACCTCGCTATGGAAACGATTGTTATTTTATTTACCAGCCGCCTTGACTTATAGTGTAAAGATGATGCGTGGAGAAAAGTGCTATCGTTTGAGATTTTTACAAGTATTTTGCTGTTTTTCTTGGACTTTTTGATAAACCCACATAGCAAAAAAATATTGGGCGTATATCCAGCGTATATATGAAAACAGAGAAGGATATTGCCCTGGATATCACCCAGATATTTACCCGACGTGCATAGGACCTCCAAAAAAGATCCAATTTAGATCCAGAGGTACCCATTAGGTAACATCCACTGAATATACGTTATAAGTATATTCTGAACATGTATTAATTATTCCACAAAAATATTCGAGTTATATTTCTATTACACCAAATTTGATGTTTTATGGTGTATCCATTATGGTATATATTTATATAGTATATCCTGTCGATATCAAGATATACAAAATATATATTTGCCAAAATTTTAGTTGATATATAACAATGGTATATCTATAAAAGTATATTCTTTTCGTATCCACAATGTTTTATTTTAAAATATTAACTTATGTTCGGTTAAAAAATATAAGGCTTGTATACAAAAAACATATTTTTAGGATGTACGATAGCGCATATACACAGTAAATATCCGTTCATGTTTCCTTGTTTTGAAACGAATCATGTTTTTTTTCTAATATATATAAAATATACCTTTAACATACGAAACGTATATCCTTATTTTAAATATCTTTGTGATAAACAATATCCAAGGCTTGCTATGTGAGAAGGTATTAAAACAATTAGTGTTAGCAACTCGCGGCTAAACTGTGCTTTTTTTTACTCGTGTTTTTAAATACCTTGCTGCGCTCATTATTTAAACCAACGCTTGTAAAAAAGCACTATTTTAGCCACTAGTTGTGGAAACTACTATTTTTGATCACGGGTGCAAAAAATGATTTCTGTCCGTTTTTTACCCAAAATTAATGAGAAATAGCGTCTAAAAATTAAGCCATTACCGCTAGTTTTCACCAAGTATTTACGAAAAAATCATTTAAAATATCGTCAAAATATCAAACTGCTAATATTAAAATGTCGCAACAATGAACGTCACCGAGTAAAAAGGCACATCGCTATGGAAACCATTGTTATTTTATTTACCAGCCACGTTGATTTATAGAGTAAAGATGGTGTGTTGCGTTCGAGATTTTTGAAACTATTCCTGTTTTTCTGGATTTTTTGATAAAGATATTAAAAAAAATAGTGTTAACAACTCGCGGCTAAACTGTGCTTTTTTTACTCGCGTTTTTAAAAACTAACGCTTGTAAAAAAAGCACTATTTTAGCCACTAGTTGTGAAAACTAGTTTTTTCACCCTCGCTAAATCCCTTTAGAATGAAGGGCTTGGAAAAATACTAGTTTCTGTGTAAAAATCTCGGCCGCCATATTGAAATTGGTTCAGAGAATTTGGAATGAACAGAGTAGATAGACTATTGTTTTAATAACTTATTATTGGTAAAAGGTTTTAGTAATAGTGTAGTAACAAAGATTGAAATAGATTACGACTTTTTACCACGAATGATAAAAATTAAATAATAAAAAAAACGTACTCACATAACACATCGGTGTTCCGTTGTAAAATTCTCCTCTTGGATTATAAGCATTGTTCATTTTCTCAACAGGTTTGTTGTTTTTTAAATTAACTACTAACTGTCCATAACCACACAACCACCTGTAACAATATTTTTTTCCGTTTATTTCATAATTTGTTTATTGTTTGATCATCGGTGGTTTTAACAAAAAATAAATCACTTGCTTTTACTTCGTTTGCACACAAGTAGTATGTAAAGTTTATAGTTTAAATATTTAATTGTTTAAAGTGTGTTTTTTCGCAAATAAATTTCAATTTTTCTGTCGACCCAAATGAACACAACACACACGCACGGGCCTGCCTGCCTTCGAAGGTAAACAAATTGAAAAATGTTTATTGTGTGTGCATAGTGAGTTATCTTTGAACACAACCTTATTGCTGTACAATTCTCGTCTTGCCAACGTTCATGTATGTAGTGCTGCCTTCTTTATTTTTTTATGTAGCGATTACTAATATTTGAATCCTTTTACCTCAGGTGTAAAACCCATTGAAATATTTAAATCGATGGTAGCTGGACTATAAATTATTACCACTTTGTGTGAGTCATATTCTTAATTTCAGAGAAGAAAGAACCAGACTGGGTTTACTAATGGACTTGGTCATTCTTGGCATTCCTCAAGGCGATAGAAGAATCATTTTGAAAGAAAAGGTGATCAACCTGGAAAAAGAACAAAAAGATATATATGGCACTTGCGGTACAAAAAACGGTCTGAGCAGAGTGAGATCATCAGATTTGCTAACAAAGTATGGTTTATCTTTTTTAGCTTCACTACAGGGTATTTTTGTTTTTTAAACGAAGTAACAGACCATTTTTTGCGTGGCGGACATATTTTTTGGTATATTGGATTTTTTTAATGCCATCTTTCCCTAAATGATTGGTATCTATCGATTTTTACCAAATACACCACTTCACCACTTTGTATTTTCACTTTCTACACGTGTTTCGCTTACTATGTTAGCATCTTAAAAAGAGAATTCAAACTATTTTATTATGGATAAAAGCAAGTTTTAATCTTTTCCTGAAGAGGCCAAGTTACTTAGCGAAACACGCGTATAGAGATAGAGAGTGAATATATGAAATTTTGATCAAGTGGTAAAACATTTTTGAATTAATCGTTGACGCCAAGGGTTCCAGTCGTTTCGGGAGTAACTATATTTTAAACCTTAATTATGATTTTTAGTTAGTTTCGGTAAGAATGTATATATATATATATATATGAATATTACAGAATGTATATCTTAGAAAAAAAAATCCATTATCGTAGCATTTCTCAAAAATATCTTTTGAATTAAACAGAAAAAACATTTTTTGGTATTGATTGGTAAATGGCAAAAACTAGCAGATTTAGAAAAAGGTATCACTTTCTCCATTTAATTTCTTGTGAAAAAAACCCCAATAGTATCAAAATGTCTGATTGTCTACAAGAATGCAATTCTAATTTAACGACCTCAATTCGAAGGTTTTAAAATCCTACCCTTCTAAACCCTCCCACATGGACCTCTAGTAAAAAAATCTTCTCTATAATGTTAAAAATATGACCTAAATAAAATTTAGGATTATCGATTTAACATACAGGGTGATTCACTATATTTGGATACCCCGGTTATCGCGGTTAATAATAATGATAGAAAAAAAAGTTTTAAGGCAAGATTTTAATAATTTTTTTCAAATTTTTTGGAAACTTTGTCAAATGCTGTCAAATGTCATTTCATATTTAAAATTTTGACATCAGCTTTCTTATTTTAAATTTAACATCCAATATTTTTATATTTTGTTAACTAACACTAACACTGACTCACGTGTTATGGTCATTACACGCTCAGAAAAATCAAAGAAAATGAGCTTTGGCGCAAGAACATCCACGTAGATTTTCGGTTCCAACAAGTACAGTTAAGGTTGTAGTTAGAATCTGGGGAATTGTTTTTGGTAACACTGTACGGGAAATCAATTTAACTATGTCGTCCCGATTTTTTTGCAAAAGTTTACGTCATTGAATTTGTTTTCCATGACAACGCGGAGACCTTATTTATGTTTATATAGAGTGGGACACCAGAGATTTTTTAGCACCGGGTCAAAAATTTGGGGTTAGATTACTTATTTTGACTTTCCGCTTTCTGCGCCGCTAAAAAAACAAGTAAAATACTAAAATAAAAGAAAACCATTTATAGCAGAATTGAACTCCAAGATTTCACTAATACAATTGCACATAACTATACCGCAATAATTTAAATTAAAAAAAAATGGTTGAATCAAAATAAAAACAAATTATGTGGGGTTGTTTTTCTTTCCTATTTCAAAAATATATCAATTGTCTAGGTGCGGTAAACAGTTTTTGAAATATTGCATGTTTTTGGTGGATTTTTGCACTCCCGTTAATGCTCTTAATAATAAAGATAGAAAAAAAGTTTAAATGCCAAAGTTGTTTAGTTTTTTATTGAATTTATATATATTTTGCCAGAAAATGCCAAATGTCATTTTTATGTCAGTTTTATGTATAATCAAAATTATCCCATATGGCTTGATTCAAATGGGACCATACCATGGCCACCAAAGTCCCCAGATTTAACACCTCCGGATATTTGGTTGTGGGATCATTTGAAGGAGACTATTTACTCAAATCGCCGGAACACCTTAGAAGAAATTGAAAATCGAGGAAATAATAAAGAAATTAATATTAACAGAAACCTAAGACATAAAATAGTCAACACGATTTGTGGCCTAAGAAGGCGTTATGAACTTTGTGTTGAAGTAAATGGTGATGTGTTCAAGCATTTGTTAGATTAGGAAAGGAGGACGCACACGATACATGGGAAATTTCGCATTAGTGAAACTGCTTGAAATTTTTATGTGTTGTAGATATTGAAATTCCTAACAATGTTTAAATTACCCTAAATCTTGTAGGTCTTAAGGTTTTCGAGATATGATTTTTTAAGTGGATTTTTACTTCGAAACAAACCATATTTAGAATTTTGACAAATAAATTGACATCGTTATTTGGATTACGACGACACAATTTTTAGTATTGGTACTAAGGGTACGTTATCGGAAACGAGAGTTTGGGAATTATATAATACCTAAACATTTTTAGAAAGTTTAAAACTGAATATTTGTTTTATTTACCTTTTTTGTATACCACACAAAAATGGTCATAAAAAAAGATAATATTAAAGAAGGTGTGATATATCCATCTCTTTTTTGCGAAAGCATAGAGTATCAAACTTATACTTATATTTTCGAAACCAATTGACCGATTTATATATTAGAGATTAACCGAAAGCGATTAATTCAGACACTAGCCGTTTCGCAGCGGTAAGGGAGATTTAGTGAGGTTAATGTTATTTGTTTGGGGGTTTATTATAACGGTTACTTTACCGAAAGTTCTGGAGGTATTCATTTATCCTTTATGTCGTGTCAAAAAGGTAAAGGAGTTTTTAATTCACGTAATTTACTTTTTTTATATGGATCGCTCTCTATTTTTTCTACATACCATAATCATCATGACGGTTATGTATTTTACGTACGACCAGCTCAACACGATTTTAATGGCTTATTTACGGTCCTGGAATAATAATAAAGTTTAGACGTAAACCACAAGATGGCATGAAGCAAAAATGTGAAATATTTGTGAATTATTTTTCTATATTTTTAAGACAATAAAGATTTATTAAACGTAAATAAATTCAATATAATTTTAGTTCCTAACCAAAAATAAATTGACATATTACGCATTTTAATGAAAAAAAAAACCTTATTTTTAAAAAGATATGTGAAAAATCCCTTACCTTATTTGTTTGGATGTTTTAGTTATATCGTCATTAAAACTTTAAGTTATGAAGGTTGTTGACTTAAGAGTGTTCGCGTTTGATATTTTTAATAATATGTGATATTTATGATGACATTCTAATTGGTCGTATGTAAAGCATAGTACACTAACTCACATATTATGGTCATTACACGCTCAGAAAAATCAAAGAAAATGAGCTTTGGCGCAAGAACATCCACGTAGATTTTCGGTTCGAACAAGTACAGTTAAGGTTGTAGTTACAATCTGGGGAATTGTTTTTGGTAACACTGTACGGGAAATCAATTTAACTATGTCGACCCGATTTTTTTGCAAAAGTTTACGTCATTGAATTTGTTTTTCATGACAACGCGGAGACCTTATTTATGTTTATATACAGTGGGACACCAGAGATTTTTTATCACCGGGTCAAAAATTTGGGGTTAGGTTACTTATTTTGACTTTCCGTTTTCTGCGCCGCTAAAAAAACAAGTAAAATACTAAAATAAAAAAAAAACAATTTATTGCAGAATTGAACTCCAAGATTTCACTAATACAATTGCACATTACTATGCCGCAATAATTTAAATTTAAAAAAATGGTTGAATCAAAATAAAAACAAATTATGTGAGGTTATGGGCGCCGAATGTTTCAATGCGAATTCCTAGTAATCCCAGCAAGCCAGTAAAGTTCTCTTGGTTCTTTGATGGACTCGGGGTAATGCCCGCGCAGCGTTAGGCCTTTTTCGGCGGGCGATCGCACACGCGGAGTGGTTTCATATCTGTTTTAGAACAATTTTTTTGAAAACACATTTTTTTAAAGATAAATATAACCTCGAATGGTTTTCTGTCAGAAAACCTAAAAATACTCTTCTGTCCCACTGCTGCCCGATTTAAAGTTTTTTGACAAAACACCTGCAGTTACCATGGAATCGTATAAATTCTGCGGTATATCGGCCAATACTTGAACTGCGTTTGTCTCCCAAATTCATAAAGTGTGATTGATTGATCGGTTTTCTTTTCCGGAGTGCACAGGCTTTTAGAAAAAGGGAAACTTAGTTTTTATTTTCGCTAAAGCAAGGAAATATAAAAAAGAAAAATGTAATCCAGAGGAAATTGTGACTATTTTTCAATTTTTTTTTGTAAATCGAGTTTGTTCTAAACCGCAATTATTTTTAGGCTTTTGGGATAGATGACAGCACCAGAGCTTTTATTTTAAAAAGAAAATAATTTAGAATTTTGAAAAATCCTTCAGATATTTTTGTTAAGCATTTAAAAATGATCACCCTTACAAAATGTCAGCTAATTCTGTTGTTTAGTTTTCCCTGTGCACTCTGGCAAAAGATTAAAAAAATTAAAGAACAAGGCGTTGCCAGTACTTATTTTTACTTAAAATCGAAAACGACTGTTTTTTATGCCACCGACATAACCAAGTCTTAATTATTCCTCGCTTGATGCGAAAGTTCAATTTGTCATAAAGAAAGACTTGTTCCTTTCTGAAAATTCCAGATGTTGCCAGGATCATCTTATAGATGGATATTATGATGAAGGTATAGAAGATTTTGACAGATTTTTACTTTATTTTTATCTCAGTCTATATGCAGTACATAAAAAGAAAATTGGTTTCTTAACTTGAATCAATATTAAGATATTCTCAATATTAAATTATAAAAGTCAAGTAATAATAACACAGTTACATCTATATCCATGATCGGTTAACCCTGTCGCCCAAAGTAAAAGTTTCGCTTTAACGCAATAGTCTTGTATTCAATCGTCCCCCACTCATTCACCTCAACAAACCTGACATTCCGTGCTCCTAGGGCTCCACGGGTGCCGATTCTTGAATTTCTAGAGAATCAGCTTGTATGGTGCACGCGCGGTTATCGTTTTTTAAGAGCGCCCGTTCTCCTGCACAAATGCAGGTGTATGAAAGTTGAGGAAGGTTCCTTCGATACACGGCAATCGGGTGAAGTTCGGCCGTGGTCGGATAGTTTTCTGATAACTCGTAATAGCTTTTAAGCATATTATTGGTTGATATCAAAGAGGTGACCGTTCCCGTGCGACCTTTCCTACAAATGTGTATAGCCTCACTACTTATGTAGGTACTTAACGCTGAACTTCTATTTATCCCATTTATTTAGTTTCCAAAAAGAGGTGTTTTGAGGTTGACAAAAGGACGGACAATCATGTCAAATTAAAATCTTTCATCTGCCCAATATCTCAAAAATGCATGGTATTGGTATTTAGTATTATTTTAGTAAAAATATGCCCCGAAAACCGTAACTTTAAAAAATCATATCTCAAAAATTTTAAGACCTATAAGATTTAGGGTACTTTAAACATTATTGAGAATTTCGATATCTACAACATATAAGAATTTCAAGCACTTTCACTGATGCGAAATTTTCCATGTATCGTGTGCGTCCTCCACTTGTGGTCGTTGTTGTTGTCGTTCGTATTTAAAAATAAAGTAGTCCTAATTTAGTTTAGTTATTTATACATTTAACATAAAAATGACCTTTGAAATTTTTTGGCAAAATATACATAAAGTCCGTAAAAAACTCAACAACTTTTGTTTTTATTTTTTTTCTATCTTTAATATTAACGGCACTAACGGGAGTGCAAAAATCGACCAAAAATATGCAATATCTTGATATATTTTTGAAATACGAAAGAGAAATGAAACTTGACTTGAATTTGGACAAAATTATTAAAATTTTACATTAAAACATTTTTTTAACTTTAATATTGACGGTTATAACCGGGGTGTCCAAGTATTCCCAAACTATGAATAATTCGCATTTAATACAGCAAAGTCAAAATATTAAGTAAAACACGGTTTTACTTACTGTCCCCAAATTACAAATCCATGACGTTTCTGGTAAAGAATTTCAAACCGAATTATCCAATGGCAAAGAAAATGCTTTTGGGTTCTAGTTTTCTGTTTTTTCCTTTTTTTGAAATTTTTGATATTGTTTACAACTGGCGGGTAAACTGGATTTCTTTTACTCGCGTTTTTAAGTCACTCGCCGTCCTCGTTCTTTAAAACTACGCTTATAGAAAAACACTATTTTAACCACTAGCGGTATCGCTACCAAAAAATCCTCATAAAAGATTATAAAAATAACACATAATAATAATATGCTGACGTAAATTTATGATCTTTTATAATTTTTTACTAGTAAAAGTGAAACACAAATCCCGCACAGGATCCATTATACTTCACCAGCCAGTTGGTTTATAAAAGTTTACATTTTATGATTTTTAATATGACAATTCCTCATAAATGTTTAAAACGTGGTTTAGAAGATCTACCGGCAATATTCTAAAATAAAAAATGACGGCACAACTTTAGCAGTGGTAGCAGTGGTAATAGTAGTAGAAATAATATAATATGAATTAATACAGGCAAACTAAACTATAACCTAACGTAAAGTATCAACTACGACGACCTAACCCACTAAAATATAATAACACCTTAGGCTTACAAAAACTCTATAGATCTAGTAGAAAATTGTTCTCGTATAAGTACTTATTTTTCTCCAGAAGCTGTGGGTGAGATTTTACTTTGATAAGTTTTTATGAGATTGTTTGAAGCATTGTTTATAAAAGCCTACAATATATCATAAGCCAAAAAATGTTTTTTTTTTAAGTATTTACGACCAGATCATCTGATTATAGTTTTTTTAGTTCGGGTTAGCGTAAAAAATTTTTTACGACTTATTATTTGTTTCAAAGGGCAAATAGGCAAATAGGTCTTAGAGTTTTTAAAGTTTCTGTGAGATTTTGTGATTTCATGAACTAAACATTTTTTTTGCGGAAGTATTTATCTTTGTTAATTAGTTTTCAGGTGGTCGAAAAAAAAACGGAGTTTTGATGAGACTTGTCACTTGCCTGGTTCAAAGGCCTTAAGCATGAAGTAAGTAAGATTATTAAGGAAACCCGTAGTAAAATTTTTTTTTAAAGATAGCCCCATAAAAGCATATAAGTTTGTCTGACTATAGAATCTAGAGGAAGACTTATAAAAACTATTAATAAAACAAGATGTTCATACACCTCATTCCAAATTCTTCGGACCAATTGCAATATGGCGGCTCACAATTAAACACAGAAGCTAAATGGAACTGTCATTGTCAGTATGAAAAAACTGGTCCTTAGCATTATGTAATGGAGTGTAGAACCCTTTCAAATTTTAGTTGCTGATCATAAAATCTCCCGAAGGTCCCATAAAAAATGTGCTTATACAAATATAAAAAAAACAAGGGTGTAAACCATAGAAATCTATTAGGTTTAATAAGTCTGTTTGATTATAAAATCTCTTAGAAAACAGTTATTTCATAAACCTATGAAATATTTCAAAATCCCTCGTTTGTACTATAAAATTTTATAAATATTTATAAGTCGGCCAGAATATAGGATCAGGTAACAAACAGATATATAAAACCGCACAAAATCTTTTCAAATTCAGAAACATAACTTACAAATCTAAAATTTTACCTCAAAAAAGTTGATGAACCTTATAAAAATAATCAGCTGCAATTTTTACCTTACTTAACTTTCCAAAAATAAGAAATTCATGACGTTTTTATGATCCGTACACTTTAACCGAGACTTTAACACGGGATTTATAAACGCGTTCGCGTTCGCAGTTTACTGGAAATTATCTTATTGAAACATGAAATTCCATTTATAATAAAAGTTCGTGTTCGCGTTTGCCTTTCGCGTCCGCGTTCGCAGTTTCCGAGACCAAATTTTATGTAGGTAGTTGGTGAAGTTCGCTTCAACCAATCAAAGTACAGGATTTCGGCACATAATATATCTGTCAACTGTCATTTCAGCCATTTTTGTTTGTCACTTTTTTTAAGAGAAATTTTTAAGTTTTTCTGCTTTACTTTGTGGGCCACATATATAAGAATGGTGGCCACAAAGAAGCCAAATAGTTTTTGGAATCCCCTATAATTTTTTTTCCAAAGTGCTCATCAATAAGAATCACTTTCAAATGGGCAAACTTTTTTCCGATTTTTGGTTAGCTTATGATCTTTTGTCAGCTGTTTTATATCATATTCACTGCGTTTATAAATGCTGTTTTCTGAACTTCCAACTACGAACTTCCGAACGCGAACTTCAACTGCGAACGCGAATGCGTTTATAAATTAAGCTTAACATTTTTTGCACACCACAATAAGGATATTGTTTAATATTTGATGATGGCGAATCACATGCTCTTGTGTTCCAATTTTTTATATGTTTTTTTCAACATAAAAAAGATAAACCCGGAGATTTTTTTAAAAACAATCATTCATTCATTCTTATTACCTGAACATTTTTATATAACACGCACCACTGTACTACTTATTGCCACTTTCACTTCACATAAGTACTAAGAATAATACGATGACTTAAATTAATTAACTCGTTTTAAAATTACTGTAACCCGGCAAATCATCACCAATTTAAAAAGTGAATGCTAGGGTCGGCAGCTGCTAGTTTTGTCTGCTACTGTAAACTGACTGATATAAGAAGGTAGAGTTTGGGCTCAGACACAACACTTATTGGGTTTTGGATAATAGAGAGCTTTATTAACCTATTTTAGTGCTCTTATTTCAGCCCTGCATACAAAAGTAGTAAGGGCGTAATTGGTCATAATAAATAAGGAGAACTTATTCAAAACATTTTTCGAATAAACTATTAGTATTTACGTGAACCTTGCAAGATCGTACAAAATAGGCCACCTAAAAAATAAAATACTTACTAGGCAGTGGCGCATCGAGAAAGGGGGTTTGAAGTTAAATCCCGCCCTCCCCCTTCCCGAGGAGCCTGGTTTTATACAATTGGCACAATCAAATAACCGCAGAAATAAAATATATAGGGAATAAAATACAATAGTCTGGACTTTTATTTTTAAGAAAAATCTTTAAAAGATCATATAATGCAAAAATTTTCATCTGCGGTGCTATAAAACATTTTCTTTTTACGATTTCGTTCGTCCGTGACCGCTATAAAAATGTTTGATTTTTTTTATTTGTTTTAAATTTAATTTAAATTTGTTTTGTCAAAAATGGCATTTTAAGTGTCATTTTCGCAAAAAGTTTCACCTGAGGTGCATTTTAGTATTTTTATAAATAAATTAAGGGTATGTAAACAACTGAAATTCCCAAAACCCAATCAATATTTACGATTTTAGTTTAATTTGTCAAAAATTGCATTTTAAGTGTTATTTTCTCAAAAAACTCATTATTTTAACATTAAATTTTGGATAAGTAAACCATTTTAAATTTGGTTAACACCCCCTCCCCCTCTACATTTGTGTCCAGGTCCGCCCTTGTAAGCACCTGTTGCCTTATATCAAAGATTTATGAAACGTTTCCTACATCTTTGCTTATATCAATTATTGTCACATTTTTATTTCAAATTTAGTTTTTTTAAATTATTTATCGTTAACCCCCCCCCCCCCCTCCTCCTCCTAAGCCAATTCCTGGGTGCGCCACTGTACTAATTCGCATTCGCCCCCCTTCTTTGCTTGCGCCGCGCCGGCGCTATAACAATAGTAATTTCGAGAATTTTAGTTAGTTAGAAATTTAGAAATGGGTCTAGATCACAATCCAACCCAACACCCCTTGGCTGTAAACCAGTCCATTTTTTTTTAATTTCACAAAAAAACGAGACAAGGTTTCAAATTCTGTTTATGGGTAATGCACTAAAAAATTGCATAAATGGTATAAGTTAAAAAGTTGTAGAAATCTAAAATATATAAGGAAATTTTAAAAATAGAGCACTAGCAAAGTAAAAAAATTAGAGCTACATTGGTAAAGCCCAAAATACTTATTATTAGGGACTTATCGGACATTATAGGCTGACTTTAATAAAGTCGGAACTATTTTTGACAGTTCCGCATAAAGAAAAATAATCACTATTATCTCCGATTTTTCCCATTTTTCTTGCTTTAAATGATCATTTTGTTTCCGTGAACCGATTTTTATGAAATAAAGCCCATGTTCTGCCTAGGACTCCGAGGAATCCAGTAGTGAAATGCTTATCAAAATCGGTTTAGTAGCTTTGGCGTAATGTTGAAACAAACAGTGGTATCTAGGTTTGTACCACGCTTGTACATAATAGTAGTTTACATATCAAGAATGTTATGTAAACTACTATTATATACAATATATGTTCTACCTAAAACGTCAAAACAAATAAGATTACTAAGGGACTTTTCATATATATTTTTAAAAACAAGGTTTTTTTTTAAACGGGACTTATTTTTGGTTCGGTACTAAAATTATATAGGTCCGTTCCCCCGAAAGATATTCGAGTATTGATATGCTTATAATTTCGAACTAGTTTTGGACTACTTTTAAAAATTTTGAACCACACTCCTTCCTATTTTTTTTTAATATTTAAAATGAGGGGTGCAGCCGGACGTCAAACTACACCCTCCTTATGTAAAGCGTAGAGACAAATGAAAAGCAACTATTCCAAAATTAAAAACTAATTCCGAACCCCTACTAAATTAATCACAATCAAGGGCCCCATGGAGAGCTATAACTCTCCCACTTTTTTGACCCTTTACTCCGGTTTGTGACGTGTGTTTGATGTGATATCTTAAATTTAAAAATTTTTCCTGCGGTGCTACCACGTCGTTAATTGTTACAATTTTAGATTAATTCTAAGATATTTTTCTTACCAGCATTCAAAACCTTAATAAATAATATTCTTAGCATAATTTTCTTTAAAACCACCGCAACCCACCCCTTCTTGACATCTAACCCAATCTACTTTTTCAAAAATATTTTACAAAAAACTTAAGAGATCAAAATTTTTAAAGAATTTTTTTTGTCAAAGTTTTCGCCTGTGGTGCTATACCAATGTTAAATATTGTAACAATTTTGTTTAATTTTAAGAAATTTTTTTGTCAAAAACATTTGAAAGGCATAAAAAATAGCATTTTATTGCATTTTTTTTTAATTTTTGCCTGCTGCTCATTTAAGGGTAAATTTTGAAAAAATCTGCATATGAGACTAGATGAGACTTGCTTTTAAAAATAAGTATTTTTGTTTCGTATACACTAACTCAAAACCTATTAAACCGCCCCTCTCTCCTCCCTTCAGTTCAAGAGCTCAAGCAATACCAGGCACCTACCCAATTTTCAAAAACTTGCCGTAGGTATAGGTAGTTGACTTTTATTAAATGACGAAATCTCCCCAGATCTGTATTAAATGACAAGTGCGCGACTCATTTGCTCCAGGATAATATGTAAATAATGTAAAGTATCCACTGTTTTGTCCATAAAGTTAAATAACTTTCCTATGTATTAATTTAAGTACTTGATGAATGTCAACAAATATTACAGAAGAATTTAAATTTTATGCTGATTTGAAAAATGGATTAAAAATAGATCATTACAGTTTCATTAATAAAAAAGATAAAGGACAAATATGCGGGTTTCACCATTATTAATTTCTTAAACATCGAGTCCATAACATGCATATTAGTTTTCCTTACAAATACCCAAAACCACACAAACTCCACCATTCCTCGAATGTGGACCACTCTGTACATATAAACCAGCAGTTTGTAATTAAATGTTAGTAAGTAGGCTTAAAATGGGATAGTGAGATAAAATAAAAAAATACCTGTGTAATTTTTTAAATTAAGTTTTGTTACTAAAATTGTCTCTATAGATTTATTACAAAATTGTGAATAAAAAATAAAATAAAATAAATGTAAAAAATGTAATTTTGTTTTACATCCAATTATAGTTTGTGTACTTATAACAATGGTGGCAACCTGATACTATATTGCTAAAATTGTTTACAGATCAGTAGAAGCACAAAGAGTAATTGTTCATTATTTTTGCGTTTCCGCTTGTAATTTGTTTATCTGGAGCTGTTGCGAAATAAGTTCAAATATGATTTTCCTACGACGATTTGCATCCTTAGAAAACGTTAAATTTTACCCTTGTGCAGAAATTTTTTCGCACATGCGTGGAAAAGTGTACGATGACGTTAATGGTCACCATACTTTTCCACTCATTTATTGCAAATTACTTTTTCACACATGTGCGGAAGAGCAGTTTCATTTGGTTTGTGCAAAATTAAAGACTAATTTTTACAAAAAGTGCAATTCATCAGTGTAAAAAAGTAGCGTACAGAATTCAATACAAAGTAACTTTCACTTGGCTAGCGCCTCGCTCACAACATTCACGTTCGTATGAAATTTGTCATTTTCTTCTCTTGTTATATAACATACTAATTTAACTGTTGAAGTTTGTAAAGTTTGTAGCTACCATTACATTTTCTGTTTTCGCTATTGGAGTACCAACAAAAAAGTTAAATTAAGTTAAACATTTTTTATGAGATGGGGGTAAAATGGAAAATGTTAGTGTCGATAAAATTGGATAGGTTATTGGTGTGAATTACCCTCGAAAGCCAAAACCATTATTAGTAAGTAATTCAGCAATATGTTTAACTATTAAAAGATATATTTTTTTTATCACCAGAGCAAACATTACAAATATCTAACATAAAAACTTTATATTTTATTAATTGTAAAGCTTAAGTATCCCCTTTTAGGCCCACTTCCCTTACGAACATTGCCTTGGATATCGTTAATAAAGCAACACTTTTAATGCTGTTTTACTCCCCAATATCGCCTCCTGCAGACCTCAATTTGAACCTATTAATTTAAATTATGAAAAAAGTGTGTGCGTCTTATATCGTTCATTAGCTACGAATTTTAGAAAAAGGGTAAGAGCAGTATTTGTTTATAAATGGCCGCCGTGGCGCAGTGGGCAGCGTATCTGCCTACCGCAGGTGCATGGATATTTTGTGTCTGTCTTTAACTTTGCAAAAACACAATTGATGTCTGTATACAGTGACGGATACATCTCAAGTAAAACAGCTTCGACAGCATAAACTTTAAAAAGAAGTCAGTGTTGCAAAAACGTTAGTGCAGCTCTTTTTTGCTTTAAAATAGCTAGGATTTATTTTATCTTAGGCCAGTCAAATTAAGATATTTTGAGGAATTAATTCCCAGTGAGCCAGAATTTTTCTGCCTTTATTTTTTGCACCTTTTTTAGTTTTTTGCTTGTAGCTGGGCGGACGGAGAATGCCATTTTATTTAATAATGCAAAGGACTAAATTATGCGTCGAATGACATCCAAAACGTCAGATTTGGTTTAGTGGGAAAGCCCAAATCGAATGTTGAAAACAGGGAAAAGCTACAAAAAGGCTACAAAATGCAGCATTGAAATATTTGGCCCTCTATGATGGCCCCACGTTAACCGATGTCGCAAAATGTAATTTTTCACCGAAATGAAAAATTATCCCTGTTTTCAAAATTCGATTTTGGCTATACCACTAAACCGAATGCGACGAAATGTCATTCGACGCAGAATTCAGTCCTTTGCGTTACGAAGTGGAATGGAATTTTCGGTCCAACGCACCGTTTTCTAGCTATAGGCAAAAACTAAAAAAAAGTGCAAAAATTTGGCGTTTAAGCTCACCACCTTAGGTAAAAGATCTCTGACCTTAGTACGTTGGGTACGCCGCTAATATCGAAAAAATCGTGCACTATTTGATTAAGAAATGCCGCTTTCAGTGATGACAACTTTTTAGATCCAGAGTCACCTCTGAATCCATGTAGAACACCAAAATGGCGGCCATGAAAGATGGCTGCCATTAGAATCTTTAGGAAATTTATTTCCTTCTAGTAGTCCGATTTCAATGATTTTTTTTCGAAAGAAGATTTTAACAGCTGCGGCTTTTTCAATTTAAGACCAATTTTATTAACTAATGGCCTAATCAATAACATTTTTTTTCAGCTATTTTTAGCCATCCATTTATTCAGGGCTATTGGGATCGTCAAAAAAAAGTTTTTTTATTTGCATATATAAGTTAATTGGGCCAAAAAAGACCTAAATACAAAATTTTCTCTTCTCTTGTAGCTCACAAACCGTAGCAGCTAGCAACACGCGGTTTTTACATTAGGATAGATAATTGCATTTTCAACAAAAAAAAAACAAATTTTTTGAAAAAAAATTTAAATACATTTTTTTTTTGTATCACTAGCTGCTGACAAGAGGGTAGGAGGGGGGTTTAAACTTTAAAAAAAATGTAACTCACGAACCGTAGCAGCTTTTTTATTTTTTATTAATGGATGGGCATACGTGCCTGCTGGCGCTATTTATTTAAACCAAGACGGCGGATCAAATCAAATGTGTATTATAATTTCAACCTGATTGTTTCTTTCTTAGAAAGCGTCATACACATTGATTTCCAACCTTGAACCACTCACAAATAGGCATCGTTCCGCACTGGTACTTATCCAAGTTACCTAATACGAATTCGTCCTGGCGTGTTAATATTTCCAGTAGGATTATGCGCCTAAGGCAATTAAAACAAGAAAGAAGTTGAAAAACCTTCAAATCACTTACTTCAACCGAAAAGAAACTGAAAAACAAAAGATCAAAAAATCTTGGGTGGAAATAACAAAAATTCAAACTTGGATGAGCATCCCACAAGGAACATACAAAAGTTCAAAGCGAAAAGAGAAATGATTAAACGATGTTTCGCCCTAGGTAACCAGCGTGGGCTCATCAGTAGTTTCACTGGTCACCCTCCACTATACATCATTAAACACCATCATACACTTTGACTTCCAACCTTGAACCACTCACAAATAGGCATCGTTCCGCGGTAAGGTAAGGCGGTAAGCATTTCTGGCACATGCTGTAAAATATTCTTAAATGAATGCAAAGTGATAAACTGTGCTGACTTTTGTTTAATTCATTTGCTTTAACTTTCTGGGGACAAGAATAATTTTTTAAGTCTGATATGTTGATTTTGAAACATATAGAGATTTATTGAAATTACATTAGAAGCAATACCTGTTAATTAAACATTAAATCTTTTCATGGCAAGTTTGAGTTTTAATCAAAATCCTTAATAATAAATCATTACCAGTATGCATATGTGGGAATAAAATAATCCCCATATGATTCGAAAATTAAAAAAAAAATAATTGTAAGTTTGACAACAAATATCTTCAAAACTAATTAACCGAATTTTAAAAAATATATGGAGTTGTAAAGACAAACAAAAACCCTTCAAAACAAGGTGCCACTCGACCCATGTTACCTATTTAAAAAATAGAGGTGAAAGTCAACCTCCCTATGGATACACCGAAGCAACCAAAAAGTGTCTTCTTCCCAAACAAAATCGACGTATCCGAGGAAAATGTTAATATCTCAAAAAAATCGTTTTTTATTTGCCCATGGAAAGTTTGAAAGCAAATATTTCGAAAACTATTTAACCAATTTTCGAAAAAAATACGTCGTTAAGACAATTAAAAGCCTTTTAAAATAAAATATCACTCGACCCATGTTCGTGAAAGTCACCCCTCGTAGGGGGTGCATCTCACAAAAATACCAAAACTGCCAATAAGCTTCCCCGTTACAAACAAAATCGACATGTCCGAGCATTTTTTTAAAAACGTACTATAAATACACGAAATCGCCTTTGTTTTGTTTTCGTTGGGACATAGTTAGTAATATTCTCTTTTTCTAAATGCATTCGTCTGAGAGAGACCCAGCATACCAGGAACATACCGCCTGTACACCCTTCGACCCCGCTGTCTAACTACCTTTTTGAGATAGTTATCCCCTGACAGATATGCGGGGTCGAAGGGTGTTAAGGCGGGTATTTTTTGTGATAGTGTAGTATACTGGATCTCCCTTAGACGAATACATTTAGAAAGAGAAAATAATAGTAACTATGTTCGCTCGCAGAAACGCGCTTATAATCAAAGGAAGAGTAGACCATACCGGCGTCCATTCCCCAAAACTCAACGTCCGTCCCCATCCTTCTGGCTCCGGAATGTTACCTTTTTTTGAACATTTGCGTCCCAAACTTGTCTTGCCTGATAAATAGATCAAAGACAATGCTACCTTAGTGCTTCATTTGTTGAAGGCAGACTCTAAAGATTTTGACTCTTTGTCGTAAAAATAATCTTTCAAACGTGATTCACTGAATTCTTCTGCATGTTTGTGATGTAATAACATTGTAAAGGCTCATTCAGATAAATGATCTTGTAATGCCGAAATAGCTTCAATGAATGTAAATAAATTAAAATTACCCATAATTCTATGGATGCCAAACTAAATGTGTAGTCACAAGCAATGACCTTTTTAGAAGATCTTTCAAAAAAAAATCATTGAAATCGGACCACTAGAAGCAAAGATAGAAAATTTCGTTATGATTCTAATGGCAGCCATCTTTAATGGCCGCCATTTTGGTGTTCTACACGGATTCAGAGATGGCTCTGGATCTAAAAAGTTTTCTTTTGGCATTAACTATTATTCCAGAAAGTGGCATAACTTAATCAAAAAACCCAACGTACTACCTGGGATGGTGCAAATTTAGATTACACACAATAGGGACTTATTGGGCGTACATTTTCGCGTTCCCTTATTAAGGAAAATTGACATTTGGCATCTGAGGATGCGCATGACCTGCGTTTTTATTAAGGGAACCATAATAAAATACGGTGTTCCCTTAATTCGGTACAGTTACCGTACGTCTCTTATCTTTAAACATAACCTCAATTAGCATGGATAATAGTAATGGTTGGTTTGTTTTTCGACACGACTTTTTAATAATCTTTGAATTTTTAGTTTTTTGTGGTCTTGTGGACTTTTAAAATTTATGTGAAAAAATTAATAAATTGGAGAAACCTACAAGGTTGAGGTTTAGCTACACTAACGATATAATTCTTTTGCGAGAATTTATCCCTACAAGGTTAGAAATTTTAGGTTAGGAATAAGGAAAAGTAATGTGACTTCCAATAAAATATGGTTAAGGTTCATCCTAAATAAAATACGGTTTTCCCTTATTATGGTGACACCTTATAGAGTAACACCCAATAAGTCCCCATTAAGAACAAATAGAGGTATTAAAATTATTTCCAGCTCGCTAGGAATTAATTTTTCAAAACGGGTTTTTTCGACCTAATTTGACTGGCCTATCTGTAATTTGGGTAATTAAGATTGCTGCTACATTTATATTCAAAAGGCGATTTTCAGCGAGGAATGATTTATCTTCGGTATATACCGTGGTTATTCTTTCGGTTGACAACTTTGACAGTAAGTATGACGTCGTATTCCCCCACCACTCAAGAATCATAAATTAATGAAATGGATCAGTTACAGGGTAAAAAAAATTAAGGTTTATGTTTTTTTATTTGTGACTGTTTATTTAATAGTCTTTTGCCAATAAGACTACTAAAAAGGTGATGGGAACACGCCATTATTAAGCAGAAGACTTGCTGTTTCGAGATCATTGACCTCGATTAACATTCCTAATCCTTCATAGTGTATCACTACTTGATATTTTTTTTTCCATTTCTTAAACCCAACAACACTTTAAAAAATAAACAAAAACAACCTTAAAAAGCTATAACCAAAAGATGTACCTAGGTCAAGAGTTAAGGTTATTAGAAATGGTAAATAACAATAGCAAATCAGCTGATACTTACGTCATAATTTCCTCTACTTTGGTTGAAACCGAAATTGTGGAAATGCGCTGGCATATACCAATTAAGGATCATCCACGCTAAAAATCGCCTAAAATAACTTCTATAATCAGTGGCGCAACCAGGAATTGGCTTCGGGGGGATTTTTAAGGATAAATATTTAAAAACACTTAATTTGAAGTAAAAATTTGACTCTAATTGATACAAGGAAACAGGTGCTTGCAAGCGCGGATCTGGACTCAAATGTAGAGAGGGGGGTGTTAACCAAATTTAAAATTGTTAATATATCCAAAATTTAATGTTCAAATCATAGTTCAAAATAGGCAAAATTTTTTGAGAAAATAGCACTTAAAATGGAATTTTTTACTTAAAATTAAACTACAATCGTAAATATTGATGGGGAATTTGAGTTGTTTATTTACCCTTAATTTGTTTGTAAAAATACTGAAATTTATTTATTTTTGCTTTATTGTTTCTAAAACATAAGTTTATAACAAAGAGTTCGATTACTTATACTATTTATATTAATACAGAATATACCACCAAAAACAAGCAATAAGTAAGTATGTAAATACTAATAAACTTATTTAAACTGCTGAAATAAATAATTAATTGGCCTAGCAATTCTAATTACAATTAGGTAAACATTAATTAGTAAGCCAATTTTTTTCTAGATTTTTAGATAGATATTGTATAATAATTAGTATACTTTTTCTACTTTTAAAGGCAAATACGGAAATTTAGAGTAAAAAAAAGGGGAAAAAACAGCCAGAAATTATAAATTAATAGTGGTCATCCACCTATATCTATGTTCCCTATTCATTTATCATAAAAGATCTTAACATAAGAGTATTTTTTATCTGGTGGGTAATGTTTTGTGCTGTTTCAAAAGTTAGGAAATTCAGACTGTAGCAAAGTTCATTAAGGGAGGAGATACGATTTGGAAAATTGTAGAGAGGGCATTCACACAAAATATGAAATAGAGTTTCGTTATTTTGCATATTACAAATGGTGCATATTTTATTTGGGTTCCCTGCCAAAAAAACTGCGTAAGTTCTTACAAAAGTAGACGAGTTCTTACATGGGTTTAAAATGTTCTACGAGCCAGATTGTATTCCTCATAAAAACTGGTAAGAAAATATTTATTTTTACTAGATTTCCAATGATTTTTACCAGTATGTTTCAAAAACCGCTTAGAAACTGTTTAAAACCTGATCAAAATTGTAAAATCTTGTAAAAATTATTTTACGCGGCCTTTTTGCCAGGGTTAATTCTGTAGGTTAAGCCTCTAAAAGAAAACTTTACATAATAGTTGTTGGAAAGTCTTAGTTTTGCCAACAGCCTTTGAGTTTCAGTTGGGAGGTTAAGTTGCAAAAAAGGTTGGGCACTACGTGTCTGTAAAAGTGAGGGATAAATAATTAAGTAATTTGAGTTGGTAGCTCGCGTTCTGTCTTTTTCTAGTAAAGTAAAAAAAAAAATTGGAAAGAAACCTTTTCTTGTTCCGTTTAAAAAAGGCACTGCTCAGTTGGGAAGACCATGGTATTTGTACTTGTACTTAAAATGCGCCGCAGTCCAAAATTTTTGCGAAAAAGGCACTTAAAATGCCTTAAAATTTTTGACAACAAATCGCAGGCCAAATGTTTTGATAAAATTTTAATTAAATTATGTGGTGATCAAAATTGAAAAAAAATCAAACATTTTTATAGCGGTTATGAACGAACGAAATCGTAAAAATAAAAGGTGTTATAGGGCCGCAGGCGAAAATATGGCTCTTGTATTTTATTCCCTACATATTTTATTTCTTCTGGTATTTGGTTGTGCCAGTTCTATATACCCAGGCTTCTCGAGCGGGTGGGGGAGGTTAGCCCCAAACCTCCCCCCCTTTGGTGCGCCACTGCTACAGTTACATCATTGCCTAATAAACAATGGTTATAAATATCATCCAGCTAATCAACTTTTAAATGTAAAACTTATACCTAAACGTATGCTAAAACTTAGCTAATCGAATAGTTGTAATCTTAACTTTATTTCTTAAAATAGAACTGAAAAAGTGTCAAGATGGCAAGTGCAGTTATTTGTCGTATCTCAGTGCTAATTTTATTAAAATGCAGCTATTTTTAATACTATTTAGCCTTCGAGAATAAGCGCCCTCTACCTCTAGGCTCGAACAGTCAGCCCACAGCAATAGTGTCAAGATTTTCTTCGGTTTTAGATTTATTTTTTAGAAAAAGTTGCTTAGTTGCACGGGCGGGCGAGCCATATTATGGCGACATATAACCTCTCAAAAATTTGTGAGAAAGTAATCTTTTTTTTACATAAATAACAGCATTTATATATATATATATATATATATATATATATAAATGCTGCTATATATATATATATATGCATTTCCCCTTTGGATTATCACACTAATCCGCTGGGTGATGAAGCATTTGGCATCTTTGGTGTTTATTAGTTTTGATATTTCCGTAATTAAAGATTTTGCTTCATCACCCCACGGACCCAGTGTCTCCACCACAAAAGGACAAAACATTTATATCTATTTTTTCTCCAAATTAACTTAATATGTAAGACATGATGGTTTTCCTTTAATTCTGGATTAAAATGAAGAAAATTAAAAATTTTGTGATTAAAAATACCCTTATTATTTCAAATTTTTGAGGTGCGTGTAATTAGATAAAGATTTGATTGTTAGGAAATTCAAAAAATGCGTTTTTGATTGATTGCATAAAAAAATCTAAAAACACGTCAACTGAGATTTTTAATTTCATTTAATCGTGCTATCTTGGATTTTGTTTACGAAGTATGGTATTTTTTTTTTAAATAGGACACCCTGTATATTTAGCAATTTTTGAAATGTGCAAACAATTCTCTCTTCAGCAATACCACACAGTAGGATCCGTCTTTTACCATAATCAAGATATTTTTATCTAAATCTGTATGGATTGCATGGAATTGTTGTCTATCCCCCGTAAAACAGGGGATAGACAACAATTCCATGCAAGTTTAAATGCCTCTATCTTGGAAACTATAAGAGATGGAGTATTAGTGTGTGGTATTGTCAAAAAGATAATTTTTTTTAGAATTCAAAAATGTGAAACTATACAGGGTGTCCTTTTTTTTTAAATATTTTTTTGCCATACCTCGTAAACAAAGCGACATGAAAAAATCCAAGATAGCACGATTAAAGAAAATTAAAAATCTCAGTTGACGTGTTTTTGGATTTTTTTTTTGAAACCAAAGTCTAACCCGCTAGAAGCACCGTTCCGTTTAAAGAATCCACCCTGTATATCCGTCCCTGATAATATTTATTTTAGATGTCTTCCATTCTTAACCTTTTATGTTGGCACAAAATTTGATTTTAATTGCTATTTTTATGTCAGGGAAGCAAAATTTTAAACATGGCCTTCGAGTACAGAAATGCTGTATTTATAGCTGCCTTAAAATGGCTGTGACAACATTTTCATGACGTTTGTGAATCGTTATAGCAGAAAATAGCAAATGCATTTTTGTTATTATCTTTGCTGCAGAAACGTTATTCCAGCTTATTTACAGCAGGCTGTGTGAACAGTATATTTTTTAACGGTTTATTGTCGACTAGAGTCACTAGGACGCATACGATTTCGACTTAATCATCTCCACAAATGTGTTACAAAAACCAATATTGGACAAGCTAAATTGCAAGCAATCATAAAGCAAAACAAAAATCGTTTAAACCGATTTTTGTTTGAATTATGAATAGTGAGTAAAACATGAAAAACCAAATGGTGAGTTTTTTTTAAATTAAGATGGCGGATAGTGTGTATAATCTTGCTGTGACTGTTTTAAGTAAAAAAATACTACTTACTACAAAGTTCATTTGAAAGAAGAAACATTTTCGGTAAAAAATTTTAGTAAACTTTTAGCATGTTTTTAAGTATACCAAATGCTCCAACAAAACGTTAAAAAACCTTTTGTTCCAATTTTTCGGGAAAAACATTAAACATTTTTACAGCTCGTCCCTAGGGGGTGGGACAAGAAAAAGGTATACATGGTCGGGTTAGCCATTTAAAAGAGTTCACCTGGATTTTTTCAAAAACTCTTAAGAAAATGCTGAAACACATCGATTTTGTTTGTAAAGGGGACACTTTTTGGCTTGAAATTTTTATAGCACGCATCCCCTTTGAGGGGTAAACTTTACCTCTATATTTTGAATAAGGAAAGTGGGTCTAGTGATACCTTCTTTTGAAGTTCTCTTACTAGCCCGTTCAATCCTTTATATTTTCTTTTTTGAGATATGCTTCCAAATGGATAAACGCCCAAAAATACTCGTTGTATCCTTATCAAAACTTAAAAATCCGAGAGCGGCGCAAAAAACTACACATAAACATAAAGCTTGTTTAAGGTCGCCGCCAAAATACCACCAAATATTTAAAACCTTATTTATTTATCTATATAGGTATCCATTTTGTACAGGTTGATCGTTTATAAATATATTTAGAAAAAAAATAATTTTTTTGCATCAGATACATATTATCCATAAAGGCAAATAAAAAAAAATATTTATAGTTTTGGTAAAACGGAACTAGAAACACTTAAAATTAATTTAAGTCCAGTCCCTACCATTCACGCTTATTGCAATTTTAAATAATTTAAAAATTATAATTACAAATAACTAATAAGATGCAACAAAAAACACTTAAGTACTAACTATGGCTCGGTATTTTGACGACAATAAACAGGTAAGAGAATAGGTATTTTAAGAAACACAAAATAAATAAATTATATAAATAAATTAGAAAATTTTGCATAAAATAACGAAAATGATATAAAGAGACGGATAATAAATTAAAATAATACTACTATTGAATGTTAAATATAGCTAATAACACTTTTAAATATAAACGCCCATCTAATACCTTCACTTTTTCAGATTTTGTCGCTGAAAGTTAAATGAAAAAGTGAATTACCCATGAAACTATGTAGATATTTTTTGAATTAGAAGAAATGAATATGACTAAATTTAAAAAAATATACAGGGTGTTCCATTTAAAAAAAGGATCTCATGACCACCCCGCGTGTACCAGGTGATTTACAAAAAAACTGAAACTGTGATAAAATGGACTAATTCACTTTTCAATTTAACTTTCTGTGCCAACTACTAAAAAAAATAAGGCATTTATTAATGATCACCCTGTAGAGATCGTTAATAAAAACAGAGTAGGTACACTTGGCAACACATAAAACGCATACGCCGATTTTTGAAAGAGATGTGTCCTACGAATATTTCAATGTTGCCAAAAAGTGCCCTTCTTAAATCTAAACTTGATGTAATATGTCCTTTACGATTTAGCAACCTGTTCTGTCAGAGTCAGAGTACACTCATTGTCATGTTTTGTTGTCACAGTCTTGTCCAACTCAAAAATGTCACGACAGTTCGTCGAGTTGCCGATCATTATGGACCCGACAAGTCTACTATAGTGAAACGAAACGCACCCCTGCTTCTTTTTCTTAAGAAGAAGTCAGTAGCATGTAACCACATACACTTGCACTTTCTTTTCCATCAATTTTTTTTTATTTATTTTTTTTATATTTTGTTTATTCTTTTTTATTTTTCTTTATAATAATTTTTTTTTATTATTATTTTTTTTATATTTTTTTTACTATTTCTTTATTATTTTTTTTTATATTTTTTTTTATTGGTTTTTTTATTATTTTTCTTTTATTTTTTTCTTTTTATTTTCTTGTTTTCTTATTTTTTTTATTACAATTTTTTTTTAAACACATACTATTACACGCTACTGACTTGTTAATCCACGTCTTCATCTGCTTCATCTGGACAACTCCATTTTCCAAGAACCCAAAATCATTGCATCGACGGACAAAACCTTCTGCTCCTTGTATCATAAAACCTGGCCATGACCCTAGTTGTGTTGTGTAGAAACCCCAAACTGTTTGAGGTATGAACGGTTGTACAAGACAAAGAAAAACTAACGTTTATAAGTTTTAAAGATTTATTAGAAAAATTAATAAATTAATACATCATAACTTTAAGGCTTTTTATTTGTATAACAATTTATAATGAACAGTTTATGATAATTTCCAGGCCTACTTGATACTGTACATAATTGTTTTAGTTTGTAGAAAGTTATCATGACTTCGATGCTCATATTTTCTTGGATTCAATAATTATTTCTTTAGCTTCTTTATATGTTCGAAAGTTCATGGTAATGGATCCTATGGCAGTAATATAACAATATGACATAGTTGTAAGTAATAATATGAGAGCAAATTGAACGTAACTAGGTATGTTATTATAACATCTCATAGAATTGAAAGAGTATTTATTTTTACAGACCTACATGATTAAAAGACTAGAGTATAAAACTAGAATTTAATAGCTTTGATGAGGATGAGAAGCGTCGGATTTATAAAATATATGTCAAGATCATGTAAATCAATTTAGGATGAACATACAGCATGCTTTGATGATTTGACCTAAACTCTCAACTACAAACTGATTATTTTAACTCTACTATTTTAAACAACCCGTCCCTAAAAATACCAATAAAACCCCAGACCTGATCTTTGAACACACTCCTTCAAATTTCCAAACCTATTATTATACATGGACCGAGATCTTCCGCCACGTCACAGAGTACAATAACTTTTCAAACTACATTTATCCATCCCCGGAGGTATCCCTAAGGCACGTCACTGGGTACAAAAACATAGTCTGGAACTAACTTCCCCAATATCCCATCCTATTATGATACACGGACCGAAAGCTTAAGCCACGTCACACAGAGTACAATAACTTTTCACACTATATCTTAGTCTGGAACTAACTCCCCCAAATATCCTATCCTATTATTATACACGGACCGAAAGCTTACGCCACGTCACAGAGTACAATAACTTTTCACACTATATCTTTCTAGCCCCGGATGTAGCCCTAAGACACGTCACTGGGTACAAAAACATAGTCTGGACCTAACTCCCCCAAATATCCCATCCTATTATTATACACGGACCGAAAGCTTACGCCACGTCACTGGGTACCAAAACATAGTCTGGAACTAACTTCCCCAATATCCCATCCTATTATTATACACGGACCGAAAGCTACGCCACGTCACCGAGTACAATAACTTTTCAAACTATATCTTTCGAGCCAGGATGTAACCCTAAGGCACGTCACTGGGTACAAAAACATAGTCTGGAACGTGTTCTGGGTCTGAAACAACACCGTTCTCAACTAAAAAGCCAGTTATCTCATTTTCGTTTTAGTATCCTTTGGCCTATGATCGGTGCCATATTACAATACAATACAATACAATAAAACTTTATTTTCCGTAGATTACTTTACAAATAAAATGGAACACGCCAAAAAATAAAAAATCCTAAAGAGGTAACAAAATTAAAACAAATCGACTAAAATAATATTCAATAATTTTTTTTTAAATTTTTACAGTCTCAATTATCCGAAATAGTATCGTCAATAACTTAAGCTAAAAATTATAAACTAAAAACTACCTGAAAAATATTCCTGCATATCATAAAAAGCGTTATGTATCAAAAAAGCCTTTAAATCATTTTTAAACTTATGTCTTTTCTCAATCTCCTGTATTCTCTTTGGCAGTTTCATGAAAACCCTAATTCCTACTGTTAAGGGCAGATTGTTACCTAATTTGGTTTTATGAAAGGGCACCCTATATTGGTTTTTTTGCCTTGTATTTATATTATGTATATTAATATTACGAATTAGGGTTGATTTTTTTGAAAAAACAAAATTACACAATTCATACAAATAGAGACAGCACAAAGTTAAAATTTTGATCTTTTTAAAACTATCACGACATGTTTGCATAGGAGGCAGTCCTAGCATGCATCTTATTATTCTTTTCTGCTTAATAAAAACTTCCTCCCAATTTGTTGATCCACCCCAAAAAATAATGCCATATCTCAAATGTGATTCAACCTGACCATGATATATTACTTTAAGTTTGTTGATATTTAAGACAGTTTTAAGATTTTTAAATAAAAAATATGAGGATCCTAAACTGGTATTTACCTTAGCACAGTGATTTTTCCAATCCAGATTTTCATCCAAATGGACACCCAAAAATTTTACAGTTTCTTTATTTTCCAGTACAGTATCCTTAACTAAGATAGATAGATCCAAATTTCTTCTATTCTGGGGAAAATGAAACCTTAAATAGTGAGTTTTGTCTAGATTTATAAACAACGAGCTCCTGTCGAACCAGTCCGTAATACCAGACATCGCCAAGTTGCATTTATACTCTACAATTTGTTCTACTTTGTCACTTACCGTGACTGTGGAATCATCACAAAAAGACACCAGTTGAGTATTTCCCGTAGCTAAATTAATATCTTCCATGTATAAAATAAACAATATTGGCCCCAATACAGATCCTTGTGGGACTCCAGAGGTGACTTCAAGTTTTGTCGACACCACTTCTTTTTTAATTTGGGAAGAAAAATCGATTAACGACACATATTGCTTTTTCGGCCTTAAAAATGTTTTAACAAAGTTTAATGGACATTCTTTTATTCCAAAACGTTCTAGTTTATCAATTAATAGGACATGATCAACGCAATCAAACGCCTTACTCAAGTCACAGAAAATCCCTGCTGGACATTCTTCTTTTTCCATGCAAGTTGTTATGTTTTCTATGAGACTATTAATTGCATCAATTGTAGAAACACCATTCCTGTACCCAAACTGGTTCGAAGAAACTATCTGATGCTTCTCTAGATACGGTTCCAGTCTATATAGAAAACTATACTCAAATACTTTGGAAAACACCGATGTAAGAGACACTGGTCGATAATTATCAGGATTGGCTGAATCACTTTTTTTGAACACTGGTATTATTTTATTTAATTTTAACCTTTCTGGAAACTCTCCCAAATCAAAAGATTTGTTTACCAAACATGTCAGTGGAGAAATAATTAAATCCAAACATTTAACTACCAAACAGCTTGGAACATCATCAAATCCACAAGAAAATTTCGATTTAAGCCTTTTTTTTAGTAAATATAATAACTCAATTTCGGTGAAACTCGTTAGGGAAAAAACGTCATTAACAAGTTTTGTTGCATTTTTTTCGTCCGTTCGTAATGTGTGTGGTGTATTTTTTTGTCTATCTGTCTGTCTGTTGATCTTATTTATGATTTGCAAAGGAGCTTCGTTAAAAAATGAGTTAAGATGATTTCCAACTAACTGAGGATTTTCCTCCGTTTCTTCTTTTATTTTTATTTTTAAATACTTTTAGCAGTTTCAATTTTGCCGTTCATTTCTTTAACAATGGACCACACAGTTTTGTTTGTATTTTTTGATTTTGCAATTTTTTGTATTTTTGATGAGATTCATATGCCGTTTTTTTTCTTGTTTATAATTTTCTTTTAATACAGGATATTATTGAGACATTTGGTACCACTCTTTACATCTTTTACTTGATTCTTTTATGTTTCCATTTACCCAAGTTTTCTTTTTTTTGTTATAAAATGTTTTCTTTGTAAAATGCTTATTAAAATACCATTGAAAAGTATTACGAAACCTATCATAAGCTAGGTTTAAGTTTGATTCCAAAAAAAGAGATTCCCAAGTTTCTTTTGAAATGTCGTCCTTAAAATTTTGTATGTTTTGAAAGCTAAAATCTCTCCTTTGAGTCACAATGTCAAAATTTTGTTTAATGTAAGAAGTTTTATCACAGAATATAATTGAATTGTGGTCAGAAATACAATTTTCTAAAACGTTACTAATACCATTGTTATTTACATAAATATGATCTAACATATACTTATCTCTAGTTGGTTTGGTTACACAATTTCTTAGTCTAAAAGACAGAACCGTACTTTCCAAAATTTTGTAGTTATCTCTAATTGGATCGCAATTAAAATCTTCACTAAGAATTATTTTCGTATTTTGCTTGTACACCTTATCTAGAACTGAATTGAGACGGTCACAAAACACTTTAAAATTTCTACAAGCTGGTGATCTGTAGACCACTATTACAGTTGTTTTTATTTCACAATCGATTGATATTCCGCACACCTCGAATTCTTTTTCTACACAATAATTGCGTAATTCAATACTTTTAAAGGTACAACCTTTCTTGCACCATATTGCAAGGCCACCATGTTGATATTCTGTTCTACTAAACTGCGTCGCCAAGTTAAAATTTTTAAAATAAACAAAATCATTTTCACTCTCAAACCAGGTCTCAGTGAAACATAAAAATTGAAGGGTAGTATTTTCTAGGTATTCGGACTGAATATAGTCAGCTTTTAATTGATTTAGTCCCTGACAGTTGAGATAAAGTAAACGTTGTGCTTTCAACTTAGTTTCTTGAGTCACGAAAAAACTTTTTTGGACTTTCACTACTCACTACATTTACAGAACTTACATTACTTTCCTGACAAACTACATTTACATGAGCTACATTATTTACAATTAAATTACTGATAACATTTATTTGACTAGATGTATTACTAAAAATATGACTAGAGTTCTTGTTGCTTTCATTCAATAGATTTACCTCTTCTCCTATTGTTTCGTTTAACCCCATGTCATTACTAACCATTGCCGCGGATTCAGTTTCATTATTAAGGTCAGTAAGTTTATTATTTTCACTATATACCATATCTATCAGAAAAGTTTGTATCGGCACAAGGGTAAGTTTGTTTCCTTTTGCTGAGCTAAATCTTATGTAGTCTGCCATTAAACTACTTAAAATATTTCTCCCAAGTCTATAATATCTCTATAATGGATACATTTTGTTTCCCTGTTTCTTCGCATATTTGGCTGTAAAATTTCGTGTACATTTTTTTGCTAAAGAAATACCTAGGATTGTATGTAATGTAGCATACTAAATTGGTATATTTGCTAACAGATAAAATTTCTCGAAGCCAGTTGGGCTTTAAAGATTCCTGATTACACAAATCTTTTGCAAAGATGACAGTATCCCTTTTATTGTAGTCTGTTGTTTCTAAAAAACATTTTTAGAAAGCTCGCTTAGTGGAGCATATGGTCTACTCATGCTTGTAACTGCATAGTTTTTAAGTTCTTTTGAATTTTGTAAAATGGGTGTTAGATATTTTGTTGTGTGATCACCATAAATAAGAACTTTTTTTAAACTGTTTAAATTTACTTCGCAATCTTTTATCTTTTGACTAGTTAATATTTCAACGGGATTTTTCACAGGATTAACTACTTTAATTTTTCCGTGTTCCTCTTTGTTCTTTAATTCATCTTAAAGCTTGCCAACTTCTAAATAAAATTCATGGTTTTCACATTCCAAATATTTATTTGCCAGTTCTAGGTTATGATTTAGGATTGAAAGGTCTTCCAGTCTGACTTTCTCTTCAATACACAATGCTACGTCAATCATTGATTTGTCAGTTTGTGTTTCTGCGGTTTTTGTTAGACAAGATGTACCAGTTCTATCATTGTCATTTAATAATCCTTTTAAGCCTATTAGCTCTTCTCGTATTTTTTGTAGCTCTTTAGTACACATTATTTTATCTCCATTTAACATATTTTTAGATGTAAACATATCTTCTGGTATCTCTACCGTTTCATTTAACTTCTCCTTTCCTTTATTTTTTTCTTCCGTTTTTAACCTATTTAGTTCAATTATTAATTTTCTGTTCTTTTGACGCTGCCTTTTAAGCTTCTTTTTATTTAATTTTAATTTATTTACATTAAGATTTAAACAAGATATATTTTCCGGTGAACGATTTAAATTTTCAGCGGAAATCTGGATACTTAAGCTAGTTTTACTACACACATTGGTCTGAGTACTGCTATCCTTTACTTTAGTCGGTTTTGTTTGTTTCAGCCTATCGATCGTCAGCTTATAGATCTTCATCTCACTCTCTTGTACTTCCAACGCTCTTGTCAATGCTTTGTTCCTTAAAATAAGATCATTTATTTCAGTCGTTTTGTCTGCTAATTTATTTCTCAAGTCAGACAAAATAAAAGTCATACTTTTTAATCTTTCTTCATTCTCATCACTTTGATTAAACATTGTAGGTGAGACTATTTCGATGTAACTGTTATTCAGTGAAATTGGACTGTTAAGTGCTTTTTCACATTACAATTTTGCAGCTAAGTTTTTTAAAGCATTTTGTCTTGTAGTTGGTGCCATTTTCTAATCTAATTAAATTAAAATTTACAAGAATAATGTCGAACAAGCACGATACAGTTATTTATCGATGTCTGCGCTAATTAAAAACCACACGGAAATACTATACGTATACAATTAAAACACAAAAAACATTAAATGTCTGCAGTTATCAAAAACAAAAAAACACAACACATACACCTTTAAAATATAAAAATATTAAAGTTTATCGAAACTAGCATCCCCTACTCGGTTCAGGGATTACTTGTTTTCCGTCACTTTAAGCAATGCAATGCTGTCGTTAATATCACATAAATACCAATAAATCATGATAATTGCAATAGACTTACGGCTTTTACGAATATTTTATTGTTCCAAGACACTTTATCACCAGTTTTTTTGGTTGGCCTTTTACTTTATATTATAGCCTGAAAATCTTTTATTTGCATGTTTCACAATTATCACAGACAGACAGAAAATCCATGTTTTACTTGTCAGTTTGGTTATAAAAATGGCAGCCACAATAGGCTAAAGGGTACTGAGGCGGTAGGAGTTAACTGGATTTTTAGTTGAGAACGGTGTTGTCTGTAACTAAATTAAAAAAGACTCACATTGTCTCCATATCTAATGGATTACTGTGTATAGTCCTTCTTCGCGACTAAATTTCGATCCCGGTAGTTATCTAGAACATTGTGGAAGATACCGACGAGATGTTAGATCGGCGATATCTATGTTATATTATGGTTTGTTATAGGCACCTATGATCTTTTGAGAATTTTCATTTAAAATTTAAATCGTTGTTACATTGATGCTGTATAGCTTCAAATAACCAAACTAAATATATTATTTTTGTTTAACTATCCGACACTAGATTGATTAGCAATATAGGAAGGTAGTAGGAATGTTTGAGAAATGTTTCTATCGTCCTTTTTTATTGCATTAAAATCACCTGGGGTAGGACCATTTCAATAGTAAGACTAAAAAGAAAATACCAACCAAAGTCAGCACACCCCAACAGGAACAGCAAGTCACTAATTTCCTGAAAGGACACCCATTTTCCACGGCCAGAGAAGCAAAATTAACAGTTCATTTTGCTGCTACGGTAAGAACTGCACTAAGATGAATAAAGAAGTCGAGGCTAAGATGTCGTGTTGCAGCTAAAAAGATACGGCTAAGTAAAGAAAAAAAGCAATCCAGATTACCTTTTCGAGACAGAAAAACGAATTTTGGCGACAGCTCATTGCAAAAAAGTTATCAAAATTTAATATTCGTCCACGGAATGCAACCATTTGATGGAGCTAATAGTTAGAGTTTATGCAGAGATCGTTGAATAAAATCCAAATTTATTTGAAAAGTTAGTAGCAGACTCCATGCCAAGACCTTTAGAAAAAATTATTCAAGCAAATGCTGCAATGACTAGATACTGTAGTTAATATTTTTAATTTTTGTTTATTGATAGGTTTTTTATTTCTATTTGTTTGTTAATATTTTGTGGTTTATAAAACTGATCCTGTTTATGTGTATTGACCTTTCTTAACCCAAATCCTTCCATATCTTTTTTCTTTGTATTTTCCTTTTAGTCACACTATAGTGGACTTGTTTGATCCATTTTTACCGGCTATTTGACGAAGGGAAGAAGGCTGCTTCCAGTTCTGCCAAAATTTGATTGAATTGCTTTATTTATAATAAAAATTTTGTTCTAAAAGTGTTTTATCTTTTTTTTTATATTTCGTAACAGCAACCTTAAAACTATAAAACCAGTCAACACCGTTCTCAACTAAAAAGCCAGTTAACTCATTTTCGTTTTAGTATCCTTTGGCCTATGATCGGTGCCATATTGACACCAAACTGACAGAAAATCCATGTTTTACCTGTCAATTTGGTTATAAAAATGGCAGCCACAGTAGGCTAAAGGGCACTGAGGCGGTAGGAGTTAACTGGCTTTTTAGTTGAGAACGGTGCTGAACCAGTAAACATCGGTAAAAATGCTTTCAGTCACCTTAACAAAATTTGTTTATATATGTAGTCTAAAAGCGTTAAACTACAAAGCCGGTAACAATAAGAAAGCTAAATTTTTAATACATAGACATGTGCCTAGCTTCTGCTGTATGCGTTTTATGTGTCGGGAAGTATACTTTTAGGGCATATAGAGTTCGATTTCAAAAAAGCACTCGCTACACATTTACAGCCATTTGCACAAACATATTTACTTATTTAGGGGTCATCTAGAATAAGATGACCTAGGTTAGAGAAGAGTTTCATTTGTATCTAGAACTCCTCTAAACTACCTTAGGTAATCCCTAAATCTAGGGGCTCATTTTTGGTCCCCTAGCGCTCCCCTAACCTAAAACTAATCTAGATTTACGTGCCACCTAATGCTAGGTGACCCCTAAATATGTTGGTACAAATGGCAAATGTTAAGCAGGTGTTGCTACACATCGAGTTTAGATTTAAGAAGGGCACTTTTTGGCAACATTGCAATATTTGTAGGACACATCTCTTTCGAAGGGTGAGTTTCACCTACGAAGTTTTATTATGCTTGCCAAAAGTTCGTTAATGTAAATTAAGGAAGGTGTTAGTAGAAAAAATTTCACAAATAAATGAACATCCCATCAATCTCATTAGTAAAAGCTTTCTTGATACTTTACTTTGTTCAAAAAATATTATTTTTGCTAAGTTTAAATTTTTTAAACTATTTTTTCGGCAAATTTCATCAAAATCTTTCTACGCAAAACAAAAAATTGGAAAAACTTGCAATTTAAAAAACTTTTCGCTCTGCCAAATTTTGTTTTGTTTGGTTTTGTACCGTATGTTCTAGCCAGTAATATTGGGTAAAAATAAACAATTTCAATTATTTTTCTTTATTTCTTTTCATTTCACACTCTTACAACGCAGTTTTAACGACTATGATACATTTTGCGTCTTTTAAAATTATTATTTTTTTTATATAATATGAGAAAGTATACAGCTATGCAGATTATTATTTTTGTTTAATAAGCTATAGTACAATATTTTTGCTTTTTCCAAATAATTATGATAAAATAAGGTGGGTTGTCTAAAACTTTTTGTAAAAACCTCTGAATTTTTGGACATATCAAGTTGCACTGTTTTTTAATTTTCTTCGATTTTCTTAAACAATCGACAAATAGTGAATTTGATTTAATGCAGGTTTCTTCTAATCGAAATTAGGTTCAATAAAATGCTAGAGAGATCTTTTTTTATTTTAATTATTTGTTAAAAACAAACAGATCGTACACTTTCATATAATTTTACCAAACATAATAACATTTATTATTGTAATACAAGTGGCTAATAATTTTAGTTTTCCTACCTATTTCAACTTTATACCATACTCGTTTTATTTATATAAAAAGCAATTTTTATTTGTTTTATATTTTGTGAGATATGTAGAGATGATAATTGTAACAATGATTTATTTGAATGATATTAAAGATAATTGCATGAGTTCGATCAAATACATCAGTAGTATTTTATTTAAACAATTTAACATTTTTGTGAAGAAATTTTAAAACTGCGCTATTAACAAGAAAAAATATGTTTCGTAAACTGCAGGCTTTTTTAGATTATTAAACTATAATAAATCTATTAAAATTTTCCGAGTGTTATTCCTATCTGGTATTATTATAGTTAAGGTATTTTAAAAAAGCTCAATAAAGCAGGTCATATAATAATATATTACCAACTTTGGGTGTGCAGTTTGAACCTATTTAAAAAATATATAGACATACAATGACTAGTTTAAAAATGTATAAAACTACTATAAAGTATAACTTACAAGGAAATTCGAGAATAATTATAGCTTACAATAAATTAAAAAACACGAAACCCTATGTAAGAAACTAAAGAAGTGGATTATAATTATTTGGATTCCGTATAGGAATATGGTACCTTTATTTGCTAACTATGTCTATTGTTTTAATATATATAAGTATATTTTATTATATTATAATTCTATAAATTAAGGTTTTTATTATTGTGCACAACTTTTACCAAAGTACTTATTTTTTTGTCTTAATTATAGGCATATACGTACCAGTAAATTTATGGGAAAGTATATCGGCACACGTATAGCTGCCAGATGAGGTGGGCCTATACAGGATGTACCAAAATATGCACCACACAGAAGTCACTCTCTAATCCTTGATAGATTTAGTGTACTTAAAAATAAAACTTAATTAATGAAACTTAATGAAATTTTTCAATATAAAAAAAGTTATTTTAGTCAAAAGATTACCCCAAATTAAAAATCCATTATATATTTTGTTTTATCTATCTAAGTTGTTACATATCATCAACCGAGCGGCTTTACTTGTTAGAAAGCATTTTTATCTTGGAATTTTATGGAGTGTAAATTAAGTTTTTTTAGGTTCAGTGGCCGTATATCATCCCCGAATGGGACTGATACGTATATATATATTTTTATGGTAACTACAACTGAGTAAATACAGTGTTTTGTATCTGCTACAAAGTGAAGGTGTCTTTTTTATTATAATTATTGATTGTTTACTATATTATGTATTATTGCTTTTCAAAAATTCTTGAATTTTAAGAAATATATATAACAAAATAAATATCAAACAATTAAAAAAATTTAAACACATTTAATGGCAGCATGTTTCACTGATTTATTTTTATTTGTGTGTTTTCTGCAAGAGGGTAGGTAAATTCTGCCGCTGACCACTGAAAGAAAAAGACACCCTCAGTTTATTAAAGAGACGGCACGAGGTGATGGCAGTGTTTCTCGGCCTAATAATATATGAATTAAATTTTGCAATACTCAAGAGATATTATTTTTGATAGTTTTTAAATAGGTTAAAGAAAATCAACTCTAAAATTAGGTATAATCTTGTGCTTATCTATTAAGGAAATTATGTCATTGTATCGATAGCACTTTCTTTTATTTTAACTTAAAAATTAGTTTAGGGTGGATTTTTAGTACAATTGGTATTTTGGGTTTTTAAATTTATTTAAAAAAAATCTTAAAACTATATAATGGCTTATTAAATATGTGTGTTAGTTAAGGTAGACAGTTAAAATAAAAACGTCATAGAGGGCAAATTTAACATTCAATTTTATAATTATTTTTTTTACACAATCTTATTACCACTACTCTCACTTCTAACATCAACATAAATAAAAATATGGCACATGTCACTAATCAGGGATGGTTTACCAATTACGTGAGAAAAATTGTATCCGAATTTCTGAGATTTTTAATACTTACTACTTTTATACACGCCTATAACCGGCTTTATATAAGGACGTTTTTAAATAAAATCGCTTTCTTCAAGGGCTTATGCGTCGTTCATTAAATGTCAGTATTAAGAAGAAAACAAATAAAGCTAAAATAACAACAGATTTTTTCCGTCAAATCAGCCCAACCCAGCAATGTAGTAAAGCGTTTTTAAAGTTTTAATACGAACCGTAAAATCGGTTTTAAAATGGATAAACCACTTTTTTAAATTGCTTTAAAGTAAAATCGAATTAGTGCTTAAAACGGTTTTAATTGTGTTTATACGATAAAATTTTCCAACCGTTCTTTTATAAAAGCGCTTTAAGAGGTCTAAACAAAGTAACTGACTTTCCATCTTGAATCAGTGGATATACATCACCGCCTAAGTAGCAAAATTACGTTTATTACGTCGTGAAGACGTCATTTTGACCATAATACGTAAAATTGACGTCTTGCCGTTATGAAGGTCATTTTGCTACTTGGGTGAGTAAACCCAAATTATTTGTTGTGCTTAAAAGTCAATACAGGAGAATCAGTGTTAACACTTAGCTAAACTTAAGCTTTTTTCCTTTTTTCTTTTAGCAAGATTATTGTTAAATATATTTACGTCGTCAAATCGAATATAAAACATTCATAAAGGACGTTTTAATATAAATGCAGCGCCAACATCGTCATTAAACAAAACGGGACATCAGAAACTAGCAAAAAATTAAAGCAAAAAAATTGGTGCTAGAAAGCACGGATAGTCCGCCATAAATCAAATTATTTTATGTTGAAAAGAAATGAAAATATCTCGAAAACTGTAGCAAAATTATCGGGTAATATTTACGAAAACCAAAATCTGAAAAGCGCATATCAATAGCTGCTTTACTTCTAAAATTATGATTATTTTATATATTTTAACGTTTTTTCAAATAACTCGAAAATTAAAGATCCCACGAATTTGGACTATATAACAAAATTTATATTCCATATGCATGAGAACTTAAATCTGAAAACCGTATATCGCTACTTGCTTTTGTTCCAAAGTTACAATTTTTTTAAATATTTTAGCCCCCTTTTTTCCCTTCAACCCCCACCACCCTACCCAAAAGTTAATCAGTTTGCTCAGCCGATAGAAGATTTGTGTACCAAATTTCGTTAAAATCAGTTAAGACGTTCTTGAGTTATCGTGTATACAGACAGACAACAGACCGACAGACAACTTTTTTTTCGTCGATTAAGGTGTTTTGGAACCTTAGTAACTCATTTTTGATAAAATTAAGAAAAGTTAAAATATTGTAATGGTGGACTAAAAAGAGTAAGGTATTGAAAAGAATTGTTGTACAAAAAACTCAGTTACATGTAAGGATCCAGAAACCAAACGCAAATATATTTTTTTATGAATTGTTTTTGATGTAAATTTTTTTGTGGGGTTTGGACGTATCATCCAAGTGTCACGTAATTAGTAAACAACCCTTAACACTGTTATTTTAAAATAATGTGCAATCTATAAATTAACCAAGTTCCATTTAGTACGCATGTACACTAACCATTAAAAAAAAACATTCCATACCAATTGGCTAGATCTACTGGTAAGTTAAGCTCTAGAAAGCCTCTTTTAAGGTACATAACCTCAAAAATTTTCAAGGACACTCCTAAAAACTAGACAGTATTAATTTTAACACTCAAGTACAAGTAAAAAACCGACCGTTTTGTTAAGGAGCGGCAGTCGACTTTCGGTCGAATTTGGACTTATATGTTGGCAGAGAACATAAATAGACGTCGTATCTTTAACGTGTTAAGCTGAATCGGCACAACAGTCAGTTATTAGACACTTAAAGTAAATATTTCAACGCATCGGTATCAGTATACCTAACGCGTTGCCCACTTTTTTGAAGGGTGCGATGACAGAACTGCTGATTGAAATCGTTGCGTACGTTCGTGGGTCCGTAATGATACGTACATCCCTCCATACGGAACGAGTGGAATCAGCTGTTCTGTCATCGCACCCATTAAAAAAGCGGGCATCGTTCGAAACATGGCATGAACAAGTCAAAAATGTAGTGTATTTTGACTTTGTTTCGAACGCGTTAGGTATACCGATACCGATAACATTAACCTTTTTGTAGTCTTTTTTATGGTTAATGTACAATAATTACAAGGCAAAGTACCTTTACAATTTATGTGATAAGTGCTATTCTTTTTTCCACAAATCGTTTTATTAGTGTAATGTCAATAAGTACTATACTTAGAGAAATGATTTATGAGAAGTGAATGGTGCAATCTCATGTCATATTATTGTCATATCTAACGACGAATTTATTTAGTTTTACAGCAACTACAACACACTACTTCTTTTTATTTTACCTAAAATACAACGTTGGTTAAAAACTAACTTTTTCCGCATGCTCTCCACGCTGGATTTAGTTAAAATAAATTTTATGCAGCGGAGAAAGATGCTAAAGCGGGCTGCCGGCTGGCGATTAAGAAAAATCATGAGCCTAGCCCCATTAGAGCATGTCAGCTTAAACTTTACCCTACAATATTAATATTTTAACTAAAATTGTTTAATACGATAAATTACAAGTAGTCTTTGTGTAATATTAAAATTAACATTTACTTACTCATAACTTATAAATTACTTAACAGGCAGTGAGTGAAAAATAATAAATGTATTATTGGCCCCAACTGCTCGTTGAGTCCAATGAACGTCCACTAAAATACTCATTTTATTGCTGAGATCAAGGTGCGCACGATACGGCAACACTGTACACAATTTTATGACAATTTGCGCACGCTTAATGTAGGCTTTAGCTTGCTTTTGCGATTCGTTTCTTTTGTCAGTCGTGTCCGTCATAGAGCATTTTCATTGGGTCGGCTGAATCTTTGTACTAATTTACACAATATATATTCACAATTTATAGTAGATTTTACAAATGTATTTAGGTCAGATTTTTCTCGAAGGTTTGGTGACTTTCGGGATCTTCTTCGTTTATAAGTGAGAGGGCTAGTTCATCTTCTTCGTTGATTTCTTCTAATAGTGATATGCTAGATTCGGCCTGAAAGATAATAATAATAAGTATCTTTACACATAATTATAATGTAAATTATAGCAAATATAATAAAATAGAGAACAGCGCTCTTCCATTCAATCCTTTGTTTTTTCCCACTAAAATAGGTGAGAGGAAGTCCCAGTACATTTAAAGGCACATGTGCCTGAGATTGACTTAATCTAAACTAAAATTAAACAAATCTCAATAAATAATAAATACAGAGTTTTTTTAATCCTAGCGTTTTTATGAGTAATAATAATACCGCTTATCAGTTAGGTCAAAACAGTGGATGTTTGATTACCAATTGAAAAATGAAAATTCAATGACAGTGTTAAACAAATATTTTTTAAATTTCTTTTTAAATGAGTTTATGGGTAGTAGGCTTTTAATTTCAGTCGGGATATTGTTATATAACTTGCCTTTATTGCATGAAAATGATCCGTAAAAGAGGTTTGTTCTATCGACAGGGACAGTGATCGTATTTTTAACCTTAAGTGTTTTCTGTTGTGAATGTTGCATCTAAAGACAATTTTTTTGCAAAGTTAAGGGGTTGATGTTTTGTGATAATTTTGTGATAAAAAGTTGCTGAGTGGAGAAGACGTCGCTGTTGCATATTTAGCTATCCTAGATTGTTTAAATTTTCGGTAATATGATCACGTCGACGCAACCCACAAATTAATATCTCGCAAGAGTTTTGGAGCACCTGCAGCCTTCGCTTTTTCTCAGGATTTGTCATATATGACATCCCCGTAATTAAGATGAGATAATACTAGAGATTCGCACCTAAAACCTACCTAACACGGCCCTATTACTGTATATTAGTTTGATATTACAAAATCCTCGTTTAATTAGTGCAGATGTGTGCTTATTAAAATTGAGAGATGAGTCCATATCCATTCGTAGATTTTTAGCTGCGGTAATTTCTAGTTTTTGGTTATTAAGGGAGATATTTACCTTTCTTAAGCATCTGTTGCGTGCCAGCTTTCGCCCAAATAGAGTTATAGGAGATTTTTTTGCGTTAATGGTGAGAAAGTATATTATAGATTTGTTGATCGTCTGCCTAGAAATGTGATATAGAATGTTGCAATACTTTATGGAGCTATGATGTATATAGTGCAAAAAGCAATGGAAAGACGCCAGATGTAAAATTTGTGTTAAATATAAAAGTGTTATGATTCTGAATCATTGCTGCTTGCTGTCTATATTTTAATGGCTCCTCACAAAATCCATCGCTTCACCAGTAAATTCGATATAATTCAACAACGCTAATTATAGTGCGTGGCTGATTCTGTCAAAAGCTTTTCAATAGTCTAGCAAAACTAAGGTGACTAACGGATTGTCATATATGACCCTCAGGATGTCGTCCGTAACCTTAGTTAAAGCCGTGGTGTAACTGTGATTTTGTCTAAAACTCTATTGATTCTCTGGGAGAATATTATTAGCATTAACATACTGATGAATATATTATTAACATTTCGAGAACTTTAGAAGATAGAGTACATAGAATGCTTATGGGTCTTAAGTTTCTGGGTTATTGGACTATCGGAATGATTAAAGATTTTTTCCAAATTTTCGAGTAAATATTGAAATGAATACAAAATGAAATATATGTTTTAACACCGGCAAAATTAAAGGACAACATCTTATAAGCATTTACACACTGATACCATCTACATGTACCTTCGAAATATCATTTTCATCAACTTGACTAAATTTGAATTTTAGAAGATTAGGATAAGCCAGCTCTGTTTAAAATTTTCTTATAAGGTCAAGGTCAGTTCGAAGTTTAAAGTTTAGGTAAGCTTCCTCTTCTCGCTTTATTTCATAATCAGTTTCTTTTCGCAGTATCAGATAAAGCTCAAATGTGTGAGGACTGTAATTTTTTTTTAAAACGTTCAAATGCTTTATCCCTATTTCCCATAAGCAGACGAACTGCGTATGTCAACGACGGTGCTTCGGGTTTACTGATTTTAACTGTTTTTAATGGAGCAAGACGATTAAAAAGATTTAAAATAATATTGCTAAAAAACTCCACTTTTCGATTAGTAGCAGTTTCGAGATACCCTGACATCCATCGATGCGAAAATTTGCCTCATCGAATATTCTGAAATCTCTAAACGTGGACATTTTAGGCTCTGTTATTTGTGTGCCAATGTTACAAGATACCATACAATGATCTGCTACGTAATGAACTTTTAAGACTTGTTATGATGTAATGTTAAGTTTGCTAGAGCAGGCAATAATATCTCATTATGCATTAAAATTTTGTTAATAATATCATAAAAAACATAACTTACGTAGATATGTTCTTTGTGATAATATAAAAACTGGAAAAACATTGCTCGTGGACTTCTTAATTAAAACTTAGGTGATGGCATAAAATTGGCCTAAAACCTTGGCGATTCAACGACTGAAGGTTTTGAAAACGTTTTCTTGCTCCATCAGGGATATAAAAAAATGTATGACGCATAAGTGATTTTATATTATCATGTAAAATCTGATGAGGTGTTCCCATCTGCAGGATTGGCTCATGCAAGCGTGCTTAACTGAACAAGGACACAAGTAAACACATCGTGCCAGTAAAAAATCATGATAAAAAGTAAATAAACGTAACAATAGAGAGATTTTGCTTATAACAAGTAACACAGCTTCGACAATATAGACTTTAAAGCTAAGTCAATTTTGGCTGTTAAAATTGTTTGACTACCTACTAAATTTACATTCAAAATAACTTCTATATTTATATCATCTAGCTAATCAACTTTTAAAGTTAAAACTTATACCTAAAAATATTCTAAAACTTTTTTTCTTAAAATATAACTAAAAAAGATTCCAAAATTGCAACGGCAGTTATTTCTGCTGCTGCTGCTTTTTTACATAAATATGCTCAAATCTAAGTTTAAAAATCTTTAGAAATTAGCTTAGTATGCAATACATGATGTTTTTCCTTTAATTCTGGATTAAAATTTAAAAAAAAATAAAAAAATTTTTAGGAAGTATCATGACAGGTTTGGTCATCAAACGGGCCTTCGCACAAAAATTTGACTCTTGAGAAGTCCACAAAACACGTATTTTTGATTGAGAGTTTGTTAAACATCAGAAATATTTATTTTAGTTGTCTTCCATCATCAGTCTCTTATGCTGCTATTTTGAAATACATTTTTTGTCAAGGAAGTTAAATTTTAAACAACGTTACTTTCATGTGCAAAAATGCTGTATTTTTAGCTGCCGTAGACGTTGTCACAGGCAAAAAATATTCCTCAAAATAGCTGTGACAACATTTTCATGACGTTTTCAAAACGTTGTGGCAGAAGACAGCAAAAGCATTATTGTTATCTGTTTTGCCGCGGAAACGTTATCCCAGCTTATTTACAGCACGCTGTGTTACTTGGGTTTGTTTCTTCAGATGTAAATTTCCTGGACGTGTATTCTTGAAAGTCATACGATCCGGTCTTTCTCTCGTACGATGGAATCTATCACCTCCCCCATTGCGCAAGCGTCACTTGATTAGACGCGGTTTGCTGGCTTCGGACCCTGCGATCGGGAATGTATGATTGCCATGAGATCCGTAAGATCGGATCATCAAGGTCAAGAATACAACGTTTTTGTTCCATGTGATCATTCATCATAAATTTATGCCGTTCCCTATTCAAGAATACACATCATGGTGATCAGCTTTTTTAAAATGTGTCTTTAAGGGGATCCAAAGTTTAAAATAGTTATATGAAATAGAGAGTGTACCTACTTCCTTTTTAAGTCGTTCCACCAAGCGCCTTTTCTCCGACCTTAGACAGTCAGCTTCTTGGGCCTGCCTTGCGTTTCGTATACCTGTCATTTCCAAAAGGGCTAAATGTGCGTCTTTTTCACTGATTGCAGCCTCTAGGGCGTCGCGTCTATAAAAATTTATTATACAGTAATTATCTTTTTACATAGGAAGAACTTATTAAAATATATTTTTGTTTTTACGAAATTTTCTTCTAAGAAATTTTAAAAATTACCTAACGGGGATAAATTAAACTTAAAATAAAGCAAGTTTATATTTCGTTACTAATAGGTTATATTTTGAGCGAGATATAGTTGTTATCATTTGTCGTTTTTTAATTTATGTTTCTCGACTATTAAAAAACCAGACCTCATTCGGTGGCCAAAGAGTATATAGCACCAGGGCCTGTCCTAGGGATCGACTAAGGGGGCCTTGTCTAAGGTTAATGGGTGGTCTGGAAGCTCAGTCAAGTTACACCCCCCTCAACGAAACTCAATTTGGATATTGTAAAAATTATGTACTAATTTAGTCAAGTTTAAAAAAATTTGTACTTAATGAATAACGGAGTTATTCGCACCTAACAGGGGGGGTGTGGCTTGACGCTCAGCTGCACCCCACCCCATGTTTAGGAGATGGATTTCATAAAAGTGGATAATTTTGTACTAATTATGTACTCTTAAAGAAGGGTACTTTTAGTTTACAAAAACCATCGGTTTCTAAGATTTTTGTTTGTTTGTTATGGAGTGTGTAGCTTGATATCAAGGTACACCCCCTTGGCTTAGGAAAGTGATTCGACCAAAAGTAACTTCCTCGAAAAAATGGCCTACACTCAAGATTATTTTTTTTATTTTTATGGGGCGTGTAGCTTGATATTAAGGCACACCCCCCTCTGCCTAGGAGAGAGATTTCAAAAAAGTAATTATACCATAATTTGCTACTAATTATGTACTAATTTCGTTCCCTTCTAGAAAATTGTCTACTCTCAAGATAACTTAATTTTTTTTTGTTGTTATGGGGTGCGTAGTGTCCTATTAAAGCATACATCCCATAAAATAAAAAAAAAGTTATCTTAAAAGTAGGCAATTTTCCAGAAGGAGACGAAATTAGTACCTAATTATTAGTAAATTCTGGTATAATTACTTTTTTGAAATCTCTTTCCTAGGCAGAGGAGGTGTGCCTTAATATAAAAACCCTATAAAAACAAAAAAAATGAGTTATCTTGAGAGTAGGCAATTTTTTAGAAGGGGACGAAATTAATGCATAGTTAGTAGCAAGCTATACACCCCATAACAAAGAAACAAAAATTTTAAGAACCGATGGTTTTTGTAAAATAAGAATACCCTTCTTTAACAGTACATAATTAGTACAAAATTATTACATATCCACTTTTATGAAATCCATCTCCCAAGCATGGGGGGTGTAGCTTAATGCCAAACCACACCCCCCCCCTTTTAAGTGCGAATAACTCCGTTATTCATCAAGTACTACATTTTTTAAAAGGGGGCCAAATTAGTACATAATTAGTACATGTACAGCTGGATTATTTAAATTTTAGGACGACTCTTAAAGCAGTTTTTTTTTATTTAATTTAAATTTAATGTCAGTCAAATTATAGTGTCATTCTACTTCCAAAAATTATTTTCAACGTCAAAATCAATCAAACTCAGATCATGGCCCCACACACGACGAAGGAATTGAGAGCGCGGATTGTAACGAGGCTGGAAGACGGATGGTCTCTTGCAGCTATGGCAGAACATTTAAATCTCAACCGGAATACTGTATTCTTGATTAACAAAAGTTGGAGGGAAGAAAGAACGCTAGAGAGGAGAGAAGGATCAGGTAGACTCGCAGTTTCCAGCCAGGATGAAGATGCAGCTCTCATTCAAAGACTTGAAGAGGACCCTTTTTTAACAGCAAAACAAGCTAACATTTTGTCTCGGTTTCCAGGATGCAAGACAACCGCTTTCAGGAGGATAAAGATATCACACGTAAATTGCCGGGTTGCAGCTACTAAAACTGAGCTCATATCGCAACAGAAACATCTCGCTTGCCTGTAGAGATCAAGATTTTTGGAACAGCGTGATTTTTACGGATGAAAAAATCTTTCAGTCATCAAAAAAAGACAAAATTAGAGTGTATAGGCCAGATAACGCCAGATTCAATCCACAGTATATGAGTCACTACCGAGCAGCTGGTTATTTTAGTGTGAGTGTATGGGGATGGATGTCACCGAGAGGATTGGGGGTGACATGGAGAATTGACGGGAAGATTTGTGGGACAAAACTATTTAGAGATATTAGACAATGTCATGCTGCCAAGTGTGGAACAGGTTTTTCCAGAAAACAACTTTATATATCAACAAGATAACTGTCCGGTTCATACCGCGAACATCATAACAAGATGGTTACAAGAAAAGAAAGTTGAATTACTTCTTTGGGTAAGTTTCAGCCCAGAAATTAACCCAATAGAAAATGTTTGGGGTGTTATTGTGTACAGACTCCAACAACTCAGATTCTTGCCACAAAATGCGGAACATTTCTGGGAAGAAATCAAAACGATATGGGAAGACCTTGCAGGCCAAGAAAATTTCACGGTAAAATAAAATTTAAAAAAAATAAAAATAAATAAAGTAAACAAAATAAAAAAATAAAGAAGACCTTAGTCTAAGAAGTATAACCAGTTGCCTTAAAGAAACATAGATCATCCTGTAGTTGTAAATAACCTACAAAATTTTTAATGTCAACTGAATAGTATAAACTGCTCACAATAATCAAACACTTTCTAAAGTCGTCCTAAAATTTAAAGGACCCAGCTGTACATAATTAGTACATAATTTTTACAATATCCAAATTGAGTTTCGTTGAGGGGGGGTGTAGCTTGACCGGGCTTAGTCTGGCAACGGACGAGTGTTTACCAGTATCGTTAGCTTCTTAAAAAAAGAACTTTAAACTGGTAGCCTCCATATCTTAAATTTATTACTTGTTTAGGAGAGGTAAAGGTGAAAAGAAAGCACGTCGCCACAATACAAAAACTATAAGTGTATTAACTTTTCCATTGGTATTTTTATTTCATTTAAACATCAATAAATAATACGTATCTTTTGTAAATGTATTTACCTACGACCAACGAATAATGCTAATTTTACAACCCTCTCAACTCGATTTTAATAGCTCTTAATAGACCCTTGGAGAACGTAAACCACAAGATGACGTGACAAGCGATGAAACTTTATTTTATAAGAACAATAACAGTGGGATTTACTAAGATCTAAAATAGTACACCCCACAGATCTAAATATTTACACCTGTGGGGGGTACTAAATTTTAAAACTAATTTTCAAAAAACACTTACCCATACAGAAAAGAGACAAAGTTAATGATTATTTTGTATTGTTATTGCAAAATACCACTGAGAAACTGCTTTTTTCTCAAAATACACCATATTTTAGAAAAAAATGACCTAAAACTAATTTGTTTTGACAGGTTTCAGAATTCCAAAAATTTGGCACATAAATGCTTCATTATTTGTGTTTGAGGTTATAAAGTTGGTGATTTTTTTAGACCAACTCAGGGGGATGGTTTAAATTTATATCCCTCTAAAAGGATTGTTTTGTCGCATTTGGTAATAAGTTCGTTTATAATTTCCCTAAGTGACCATTTTTACAAGGATTAATTTACCTTATTTAATATCTCACGTTGTTCATTACCCAATAAGACACCTCCTATTTTATCCAGAAAAACAAACATAAGTGAAGGTCACTGATTATGCACGAAAAATATACCAAACAAAAAAACCCAAAGCAACTATATTAATTTATTTACAAACTGAAAGTAAAACATTAAAGTTATCTAAAATCTCAGTCAAAAAAACTTTCCTTACTCAAAACCCACTCATTTTAAAGCTGTAGCTTTCATCAGTAGAGGTTGGTGCTAGCCAAGCTGCAAGCAGAGATAAAAGATCCGAACTCGCTGTTTGTGATTGAACGCAGCGCTAATATTTTTACACTGACATTTCGACAGTGACAGAAATGTAAAAAAAAACTTGCATTTAAGTTTTTTATATAGTTTATAAGTAAAAACACCTTTTAAATAAATACTAAATTAATCCTCTCCTAATTTTATTATTACTCATCTAAATCGTTGTGTGACATCAAGTATTAATTAGAAAAATTAATTAACAAGGGTAAGTTTTAATTAAAGTGACATATAACCCCAATGCTAATTTATTCTACAGAGTGTTTTCTATTTAAACCCCGCGTGGGTTTAAATTTTTTTAATTTTCTTTTCTTCTAAATTGAAAAATTTCCTCTTAAATTCAACAAAAGATTGTGTTAAGATGATTATTCAATAAACAAATTTATTAAAATTCTTCTTATTAATCAAACTACGACCAAAACTTAAGAAGGGTTCGTTTAAAATGCTGAAAACCAAAAATTTTACTTTAACTTAAGACCGTTTTAAAATAGACTAAACCGTTTTAGTAAATCCCACTGTAATTGACTTAAAAATATGAATTATTTTTCTATATTTTTAAGACAATAAATATTTAAATTTAATTGACATATTACGCATTTCTAACAAAAACAACCTCATTTTTAAATGATATATATGAGAAGTCCCTTAGTAAACTTATTTGTTTAGATGTTTTAGGTAGAACGTCATTGAAACTCCAGGTTATGTACTGTCTTAAGAGGGTTCACGTTAGTTATATTTAATAATTTCTGACATTTATGATGATATTTTCATTGGTTGTAGGTAAAGCAGCGCCACCTAGAAAAATTTCTCCTCTAGGTGGCGCTGGGTAAAGTATAGTTCACTAACTCGCATGTTATGGTCATTATACGATCAGATAAATTAAGACGCGAGCCGCAGGCGAGCGTCTTAATTTATCTTCGCTTCAACTTCGCGTTTAATGACCATCATAGCATGCTTGTTATGTAAACTACATAAATAAAACTTGTGTTGGATATAATTTAGTAATCAAATTATAATTACAATTAAGTATACTTATTGGATTATTTATTTGCACGCAACTTAAATGAGATTTAACACTACAGTTTTTGTCGCACTTGGCACCTACCTGTTGTAGTTTTAAAGAAAATTGGTTATAAAATAATAAAAATAGGTATCATAAAATCAGACTGTCTTCTTGAAAAGTTCTTATTTTTTGCTAAATCCTATTAAAATCTAAAAAATTATGCAATTTTTCTACAATATTCTCCTTTTTTATAACATTCAAAAATTTATTTAATTTGATTTTTACTCTTGTAAGCCTTCTCTTTGAATAACCTGCTTTGAAATAAATCAGTGTTACCATCTCACTTCTCCACCACGTAACACAGCCTATTTTAAATTTACGTGTGGTAGTGATTTGTTAACTGTTGGATCACCAAACTATATTATATATATATATATAAATCAGTGGGGTTAACTCATTGGAAAGACCATATTTTTTTATCAAAATTCTCTCTAGCCAACTATCGATTGACTTACTTCATATGAGTTAATTCCTGTAAATTCCGCCTTCTTTCCGAAATCATACTAGCAAGTTTGGTTTCCAATGAACTCATCCTATTGACATAGGGCCTACAACTGTGACACCTCATCGCTTGGGCAGCTTGAAGAGATAGTAGGCGTTGCTCCAGTTTTGCAACCTGATATATAAAAAACAAAAAAAATCATTTTTAAAGAAACGAAATGCTTTGTTTAGCTTTAGCATAATGAAAAGCAGCTGCTACTAGTAGATTGTGGATGTATATTTAATATTAAGTTAAGATATTTATTTTAAATTGGTTAATTTCTGAAAATTTCTTTATTTTTAAATTTTGTTAAACTTTTTTTTCATAAGATATTTTTATAAATTTATTACTTCTATTTTAATTTATTACAAATCCAAGGTGACACGTACCTTTTCTAAAATTTGTTTTCTTTTCGCCTCTTCTTGCTCTAAGACTAATTCCCTTTCTGTAGAAATTTTAATAGTTTCTCTAAGGGCATCTTCCAATTCCAAAATTCTTTCATCTTTTTCTACGATAACATCTTCTAGATCATCTACTTTTTCTATGGATATGTTTGCATCTTTTGAATTTGGATACTCGGCTTTAAAATTTATCAGATTTGTCATATTATTTTTTATTACCGCCAGATCTGCACATTTCTTATCTAGCTTTGATTTTATAATTTCTATTTTATCTTCTTTTTCTTCAATAATTATTTTTGAGGCGTTTAGTGACTCCTCAAGTTCCAATATAAAACTTTTTCGTCTGTCCAATTCGTCTTTTAGATCCAATGGGAAAATATTCTTATTTTTATCGACTTCAGCGACATCGACATCTAATTGAATTTGATCGTTCCTAGTCTAACATTGATCAAAATAAAAAAATGAATAAAACAGTACAACATTAAGATTTTAGGCCAAAACTAAAACATATAAAAGGATATTTATAAAAGAATATACAAAGATTTGAGGCGATAGATAAGTAAGAAGGTAGAGTTTTAGCTGAAAAGATTAGAAAAAGCTTTTAAGGAAGCCAGCGGGACCAGCCTACGAAAGAAAAAAAAATAAAAAACATATTTTCGTAATACGTACGGTTCCATTAGTTGAGAAGCAGGATGAAAAAGAAACATATTGTATTAAATACTGCTATGATATTATAGATTATATACAACTAGTTTTTAACAATCTATTACATATTTTAAAATTAGTAAAAAAAAAACAATTCAGCTATTATAAAACATAAAAGAGGAAACACGGCAAAATAACCCAACAAAATTTTTGTTACTAATTTATTTACCAAATAGTTTTTTTATGGGAGTTTTAGTCGTTAAAAGCCTTTAGTGAAAAAACCATTTAAGCTTCGAAGCTTAGTCATCAGTGTCTCTGATGACGCCGATAGATGCAAAATTTAAAATTGATAGAGGCTGTGAAAAATCCCCCTTAGGATAAAAATAATAACCTTACAGTGGTCGTTGTAGGCCAGTTTGTCCAATTCTTTTATATCTTTTTGATAAAGATTTTTCAAAATATTGTGCTTAAAACTCGCGGCTAAACTTTCCTTTTTAACTATAGTTTTTAAACCACTATTTTAGCCCCTTCCTGTAAAAACTTTTATTTTCAACTCGTGGCTAAAATAGTGGGTTTCAGTAGGATTAATTATTTTGCATCGGTGAGCAAAAAAATATAGTATTGTAATTTTCAAACCGTGACTAAAAAGCACTTTATATTCAAAATTCCTCTTAACACAAAATAATATTTACAAATTGTTGCCCACATAGCAATGATAGCACATGCATAGCATATTCGTTAAACCTCCTTTTGAGGATGTCGTTTTGAGCACATCTTTAGCATATGCTTGGTAAATACTATTTAAGTATATGCTTCTAAGGATATCCATAGCAAATGCTATGAATGTACCATTTGAGTACATCTTTAAAAAATGCAAGAAATATATCAATTTTAAAACATTTTTTGATCAGTTTAGCGCACATGCTATTCTGGTACAATAAAAGAACATCAAAAGAATGAGCTTCTAAGTATATTCTTGGCATATGCTAAGGATATACCACTAAAGAGGGTTACTATTAGAACATCTTTATCATATGCAAAGTATATTTTATACTTATTGAAACATTATTTGGTCCTTTTAGCGCACATGCTATTCTGGTACTGCAAAAGAACATCAAAAGAATGCGCTTCAAGAATTTCTTTAGCATATGCTAAGGAAATACCATTAAAGAAGTTAACTTTTAGAACATCTTTAGCATATGCAAAGTATATATCACTTATTGAAACATTATTTGGTCCTTTTAGTGCACAAGCTATTCTAGTACCGTAAAAGCAGAACATCAAAATAATGTTATTTTAGTTTTTCCTTAGCATATACTATATAATGAAATACCATTAAAAAAGGTTACTTTTAGAACATCTTTAGTATATGCAAATTATATACCAATTATGGTACAATATTAAGTACATATCTATATGCATGATACAATAAAATCATGAGCGTTTAATTCAGTGCACTCAGAAAATCATCCCAAGTGAAGTGTCTACTTCCACCAAACGCGAATAAGAATCCGCCAAAACGCTTATATTCCGCGGTTTCAACCAATTTCTTTATAAGCGCATGGTACAGTGTATATATCTTTGGTCTTTCAACCTGTAGGTTGTGAGTTCGAAACCCGTCGGCGCATCGCACTTGTTTTTATTATTTGTTTTAATTTTTTCTTATGGTGTATTGTTATAGGACATGGTTTTTAGCTTTTTAGAGCTCAAAAATGTATTTTTTATTTAATTTAAAGCCATATTTTAGGAGTTAACGGTGCTAAGGATGACCCGTTGCTATATGTGCTAAGCACATGGAAATCATCTGATAAGAATGTCTATAAGCACTCCTAATCCTAAGAACTTGCATAGCATATGATTAGGGCGGAATGTAACCTATTCTTAGCACATGCTAAAGATGTTCCAATGTTAATTTAGAGGATATTCTATGCACATGCTAACGATGACAAATTGCTATGTAGGTGGTGCGTTTTAGTAAGGTAGGGTCAGATAAAAAGAATCAAATTTAGTCGCCGACTTTCGACTCTTTATTGTGCCATCTTCAGGACTTTACAAGAGAAAGAAAAAGGGTTTGTAAGATTACCGACTAACCAAAATTAAATAAAAACATTTTTTACGACTGGGTATGTTTGGAAACGTATATAGATTAGTTTTGAATGAATTAAAATTGAATAACAGTTAATTAGTAGGTAAATAGGTAGGTATATTGTAAGTGTTTCAATGTTATCGGAAAACATATCCAGAGTTCTTACGTTTGAGAGAGCAAGAGTGGCTTTTAAAAATGAACACAGCATTGGTTAAAAGTTTTACACGAATATCAAAAGTAAAACCTCAAAAATCTTCATTTATCTCACGGTCCCTAGAATAGATACGGTCTAGTAATTTTGCCCCACTCTTCGACCCGATGACGACACAAAGATAGCAGCTGATTTAAGTCCGCCATTTAAAAATTGTATGAAGGCTTGATAAAGTAAATTAACTTTTGGGATTTTTCTTTTTCATATTTAAATGATTGATGCAAGACCTATTTTTTGCTTGTATCTTTATTACAACTTTTTGTGTTGCTGTTCATACATCGGTATAAGTAAATATAATTTATTTTTGGCCTGCGTGCGTTCTTTCACCAAATTGAAATTAAGATCATTAGTTGGTAATCGATTCCGCCAAGAGACTCATCGGATGAGTTGGAGTTAGTTCGTGCTCGTAGTTCAGAAGTTAGGTTATGTAGTTGTATGTACAGAGCAACTGGTACTAGGAACTGCGTTGAATAGACGGCCATAAGAGCGTGCGAGACGGAAAGAGATCTGGCTGTGTTAAATTATAAATACTATACTTGACGCGGTGCCATAACAACCAGCGCTGATAATAATAGGAAGTTTCGAAAACATTACAAAGAATAATATAAGTAAATCAGATATTTAATTATTACTGTCTTATTCTGTGTGGGAGTGCACGTGCTCATGTGCTCCTATGGAGGAACTGTCAGTGATACTATATACAATAAATCTGATTGCAAATTTAAACTATAAGGTGCCTTGATTTTTAAGTTTTTTCATTATTTATACGGTATTTATAAACGCGTTAGAGAGATAACCAAATTTTATGTTGGTAATTGGTGAAGTTCCCATCAACCAATCAAAATGCAGGATTTCATCACATGATGCATCTGTCATTTCAGACAGTTTTGTTTGTTGTTTTTCTTAAAAGAAATTTTTAAGTTTTTCTGCTTCACTTTGTGGGCTACATACCTATATAAGAATTTAGGCCACAAAGAAGTCAAACAGTTTTTGGAATTCTCTATCAATTTTTTTCCAAAATGCCTATCAAAAAGAATCACTTTTAAACGGGCAAAATTTTTTCCAATTTTTGTTTAGTTTATGATTTTAGCAAGACCAATCAAATTTTAACAACAAACTGCGTTTATGTTTTCTAAACACCCAACTACGAACTTACGGACGCCGAACGCGAACTTCAACTGCCAACGCGAACGCGTTTATAAATTAAGCTTTAATGATGAGCCTTTTCACTAAAATAATGGATAAATGCAGCTATCTATGACGAAATTAATGTAAGTAATATCACAGAGTATTTAATTAGGGCCAGAAGAAAAGAAATGATGAACAAATACAATTTTTGTTACAAAAATTTATGCAAAAATAATATAACCTCAAATATCACCCATCAAAAAATTCAATAAAGAAAGCAGGCTGATATCTTTGTGTCGTCATCAGGTGGGCGCAGCAAAAAAATTACTAGACCGTGTTTATTCTAGATACCGTGGACTGATCTATCAAATACAATTTAATGAAGAGATTGCAGGGGGAGTCGTTTCGGCTTTTTTAGACGCACGGCACTGCTTCTTTTGCAGAAATTTTGTGCATGACTCTTCATCTTAGTTCGTGTCCAGGAATATAGAGTTTCTTCCAAAAAAAGCTACTTTCTTAGGGGATAGTTGACTCACTTCTTGGGTAGATGGCTGTAGCCCCTCGAGGTGCTTAAGTTTCTTCCAAAGTTGGGCGGAGCATCCACAGAGTAAGTGTTCTGCGGTCTCTGTTGCGGTTTCGCAAAATCTGCAGTGGTCGTCTTCTACTCTTCCTATTACCTGGTGATACTTTACCGGGCAGTGTCCGGTGACAGTCCGACGACTATTCTGATGTTTTTTTGTTCATGTTTATGAGCTTTCTGCTCTTTTTTTTATGTGGTGATGAACCTTTTTGCCTGTCTTAGTCCTGGAGTCTGTGTCCAGTGTTTTGACAACTGGTCCTTTTCCCAATTTTTGAGTTCTTTTAGAAGGTGGCTTTTCATGAGTCCACTGCAGTAGGGCTCTGGGCCATAGTATGGCGTTTCAGCACCTTGTTTTGCGAGGGTATCTGCTTCCTCGTTGCCCGCTATGTCTCGGTGTCCGGGCATCTACTTTAAGGTTCCCTGACTGTGGATTGCGAGCGCTTTTAGGTTTTGTTTGCATTCCCGGACTAGATTTATAACATGTGTTTAGGGCTTTTAAGAGGTCAGTCAAGTCACACCCCCCCCCTGAAAGATATTCGAGTTTTTATATGCTTATAATTTCGAACTAATTTTAAACCACTTTTAAAAATTTTGAACCACACTCTTTCCTGGTTTTTTTTTAAATATTCAAAATGGGAGGTGCCGCCGGATGTCAAGCTAAAAAAAAAACAGGAAAGAGTGTGGTTAAAAATTTTTAAAAGTGGTTCAAAATTAGTTCGAAATTAGTTCAAAATTATAAGCATATCAAAACTTGAATATTTTTCGGGGGAGGGGTGTGGCTTGACGTCAACCTGCACCCCCCGCCATATTTTCTTAAAAAAACAGGGTTACTAGTGGGTTTTTCGAAATTCTTTTTGGTAATATTAGGAATTCAAAATTAGTTCTTAATTTTGGGATAGTTGCTTTTCATTTTTCTCTACGCTTTAAGAGGGTGTAGCTTGACGTCCGGCTGCACCCCCCCCCCCCCGAAAACAGGAAGGAGTGTGGTTCAAAATTTTTAAAAGTGGTTCAAAATTAGTTCGAAATTGGTTCGAAATTATAAGCATATCAAAACTCGAATATCTTTCAGGGGGGTGTGGCTTGATTGACCTCTTTTAAGACGACTTGACTGTCTGACTGTATAAAGATGTGTTTTCTTTTGAGGCTGTGGTTGAGACACTTCTGTGCACACATGTTGATTGCAAGCAGTTCAGCCTGGAATACGGTAGGATATTTTCCCAGTGACTGGGATAGTTTGGATCCGTCAGTGTACGAGAGCGAGGCGTTCTTAGCTTGTGGTAGTTGTTTAGTTCTCCATGATTGGCGGTTTATAACCACTTCGAAAGGAATCCTTAAGTGCAACATCCATTTTTGATTTTAGCCTCCATGTCTTGCCAACAAGTTTGTGGACTGTCCAGATAGCGGTTGTGGCTCAAAATGTAATGAATCCTCATAAAAGAACATGTAAGAGATACAAGAGAGTTAAGACATAGGATTTAATTTTGACAGTACAAAAATAATTGGACGTCAAAATACCGAGGCCAATCGCACATCAATGCTTGAAACAAAAGAGAAATTGAACACTTAAATTCTTTTATTTTACCATTTTAAATAAATTTACTTTATTTTCGTCATAAAAAAGTTCATAACAATAATTACTTTTGTTTGTTGTTTGTCAACACTATTTTACCATCTTTTTATTTACCTACTAAATTATTTAATCCATATTTTTCTATTTTTAGCTTAACTTTTTTTTAGTTTAGTGTCGAAAAGGGTATTTGAACCGTATTTGACAAGTTTTTAAACAATTTCATAATCGTATACCTACTAATTAACTACTATTTAATTTCAACTTATTAAGAACGAATCTATGTAAATTTTCACACCTATTCAGCCGTAAAAAACGTTTTTATTTAATTTTCGTTACTCTGAAATCTTACAAACCCTTTGTGTTTGTTTGTCTTGTAGAGCCCTGAAGATGGCACAATAAGGTGTCGAAATGTCGGCGAAAGAAATTATTTACAAATGTTGTAAATTTATTATTTAATTAATTTTATATTTTAAATGCCGTGACTAAAATTATTCATTATTCATTATTATTATTGGCCCTCTACTTGGGTTAAATTGGATTTTCCTTAGGAATTTGAAACTGGGGAAAATAAAGTGAAAGTGTTTCATTACCTCTTCCTTTGCAGCGTGCGCTTGTTGCTGGAGTTGTTTGAGTTTTGCCTGCGCATTTTTAAGAGCTCTGAAAAATAAATAATTATACAGCATCATTTAAGACGTCGTTTCGCGAACGATGATTTCGAAAGCACATTCTGAAAACATACGTCACCGTTTCAACCGCAACGTCACCGTTTCGAACTATCGCCTCTGATCGCGAAAATGGCAAATATTAAATGACATTAATCAGCTGTGTGTGTGTGGTTTCTCGTTTTTTGGATTTGGAAGTTTTTTTTGTTATTTTTCGAAATGGATGTCCTAGATCCACAAGTGAGCCTTTTTTTCTCCGCCAGATAACCTTAGCCTATTTTCATTATTACATTAGTACCGCCATATTGAAACGGCAGCCAAGGCGCTTTCGAAATCCTTTGAAATGGTTTGAACCGTGACGTCACCGTTTCGTCGCCAAAATAACATTTTACGCATGTTTTCAAAGCGGTTTCGAAATCATCTGTCGCGAAAAGGCGTCTTTAAAAGTCTGTAGTATTTACACTCGATTACTAAGCATTTTGATTATTTTAAAAATTTTGATGACCCGAATAAATAATACGGAAAAAAGTGATTTATCATTTTTACGACAACGTTTTACTTAATAATTAATAGACTCACTGTTGCAGTTCCATAATTTGTTTCTCCTTGGCGTTTTGTTCTTCTTGGCTCATCTGTACCAATTGCAGCAATCTTTCCATTTCTGCCGAAGACCTCTTAACTTCCTCTTCAGCTTTCTTAGCTGCCTCTTCCGCTTCAGCTAATTTTTTATTCAACTCAGATACCGCTGCTGCGTTGCCTCCAGCCTAATAAAAAAGTTTATTTTTTTTACTTTTAATTTTCAGTATTTTTTTACTTTAGTCTTACCCTGCCAAAAAAACCTCAAAAAAAAACTATAGCAAATAATGATTTTTTTGTAAAAGTATGTACGACGTATAATGCGAGGTGGGTAAAAAAAAATACCAGTTTATCTGTTTCAAAGGGCACATAAGACAACAGGAAAGATTTTATTACTTTTGTAAGTTTCTATGAGATTTTCGTAAGCCAGTTTTTTTTAAAGCATAACTTATTAGGCCATATTTGTATATAAAATTTTATAAAAAAAAAAATTTTTTGTTGTATTTACGACAGTATATATACTAAGTATAGCTTTTTTAATCAGTTTTCAGGTGATCGAAAAAGACGGAGATTTTATGAGACTTGTAGGTTTCAAATACCATTGCTATATAGCAAGTAAGCTTATAAAAGAATAGTAAATTTACTGTAGAAACCTAAAAAATACTATGAGCCCCTCAGCTTATAATATGTTATAAATATTGTGCGATATTTAAAGCCATAGTATTTATTTTTTTTAATGATGGACACACCTTATAAAATTTTGTGAATTTTTCTGACTATAAAATCTATAGGAAGAATCATAAAAAATTTGTTTGTACCGATCCATAGCCAACTATAAATAAACAGAGATGTTCATAGAAACCTCTAAAATTTTAGGAGTCTGACTGATCATAAAATCTCCCGAAAGTCTTATAAAAAAATGTGCTTTTACAAACCCATAATACATTATAAAAAACAAGTCTATAACCATAGAATCTTATAAGGTTAAATAAGACTGTTTAAAAATAAGACATTTGTACTATAAAATTTCAAACATATTTATACATCTGAATCAGGTAAAAATAGATATATTATACCACATAAAATCTTACGAAAATCAAAGATATAACTCATAAACTATTACAAACTTTAATAAACCTAAAATTTTACCTCACAGAAGCTTATAAAACCCTTATAAAAACTAAAAAAATCACGTTTATTTTTTATGAGATTTAATTCGTTTTTTTGTTTGGTAGGGTTAATTTAGAACAAACAAAAAACCAAAAAAAAAAAAATCTTTAAGTAACGGGAACATGAACTTAGGTACAGCAATCTCAATTTACCTTCTGCAACGAGGCTTCCCACTGATCCATTTGATGCTTCCTCTTTTCTAACTGCTTCTCCATCTCTATCAACTTCCTTTCCTTTTCTTCAATCTGCCTTCCTTTACTATCAATAGCTTTCTTTTGATCGTCCACTTGCCTCTTGATATCCTCAATCTTTTTCCTCTCTGCTTCCAGGTGTTGTTTTTGAGCCGATATATCGCCATTTGCTCTGGGCTGGCCAGCCATTTGAAGTTTTTTAGTTGCTTCGTGAAGTTCCAGCTACATAAGGCAATTAGTATAAAAATGTAAAATAGGTACAAAACTTACTGTTTAAAATAATATATAAAGTAGGATATTAGTCATTTTTTTCCGTAGGAAACTCTTTGTATAGGATTAAATAATTAAATAATTTAAATTCAACTTGGGTACAAATTAGGAGAGAGGCTAATCAAAACAAAATCCTAATAAAAAAAACTATGTTTTATTACAGAGAAAAACAAAAGTACAAATAAAATATTACAAAAATAAAGGCAAGAATTACAAATAAATTGAAACAAAAAAGAGCAGAACAAAAATCCAATAAGAAAAGTAACAAACTTCTAATATATACCTAATAGTATCAAATTTTAGCATTTACTATATAATAGCAATATAAATAAAGAATACTAAACCGACTAACTAACCTGATTCTTCTCTAACTCCTGCACCATAATCTCTAACTGTGACTGCATTCTGTCTCTTTCAGTAATTACGTTCTTGATCTCATTATTGGCTTTCTCTAACTCGGCTTTTAACCTCATTATGTCCTTTTCCTCTCCAGGCGGCTTGGGTAATGTTCTTTGCTGTCCAACTTGTTGTTGCATTTGTTTTTCCATAGCCTGTATGCGTTTCTGTAGATCTAAGGCCGTTTTTTCGGCTTGGTCTGCACGCTTACTTTCTTGTTCAACAACTTTTCTCCACTGTTCCATCTCAGAGTCGCCTCTATTTCCTGTTTCCTGTAATATTTTTTCCGCTTTTTCTGCTCGTTGCTTGTGAGCATCTCTTTCTTTTTGAACAACTTGTAACTGTTGTTGCAGTGTCTGAATTTGTTTATCTCTATTTTCTAAAACTTCTTTAGTGCCCTTTTCTACATCTTGGGACATTCGTTTTTGTTCATTCTTTAACCTACCCACCTCTTGTTTGTATTTTTCCAACTCATTTTCACTCTGATTAAGCTCTTGTTGAAAGTTGAGTAACATGTCTTGGGATTTTTCTAACTGAGTGACTAACTGATCTCTTTCGTTGGTTAATTGTTTAATATCAGCTTCGTATTTAATAATTTGTTTCTCTATAGAATCTCCCTGTCTACCTTGTTTATCTAGCATTAAGGCTATTTTTTCTCTTTCTCTGTTTGAGTGTGCCAATTCTTGTTGTAATTTGATAATAGTTTCCTGAGTCCTATGATCTAAACCTCGTCTTTGAGTATCTAGGCCTGATCTTATTTGCTGTAATTCGGCACGCAGTACATCTCTTTCTTGCTCCAAAGTCTTCCACTCCAAGTTATCTCTCTCTATACGTTCATGCATTCGGGCTAGCTCTGTAGCCATTCGTTCAAACTCTATCTTTGTAGCCTCGTTAGTATCTAGTGCGTTCGTGAGTTGCATTTGTGCTTTCTCTAACTCTTGAGCAAGACGACCAGCTTCCAATTCTGTAGCATTTCTGGCTTGGAATGCCTTTTCAAGTTTTTCCTTTAATCTTTCAATTTCCAAGCGTTCGTCATTTCTGACTTTATCAGCAGCCAATGTTTGCCGTCTCTCAGTTTGGGCAACTTCTATCCTTAACTTTTCGTTATCCTTTTCTAATTTCTCAGCTTGCGCTCTTAGTTTTTCGTATTTATCTCTGAGTTTCTCGAGTTCAATCATAGCTTTCTCAAGTTCCATACGCTGCTTTTCATAGTTTGTAGTCACTTTTGTAACTTCTTGTCGTGCCAAATCTAATTGCATGCTAATTTCATGTAGCTTAGTCTCCAAAAGTTGATTGTTAGTAAGAGAACGTTGTAACTCTTCTTTGAGTCGGTCTGATTCGACTGACCGTGCTTTTTCCTCTTCAAAGCCAAACTTACTTTTTGTTGACTCAATTTGTGCTAATTCTTTGCGTGTCTTATCCAAGTCACCCAAAGTTTTGTCAAGGCGTTCTCGTAACCGATCTATTTCAGATCGTAATCTATCGTTCTCGTCTTTCGTACGATCGTCTCTATCATATCTGGAAAATCTGCTTTCTCTGCCGCGGGTATCTAATCCAGTAGATTTTTGTAAAGTATCGTATTCAGCAACGACTTTTCTAAATTCATTTTGCAATCGTTCGTGCTTGTCTCTGAATTTCTCGACTTCAATTGACAATCGAGCAATTTCCTCTTGACTCTTTTCATACGCAGCTTGAGCTTTGGTGCTTTGAGCCTGTGCTCTCTCAATTTCGTATTGAAGTCGCTCATTATCAGCGATAAGTTTCTCCCTTTCACCTTGAAGTCTACGAATCTCATTCTGTGCCTTTTCAAATTTGTCCTTCACCATTTCTATATCAATGTTTAACCTTTCAAGTTCTTCCTTATGTTTTTCCTCTTGTTCCTTACTGCGGCCAAGCTGCATGGCTGCTCTATCATACATTTCTTGAATACGTTGAATTTCTTCTTGTAATTTACGTTGATCGTCTCTGTATTTTGTCGACGTCATTTGTTGTTTTTCGATTTCAAGTTCAAGTCGGTCTTTCTCGGCGGAAACGGTATCCAGCTTACCCTGAAGTCGATATATGTCGTTTTGGGACCTATAAGCAGATAAAGAAAAATTAGGTTTAATATAACATTTCTTTTTATATCGTGTTAGTAGCAAGCGGCAATATGTTATTAGTTTTTGTTAATCATGTTAGAATATAAGATTAGCTTATTTTATTTAGTTGTAAAATAATCGAGGTGAAATACCTGAAACAAAAAATTTATGTAGAGGTATTAAAACGTATTTTAAAAATATATCTTTAAAAATTGGGCTTCCATGTGCACTTTCATTTATTCGTCAATTAACGAAAACCCCAATAATAATAAATAACCCCAATTATATAGTAAATGCTAAAACCCAAATAAATAGATAAAAAAGAGATGGATGGATTTTTTTATGTTTTGTATTCTTGTTTTTAGTGGAAGTTTTAGTTCATAATCAGTTGAGCCACTGATGTTTTGCCTGGGTATGTTGTTAATTTTTAATATATGTCTTCCAAAGCTTTTCAGCCTTTAAATTTTTGAAAATAATTTCACTTGTTATTTATAATGATTTAAAAAAAAATACATAAGTGCTAGCTAGTAATATTTCTTTTTTTAAAATTTCTATACTATTTAACTTTACTTTTATTAATTCCGTTTTTTCTTGGCTACCTAAAAAACAATTAGTGACCTTATCATTGGTAACATTTATTAGTTAGAAGCTCTTTATTTTGTAATTTTACCATTTATCATTGAATTATAAGTTTAAACGTGGTAAGTTAATTTTTACTTTTTTTCGTTCCGAGCCACCAAAACAAAAATATATTAAATCAATATAAAAATTTTAATTCATAACTAACAACTCTAACCACAGGAGTTAGATGACAGTTATTTATAAGCCCCGACTAAAAACAGGGGTCCCAATGAGCATTTTCAGAAACCTCTGGTGTCAGAAATTTTTATAATTATTATTGACTGATGCTCTAGGGTATTTATACACTGAGAATTTTTTAGTAAAGTGGTTTTGGCTAGCGCCTATGTTGCCAAACAACCTTGCTAAAAATTGGATAAGAAAATAATGTTTAGTAGCACTAGCCAAAAAAATAGTTACGCCAGCAAACAAATTTAGTAACCCAATATTCTAGAAAAGAACTTTGCTGTCCCAGCTAAGAGCGTTGCTGTTCCAGCAAGAAGTTTTGGCTAGATAGGCGCCAGAAAATTTCTCAGTCTAGGTTTCCTACAGGAATTGAGTTTGTATATTTGTTTTATTACAGGCTCTAAATTGATGGTACCCTAAGGTAACATAAAACTGGCGTTAAAAATATTTCCACGGACATCTTTATAAAAATTAAATTCATCAGTAACAAACGTTATATTGGTTAAGTTGGTATTACCAATGACTTCACCAACTTATTTATAAAAATATAAGTCATCAGTGACGGAAGTTATATAAATTGGTGTTTGAAATTTTCTGTCAACCCATCTATAAAACTGTAAGCAACTTTCAATTAAAGATATATAGATTGGTTTTTAAATTGTTGCTATCAACCCACTTATAAAAACTTAAGTAACCAACAACAAATTTATATTTGGTGTCTGTAGTATTCTTATAAACCCATTCATAAACCTTTTTTGGCCATAACGTTTTTTTTCCTATATTTTTTTATTAATTTCTTTATATAGTTGTTATATTTTTTAAAAAAATCGTATACCCACAGGATTAAAAGTTGCGTTTTTGCAAGATACCATACGACCATAATGTTGTTGTAATTACATCAATATGAGAGAGATAAGAGATCCAAATCTTCTTGAGAGAAGAACAATAATAGTAACCATGTCCATTCAAGTTTTAAAACGGTCATAAAATAGTGTTGAACGAGGTAGATAGTGGTATAGTTGTATTGTTTTTTTTTATAGAATTATTCGAAATTTTGCTCGTTTACTTTTCCCAGAAAGCAAAAAACGTACGTGAAAAAGAAAGTTTTATTTAAATGAATATTTTTTTCCTATTTTCTCAAGTATTTTTGGAGCCCATGAAAATTTTGTGAGTATATTCGAAAAGTAGGCAGTCCACATGGGACCGCAGCTGACTTTCAGAGAAGAATGACTAGAAAAACAGTTTTTATTTTACTATGATATCCTACAAATATTCATATTCCTGCTTCAGCTTATCTCACTTGCATTTTTATTTGTGCCTAAATACCATTTTATAAATTTTTCATTGTAAAAAGAAAAAGAATAATACATAACAATCAAAGAGCAGAAACATGGAAAATGTATGTTTCTAAATCAATAAATATACCTTTAATTTATTATGTAGTGTTTTTAGAAAAGTAAAACCTATTTAAAATAATCTCTAGACTTGAGGACTCATAAGGAAGTTTTGTTAAATCTATATGTTGTTTTTCTATCCATTACTGTGTAGCATAAATTTTTATAAGCTGGTGCTGGTAAGTTATTTTTTAAGTCTCTTTTACTCATTCAATATTTATATATTGGAATATTTTATGAAGGTTTTATATTATTTGCTATAACTTCTGTATAGGCAAAAATGCTCATTGGGGTGTTATAAGTTTGACCCCTATGTCTGTCTATGTGTCTGTGTGCAACTAGTACTCGAACCAGTGAACAGATCTTTTCGAGCGCGTTCTTTGCTATGTCCGATTAAAATAAACTAAGTAGTTCTAGAGATAGTACATTTTCAACACACAGGTGTCAAGAAATTTGAGATACGTCGACAAATACAATAACTTCTGAACCCTTCATCCGATTATGATGAAATTTGTTGTGTAGACTTTGATTCGGTACCGGTTTATTTCAGGTTCGTAAAAAAAACACTTCAGGGGCGGAGCATTGGTATTAAATCATTGGTATATCTATCTAGATATTTAATATCTCATGTTGGAGCCCTGCCAAAAAAACCCTGTCAAATCTTTTGGTAAAACTTTACGAGTTTTTATATGTTTTTATATGGTACCTATATGAAACAAACTTGTAAAGATCTGGACAAATCTCATAAATTACAGTTTTGACAAGATATAATCTTATAAAATCCTATAAAACATCATAAAAACTCACCAACTTTTTTACCTGGGTTTTAAAAGTTTTTAATTTTACTTGTTACAAACTTATTCTACATCTACCATATATAAGGCCCGGTTATCTCAGAAATGTATCAATTTGTACTGAACTATTTTAACGTCCTAAAGTTAGGTTATCTGTACTTGGAATATTTACCTATCGTATTTTTCAATAATCTTTTCGAACTCTTTGTGAGCATTTTCCCTGTCGTCGATTGCTTTTTGAGATGCATATATAGCTTTATCAAGTTTGTCTTTGAGAATATCGACTTCGGTGATAGCATCATCCCTGAAAAATTGTAAATATTTTTATTTCCCATAAACGTAAAGACAAAATCGTTAAAAACTTCTCAAAAAGGCATAAACTAAGCAAAGGCCCAATTCTTAAATCACTCGAGTTTCAGTCCTATACAGATCACATTTTAGCAAAAAATTACAGTTATTAACGCACACATCCGTACTGAAATTCTGTAGTAATAAATTAAATTTGCACTAAAATTAAAATTTTGCACTTTTTTTTTTGCAAGTTTTGACATTCGTGTATCATATTCGCTCGGATTTGCATCGATTGCTTCTACCCACTCGATATAAATTAAAGCGAAAACGACATATAGGTCGAAATTTTTCAGAAACCGTCACAAAATCTCGCTCTTACAAAAAATCGATTTTTAAACACAAGTTTACACTTAATGCTTTTTGTCAGGACTATTTGCTAATATTCCTTAAATATTTTTATGTGTAAACAAACCTTTTGACATACATGACCATAGATAGCCATGGAATATTTCGCTGTCACTGTTCAGAAAAGTCACACAAATTCTGTCTTTCCTTTTACGTGGTGAGAATTTTCGACGTTTATTGGTACGCGTAGTAACAATTTAGCTCCGCCATAAACTAGTCCTGCAGAATATCTTTAAAATATTAAATTTACAAAATGTTAATAATAAAATGACGCAGTTTTTCTTACAACGTTAGGATAAATATAAAGGTTGCTGTGTTTTTATTTTAAATGAGGCGATAAGTAAAAATCGCCACTTTCCAGAATTCTGACAAATGAGATTTTCTGTCGTTTCTGAAGAATCGCGACCCTAGCGTCAAAAACCGTTATATTTTTCCCGCCTAAAATGCAATATTCAAATTTTGGGCCTATTTTAATTAAATATTTTGCATTGTGCATACGAGTTAGAATTTGTGGGCATATTTGGTATCTAAATTAGTAAAAATTTACTTTTTTCAACAATTTTTTGCTAAAATTTGATTCGTATACGACCAAAAGTCGAGTGAATCAAGAATTGGGCCACAGTTCGAAACAAATGTATGGTTAGGATGTCCACTTAAGCAACAACTTAAAGTGTTTTTTTTTAGTTTCCTCCTTTGTGCATAGCAGGGGCCACCGTAGGCTAGTGAACAGCGTCTTAGCCTGCAGAACAGATATCGCAGGATCGGATCTCGGCAAGTACACATTGCTTCACACAAGACCAAGTGCGACTTGAGACAACGGGCCCCACTTTTCAGCAGCTCTGCAGTCGACGTTGTGCATAGAATAACAACAAACGAGGTAGAAGTAGGTGGTATGGTTGACACTGCAAACTTTGCGGGACTCAAAGGTGGACTGCCGAGGACCTCACCAAACTGGGTAGAGGAGACTAGAGGCCCTGTATACGATTTTTGACAGTTATTTTTTTACCAGAGGAGAGCAACTGTATTTGACAGTTTATTAGGGAAATGTTTGAAATTGTGTGTTGGCAATGATGGTAGGTAACCCCTGACAATAAACAACTTTGTCACTGTCAGATTTTTGATTAATAAACGGGAGGTTTAAAAATGGAATTTTGCTATATCAAAAACTGTAAAAATTCGTGCTTCGACGAATTTGTATTGTTCCTTTGTCCAACGGAGAAAGATACTCAGAAAAGAAAGCATGCATTTACCAAGCTGGAAAATTAATAAAAATAGCCGAATTTGCGAGGTAAGTGTGCTACAAACAGTAGATACAAACATACGCATTTAGCATGTACTTCGTGAATAAATATAATAAAAAAAGACAACAAAACATCAGTCCGTTTCATAAAATCCGTTTTACATGCAAATATGAAAAAAATTAGAAAGAGAGGTCAATATGAGTTGCCCACCTCTGGTAAAACAATAACTGTCAAATGTATAGAGGGCCTCCAGGGGAGACTAACCGGTGACCCAAAAAAAGGAGACCTGGACCTCTCCGAGATCGGGACTCCATGGGACGTGGCTGGACTCCGACAGATTTGGTAGCGGGAGTCGACAGGGTAGCAGGACTACCCAAGGAATGCGTCTGAAGACTCCGACGGCTACGTCGACCAGCGAAACCGGTAGCTCGATTTTCGGGTAAACCTATATTATGACGGCGGGCTGCTGAGAGAAATGTCTACTGTCAGCCAAGTTCTGCTCAGACGGTAGCGATGTTAGATAGATGCAAGTTTAACATGTAGCAGGACCACCCTTCGGAAAGGGTGTAAAGCCAGCGATTCACTGTGTATACTTGCTACGCAGTCTAAAGGTCCCTGCTCTTGACAAAGAGGTGTCAGGTAAAAATTAAGTCCCCTTAGAGAAAGAAAACTTGCATCCTAAACTACAGAATCGCGACCAACTGTACTAAATTTTACCCAAAATATTTTGTCAAATTAATATAAAATCCAATTTAAGGCTTAAAATATTTTAGCATAATTTAAGGGGTAACGTTTTTGATTAAGCAATTTTGACTATGTTTTTCACATTTTTATGCTATGATTTTGCTCACATTTTAAAGCTTTCTTTCCAAGCTTTCGATTTCTAGAATAAAACACTTAAATTTTTCAGGTTTTCACTGTTTTTTTTAGCGTTCAAAAAAGTACTGTGGAAAAACATTTTTTCTCTGTTAAAATGAAAAATATTTAGAGAGAGAGGGCAGAATTTTAGAGGTAGATGGAGAGATATTTTAGTAAAGTGCAAAAAGATTTAAGGTGGTTGAAGAGAAAACGCAGGCTATAAAAACGTATTTTAGAGAAAGATGAAAATAATTTAAGGCAATTGTTTAATAAACATTTGTTATGTCATCTGTCTGTCATCTTGAATGGTGCCGCGGATATGATTCTTATTTTGCCATTTTTATACAAAAAACAGCAAAAATTGTAATTTTTCAAAGCATAAGGTGTGTGAGACATAAGGTGGTATTAATGTCTTTTAATCAAAGTTCTTGACAGTCTTTAAGTTTACCAAAAAACGTGTCCTACCATATCATCATCATTTAACAGGTATTTAACTAAAGTATTTTAAGGGTCATTATGGCTTTACCATTGGAAAACTTGACGATACATCAAAGATAGGAAACTCAAAAATGTAATCCATCAATATGCTATTTTACCTTTCAATTTGTATTTTTTGCTGCAATATGTGCGCTTTCTCCCATCTGTCTTTCAGGACATCCAGCTCTGTTTCCAATTCGGCCTTTTCACGTTGCACTTTGGACAGTTGGTTGAGTTGACCTTCGACTCTTTCTTTTAGTTTATCGCATTCATCCTGATAGCTGTCTTTTTCTTTTTGGAGTCTGCTGGCTTGACCCTATAACACGAAATATTATTGCCTAGAGCGGAAAAGGTAGCTTTAAGAATGGAGATTCTTTTTTTGTCAGTGTCCTTAGGTCATATGATATATATCCATGCTTTTTGGTGTCAAATAAACATCATTATTGGATAAACTTTGAATGGAAAGAACATTTTGCAAAAACTAAGACAGAGTTTAAAGCACTTTTTTGATTTTATGCCGAATAAGCTAAAATTTCTTTCTAAGGCTACCAATTCGAAACATTCAAATATTTGAATCAGTGACCTCAGAAAACTTTAGCTTATTCTGCAAAAAAAATCACAAAAGTACTCCATGGCGTGTCTTAGACTGGTATTACACTATAAAATTTGTTTGTCAAAGATCTTTTGTAAGAGATGTTTGATGAAACATTTTACAGTGTAATATACCATATTTAGTATAATACCGTCCTTAGATTTCACAAAATGTGCCTTCCATTCAAAGTTCAGCCAATTTTGATGTTTATTTTACTCCAAAAGTATGGATATCACATGATTCATTTTGAACGTCACTTCGGCATTTCCTGAGCTAAGCTGACAGAAAAGAAGAAATCGCTTCTTTCAATTATTTAATCTAAAAAACTGTGGTAATCAAATTTGTAACAAATTTTGTACAGTAAAAGTTTAAAGCATTATCCCGGAACTATTCACGTGATTTTGCATAATTCTAAGTTTTTTTCATAATCTTACGTATCCTAAAAATGTTTAATTCACTGTAAAAATTATCAAATAAAAAACAACAAACAACATATATATATATATATTTGAAAAGCCACGAATGGACTATCGGGGATACCAGAAGCTGCTGCTGTGCAAAATTTTGTTAATCTTTGATGTGCGGTTTATCTGTTTAACTAAACGAACTGTTTTTAGGAGAATAAATTACTCTTAAGTCCTATAAAGAGTACTTACTTAATTTCTACTTACTTAATAAAGTAATAGTTACTTACTTATTTATATTAATAGTACGGTATGAGTTTCCTTACATTAATGTGTGGGGAATATTGCCACGACGAGGACGAAGAACGAGTCGTGGTAAACCACACGAGTACTGTAATTGGCCTTACCATTAATGTAAAATACAATATTTTAAAGTTCAAAATGTTTAAAACACAGCTCAGGTTTTAAATTTAACATTTTACTTTGTAAAAAATTTCAATTTTTTTAGTACGTATTTAACTTATTACATCACTAGTGATATAATGAGCGTTACGTTATGAGCTTCTTACTGCACTAGTGCGGTAATGAGACTCATTATATATCTCAAACATGCCAAAATTAGAGATATGATAGCCACTTGTCGTTTAAGTCGTTTATAAAAATATATCTTATGTGTTTCCTTAATTTTTAAAAAATTTTTTTAATAAATACCTTATAATAAAGTGTTTTAACATATTATGTCTTGTTTCAAATAGTTATAGAATTAAAAATCATTATAAAAGTCGATTGATGTTTTAGCGTCTGCCATTATTACACATTTTAAATAATTTTTTGGAATAGAAATGATATCTCATAGAATTTCAACTTTCAGTGGAAGGACGGTATTTTTTTCCTGGAACAACTATACATCTTTTAGTTTTGCCTTACTATATTTTAAAGTTTTAAAACAAAAGCATTTTAAAATTACCCCTATATAAGAGTATAAGTATAAAATCTCGGTCTTGTCTATTAATCCAATAAAAAACTTTCTCTAAAGGCCTGTAAGCTGCTTATATTTTTTAATACTCGCCTAAAACTTTTACCAGTACTGTAGCAGCTGTCTTTTAGAACTATTTCTTTATAATTTAAAAGGAATTTTTAATCAAAAAACGGGCTTTTCTCATTTAATAAACAAAAGGACACCTTTGAAAGGTATATTAAGTTTTTCACAGTAAAAATTTGTATACATATAAAATACGTTGGCCTAATTATCATATTTAGATAGATAATTTGGAAAACTAAATACCCACAAGAAAGACAAAGAAACTAATTCAACTAATTAAAAAAATAAACTAATATAAAGTATAAGGTTCACATTGTTTTACAATATTTATGTAAATTTTATTACTTTTATTAAATTTGAAGTAAATAATTTTATGTAACGTTTACGTCAATTAGATTAATTAAATATTACATATAATTTTATATTTTACATATATGTAATAGGTATGTAATATTTTTTATGTAAAATTAAAGTCAAAGTTTTGACGTAATGTTTAGATAATTTTTTTTATAAAAATATTTTTATGTAAGATTAACATAAATATGATGTAACATATTTTACATAAATATATGAATCTTAGATTTATATAAATATTAGGTTAAAGTAACAAAAGTGTGCTTACTGGAATAATATAATAAATAAGTAAAATAATATAGAAAATTAATAATAATAGTTTTTTTTAAATAATTGATAATTTTTACGGTGAATTAAACATTTTTAGGATTCGTAAAATTATGTGTCAAACTTAAAATCATGCAAAATCACGTGAATGTTTCCGGGATAATGCTTTAAATTTTTACCGTACAAAATTTGATAAAAATTTGATTAAAAGTTTTTTAGATTAACTAATTGAGTGTAGGTGGGTTGGGTGTGTAAATGACAAAGCATGGTCGTAGCCCGCTATCTTCAAAACACATATCAAACATTTTCAACTTTCTGGTGATTATTAAAAGAAAAGTGAGCTTTGTAAAACGTCAATTTTTTGGATGTTTAAAAAATTTTCCTTACCTGCAATTTTTCGTATTTGTCTCTAAGCCGATCGACTTCTTGGAGGGCTTGTTCCTTTTCCTTTTGAATGCGAGCAGACTGTCCTAGAGCCTTGTCCAATTGCGATTGGACACTCTCTAAATCGTATCCGAGTTTTTCTTTTTCCAATTGGATCTAAAATGAATTCAAAACTGTACGTCTTGAGATAAACCATATAAAAATTATTTCACTTTACAACTCCTTCACAATTTTTGCCATTGAATCTATCCTAATAATACTACAGTATCACTGATGTCCCAACCAAATGTATGTCCTGCCATAATAAGAACTCTTTTGTAAAATATTATAACGCAGGTTATCTACGCAGTAATGCATCTGATAGGCATCAGGAATGTAATATTTTTTTAAATACATAAAAGGGTTCGCGTAAGGCCACATGGCCAAGTTAGCGCCTTCATTAAAATATTCATATGCTTGTTATGTAATATAATATTAAATTTTCGCATACATTTCACGGAAGTAAAAATAAAGGTGGAATGATAATGAGAAATTTCACAAAAAATGACCGCCTTATCTAGACATTTATGATCATAAAAGAACGTAGTCACATCAATCGAATCGACTTGATATTATTTTTTATTTATGTGTTTTTTCCACAATCAGTAAATGGTATTTTTTACCATGATTTTTCGTAATATATTAAAATTTTGTTTTTTTAAATTTTTGTTAATATAAAAAGTAAAGTTCTGTCGTTTTTAGATGGGTTTCAAGTCCCCTTGTAAACATGATATTTATTTGCCTGCTTTTTTTGATTAGCCACACACTAGTTTGAACCAAACCAAAAATCACTAGGATGTTACTCCCTTGTTTTTTTAGTCAAAATGAAGTGTTTTCGTTTTTTTGCCTGTTTTTTCTAAAAATTTACGGTGGGATTTACTAAAAAGGTTTAGTCTATTTTAGAATGATCCTAAGTTTAAGTGAAATTTTGAGTTTTAAGCATTTTAAACCAACCCTCCTTGAGTTTTGGACATCGTTTGATTTATAAGAAGATTTTTAATAGATTTGTTTATTGAATAATCATCTTAACACAATCTTTTGCTGGATTTAAGAGGATGTTTTCAATTTAGAAGAAAATTAAAAAATTTAAACCCACACGGCGTTTAAATAGTAAACGCGCTGTAGAATAAATTAACATTGGGGCTATATGTCACTCTAATTAAAACTTACCCTTGCTAATTAATTTTTCCAATTAATACTTGATGTCACACAAAGATTTAGATGAGGAATAATAAAATAAGGAGTAGATTAATTTTGTATTTATTTAAAAGGGTTTTTTATTTATGAAATGCATTAAAAAACATAAATGCAAGTTTTTTTTACATTTCTATCACTGTCGAAACGTCAGTTTCAAAATATTAGCGCTGCGTTCAATCACAAACAGCGAGTTTGGATCTTTTACCTCTGCTTGCACCTTGGCTTGCACCAACCTCTACTGATGAAAGCTACAGGTTTAAAATAAGTGGGCTTTGAAAGGAAAGTTTTTTGTCTGAGCTTTTAGATAACCTCAATGTTTTACTTTCAGTTTGTAAATAAATTAAAATAGTTATTTTGTGTTTTTCTGTTTGGTATATTGACTTTCACTTATATCTGTTGCCTCGTAGTGCCCTCATAAATATATTTTTTGTGCTGAAAACGGGTTTAAAATATGACGTTTTAATGGACAAAATAAGAGGTGTTTTAATGGGTAATGAACAAATTGGGATATTAAATAAGGTTAATTAACCCTTGTAGAAACGGTTATTTAGGGAAATTATAAACAAACTTATTACCAAATGCCAAAAAACAATCCTTTCTGGGGGCTATAAATTTAAACCACCCCCCTGAGGAGGTCTAAAAAATCAACAACTTTATAACCTCAAACACAAATAATAAAGCTATTATGTGCCAAATTTTTGGCGTATTCACAATTTGTCATTTTAAAACCTGTCAAAAAAAATAGTTTTAGGGCATTTTCTTCTAAAATATGTGGTGTATTTTGAGAAAAAAGCAGTTTTTCAGTGGTATTTTGCAATAACAATACAAAATAATCAATAAGTTTGTGTCTTTTCTTTATGGGTAAGTGTTTTTTGAAAATTGGTTTTAAAATTTAATACCCCCCACAGATGTAAGTAAATATTTAGACCTGTGAAGGTTACTATTTTGGATCTTAGTAAATCTCACTGATAGTGTTTTGATTTCTTCAGTACTGGTATACAATCAGAATGACTGGTTTTTTGCCTTTTATAAGTGCTGTGCGATAACCCTTTTTATTATTATCCTCAGAGTTAGGGGAATTTTGTCAATACCAATTGATTCAGACTCACAAATGTCAAGTACATGCAGCGTCCATTTTATTTATAGGATATTACCATTCCATCATCATTTTTTTTACTTCCGTGATGGATCTTAATTTTTCCATGTTTCTGCCAATGCGTTTTTCATCCGTGGTCACCCTAACTCAAAAAACGCATAATGTGATGCCTAATTAAGTTATTTAGAGTTTAATTAAGAGTCAGAGTGGTAGACCGGCGGTACGTGACTAGTTTCTTGCAACGTTTTTCTAATGCATGCCAATCATATATGTGACTGCATTTACCATGAGATCAGAGATGGTCAATTTTTGCGGTCGTCGTGTGCAGAAAGGTGCGCAAATCCATTTTAAAAATGCAAAAAACTCGATGTCTTTAAACTACTTTAAAATGCATGCCAATGTTGCCAAATAAAAATTTTGGAAAACAATAAAGGCAGTGGCGGTCCCAGGGGGGGGACATCGACCCCCCTTTGCTCCAGAAAAAAGTAGATAACAAAGGTGCTGGTGGTAATGCTGAAGCCTTTGAGAAAACAACGAAAAATTGCAGAACGACATTCTAGAATCCCTCCACAATATTTTGGGACAGACACAACAAACGGATGACGTCCTTACCGCAAAAACCACAATATTGGAAATATAGAAGCGAAGAGTTTCCATTTATAAACAAGTTTTAAAGAAAGAAGAAAGAAGAAACTAACAACGAAACTAAGTATTTTAGTCTGAACATATTCATACTAAGTTTTATATTTATGTTTGTTTCCAAATACTATAAACTGTTTTATTAATCCAAAACACATATTCTTGAACTAACAACAACAATAACAATATTGATGGTCAGAAGTAGGCAAAAGCTTAAAATAAAAACATATATGATAACGTTTTCGAGGCAATGAACAAGTGTGACGATATTTTTCCGTTGACAAAAACATTCTTGGATGTTTGCCAGTAAGTAATGCTTCGTCAGAAAGAATCTTCTCCTGCCTCAGAAGATTGAAAACATAAGTACTTAAAAACACTATGACGGAAATTCGTCTGTGGGGCTTAGCGTTGGTGCATATCAACAGACATATTGAAATTGACATTGGGCGAGTTATTGACCGGTCTTTCAAAAAAAAAAAACAGAAAATAAATTTTTTTGAGTTATGCAACTTATATTTGAGGTGTTGCTATAGGTATAAAAGGTAATGTTTCAACGTACAAAGCTTTTTAGACGTCACAAAAAAAGTATTTAGCTATTATGTTTTAGTTGTGGTTTGCGCCCCCACCTCACCCACCATGGATTTAAATTTTTTACGAAAACATTTACAAAATCAAACTAGGGCCTAAATTGTGGCGCAATAACACCTTTGATATTTACGGTATTCGTTTAATTTTGTGTTAAAAATGGCATTTGTAGTGTAACTTTCTTAAAAATTTTCACCTGCTGCGCTTTGAAACCATTGACATATATACATTTTTTTATTTAAAATTAAATTAAAATTGTATATATATCAATGGTTTCAAAGCGTAGCAGACGAAAATTTTTAAGAAAGTGACACTACAAATGCCATTTTTAACACAAAATTAAACAAATACCGTAAATATCAAAGGTGTTATTGCGCTACAATTTAGGCCCTACGTTTTATTTTGTAAATGTTTTCGTAAAAAATTTAAATCCATGGTGGGTGGGGGGGGGGGGTACGCAAACTACAACTAAAAAATAATAGTTAAATACTCTTTTTTTTTTGAGGTCTAAAAAGCTTTGTAAGTTGAAACATTAACTTTTATACCTATTGCAACATCTCAAATATAAGTTGCCTAACTCAAAAAAATTTTGTTTCTGTTTTTTTTTTGACAGACCGGTCAATAACTCGCTCAATGTAAATTTCAATATGTCTCTTGATATGCAGCAACGCTAAGCCCCACAGACGAATTTCCGTCATAGTGTTTTTAAGTACTTATGTTTTCAATCTTCTGAAGCAGGAGAAGATTCTTTCTGACGAAGCATTACTTACTAGCAAACATCCAAGAATGTTTTTATCAACGGAAAAATATCGTCACACTTGTTCATTGCCTTGAAAACGTTGTCATATATGTTTTTATTTTAAGCTTTTGCCTACTTCTGACTATCAATATTGTTATTGTTGTTGTTAGTTCAAAAATTTTTGTTTTGGATTAATCAAACAGTTTATAGTATTTGGAAACAAATATAAATATAAAACTTAGTATGAATATGTTCAGATTAAAAATATTTAGTTTCGCTGTTGAACCTTGATTTTATGTCCGAAATGATTTTCTTTAAAACTTGTTTATAAATAGAAACTCTTCGCTTCTATATTTCCAATATCGTGGTTTTTGCGGTAAGGACATCATCCGTTTGTTGTGTCTATCCCAAAATATTGTGGAGGGATTCTAGTCGATTTCTAGTGGATTTCTCGTCGTTTCTCCAAAGACTTCAGGGTTACCACCAGCACCTTTGTTGTCTACTTTTTTCTGGAGCAAAGGGGGGTCGATGTCCCCCCCTGGGACCGCCACTGCCTTTATTGTTTTCCAAAATTTTTATTTGGCAACATTGGCATGCATTTTAAAGTGGTTTAAAGACAGCGATTTTTTTGCATTTTTAAAATCCATTTGCGCACCTTTCTGCACGCGACGACCGCAAAAATTGACCATCTCTGATCTCATGGTAAGTGCAGTCACATATACGATTGGCATGCATTAGGAAAACGTTGCAAGAAACTAGTCACGTACCGCCGGTCTACCACCCTGACTCTTAATTAAACTTTTAATAACTTAATTCCGCATCATATTATGCGTTTTTTGAGTCAGGGTGACCACGGATGAAAAACGCATTGGTAGAAACATGGAAAAATTAAGATGCATCACGGCAGTAAAAAAAATAATGATGGAATGGTAACATCCTATAAATAAAATGGACGCTGCTTGTAATTGACATTTGTGAGCCTAAATCGATTGGTATTGACAAAATTCCCCTAACTCTGAGGATAATAATAAAAAGGGTTATCGCACAGCACTTATAAAAGGCAAAAAACCAGTCATTCTGATTGTATACCAGCACTGAAGAAATCAAAACACTATCAGTGAGATTTACTAAGATCTAAAATAGTAACCCCCACAGGTCTAAATATTTAGTTAAACCTGTGGGGGGTACTAAATTTTAAAACCAATTTTCAAAAAACGCTTACCCATAAAGAAAAGACACAAACTTATTGATTATTTTGTATTGTTATTGCAAAATACCACTGAAAGACTGCTTTTTTTTCTCAAAACACACCACATATTTTAGAAGAAAATGCCTTAAAACTATTTTTTTTGACAGATTTCAAAATGACAAATGGTGAATACGCCAAAAATTTGGCACATAATAGCTTCATTATTTATGTTTGGGGTTGTTGATTTTTTAGACCACCTCAGGGGGGTGGTTTAAATTTATAGCCCCCAGAAAGGATTTGTTTAATTTTAATTTAATTTTAAATAAAAAAATGCATTTTTCAGTGCAATTTTCTTTAAAATTTTTGCCTGCGGCGCTATGATACCGTTGATACTAACGATTTTAGTTTAATTTGACTCAAAAATTGCATTTTTAATGTAATTTTCTCAATAGTTTTCGGCGCATTTAAACATTTTTTAAAATAAAAATGTATGAAATAAACAACTTAAAATTTGAGTACCCCCCCACCTAGATTTGAGGCTAAATCCGCGTGGTTACTAAGTTTGGTTTGCTTTTATTCTACTTTTTTTTTCGTATCGAAACCGCCTCGCCCCTTTTCAAACGGCTGGGATCGCCACTGATAAAGCGTGAAAAATTTATGGTATGCAGTTTCTGAGAGCATAACCAATTTGGTTGGTCCAAGAAATTGTTAAAATTTTTGAGACTTGTAGAATGGTTTAACGATCCAATTTTTAATTTTTTTTTAAGGTGAAGGTTTATGGGTTGAGGGATCTTGATAATGAAACGTCCTTTTTTTGAAACGTCAACGTTTCTCAAAATTTATTTGCTTCTTCAGGGCTATTCAAGACGGCCGTTCCATATGTCGATTCTATTGCCAACCTTCGGCAAAAAGGCATTATTTTTACACAAGTACCATAAAGTTTTGATTAAAAACTTTTAAAAAGACATAAACAAACACATTATAATATTATTCGGCGAGTATTTCGTTCGCATTAAATGCCCTGAAGAAGCAAATAAATTTTGCGAAACGTTGGCATTTCAAAAAAAGAACGTTTCATTAATAAGATCCCTCAACCCATAAACCTACACCTTCAAAAAAAAGTTAAAATTATTCTTATATTATCTTCGAACGATTTTAAAATGCATGCCAATGTGTTTTATAGTAAATTTGAACTGCCGAACGACGATTTACTGATTTACATGCCGTTTTGATGGGAAAAAAAATAAGTTTTTTCGAACGATCTTAAAATGTTCGGTAATATTGTTTTCCAAAATTTTTATTTTTAAAAACGTTGCAAGAAACTAGACACGTACCGCCGGTCTAAGGGGACGCATGGCGAACGACTAGATGGGGACCGGGCTTTAGATTCCCCAATATTTTTCCATGTCGCCTGCCCTTCCCATTTTGGAAGAGCTAACGTTTAAATAGGCCGAGTGCTTACCCTCCTGGTCTCTCCAGCTGACTTGTCGAGCTTTTCCTGGAGCTTGTCGAGCTCGGTCTGCGCTTTGTCGTAAGCGTTCTGCAGCTTGTCGGTTTGAAGTTGGGCCTTTCCCAAGGTCGCCGTGGTACGCTCCAGTTCCTCTCTCACCTCAAAAAGTAATACATTTATTAGAATACTTTTGGTCGCTACATTTTAAGTTGAAGTTTACTTTTATCATTTTTATTAAATTACAGAGAATGCAAACGAAAATAAGCTCCTTTTTAGTATATGTAAGTATAGGGTATATACAGACCGCTTCAAGCTACTGCGAACATAGGGCGGAAGAAGTCTAATTTGCCAGTGTACGTACATGCAGAGACACCGCACGCCTATCAGTGAAGCAACCAATACTCAGGCTTGCGATCACCACTTGCATGACTTTCCTTTGGTATTTAGTACGCCTCTAACCACGGTGCTGTGTGGAGCGTAGTCAATGAAACCGGAATTTGGTCAATAAATACGCAAATTTTTATAACGTAATTTTCTTATTTTTTGTCACTGATAAATAAGAGCGTTTTATTGTGAACTGCTCAGATTTTATAAAATAGTTCCCCGTTTACTTATAACCCGATTAGGAAATACATTATCAAGATATTCCCTAACAAGGCCAACATTGTGAGCGGAACAACCATCTTGTTGAAACCATGTTTCACCAAATCTTACACCTAACAACTGCCTAGCAGTTGGAATAATGTGCTGCTGCAGTAGATCCAAGTATCTAGGACCATTCAAATTGCAATTGCCGTTAATAAAAAATGGCCCAATTACGTGTTCCCCCATAATACCCCCCCAAACATTTAGTTTTTGGGGATACTGTGTTCTTACGTCAAAATACAAATGCAAATTTTCCCTCGACCAATATCGAACGTGTGTTGGGTTATGACGATTTGACCATTTGACCATCTGCACTTTTTCGGCAACTTCGTAGACATCCATTTTTGGTTTTAAAAATGTATTATTTCAATTAAGAACTTACCCATCTGTTTCTCGAGCAAGGCAGAAATAAAAGAAAATAATAAAAACAAAATGAATTTCCAAAAGATAACACTGCAGCGTGCTTCGAATCCACCTCGGTCGTACGGCACGGAGAGTAAATTTGACTTGATTCCCCCTATGTTCGCAGTAGCTTGAAGCGGTTTGTATATAGTTAGGGTGACCATGCGTCCCCCATTAGGGGGGACAGTCCCCTATTTTGGTGTTTTGTCCCCCATTGTAAGTGTCCCCCTAAATGTCCCCCATTGCTAAGAAAAGTGCATCGCGAAAAAAGAAATAACTGAAATAATTTTTGTTAGGCATAGAAATATTCCACATAATTATTGTGATAAGACTTTCGACAAGTATACATTCTTAAAAAAATGTGTTCTCAATAAAGATTCATAATTGGAATAACAATAAAATTATCCCAGACCAAAAATGGATGGAAATTTTGGAACATTTTAGAAACTAGCAAATTGTTTGCGGCAATTTTGTTAAAATAGCTGAATACTCTTCCAGTCTCCCGGGCACTAACGCTGTAACTAAAAGAGTGGACCACTGAAAAAAGTAGGTTAAAAAATGTAGAAACTTTAAAGGTGATATTAATAGTTAAATATAATATGACCAAAAATTTTAAATAATGAAAATAAAAAAAAATCGTTCTTTACAAAAATATTCATAAATTTTGTTACATTAATTTGTTAATTTTAAAAAAATGTTTTTTGATTTAAACATATGCATAATATGACATTATTGTATAAGTTCCTCGTGCAGCTATATTAACAAAAATTCTTAAATGTTGGGTACTGCAAAATTATAAAAGAAAAAAAATATACTTTTACTTTAACTCTTCTAGCATCTTAAGGAGTTGCACCATTAGAGTTTAAACTAAGTATTAAAGTTTAGACTAAGTAAATTGATAAATATTGGGGTTTATTGTGAATTTTGGTAGGCTCTATTTTTATGTCTGTACCAAAACCTCATTTTGTATTGTTATTAAAGCAGAAAATTAAAATATTTTATAAATACTACTTGTTGATCCTTTAAGGTAACAGTCCGAACTTGCGGGCTTGTACTCAGTAGGTGGAAGATTTTATTACGATTAAAGTTGAAAATTTTGTGTGTGATTTATGCCGTTAATCTAAATTTTCCAGCAAAGAATTTTAAGATGTTAACAATTTTTATCTGAAAGTGGATTTGCGCATGGCCCATTAATGCACATAACCTCACTTTTATTTGTTGTTGCTAATTAAAGGGGTGTTTTAATATTTTTTTTTAGTTTAATTATTATTTCAGTTATTACTGTCACTCACTTTTATCTACTTTTGTTATTTACATTTTAATTTTTATTTGCCTGTATAAACCCAGCTTTAATCCACTATAGCATATTTGAATTGGTGAGCGGTAGATAAATCTTAAATCAGGACTTTTGCTCTGATCTACGTTAAATTTAGCAATTTTACAAAGGGTTTTCTGGATTAATAACCACAACAGAACGACTTTAGCGACTGCGCAGGTGCAGAAATAACCTTAACAGGAACGAAGAGTCAAAAAGTTTGAGGAAAAAGACCCTATTTTAAAGTAGTGTACCTATGCGGGAACCCACAAAAAAGCCGAATTTATAAAAACCGAAACACAATTGAACAGAAAATAAAACGTCCGAAATGAAATATGAACGAAAGTAAAACGCCGAGAAAATAATAGATGCGAATATAATTTTATAGAATTTTAATTTAATCGATCTTAAAAGGCACAAATATAATTTAACCGATTATAATTGTCCCGAGTCTTAAAATAACAGAATTACAAAATTATCGAAAATAATTGTTTAGAAACGAAAAATATTCGACCCACAAATTGATAGAAAATTATATGCCCGATCCTTAAATGAGCAGAACCACAATCCATCCGAATCGCTATTGAGTATGCGTCAAATTTAAATCTCTAGAGCGCAGTAGGCCCTGGATTGCGGCGTTGCCAATTTTCTCTGGAAGATGACACGGGGATTTTTTTTTATCAAACGATTTTATTTATCTTCACAGTTTCTGGCTCTCTAACTGTCTATCAAACCTTGCGATTCATTTTTGTAATGTAGGTCTGATGACAATACAATATTATGAAGAAATTTGGGGGTAGGGGGTGGTTGAAGAATGTAAAGGGTAAATTTACAATTACAACTTACTTCGACTCTTACCTGCCGTAAGCCTGTCAACGTAGCAATTGAATTCGTGGCTATCGGTTCAAATCATTTTCGGACAGATTGGGGTTCTTGAATTTTGTGGTTCGGCATTATTATGTTTCTATCAAATTATTTTCATTAAAAATATTTTCTAACATTTTGTGTTTCTATAAAAATATGTTTCGTTTAAATTTAATTCCGTCCGTCTTTTTCGAGACAATTTTTTTCGGACCAATTATTTTCTTTTCTTTTAAATTCTGACAAATTATGTTTCTGCCAAATTTGGTTTCGGGTTTTTTAAAGGGACCCACCTAAATAAAAATTTGATAAAATCGGAAAATCCAACCTAATTGCCTGAATAATGAAAAATTTTATCGTCATGCAACGAACGTTAATACCCTATTCACCTTCGTACTTCAAACTCTGTAAACCACTTTCTTTTATTTTCTAACACATATTTTACAATTTTTCACGGACATTAATAGAACGTTTAATATGAAAAATTAGTCGTACAAAGCAGTATCAAAACATGTATTTTTTAAAATAGTTTACTAAATAATACTTTCTTTCTAAAATGTAAACTTTTTGAGAATAATCTAGTAGTAGTTTTCTCTTGCATGTCACGAAATTTGTCTCACCTTTAATAAAACTGCAATAGCGCTGTGACTTTGCTTTGCTTTTGAGGCTATCGGATTTCTAGATTTTAAAAGGTTTTTAAAAGCACGAAAAAACGAACGGATGACACGAGAATTTTTCACACTAAGGGCGGTAATATTTTCCACCCATTATTTCTAATTGGGTCTTCAAAATACTGGCCTAATGGATGGATATTTTTAAACCAAAGTATAGGATGGGCTTTAAAATTTTAGACTGTTTTCATTTCTTAGCCAATTTTTAATTTTATTATTATTTTTTTCGAAAGGTAAATAAACAAATTTTACAATTAATTAATTTAAGAAAAAATAAAAATCACATGTTTTAAAAAAAACTGAAACTTTTTTTTACCAACCTGTTTATAAAGGTAAAAAAGCTGACGCTTCTTTACGTTTAAAGAGGTATCATTCATAAAATTCGGTTTACTTATACAAAAGTTATGTGTGTTCAAATTTCCTCCGAATACAGAACCTCTTCTAAATACCAAAAAATGTTTTTTTAAATAACTTTCTAAGTTTTTATCGGATTTTTATAGAGTAAGCCTTTTTGCAAAAACAATTGTTCAAAATTTGCAACTTTTTGTGAGCACCCTATTAACTTTTTTAATAAAAATTAGAAAGCCTTTACCATTCGACGTTTAACAAAGTATCACTCATAAAATTTGGTTCATTTGTGCAAAAGTAACGTTGACTCAAATTTCCTCAAAAGACAGAACCTGTTCTTAACACCAAAATAGTAGTTTTCACAACTAGTGGCTAAAATAGTGCTTATGAGAGTAAAAAAAAAGCACAGTTTAGCCGCAAGTTGTTAACACTTCTTTTTTAATACTTTTATCAAAAAATCCATAAAAACAGGAAAATTCTTTTAAAAATGTCGAACGAAGAGCACTTCTCGCAATACACCATCTTTACACTATAAATCAAGGCGGCTAGTAAATAAAATAACAATGGTTTCCATAGCGATATGCCTTTTTGCTCGGTGACGTTCATTGTTGCGATATTTTAATCTTTAACAGTTTGATATTTTGACAATGTTTTTAAATGATTTTTTCGAAAACTGACGGAAATCGCTTAATTTTTAGGCAAGAATAATTATTTTTTTTTTTTTTTGGTAAAAAGTAGTCAGAAAATATATCAAAAGTCCAAGATGACGGATATAGTCTAAAATATGGTATTATTTATTATATTATATTATTATTATGTATTTATTACTTTTAAAAAAAAAAATATGATTTTGGCAAAAGCTTTCTTATTTTTATTAAAAAAGTCTATCAGGTGCTCACAAAAAAAAATGCAGATCTGTTTTATAAACCCTTATTTTAGATTATATCCGCCATTTTGGACTTTTGACATTTGACATGCTTGGTAAAAGAAATTGGAACAATTGTCTTGACGCATGCCCAATAGCGATTCGGTTGGATCGTGGTTCTGCTTATTTAAGAATCGAGCATATTATTTTCTATCAATTTGTTGGTCGGGTGTTTTTCGTTTCTAGACAATTATTTTCAACACTTTTGTACTTCTGATATTTTAAGGTTCGGGAAAATTATAATCGGTTAAATTATATTGTCATTATTTTCTGGGTGTTTGACGTTTTATTTTCTGTTCAATTGTGTTTCGGTTTCTGTAAATTCGGCTTTTTTGTGGGTTACGCGCTTACTTTTTAGTGCAAGTTTTTAGGAAAATCGTTTAACTTAAAAAAATTATATATTTTATTTTTTACTTTTTAGTCTTAATCAAAAAGAAAGAAAACATTATTACAAGGTTTTTTTAATTATAAGTCCATCAAGCAATCTCCCACACGATTCAATGCATCATAAGCTTGCCCTTCCTCAAATTCAGTGTAGCGGACAAATATTCGTTCATCCCTTCCAAAGGTCCGTGTAGAAACGAAAGGCTTTTTATACAACGGGGTGTGCCTACGTCTCGAGGGTAGTATCATAGATTAAGGAACTATAGATCCGTCACTTCACCGTTCCCGCCAATAATTATTTTTCGAGAAAAGTGCGGTTATGTTTCCGCGTGCAAAGGAACTGCCAACATAATAATATTTAGGTTGGCAATATTCTTTCTAGAAATCTGCAGCTCCTCCTCTTACCCCTTCTAGGGTTGTCCGTCAGAGGGCACATTATGACAAAAGTGACAGAATGTCGGTTATGACTCATAACTTATGAGTTCCATTTTGAAAACTGAGGTTTGCCAAGGTTTTTAAAAAGTGATTTTGTGATTATTCCTGTTCAAAAAATTGTGATTTTTTCCGTCGATTACAATGGCTGAGAAACAAAAAGTTAGAGTGTGTTGTATTCAACGGTGCGGAGACCGTGCCATGATCCCAATAAAAAAACGGGGAGACATCGTTTCCCCAAAGGCATTCCTGTAATTTTTCAGAAGTATAGTGAAGCCGTTTAACGCGAATAAACTAAGTCCTGATGAAATATATAACAGATTTTACATGTGTGATAAATATTTTGCTCCAGAGGACATTTTGCAGACTGGACGCAGAGGTCTTAGAGAGTGATGTCCCACACTTGCATTTGGACTCCATTTAACTATTTATATATAGTGTTAAAACACCCTTTCCTTATTTCATCAAGTTTAGTATGGCTAATTTTTGTGGATATCAATAATAAGTTAGAAAATGCTACACTTGTGTATTCCAAACCAGGGGTATTAATATTATTTACACCAAGACTTTTTCTAATGTGTGGGTTTACCATAAATTGCCCCACATATACGGTAAAATTTTTTTGAGATTCAAATTATTTTTTTCTGTTTCACAAATTTAGTTTAGAATACAAAAGAGTGGCATTTATTGTTTTTTATGTACTAAAAACAAGATATAAACATTTTAAAGAAAATTATTTAATATTTAAAAAAGCACAAACAAGATCATATTGTAATATTTTCTTTATTGGGAAAAATATAAACTAACATATTTCGAAATATGCCATAATCTTTTATAATAAAACTACCAGAGGTTTTGTACTACAAGTGCATTATTATGGGTAATTTGTATTTATTTCTTAAAAATATGCTTTTTTATTTTAACTTAACATAAGTAACAATTTTGTTTTGTGTCTAGTAAAAAAGCATATTTTTAAAAACTAAACACAAATTGCTTGCAAAGAAAGAACCCTACACAAATTACATTGGAAATGGCTGTTGGCTAAATGTCAAAATTTTTTTATATGTTGTAGTACTCAATAAACAAAGCACAAAAATAAAAAAACCGAGATACGGAGCAGCTTTCTGAGATATGGAGCTTTAAAGTTGACGTGTTTTAAGGCTATATCTTTGGAAATGTTCTAATTTTTTTTTCACAACTTTGTTGATTACCGCCAAAATAAAATAATTCGTTTCTGTATTTGTCCTGAACAAAACACCCTTTCCATCCAAGTCAAAATGTTCTTGTATGGGTCCTTTGGTACCACCAACCAACCAGCGGTAATAAACAAAGTTGTGAAAAAAAAACTTGTACCATGTCCAAAAATATAGCCTAAAAACACGACAACTTTAAAGCTATATATCTCAGAAAGTAATCCTGCTCCCTATCTCGTTTTTTTTATTTTTGTGCTTTGTTGATCGAGTACTACAAAATATAAAAAAATTATGACATTTAGCCGACAGCCATTTTCAATGTAATTTGTGCAGGGTCCTTAAAAAAAAAGCGAAAATTTAAGCGAGCACCATCTAGTGGTCATATTCCAAACTAACAAAAATCGATAGTACGGTTATCGCGAATTTAACCGTGAGTCATCTAGTGGTCGTATTACAAATTAAAATAGAAAAATCAATATAAAAGTATGGTTATTGGTTGCGTGCATATCTGCGCAGACTCGTCAAACTCCAAATAGTTCGGAACCGTTTAACACGTAACTGTCGTATCTATTGTAGCTCCTTAACCTATGGGTAGTATTCTATGCCGAAGGTGTAACGCTTGCGACACTTCATTTTTAGTCACTCTAGTGCCACACAGCCAATGCATCGGCGCGTTACAGACCTTGACTTGGTGTAAACGCTCGCGACATTTAATTTTTTTAATAGTATGTTGTTACTGGATCAGATCATAAATATGATAACCGCACGTACACTTCTCTCTACAAAACTGGTACAGCAGAAGTTAGCAGCCTGTTTAATTTTTAAAATTTTTATAGTACGGCATTGTCTTCCTATAAGTGACAACATCACAGACTCCTGACAACATCATGTCTTGCATGTCAGTGTCATCCAAATTTTAAAAAAATACCGCCGCATCTTTGGTTGGTCTATTCGGCAAGTAGCTGTTCATTATGGGAGAAGCAAGTCTACGATAGTATACATAAAACCGATTTCAAGAGGAGAGAACTATCCACCGAAAGGAAGGCACCGGTTTGACGAAAGTTACAAGAACAGAGGAAGACCAAAAAGCTATCAGTTTTCTGGAAAATCATCCGTTTGTCAAAGCGAAAGTAAATAAAAATTGAATCAAATTTTTCAGGATCCATAACAACATTAGGCAGGAGGATTAAACGTTTGAGGCTAAGGTGTCGCATTGCGGCAAAAAAAATCAACTAAGTGAGGAAAAGAAGCAGTCTCGATTAATTTTTGCGTTGAATTATTCTCTGAGGGACGAAGATCTTTAAGTCCAACAGCAATAAAAAACAATTTTTGGTTTATCGACCGCCAAGAAACCGATACGAAGAATGATATATTTCTGGAAACGAAGACCGGGCGGAAAGATTTTCGGTGTTTGGAGCTAGAGGACATGACGCTCTATTTAGAATTAATGGGCGATTTACAGCCGAAGTTTACGTTAATATGTTGGAAAACGTAATGCTTCCAGAGGTGAGAGTCCCTTATCCAGATAATTTTGCATTCCAACAAGATAACTGTCCAGTTCATATGGCCAGAATTGCGCAGCGATGGTTCCAGGATAATAATATCGAAGTTTTGCCTGATGCGAATCCAATAAAGAACATTTGGGGACTTATCGCAAAGAAATTAGCAAGTTTTAATATTATTCCCAGGAATTCAGAACATCCAATGGAACTCATCGTAAGTGTATATAGTAAGTTATTGCTGAAAATCCAAATTTATTTGAAAATTTACTCAATTCGATTTCCAAAAGACTTCAAAACATCATTGCAGCCAACGGTGCCTTATATTTTGGATTAATAAAAAATAAACAAACCGTCTCCTTGTAAAAAGTTTAAATATGCCAAAAATATAACCTAAAATGACAACGTCAAAAAGTCAGTGTTGCACATAGGAAAATATAAAAAATCGTATTTGCAGCTACCTTCTGCTGTACCAGTTTTATGTGGAGAGAAGTGTATTTATCTGCTCCGATCAAATACTACTACAAATACAATACTAAGTTCTGAATATACCCGCTTTACACCCCGCAACCACCCCCAATTTTTTTTTACAATATAGTATTGTCATTGGACCTACATTAGTGTGTTAAATTTCATTAAAATCGGTTCACGAAAAATGTGGCAAAAATAAAAATAGGTCTCTAGGGGGGGAGTTAACTCCAACCCCTCCCTGGCTACGCCACTGCAAATAGGTGATAAAAACGTAACTTTCTATGGTCATTTTCAAGAGTGCTCACTTTCTGGGAACATCATATTGTATTGCCAAACCTACAAAGTTCAGATAATTCTTTTATTAGAAACTAAAAGCACATACAATGCGTACGTACGTACGTAAACTTAAAGTAAATTATATTGAACTTCATTTATAGACTATCTAGATTATATGACCATTCCATAAGAAGTAGGTTATGTAAAAAAAAATTGGACTTTAACGACAGTTTTTTATATTTAGTAAAGTTAGAATACCTTTTATAAGCTTGGATAATGCAGTATGTTTTGAATTGAATTGAATTGACGTTACGCAGATGCGATATAATATGGCGGCTGACAACTAAATACATGGCTGCGTTCCGAATGCCCACACTAGTGTCAAAAACGCACCGGTGCATGGTGTGTCGCCATTCAGGAATATGAAAATGACCGGTGCGTCTCATTTTCGTCGTTCAGGAAAGGTGGTGTGTCCACGAGTGCGTATATAGCGTCATTAGCAAGGCCACTAATCAGCGGCAATAGAGATCAAAATTGTACCTAATTATTTCTGTTTTAGTGAGTTTATCACACCACACCGTCACCCCAGCCCAGACTTGGGCGATGATAGTGTGCTGGAATGAGGTTATGATATGGTGTAATTTGGATAATTTTTAACGACAAGACTGTTTAAAAATTTAATTTTATTCAATTTTTTTTAACTAACTCTGTATAATATATGGTTTTTTATGCTTTTTTTTTCTAGAGTCGTTTTTAAGCCAATACACCTAATAAGTATAGGAAGTAAAAAAAACATGACTTTTTTATTTTTCTTTATATACTTTATTTATAGGAGGTCTCAAAAAATTGTAGCTGATACTTGATCATATTCAAAATTTTGGAATGTTTTTATGTAGCTTTTCATTGACCTCATATTTAAATGATCCGTTAAGAAATAAAAAAGTGGTAGGGACGGTTTTAAAAACTATCCAACATTTTTCTGCTCACTTGTAGCCTAAAAGCATGCCAAGCCAAAACCCATCATTCGAAAATAAGAGAGAACAAAAGGCCTAGTTTTATATTTTTTTACCCACTTGTAGCGCAAAAAAAATATATTTTTTGGGTCATTTCTTATAAGATCATGTTACATAAGAAAAGCAACCCCAGAAACTAACCCCAACTTTCGAAAATAAGAGGAAACAAAAAGCCTATTTTATCATTTATCCCAACATCACCTTGTTTTGTTTTTGTAAATTATCTGACATTAGACAAGAATGAGAGATTATAGGTGGTGTGTACACTTGCGGACACACCGAGTGTGGGCACTCACACCATGGTGTTGGCTTTCGGAACGCAGCCGAGAAGCTAAATGGAACTGTTATTGTTAGTGTCAAAAAACTGGTTCGCATTAATTTGGAATGGAGTGTAGAACGCGCACTTCATGAAAGTCAAAATTTCCAAATCTATAAACAAAACGAAGGAAATTGCAGAGCACTATTTATGTCAAAATTCTATTAATTAATCTAGATGTATTGTTTACCCGTGAAAAGATAGTTCCGTCGACTTTTCAGCACTTTCTTTACCTAACACACACTTCTTAAGCATTTTTATTAACTCTTATATCATAAATATAAAAATAACAATTGCAAAAAAAACAAAAAGCTAACGAAAATCAGTCGCATCGGTCGGATCTAAGATGGAAAAACTCGAGTATAACAAACCAACGAGTAGCGAAAACATCCGTCGGCACCTTTGATGTTTGGGGGACCATTTTTCGCAAGCGATATGAGTGGAATTCTACTCGGGCAAAATGTTCTACGACAAATCAATAACTTTTTTGCCCTTGTTGTCAGATTGTCGGCAGAAAATATCCTAATCCTAATTTCAATAATTGTAAAACAAAATATTACAAACTTCCTCATACATTTTAAACTGAACTTTTTCGGCACTATATTTACTTTGTTAAAATAATGTATTGCATTTATGCTACTATTACAATATTACATAATTATTGGAAAAAAAGTAAAGGATAATTATGAAAACTCGCCAACCACGGTTAAATTTCAGTTTTTTAATTTTTTCTTCACAAAAAAGTTGGGTTAGTATAATCATAACATACCTTTAGAAAAAAATAATTCGTAATTTGGTTGGACCAAAACGTACGTCTAGATACACGCAATGGCTTATAGTCTCTATTATTTACCTTCTCCAGCTCGGCGTAGGCTCGGTCTTTGTCGGCGTGCAACTTGCCGGTGGTAGACTGAATCTTCTCCAGCTCTTCGCGGAGGCTGTCTTGCTCCTGGTGGGAGTTCTCGAGGCGGGCCTTGAGGCGGTATACTTCCCCCTATTACGAAAAAGGAAACACAAAATCAAAGAGCAAATCCCGATGGCAGAAAAGATATGGAACAAGTTGTTCAAATGGTCTGATCTAAAGGGTTCAAGTGTCTCAGATGTGGTGCAATAAATGCATTGTATAAGAGGTATATCTTGAGTTTTAGTGCTGATGAGATGAACTTAAACTATGTTGCAGTCTCCAAAATCCACTGTGTATCTTCTATTTACTATATAGTTTAATCCATTTTTCTACTACTTGTACTACAACTTTTTGGGTTTTACAATCGTGTACTACAGAAAATACCGGGAGATTGAAATAATTATGTTCATTTGGATATATCCATGTTTCAGTTAGCACAACTATATGTATTTGTTTTTTGTTCTTTAAGTGTATGTGATTCAAATTATTCATTTTATTTCTCATATTATATTTATACAGAGCGCTTCAGGCTACTGCGAACAAAGGCCGAAAGAAGTGCAATTTGTCAGTGTACGTACATGCAGGAACACCGCACACCTATCAATGGAGCAACCAACACTCAGGCTTGGGATTAGTACGCCTCCAACCACGGTGCCATGTCGAGCATAGTCAATGAAACCGGAATTTGGTCAATAAATACGAAAATTTTTATAACGTAATTTTCTTGTTTTTTGTCACTGATAAATTTGAGCGTTTTATTGTCAACTGCTGAGATTTATCACTGACAATGTGTTACAATGAAAATAATAAGGAGAAACAAAATAAAAGCAAGTTCTATAAATAAAATAATACATTCTAAAAACGAGAAAGATTTTCCCATTCAAAAAAAAATTAGAGCAAATGTTCGAAAAGTCCTCCTTGCTCGGCTAGACAATATCCGAGTCTATTATAAAAACCCCTTTTATCGTTTCCAAGTATGTTAGGACTGATAGTTTGAAAAGCTTCTTCAATTTTAATCCAAAGTTCTTCCAAATTATTAGCCCTTTCATGCCCATAAACTTTATTTTTGATATAACTCCACAGACAGAAGTCATTAGGAGCAAGATCGGGTGATCGAGCTGGTCATAAAATAGTTCCCTGTTTACTTATAACACGATTAGGAAATACATTATCAAGATAGACCCTAACAAGGCCAACATTGTGAGCGGGACAACCATCTTGTTGAAACCATGTTTCACCAAATCTCACCCCTAACAATTGCCTAGCAGTTGGAATAATATGCTGCTGTAGTAGATCCAAGTATCTAGGACCATTCAAATTGCCGTCAATAAAAAATAGCCCAACTACGTGTTCCCCTACAATACCCCCCCAAACATTTAGTTCTTGGGGATACTATGTTTTTACCAATATCGAACGTGTATTGGGCTATGGCGATTCAATAATGGAAAAGTGCTTTCATCTGTGAAAAGAATAGATCTCAAAAATCATTCGACGATAGTTCTCTTCCAGAAAAATTTGAGCGTTTTTGATGCTTTGTAATAATGATAACCATTCTTTTTGAGAACACACAAGACAGTTGCGGAAGACGTATCAATTCCTTCGGCAATTTGGTGGCTAGTTAACTTTCGATTTTCCTCCACTGCAGCGCAAATTATTACATCTCGTATTTCCTAGTCGTGATTCAAAACAGTGGTTTTTTTTTCACATAAGAACTTACCAGTCTGTTTCTCGAGCAAGGCAGAAATAAAACAAAATAATAAAAACAAAATAAATTTCCAAAAGATAACACTGCAGCGTGCTTCGAATCCACCTCGGTCATACGGCACAGAGAGTAAATTGGACTTGATTCCTCCTATGTTCGCAGTAGCCTGAAGCTCATTGTATATAGTATATGTACAGCTATTTGGAAATATGTTTTTATTTGGTAACAATCTTTACATTTCAATATCTTTATTTATTTAGTCTATTTTAGGACGGCTCTCGTTTCTTATTCTTACTGCTCGTTCAACGTTCTCCAGCTTCTTTAAATAGATTTTTCCATTTAAAAAGACTGCGGCCTTTTAGTTATTCTCCTTCTTTATATCACTTATTTTTCATATAGACATGACAATGTCACATTGTGTTTATTAACTTATATTATAGCGTATTCCTTTGAGCCAGTTAGTGCAAAGACTCCCTTTAAACTGCTGAGATATCTCTGTCTCTTGTTTTTACCTAAAACCGCAAAGGACAGAAATATCCGAGTGCTGCACTGAAAGTCTCAATAAAATACGCTATCAGTATCACAGTTTGTCATATTTTATCAAGGCTTTTACAACACCTTCTCAACTAAAAAATCAGCATAGTGATCATATTTACACCAAACTGACAGAACATGTTTTATCATCAGTTTTATCTGTCAGTTTGGCTATAAAAATCGCGACAACAGTAGGCTAAAGGGCACTGCAGAGGTAGAAGTTAGATGGATTTTTAGTTGAGAAGATGTTGGCTTGTATTACACAAAAAGTTTGATAATGATCCAAAATTGATGACAAAATGGTGACCCAATATAATTTTTTAAATTAAACATCAGTAATATTCAAACATTAATACAATCGCTAGTTTTAAGATGAAGACTCCCTTTAAACTGCTGCCTGCATAGTATTTTAAAAGACCCTTTAAATTGAACAACACAGGGTTACTGAATTAATTAATAAGTAGTTAACACAAATTAACATTCCAAAGTTTAATGGGTCATTATTACCCGAAAAGTCAAATACGTTTTTTTTTTTAACACAAAAGTCTATAGCCAAAACAAAATATGGGAATTTTCTTAACGCCAATATTATCCTACAATTCTTTTCTACTGGGCAAGTGAGTTTTCTTGAAAACTGGTAATCGTATGCGCATGCTCCTTAAGAGCTAGTCAGCTTTTCGGATTTTTCGGACAGCTTTGAGTTGGGTTATTGGTTAAAATAAAAGATATAAACGTTCTTATACACGATCATCCTCTCGAAATTAGATTTTATGTTGTACAATTTATGATTGTAGAACATCCGAGCTTCCAGACCCAAAATTCATTTCTCCATGATTTACAAAACCCCAAAAGTAGTTCAACTAGCGGAATGGTAAATTAGTCTTTCCTGTTTCCCAAAAGTTTTTTAAATTTATATCAAATAAGAAAGGCCTAACTAACTTTTAGTATTAGGTATAGGCGCTTAAACTGTTATATTTGTTTTTAAAAATTGTTTAAAAAGGATCTTGAAAAACGTCATAAAATTCGTATATATCTGGAATTCTCACTTAATAATAATTGGTTGATTTTATTGCAGCTTACCATTATTTTTTTATTCTAGTAACCAAAGTAACTACTCGCTAATCAGAGCCATACATCAGGAGTTTCTGTTATCGCAACAGTATATATAACAGATCGTTACTGCAGTGGCGCACCCAGGAATTTACTTCGGGAGGGGGGGGGGAGGTTTAAAGATAAATAATAAAAAAAACTTAATTTTTAGTAAAAAATTGGCCGTAATTGATAAAAGAAAACAGGTGCTTACAAGCGCAGAGCTGGGCTCAAATGTAGGGAGGAAGTGTTTAAAACCCAATTTAAAATTATTTATTCACCCAAAATTTGATAATAAAATTTTGATGGGGTTTTTGGGAATTTGAGTTGTTTATTTACCCTAAATTTGTGTAAAAATAGTAAAATGCGGCGCAGGCGAAAATTTTTGCGAAAATGACTCTTAGAATGCTATTTTTGACAGCAGATCGCAGGAAAAAATCGTAAAAATGACAGGTGGTATAGCGTCGCAGGCGAAAAATTTTGCAATATGTGATTTTTTAAAGATATATGTTAAAAATTAAATTCTAGGCTCCTGTATTTTGTTAATTGCAACAAGACTTCTCGGGGGAGGAGGAGGGGGTTTAACCCCAAACCTTCCCTTCCCCTCGGTGCGCCACTGGTTACTGCATCCACGCAGAGTAACAGTTTAGAAACACGGTTCACATCTGCTTGTTAATAAAGAAGGAAATATGTAAGTAGTAATTTTAATTTAAAATATAATTTTTCTACAATTGAAATTATTGAATAAGCAAAGCATCTATATGAATCCGTAACATTTGAATTATATGACGATTATAGTTACAAATAGACCGAACATGAAGTTAAAAAATGCTAAATACATGGAAATGTTCCGCTTGACAATTACAGAAATCTTGACCGGTATAAGATTATGGAAATCTGAACCTAAAGAAGCGCAAAATAATAATTCCTACCTGTGACTTTTCCAGTTTTTCTTGCAGCGCTTGCGCTTCGGACCTCGCTCGTTCACTATCAGCCTGGGTAACCCTGAGTTCGGCCTGGCATCTGCGCAAATCAGAAGAAGTCTTATCCACTCTCTCGTGCGCTCTATCCAATTCGTGAGAGCTAGAATATGTAGAGGTTCGTCCGAAAGGTTGAATTTTCGCCTGGGCAAGTTCTAAATCTTGCTTAAAGCGTTCGTTTTCTAATTCTAAACGTGCGATTCGCTGTCTTGTGGCCTCGTAGTCGTCTCCCCTGCGTCCGAATTCCATCGCTTTATCTAGTTCTGCTTTCGACTTTCCTGTAACGTAATTAGGTTTTTAGTACAAAACTGAAAAAAAAACTTTTTTATTTATATACTTGAGACAGAAATGGTAGGCGTTTACTGGTAAATAATATGCTAATTATCTTCCTCAACCCATAAACCATTCTTGGTTGATTTCTCCTGATAGACCTACAACTTTTTCATTCAGAGCACTTTTTATACATAGAATAAGACAGCTAAGCTCGATTAAAAAAAAAGGTTTATTCGATATGATTTCAAAAACTAACATATCATCAATAAATTAATTCCAAGTCTGAGAAAGAACTAATTTAAATAGTAGTAGTAGTAGTAGTAGAGAAGGGGCGGCGCGAAGCCTGGCAAGTAGACCTCCCTGGGCCCTTTCTGCCTTACCCCACTAATTTAAATAAATATTGCTTCTTTTGGAACTTTACTTTACATAATAGTCAAGGAGTTACAGTTACAATTTTCAACCAGAATGGTATAGATTACCTATTTTTTACCAATATTTATATAATCATCCAGGTGATGCTAAAAGAAAGCTAAAAACTTACCTAATTCAGACTGAGAGTATTCCAGTTTAGACTCGATTCTTTCGCGATCATTTTGTGCTCGTTCTAACCTAGCTGTCAGTTTCTCTACCTCGCTATTAAGTGCATGGAGTTTCATTTTGTATTCTGCTATTTCTCGTTCATGCAAATCCCTTTCTTCGCGTTTTTCTTGTTCCGCTCTATCCCTAGGAAGTAGATATTATTCACAAAAATTATAAAGTGTATTCTTTAATACCTCAATAAAATTAAAAGATACTGATCTTAAAGTTTAAATAATTAGGTAATTCTTTGCAGTTTCCCTAGTTTTAACAGCTAAATTTAATAAAAAAAAGTTATTTAGCGGCACACTGTACAAAACTATTAATATGAGTTCATTACTAGAACAAAAAATTTGGCTGTTATGGGGTCAAAATTTATAATATCGGCATTCTTCATTACCTTTGTTCTCGTAGTTGATTCATCTGTTTCTCCTTATCTCCAATAGCTTCTTCTAACGTAGAAAGAGCGCCCTCTGAAGAACAGTGATGTGCTTGCATCGCGGACAGCCTAGCTCTAGCCATGTCCACTTGGTTATCCTTTTCTTTTAAAAGATCTTCAAGGTTTTCAACCTATGTTATGTTAGTAATAGTTAGTTGGTTAGTTAATATGACACAATCTTATGTTAGATTTAGTATAGGTTTTAATTTGGTAAAAATTAAATAGTTAAATATTTTAGATGAGTTCTGAGTAACAAATTATTATGAAAATTATTACCAACTTGTTAAGTGACTTTTGTTAGCTATAGCATTTTCAATATTTAGTTAAAAAGATGTTGTCATTCAAGATTTTCTACTCGAGACAAAAGAAGGATGAAAAGGGTTAGGATATTTGGATTAGGTTAATTTAAGATAAGCATAGTTAGTTTTAAAATATTGAAATCAATCTTATACTTACTACAAACACTTGACACTAAATACACGATAATGCCTTAAAAATTCTTTCAGTAAGAAATTTTTTGTCCAAAAACAAAAAAAAAGCTTTTATTTGTCTAACCTATATAAATTTAAAACGAAGTAATCCCCTATGGGTTATTTGCAAAGATTTTTCACAAAACTCGCGATTTGGTTTGCAAACGAGACCCTTGGACTTATATTGGATTTTTTGTAAAGATTCGTCCCAGAAAGAGTTTTATTACCGGAATTTAAATGAAAAACGCGAATCCGTGTTTAAAAGAAATTTTTAAATGCCATTACAATGTGTAAGGTTTCCAAATTATTCAAATAATTCGTCTCTCTCTCGTGTTTCAAGGTCATGACAAAATATTATGAATACCAAAAAGGAGTCTGATCATTAAAAAATAGGTTACCTTTTTAAATCTCTATGATCAATAAAATTAGATGCCTCCGAATCACCCAATTTTGTTAAAAAAAATCGTGGTCTAAACTTTGTAAGCTGACCAAGGTATGTATAATTTGGATAGATTTGTAAAGAAATATATTAGCCAAAATCAAGCAGGAAATATTTTTAAGAACAAATTTTTAATAAGCTACGATTTTATTACCTTTCTTTGCAAAACATTGATCTTCCTGTCCTTGATATCCATATGCTCCCTCATCTCCGCAATTTCTCCCGCGGCTCTCGCTCTTTCCTGCTGATGCTGTTGTTGCTTCTTCTCGATTATTCTATTCTTTTCCTCGAGTCTGGCTCGCAGCTCTTCGCAGTCAGTTTGCAGCATATTGTAGTGCTCTTCTTTTGCGCAAAGCGATTCTTTTAGAACTGCGATATGACGCTGGTAGTCTTGGTGCTGTTCTTCGAGGGTCTTCATTTTGGCACCCATTGCGAGGATTTCCTGGTCCCTGCGTTGTATCTCGACGCGAAATTCGTCGAGCTGCAGCAGCAAACACGAGCGGATGCATGCACTATCCATGCGAGGGGATACATGCGTGCCGAGTGACAGTGACAGTAGGGTGGTAGTAAAACTTATAAACTCGGCGCCAAGCGGCCGGATAGTCTTTACATCTAGTTACAGTCTACCAATAACGGATCCATCCTTCCCGATTTGCACATCGTTCAACAGAAAACTTACTTGACGCTTGAACGCAATGGGGGTCGGGGTCTGACAGACGGAGAGGTCGGGGAGTGATCGGGGACCGCCCAGTCGTACCACCTCGTTCTCCAGCAGCGTAATCTCGCGCTCCAAAGTCGCGATGCGCGCATCTTTCGTGTCTAAGAGAACTTTGATCGTACTACTGGAGGGCGAGGGTACTAACTCCAACTGAGTTTGGAGCGTGCGCAATGTCTCGTTTGCGGCCTGCAGCTCCTGCACAGACAGGGATAGACATGGATCAGCGTACTACTTGTGTGTGTTTGTTAGGTGTCACGCGTCAGGCCGCTCACCGTCCGGTCATCACCGCTTTACCACCACGCCTCTATCATCATCGGGACACATGATCAAGAACATTTCTCAGCCCGAAACCTCAATTTACGATACGAACAAATTTATTATAAATAAGTAGGTAAAAAGACATTTCTTTGGAAAAGCTTGAGCTTAACTTGCAGTTCACACGTTCGCTTTATTTTCATTTCTCAGTTGATTAATTTCAGCCTCTATAAAATCAGTTTGCAGCAATTTAATTGCGAGAAAACTGAAAATTCTTACTTAAAAGCAAGTCAGAAATTGAAAAAAAAACACAACAAAAACAAACTTGAGACAAAAAAGTATTTAGTATCATGAAATATTATCTAAATATACTCTGCTTTACTCTTCAAGGTTTCAAGCTGAATCTAATGATTCCTAGTTAAACATCAAACTGCCAACCAGATCCAAGTGAAAGCCCTAACTACTTTAGTTATATTTACTGGTAACTGTTTTTTTAATTAATCGTATTACTATCAAGTAAGAGTCTTTTATACTGTAGAGAGCCCTTTAACTTATGTCTTTTAAAATTGTTTATAATGCAGCAAGCATCACTTAAAAAAGTCATCAAAATTTTAATGTTCATGTTTATGACCGTCATCAGTATATGAGTGGGATACACGCCGCATTTTAGAATAAACAAATTTTAATTTTAAAAGTATCATCTACATGGATTTTTCTACTTTTTAGCCGTCAAACTGCACACGTGAGAGGCTCCTTGTGCGAGCCCCTCTAAATAAAAATAAACGAAAAACATATACAGGGTGTCAACAATACCATAGTCATCCTTTAAACTGATGAAAGGGAGATCAAAAAAAGTCAACAAGTTCATATGACTTATGGAGCAAAACTCAACAGATTTTTGTCTAAATGACTTTAAAGCTGAAAAATTTAGGTGCCCATATCTACCAGAATTTTAGAAATATTCATGTCTAACTTTAACAATTTAACAATAGAGCCATAAATATTTTCTCTGAATCCCCTAAATTAAAAAAAAATAATAAAAACATAATTATTTCCTTTGAGTTAAAGAGTTAAAAAACACTTGGCAACAACGCAATTCGCCGCATACGTGAGTCTCTGACCTCCGACCCTCTCTCCTCTCTACAGTACAGTGCATAGTGCATCTTCCGCTGTTCGTTGTAAAGGTTGTCAGTTGCTTGAGTCTACCTGACGCCATTATTTTCGCGAGTTTTTTGCGGCTTGGTGTGAAATTAAGCTGAATTAAAAATGTTCTCCAATCAGAAATACGTTGACATGCAATTAGTATACGGTGAAGCTCGCAGAAACTCAAATCTTGCAGCTCAAATGTATCGCGACAGATTTTCCCAGCGGCTTAAAAGAAGTGTTTTTGGTCGGTTTTTTGAGTATTTTTCAAAATAATAAAAGAATTTTTACAAATTAAAAACAGTTTAAAATAAAAGTCGAACATAATCTGAACCTTTGCATTGCTTTTCAAAGGAAAACTTTATTTCGATACCGAAAAGGACTTTTGAATAAACTTTTACAGCCAGACGAGGCACTAAAACCAAGTTTCGGAAGGTACACATTTATTTTTTTCCTTTTTACTATTTTTAAATATTTAATAATTTGTAAGATGTGAAAAAAAAAACCATCTTAAAGTTGATATTTACAAGCAGCCCGCCGCGCCGCGCCACCCTATCATGAGACCTTCTTTAATTTTCTCGCACCTAAAAGCGCATTGTTACCAAACTGTGTTTAACTTAAAAATCGTATATCTCCGAAACCACTAAGTTTTGACGCTCATATTATATGAATTTTTTTTCTTGTTTTGTCCCCCCCTTTATCACCCATTTCAATAACGACTGTCAAATCGTTTACACCCTGTATAGAGTAGGTAGGTAGAAAGACTTTATTCGCCATACAAATTATGTAATATTGAAAATGGACCGGTTGATTATTTTGGGTCCGGTTTAAAACACCGGCATTCAGAAAAAGAGCAACAGTTAAAACAGCGGTCTTAGTTGAGCGACATATCAAAGGAGCGACATTCAAAAAAAGACAATTAAAAGAGCCACATTATTTTCTGTGTTCTCTCTAAGTACATGAGGTATTCTTGTTTGTCCGAGAGATTTTGTTGTTTATCAAACACCGGCCCCAGAGCTATTGAAGATCTACTCCTAAGATGGAATTTTCACCCAAAATTCAAGAATAAAATGGCTATCTAGAGCACTGCTGCTACTCCCCCCAGGAACAATTTTTGCGGACGCCAATATATCAAACAATACTTTAGCAAAGGTTTGCTTCGAGCTTTACACATTTTTTTTTTGGTTTTGGGTTCTTGAATGTGTTTTTATAAATCCCAACCCAACCGAGCTTTAAACAAGCACAATCGTTGTTTTGAGATGTCGCTGTTCTAAGTGTTGCTATTTTGATGTCGCTATTTCAAATATTGCTCTTTTGAATCTGAGCTGATTTTATTTAGTTATAAAATGCCGAAAGCTGTGTTGTGCATTGACGAGTGACACATTAATTTGTTAAATTTCCAGAGCACGATAATTTTGTATTTAAACACCTCTGGGGCAGACCTTTAAAACAGGTCAGAATTATCCCCATACTTAAAGAAAATACTATTTGTAAAAACCCCTTAATATGGTTTATTTTTAGTTTTTCTTGGTAAAGCATTAGGGGATTAAAAAATCCATTGTTTCATATAAATTTTCATGTTTTCGACGTGTGATAAGCTAGGGTATTCTGACTTTTAAAATTAAATGTCAATAATTTAAAAAATGTGAATTACAAGGTATTTAATAAAGTCTGGTTTATGCAAGCCATAGTTATAATTATGTGATTTGTTTGTAAGGAAATTGGGGTTTAGTCGAGGGGTGGCTCGGTCGTCATTATTTGTACACCAAAAGGCATTTTTTACCAGATTTTATCTCTAATCTATATCTAAATGCCCCCAAAATTCCTCAAAATAATGCTTCAAATTGCCTCAAATTGCCACGAAATGCCATCAGCGTGTACACCAAAGTGCATTACCGAGCCACCCTCGGGTTTAGTAGAAAATATCTTTTTTAGGTTTAACTGTATCTTGTTTCTACTATGCAAATAGAAAAATTTTAAAATTTTGGATTAGGTTGATTCCACTTCGGTAAAATTAAGGGAATACCATTAAACTTAAACCATGATGATGATCTTGAGCGGACAAGTAACTTTATAAATTGTCGTAAAATTGATGTGCTCTGAGATTTGAACAAAGTATTGCCCACCTTTAAAAAATTCGAGAGGATACTTTTAAAATCAAAGTATTTCTGTTTATAATAACCAAATACCTCTAAGAAAATTGTGTTTCGTTGTGTGGGTTTTCGTTAATTAAGTTGTGGTATGCAGACGGACCATAGACTTAAAAAAAAAACAGACTCGGAGCAAAATATTTTGAAAAGTTCTTTTGATGCGTGTTTGTCATATTGCGTTATTTGCATTAAATTTTATTAAGTGTTATCATTTCGAAATACAATTTAAGAATAAATTTAATTATTTATTCCAACAAAATTATTCTAAAAATTCATTAGCATACAAATTCAAGAAAGGATTCCCTCATTAAATGACGACAACGCTGCTTTTTGTAAAGGAAACTACTTGCTACATAAGGGAATCAAAATTCCGCTGAGACTACCGGCGAGCGGCTAGTCGATGATTGCCGAATCAAATTAATAGTTTATCCAAAAATGGCCGACCGTAGCCGAGAATTTTAAACAAATAAAGATTTGTTTCGATTTTTCGTGTTTTTTTAAATAAATTTACCTTTGAACCTTGTAACAAAATGTTTGGGTAATATTTACGAAAACCAAACTCTGAAAACTGCATATCAATATCTGCTTTACTTCCAAAGTTATGATTTTTTTATATATTTTAACGTTTTCTCAAATAACTCAGAAAATAAAGCTTTCACGAATTTATACTCCATATTCATGGAAACTTCTAAAAACCGGATATCGCTGCTTGCTTTTTTTCCAAAGTTACAATTTTTTAAAATATTTTATCTCCCTTCAACCAGCGACCACCCTACCCAAAAGATAATCAGTTCATGGTCGGCCAATAGAGGATTTTTGTATCAAATTTCGTTAAAATCGATTAAGGCGTTTTTGAGTTATGTGTCTACAGACAGACAACAGACCGACAGTAAATTTTTTTTTTGTCGTCGATTAAGATATTTTGGAACCTTAGTAATCCATTTTTAATAAAATTAAGAAAAGTCAAAATTTAACGATTTTAATAGTCCCACATACCATATTTAGGCGCGTTTTTGCGAGGTTAACATAGTTACTAATATTTTCTTTTTCTAAATGCATTCGTCTGAGAGAGACCCAGCATTCCAGGAACATACCGCTTGTACACCCTTCGACCCCGCTGTTTTTTTGATATAGTTATCCCCTGACAGATGTGCGGGGTCAAAGAGTGTAAAGGCGGGTATTTTTTGTGATGGTGTAGTATGCTGCATCTCTCTTAGACGAATGCATTTAGAAAGAGAAAATAATAGTAACTATGTTAAGCTCGCAGAAACGCGCCTTTTGTATGGTGAACTAACAAAGGTGAAGTCTTTAGTGTGTAGTAAGTGAGCATTTATCAATATCAGGTGTAAATATGTGATAAGCCATTAAGATGGATGTTCGGTTTTTAAGGTTAATAGGTAACTAGGGTAGTTAAGTAGATACTAAGAGGTATTTGGTTAAATCGTTATCGTTATATACAGACAAAATTAATATTTACTCATAATCTTTAACTGGTCAAAACAACTCACATGCAGTTGAATTTAAATATTAATTACTAAAATCCACATTTAAGTACAAAATAATCTACACAAAAAAATTATTTTCTACTAAATTTAGAAATAAAAATTAGTCAAATCTACATATTTTACTCATATAATGCAAAATGTGAATTCTTATATAGAATCTATAGGTTTATTCTTGATTATGTGCCACATATGATGCGATGTACTATTTTGGATACAAATATCCTCACTTCTTTTTAAGCAGCTCATATAAATCCAACTGCTCTGGCAACACTGGTATAAGAGGTTTCAGAAATAGCGCAATAAGCAACGAAATTCTTTACTGCGACCGAGGGTTAAAAAATCTTATCCTGAAGATGCTAACTTAGGCGAAACACGTATGGAGAGTGGAAAATATGAAGTTTTAGTAAAGTGGTTAAACGTTTTTGAATTAACGAAATTCATGAAGTATTCTATTTTTGTAAAATTTGTTATCTGCTACGCATTAGACGATACGATATTAGACACAACATTTTATACCAACCTTTTTTTATTTTTAACATCTGGGCATATTGAAATTTTGATGAGTTTACAAATTGCTATTTACTATTCTTAAACCCAAATAAATATTCAAAAACTCATCGCTCAAATGCGGGCGAGATTAGGTCTAAGTATAAAGTATACTGAAAATAGAGCTGCTATTGTAGTCCAACATAGTACAATGCCGGTATCATACATACTATTTATCCACTTACACAACTACTACTTGGGTTTGTTATGTCATACGGAGTAATTAAGAACTTATTTAAAAGTTGTATTATAACTTTCAGGACCAACTGAAACAACTTTTTTTTGTCTGGTCCAAAACCATAAATGTGGCTCCCAAACGAAAAATTAAATCTATAATTTGAAGATTTTTTTAACCTTGATGTGCATAAAAAATAAAAGGTTGTTTAGCTTAGCTTGTTTAATTAATTTCTGAATTACTCTGTTTACTATACCTAGATGCTGTCATTGACATACAAGTACAGCTGCTTGTTGCACATAGCTAATGCTTCCAAGGTATTGCATTTCTTTTTTTCTTTGTTTTGAATAAAACCAAACCTTACAGTTCATCTTTGGCCGCTTCATTGATTCTATGATTCGACTGATATTTGAATCGGGTTGAGTACATAAAATGCTTTGAAATGGTTTGAGTACGTCTTTGCGATTTGAAAATTTTGAAGACTTTCCTAGGACCTACATATCTAACCTGTATTCTTCTACAAGGACCATAAACAATTGACAAATTGTGATGGTTCCAGCGAATGATGCCGCCAACAATAGTTTATAGCGTATTACATTGTTAAATTGAGTGCGCCGCTTGTTGTGCATGGACATAAGGAGGAACAATTCCTCAAAAGAAGGGATCAATACTGGTGAATGATCCCATCCGTCGAAAAAACATGCTTTTTTTTAAAACCTTCAAAATTTTAAATTGAAAAATATACATTTTACGCCATGCGTGCCCAAGAAATAGGACCGATCTCTGGCTTTGAACTCGGGGAGCGCGAACACCCAATTTTTGATAGAATGGAATGAGATATCACCGCTCATTTGACACAAATCTATGTCATTCTCTGTTCAAGAATTATGGCTTATGCCGGGTCCACACCAAACCAACAAAACAAAAAGAAAACAGCAACTAAATGTTTCAGAACATTTTTTAAACAAAACGAGAACAATGCGGCAACTTTGTGGTTTTGTTGGTGTTTTCAGCAACTTTTTATTTTCCCGTCGCCTGTCGGTAAAGATCAAATTATTGATGCTTTGTTTACGTTTCGGGCAACTTTGTTGGTCTAGTCTGTACGAAAAGATACATCAGACTCTGGTAATACTCTCTGGTAATGACATTTCGAAAATTTGAATCTTTTTTCTTTATCGAGGGTCCGACGATTTGTATTAGATATTCAAGAGCAGTACTCTTCATTCTTAAAAAGCTGTTTAAGCTATAGTCCATTCATAAAGAAAAGAGAGTAATAAAATGATTTAAAATCGAGCGTACCATCGGCGTAGGTTTTTTACCAACATTTAAATTTAAAAAAAAATAGAAAAAAGACCGCAGTTAAAAATATATATTATATTTTAACCTGATAAAGAAATTGTTTATTATGGGTGTTCTGTTTTTGCACTATAATATGTAGGTATAGGATTAAGTTTAAGTGAAAACCAATAGAATTTAATGAGGGTGAAAAAATTCGTTAAGGCGGTTAGTGGAGAAAAGTTGATATGTGTAAGTGGCTTATAGAAAAAAACATAAATTTTGAAGCAGATATGGTAAAAAAAGAACTACTATCATTGGGAAATAGCCACAAAGAAAAATTCAAGAAGAAAGTTGTCGATGATATGGCTGAAAAACGAAACATAACAGTATTAAGACTGCCGCCTTATCATTGTGAACTTAATCCAATAGAATTAATATGGGCTCAAAATGAAAGGGTATGTGTCAAGGAATAATACTACCTATAAATTAAAGGATGTGGAGGAGCATTTTCAAGAATCAGTTAAAAAAATAACTCTAGATAATTGGCATAAATGTGTACAACATGTTTTAAAAGTAGAAGAAAAAATGTGGAAACTTGATTGTTTAATCGAAGAAACTGTGGAACTGTTAATTATTTCTTTGGAAGAAAATGAGAGTGATGATGAGAGCATTTACTGTTCTTCTGAATCTGAGTAATTTATTCCTATTTTATTTTTGACTGGTTTTAAAGAAACATATCTATCTCCATTTCATTTGAATTATTTTTGTAGTTATAATAACTGACAACCGTAACATTTTTTTTTATGTACCAACCATTTATTTAGCCTTAATTTAATTTTTAGGTGTTCTTATTAATTATAGTTAAAACGCCAATCCGTTTTTGTATATATATTATAATATTATTTTTATTCCCAAAATGTATTTTTATTATTTAATTTATAAATTTTTTGTAATAAAGCAATTTGTTTTATTAAATTTCATAAAACTTTTCACATATTTACTATTTTCTTCACTAATACCTATATACCACGGTACTTAAAATGTAAGTTTCCCCCAATTGCGGCGCCTATGAGAATAGTTTATCGCTTGCCGTCTATTGTTCTCCGTTTTGGGTTCTATTGTATTTTCCGGTCGAACAAGGTTAGGTATATAAAAATAAAGGATTTTTACCTGAGGTATAGTAGAAAATTTTTAAAAGAGAAGAAAAAGTGATTGATCACTCAGTATAAAATTTATCCATATTTGCATTTTTATTACTCTTTCTTCTTTATAAACAGACTTTATATCGCATTTCTCCACCAATACCGATATCATGTTTTCGTAAATCTTGCAATAATTCCTCAACATACTCTTTTTGTCGGTTCTTTAAGCTCGGGCTAACCCAAAAACGTTTTTCCTTTTTTTGGATTACAAATAGAAAACCAGCTGCTATTGCAAAATATCGAGCAGGCCACGTTTTTTATTGGGGATCACAAAGTTGCCTAAATTATTTTCCTATATGTGGACAGCAGTTGACAATGTGTTTCTGTTTTCGAAAACTTGCAGTTCTGTTTTGTTGATGTTTTTCTTTTGTTGGTGTGGTGTGGACCCGTCATAAGAAAGTTGCCCTGTGCCAAGTGCAGTTTCAATGGAATATAAAAACTGAAAAAGTTTTTCCCTGGTGACGCACTATTTTCTCAATGAAATACGCTATTAGTAACCGCGGTTGGCGCGTTGTGCGAACGCCTAGAATTTTTTAGTCGATAGTTTTTACCCCAACCCCCCCCCCCTTCTCCTCGATGCGTCACTACGCATGTGTATCTTAAACTTAAAATGACCCACTTAAACTGCTCATTTTTCCCTTCCCCCCCCCTCGTAGATCTGACCCTGTTAAAAACTAGCGAAGTGATAAAGAGGTGTAAGTAAACAGTGTCCATGACTTGTTAACTCTGCTTTCTGCATTAAAGTATGTTTTACTCTTAAAAAGTCTATCCATGCAAGGTGGACGACTGCTTAAACACGCAGATTGATCTTGCCCCAATCGATCAAAGTATTCCCTGTATGGCTAAACCTCCTTGCAGTAATAGTTAAAGGAACATAAATCCTTGACTTATAAACTCGATGTTAGCTTTCGCACTGCGAGGTCTTTGAATTAAAAAACGCTTACCTTCAGTTTGAAACAGTTTTAATACTGTTATTCTTTTTTTGTTTCTGAAGTTGATGCAGCTTTAAAATATGATAAAGAGTAGAGATAAGAACCAACTGTGGATTAAGTCACCTGATTGTTATTAAGTTCTTTTTGGGCCATCTAAAATGAAATGTTCTGAGCATATGCTTATTTGTGTAGCTGCGCACTAAGCAAAAAGAGGAGAGGTAAATAAAATAAGTGCAACTAGAAACTTTATTAGACACAGCTTTATGCTTATTTATAACCTCAAATTTTTGTCCTATTTTGATTTTGAAAATATCTGAAAACGTTTTGTAATTTGTCTTACCACCAGTGTTAATATGTCGCGGCAAAAATTCCTTTAAAATGTGTCTAATGTTAAATTTATCCTTAATAAAAATAACTACTACCAAATTTGATCTTATTTTCGCTGTCCCAAAAATCGCCTTTTAAACAGGTTCTGATTTTTCTATACTTTCTTTTACGCTATACCGGGTGTGCCTTTTAGTATTTTGGACACTATACAAGGGAAACTTTTCAAACTTTCTATTCTAACATAAGTCCATGTATCTTTATGAAATATTTTCATATTTGCAGTGTTGCCATTTGCAGGAATATTTGGCAACAACTTTCTTATTTTAAATTGAACACCCTGTATATTTTAGCATTTTTAGATTCTACAAAATATTTTAGGTACATTTTATATATAATGTCCTATACCTATGTTCAACTGTTTTTAAAATATTGACAAGTGAAAATTGACATTCTTTAACTTTGACAGCCCGTAACATCGAAACGGTTAAGGATAGAGCAAAACGGTTTATACATTCCTGTCTTGGTTTTTCACAAGCTATCGTTTTATATCTAAACCCAAAATTAAAACATCCCAAGGTTAGTTTAACCCTAGGTTAGAAATAGTTCAAAACGATAGCTTGTGAAAATAGGAATACAAAAACCGTTTTGCTATATCCTTAACCGTTTCGATGTTACGGTCTGTCAATGTTAAGAAATATCAATTTTCACCTGTCAATATTTTCAAAACAGTTGAACATATTTTGTATAATTCAAAAATGCAAAAATATACAGGGTGTTCAATTTAAAATAAGAAAGTTGTTGCCAAGTTTTCCTGCAAATGGCAATATTGCAAAGTCGTGTATAAATAAATTTCATAAAGATAGTTTACATGGACTTATGTTAGAATAGAAAGTTTGAACAGTTTCCATTGTATAGTTTCCAAAATATTCTAATAGGTTACTCACCTTAGGACACCCGGTATCCACAGATGACTAAAATTTATCTGTCAATGACAACACCTAGTAGGCTTGTTAGTATACCAGGAAATAAATTACACAAGAAATTATTATGCACCTGTTTTTGCGCCATCGCCTGCATCTGTTGGAACATCGCTCGCTCTTCTTCCTTACCTGGAACAGATCCAGAAACGCCAACGAGGCAATTAGTTGGAGCAATATAAATTAAAAGACCCATCCAAGTGGCCATATAATGTTCCATAACAACTAGATAATTAAGTCTGTGTTTCGTACTTTCATTGTCTATATTTTATTTATACACGACGTTTCGATCAGAGATTGTACTGATCGAAACGTCGTGTATAAATAAAATATAGACAATGGAAGTCCGAAACACAGAGTTAATTTCAAACACATCATTGTCTCAAATTTTCAAATAGATAATTAAGAAGACTGTTTATATAGTCGCACCCAGTGCAGCCACACATAAACCAGACAGATAATCAACAAACAGTAAGGAAAGTGGTATTTTACCGCATGCAACGGCAGCAGTAGCACGAATGAATGGAAGTATGTACACGCCGCTAAGGGCAAAAAAGTTACAGCCATTTGAAAAGGGGGGGGGCGGTTTCGATAAGAAAAAAAACTAGAATAAAAGCATAGCTTTTATGAGGAACTTATCAATATACACAAACAAAACTTAGTAACTACAATCGCGGATTTGGCCTCAAATCTAGCGGGGGAGGGGATACTCAGATTTTAAGTTGTTTATTTTATACATTTTTTATTTTTAAAAATGTTTAAATGTACCGAAAATTTCAGAAAATTACATTTAAAATGCAATTTTTGGGTCAAATTAAACTAAAATCATAAATATCAACGTATCATAGCGCCCCAGGCAAAAATTTGTAAGAAAATTCCACTGAAAGATGAATTTTTTGATTTAAAATTAAAATAAAATTGTAAATATATCAATGGTTTCAAAGCGCAACAGGCGAAAAATTTTAAGAAAGTTACACTACAAATGCCATTGTTAACACAAAATTAAAGCGCCGCAATTTATGCCCTACTTTTAATTTTTTGAGTATTTTGGTACCTACCCCCCGGAAATCCATGCTTGAGTAAATACGTATAATTTTTTCAGTTATAAAAAACATAGATAACAGACAAACCACAAACAAAACCTATTAGCTAAATACTTTTTTTTTAGATCTAAAAAGCTTTTTAAGTTGAAACATTACCTTTTATATTGCATATCTAAAATATGAGAAGTCTATCTCAAAAAAAAGTTCATTTCCAGTTTTTTTGGGCAAACCGGTCAATAACTCACTCAATGTCAATTTTAATATGTCTGTTGATATACAGCAAAGCTAACCCCGTCAGACGAATTTCTATCATAGTGTTTTTAAGAACTTATATTTTTAATCTTCTGAGGAAGAAGAAGCTTCTTTCGGAGGAAGCATTACTTACTAAAAAACATCCAATAATATTTTTATTAACGGAAAAATATTGCCACACTTATTCAATGCCGAGAAAACTTTATCATATAAGTTTTGATTTAAGCTTTTGCCTACTCCTGACCAATATTGCTTCCAAATACCGACTTCTCCCAATAAAAGTTCAAGAATTTGTGTGTTTGTATTAATCAAACAGTTTATAGTATCTGAAAACGACATTAGTTAATTTTGCCGAGATTTTGGCTTTACATTGTATAAAACTTGGTATGAATATGTTCAGGTCAAAAATACTTAAGAGTCTCGTGTATCCGAAATGATTCTAAATAAAAAGAAAAGTAAATATATTTCTTATTCTGTTATCGAAATTATTTTGTCTAAAACTAGTTTATAAAGTGAAACTCTATAATACGGTTCTGTATTTCTAATATCGTGATTTTCATCTGTTTCAAACTGTCTCAAAATACTGTGGAAGGATTCTAGAATGTCTTTAAAAGAACGTTCTGCAATTTCTCGTTTTTTCTATAAAGACTTCAGGGATACCACCAGCTTTTTGTTGTCTACTTTTTCCTGGAGTCCCCCCCCCCGCATCTTTGTTGGCTACTTTTTCCTGGAGCCCACCCCCCTGGAACCCCCACTGGAGCATCCCTTTTGCCCAAAACTTGTGAAAATAATAATATTTTAATAATAACTACACCTGTAAATGTAAATGTGCCGTAAAGCATTACTTTCTTCTTTCAAAGGTAAAGTGCACTTCACCGCAGGCAAGTACGTAATAATTATTTACCTAAAAAGTGCGAAAAGCGATACTTTACCGCAACGGCAGTTGACCGAACGAATCGCGGTGAGTTTGGTCAAACCGGCAAGAGCGGTAAAGTCACTTTTTCACTGATAAGCCTCAAAAATTTCCAAAAAAGAAATATAAATATATTTTCTTTATTTTCTGAAAAAAACGTATTCACTTTACCCCACTAAGTGCGGTAAAGTACAACTTGACGGGTGCGCATAATTTATCAAAAAGACCTTTACAAAAAAAGGTAAATTATATAAAAGTACAGGTGCATAATGGTACTACGTAAAAACAATAAATACGCGAGACTATACTATCACAAAATCGAAATAGATCAAAACGGACTGGCCTAAAACGTTACAAGGGCAAAAGTGTACAAAAGCAAAATAGTATAACATATTCCCGCTAGGTGGCGACACAGTACTCAGCCGGCCAAAAACAGCTGGACAGCAAAATATGTGTAAAATATTGCCGTTAGATGGCCGTACATAGCATAGCATTGACTATAGGGGTCAGGTGTTTGACCAATATGCATCAGCTGTCGTTTTGTTTTTTTCGAATTTCATCAAAATTACCAAACTAGAAATTTGCATTGGTGTTAGCAAGCTAAGAATTCCCTCATTGCTTTAAGCTTCTTTAATTGTCTTAAAATAGCATGCTTTCCGGGAAAATTCAAGAAAAGGGTTTACGTTGGCACACCTGTTTGCTTGCTTGCTTGCTTATTTGTAAATCCGGCTTAACAAATCAAACGGTGTCCATCATACCGGAGCGCCATCTAGCGGCAATTATTTTAGGTTTGTACGGATTTGCCCTTGGAACCTTTTAGTATTGTAAGGTGTTAGGCAAGTACGTTCTGACCAATTACTGTTTTGCAGTTACACAATCTTGTCTTTTTAAAACTTTTGCTCAGTACTAATTTTTTATTGTAAATTTTAGGAAAGTCGTTCTTACGTTGTATTGTTTTGCTAAATTATAGGTATTCGAAACTTGACGCATCCAAATAAGTGCGGTAAAATACACTGTCCAATTGCCTAGATAAAGTTTTTTATAATTATGTTTAACCCGCAGAAAATATTGGAAAGCTCAGAATACGTCCGCGTAATCCCTCGCCCTCGAAGATCGCGCAGGTAAATAAATATAAGAATAATACCTAATTCCTTATATCTACACAACAATTTGATCATGAGGACAATACAATCCACCCAGAAAAACAAAATATATTAACTGGCCTAACATTTTATGCTGGTATACTTTAGCACACAGAAAAAGTTACAGTTCAAGTCTTTTTCTGCGAATTCTTGTGCCTAACTCTAGTAAATATTATATACACAATGACAATAACCACACTTAATGGATAGGATGGACATGATACTATAAATGCGTTGATGTACTGTAACTATATGCAAGACTATCTTCGCCGCTGCGATTGATCAAATGAATCGTGATTGATTTATGAATGGTCATGATCATGATAGTGATACTATATGACTATAGCAAATTTAATATAAATTGTGACAATTTTTTACTTATTTATTAAGAAAGGAAATTTTTGATATTCACAAATAAATATTTATTAAATAAAAACAATATTTATTGGCCCCTACTAAGAGTTTATATAGGCGCATTTAATATTAATACAATCAAATATGTATTTATTTGCTGGATTTCAAACTAATATTTAGTTGATGAAGGGAATTGTTTTCTCTTTGTATTAAGGTCAACGAAGTTCTCATATGCAAGTCAATATGCTGACTTTGTTTTTACGACTAACCTGGGGATAGTTGGGTCAGTTGATTTACTTATTAAGGCTTTTTCCTCGAGGACAATAGTAACTCGTTTGGGTTACTTGTCATGACGTCACGGTTACATGAGATTTATAAAAAAAAAATAATACAAATTAAAAAACCTTATATTTTTCAAGTAACCATATCCCCTAGGCTGGTAACATATTTTGGTTACTCGTGACGTCATGACTTGGGTTTCTGTACGAAGAAAAACTGAAAACGAGCAACCGGGTTACCTGGTAATTTGTGGTTACTTCGAGGAAAAACCCTTATTGTTGTTTGAAGGTGGTAGACAATGTTGAACTTGAGAGAAAAACTGGAGTTTCGAACTTCCATTGTCTTTATTTTAATTTTTTTCATAACGTTTCGAATGCCTGTGTTTCTGCAATCGTCATCAGCTGAATACTAACAAAATCTAAGACTGTCTAATCTTATATACTAGCATGTGATCAGTAAACCATGAAGTTTACACTTGTTTGGGTCCACCGTTTCGTATTTGAAATCTGTTAGATCCGAAAAGTATGGGTTTCAAAATATCCTTGATGGTAACGAAGAAATACATTCTGGTTCCTCTGTATGGATTCTGTTCCTTTGAATTTCCGCTTGAATATACTTTCCTCCTTGGTGATCTGTGCCTCTTTCCATTCCATGTGTTGCTGATATTCCCAGCAATGTTGAGCTATTTTCGATTCAGTTTTGTCGCCTTGTTGAGTTCTGCGTTTACGTTCTGTAAGGCGAACTTTCATGCGTCGACTGGTTTCTCCGATGCACATATCCTCAGAGTCACAAGGTACCTGGTAGATGCAGCTCTTGGTGTCGTGGCTTTGTAATTTAGTTTACCTACGATACTAATTTTAGTAACTATCCAAAAATAAGACCCGTTCAATTGATATATTACGCATTTTTAAGAACAAAAACCTTGTTTTTAAAAAGATATATAAGAAGTCCCTTAGCAACCTTATTTGTTTCGACGTTTTAGATACAACATCATTGAAACGTCAGGTTATGAAAATTGTTAACTTAAGAGTGTTCGCTTTTGATATTCTTAATAATTTCTGATATTTGTGATGAGATTTTTATTGATCGTAGGTAGTAGTACACTAACTCGCACGTTATTGTCATTACACGCACATGACTTCTTATTGTTGAATTCGTCTAGAATACAGTCTGAAGATGGTATTGGTTGCCTATTCCTTGATGGAATTATAAGTGTTACCTTTCTTTCAGTTTTTACTTCTGTTGTCCCTTGGTGTGGTCAGAAGAATTTCATTGATCCTGTGGTTGCAGAAACCGTTTCTTTGCAGGTTTGATCGAATTTTTGACTTCTATTTATTTGAAGCTTCTTCTGTATTTTAGATATAGATGCCTGGAACATCACAAGACTCATGACAAGAAATGGAAAAACCTAGTCCAAAAGAAAGAAGAACAATTCGACAACACCAATTCCGTCACTTACACAGATTGAATCGTTACTTAGCAACGCACTTAACTACGCTATTGCATCCAACACACAGCCATCTACAGATATCCAGAAAAGAGATATAGAGTATAAGCAGAGGAATTTAGATGGAAGATCAGAACAATTTTGGACAAAAAAGCACCGAAATTAACAAAAAAAAATTAACACTGCAAGAAGAATCAGCCCTCAAGGATCTCAAATCAGACTAGTCGATCAAAATTCTTCCTACAGACAAAGAAAATGCACCTGTAGTAATGGACGCCATCACCTAAGACCAGAATAAGCTTTAAATAAAAAAAAATTAAAAATTCGATCCGATCTGCGAAAGCACGGTTTCCCCAACTACACGATTAATAAAACTCTTCAGACCACACCCAGAAAACACGGTTCCCTCGGGCCTTCGTCGGCCCGATGTCGATTGCCGAATTAAGACCAGCTGTATTTTTTGTCCGCTTTGCGATGTAGGCCCAATGTAGCCCGCCGTCGGATCAATGGTAAATTTTACTTTTTGCTGACATCGGCATACCGTCGCCGTACGATTAAGGTCCGATATGGTTTAGCCACATGGTACCGACCATTCGCCCATATAGCTGCTTAATTTGATCGGTCTAACGTAGGCAAACTGGTCTCGGCCCGACATCGGTAAACTATTCAAGTCCGACATTGGTTTCTTAAAGCGGTCCAACGTCGGCGATTGACAAAGGTCCGTCGTTGGTAGCTTAAAGCGGCCCGACAATGGCAAACCACAAAGGTCTGATAATGGGTGGATAATAAGGCCCCACATCGGCCTCCCAAAGCGTGCCGACGTCGATGATTGACGAAGGTCCGTTGGTGGTTTCGATAATGCAAGTGCTTAACCAGTCGGTTTAAGTAGAAAAGTACCACCATCTTGTCAAGTCCGCATTCTAGTTTCGGGCCATCATCAGTTGCCGATTCTCGTCCGAATAAACAAAGTTCCAATCGGACTGTCGCCCGCCCTAAAGCCGATAAAGTGGGCGACGGTATAAAGTCGACTATATACTTATATTTGCGCCCCTTAAGGTTTTCGCCCCCCCCCGCCCTTTTATCCACGACATGCTACTGTAAAGACAATGGAAGTTCGAAACTCAAGTTTACTTTTAGGTTTGACTAACTCATTTATTGCTTTTCTATTCACATGTTTTTTTATCTAAATAGTCAAACTTAAGACATTCTCATGTCTACTTTCCTTCAGAGAATAAATTACTGCATCATGGATTTTGATTGATGGATTAAAAAAACACTCTTAGCTTATGCTTTAATAAAAAGCTGCTTATTTTACTTACCTATTACTGGCAAAAAATTAAATCATTTTTAATTTAGATCAATGTTGTTAAATATTATCTAAATTTCTCTTTGCCTTATTACGTCCATTTATCCGATAAATAGCTTACTACAACGTAACATCGTATTTAGAATAAACATAAATTATTCTAGGTACGTTCTATGGTACCAGATCCTCCAGGGGCTCGATTCTGGGCGTAATAGAACGATCATACCCTGAGAAGTGATCCATCGCATAAAAGTCATGCGAATAACGCACGGTGGTCGGTTTTCAGAAAAACGCGGACATAACTTTAAAAAATTCAAAATGTGTCTAAATTAGCCCTTATATGGTTGTCAAGATACGAGGCGAATCGTTGGTCAAAGAATAAACTATGATTTTTATGAGTTTGATATTACGCATCAGTATTCAACATCAAATTTCAAATAGAAGACCCAGAGTATGACAGTATTCAACTGTTGCTATCTCGAAAACAGGTGAAGATCGACATAGGGTATGTTATATAAAAATGCTTAGAATTTGAAAACACTATATACATAAAAAATATACTAGTATACTGTAACACTTATATATTGTGTCAATTACTTTAAAGTAAATTTGATTGTTCTAAACTAACATTTTTAGTTTAATTTAGCCAATTAATAAATATGTATCTTTTACCTTCTTAAAAATGTCTTAAAGTAAATGTGAAAATTCACTCGATCATCCTGTGTATCAGCTAAAAAAGAATAAATGCTTACTTATTTAAATATTGTAAACTATTTATTTTTTTATTAAAACTAAATATTTTGTACGATTAAATTACAATGTGGAAGTTTTTTCTTAATATCCGCGTTTTTACAAAAATCGACCACTGCGTGACGTCGTACGTACTTTACGAGATGATCAAGTTGGCCGTAGCATGCGCATTAGCGAGATCTGTCACGTGATGGTTTCATCCAATAGCGTGCTCTGAAATCATACGAGTGAGGTTTTTCAGACGAGCTTTCCTAGAAGTCCATACTACTGGATCTAGTCAAGAGAACGCCTTCGCTCAAAAATTGTTGTTCGAGGCAGCTCTGCACGTGCCCATAATAGATTAATGATTCTTCGATCGTCTCGTGACTGCTTTTAAGCGCGTTTATTGGTTGACACTGGTTCCCTTCTCTCAGGCGAACGATCACTTCCTATGACTTCCAGAATCGGTATCCTGGTCTCTTATTTATTCATATATCATTTAACATAATAGAATATTTGCGAGACATTGACTGTCTTTAAAAGAGTCAGCAATATTTTTGGCATTAGAGCTTGGAACTTTAGTACATGACAAGGAACCAATAAAGTAACTCTTTTAGTTTTCTATCATTATATACAGAGCGAAGGCCAGTTCTGACTCACATGTTTTTTTGCCAACAACCACTTAAAGTAGAACAAAAAAGTATATGAATCACAAATTCCCACGGACCGGAGGGAGGTTACATGTTAGTAGTTTATGATCTAATACTTTGCCACTATATTTAAGCTGATATTATTCTCTGTGCCTGCCACTGAAATATCGCTTCAGAAAAGATTAATCAAATCGAAAATAGCTTTCTTGCCAATTCCTTTAAAGAAAAAGTGGCAAGAACCATTAAAAATGCTTGTAAAACAGCTGCGTAACTGTCCAAAATACCGCAACGTTACCAAAGTCAGAGGCGTTTTCTCGCGTTGAAATTGTTTAAAATGTTTTTAAAAAGTTTGAAACATTTGTTTTCTCGCGTTGCAACGGTAACGTCACATCGAAACGGGTTAAAAATATTTTGAAACGGAATCCACTCTAGTTTCAAAACTGACGCCTGCGTATAAGATACGTCAAAATTCTACATTCTTGTTTTAACCGATTTTTTTTTGGTTTTTGCGTGAAAATGTATGAAAAATCGTATTTTAGATATCTTGTTCGCCATTCTTCATGGTATCCCTGTGGTCTTATATGATTTTCTGGGCTTAAAAGAACAGTAAATAAAAAAACTTCACTATCCATGTAGCTTCCATTGCTTGCCATCCATGCTACTAAAACGGGCCGTACACTCGAAGGTTTTGTTAGAAAAACCAGTAGTTGATCCATTTTAATTTTTAACACCAAAAAAATAAACAGAAAAACGAAAAAAAAAGTGAGGTTACACTAAACTACGTCAGCGTTTTGAACTACTCATTTTTTCTCGGTTCTAAATGATGACGTCACATCTAAATCGTTTCAAATAATATTTCAAAATAATTTCAACGCGAGAAAACGCCTCAGGCTATTATACCTAGTCGAGTTTATGTTTCAATAACTCTTATACATGTATATATTGACAAGCTAGAATAACCAAAAATTCGATAATCTAGAAAAAAATGTCAACTAACAGGGACTTGATAAAAAGTGTGACATAAACAAGTGAGGTGCAAGGATTAAGCGAAAACATGAAAAGGTAGTTCTAGCATTTTGCAAAATCTACTGTTAGTCTACTTTTTACGGGCAGGACTTTAAAGGGATGGTCGCGGAGAGTGCCTTAAAAACACGACTAAGAGAAGTTTAGATACGAGTTTGTTACTTTCATTATCATGCTACGATGTTAAAAAAAATGGAATTTTGCGCACGATCCAAGACCAACAGAAGACAGAAGGCGCAAAACCTCCAAACTCTATATTTTTAGAGAACACTATTATTTTAAGAATCCTGATGTATTAGCATTGATTTGCTGCTGAAATATCAAGAGTTTTTGTTAAACATTTATTGAAATAATTTTAATTTTGTCGGACCAATACAAACAATAAAAAATTAAATTTTTTTGGCAATTTTTTTATTTACACTCCTGTCTAGTCAGCCAGTACATTGTACATTTTTTGGTATTTTCTTAAAGGAAGAAACTTTAAAGGAATATTTTTCTTACTTGCGTGCGTAAAAGTGGTTTTTACGTACACATTTTACTCGGTTTCATAGGAACAACATAAAAAATAAAATACGATAAATGGCTATTATGTAAATAATTTTTGCCTGTTTGCGTAATATAATGAGTTCCATAACCGCACTAGTGTGGTAATTACCTCATAAAGTAACGCTTCTTACATCACTAGTGAAATAATAAGTTTAATACGCAACTCGTTTTTATTAAAAAAAACAGCAATCGTCTAAATTTATTTATTTAAAAAAATGCTTCTTTATAAAATGTTAAAAGTAAAACCTGCGCTGTGTTTTGAACATTAAAAGAAGTGATCTGATCGTAGATATAAAATTTTATTTATCACATGTACGGTAAGGCTCGTAACAGCACTCGTGTGCTTACCACGACTCGGACTCCGACCTCGTCGTGGCAATATTCTCCACTCGTTCCTCTATTGTAAATATAACTAAGCAACGGAATATTTATAAAGTATCTGAAAATCAATATCGAAATTTCGTGCAACTGCCACCGCGTATGGAAAAGATCACTTTTTGCCCTCGTTAGGTTAATAAATATTTTAGACCGGTAAGTTTTTGTATTTCGAGCACTGTGACTAAATCATGTTTGAGATAACATAGGTATAAAGAAGTTTCTGTTTTTTAGTAGATTTTGCAAGTGCCTTAAAATGGGTAAATCCAGTACTAAACTGATATGTAGCGAAACATCTAACCAAGAGTTCTATTTCTGACTTTACGAGGTTGCACACTAAATTTTTTAGACATTCTGGCCACAGTCGGTGCCTTGTATCATAAGGAGCTGAACGAATTCAGCTTTTGTGTTCTTTTCTGGTATATACACCCTGTATATCATTTTTTCTTTTTACCCTTATTACTATAAATTACAGAAAATATTTGTGTCGTAGAAGGCAAAGAGTAAGGGAATATATCGAAAAAAAGTTTTTCCTCGACCAGAATTTGAACTCCAGACCTATAGAATACCAGTCTAACAACTCGTGTGCAAATCGTGCTAACTCTATGCCGATAAGCTAACTTTGTTAAGGGTAGCTCATAGATCCCGTTTTGACTTGTTGTTATTCTGGTAAATTCGTTCTTTCAAGTTATTACCCCCACCACTTTTTTAGATGATAGTTTTAAAAACGTTGTAACTTTCTTAAAAATTAACAAAGAGAGGATAAAATTCTTTTCCATAAAAAAGTTCAAAATTTTGCTTTTTTTGTCACAAAAATAAGAAACGTAAGTCATTTGCAATAAAATTAAGACAAAATTTAAAAAAAAGTTTTTTAATAAAAATTGTAGAGTATACATTTTGCTTTAATTTTATTTATAGGAGTTATGCATGCACTTGTTTATTACATTTATTTCAATGGAAAAACAAATTGGTTGTCACTAGAAAGACCACGCGTGAAGTTGTTTTTACCACATAGACTCTATCAGGTGATTTTCCATTAGTGTGTCTTAACTTGGGAAAGAGTAACCATGGCTCGAGAAAAAATAATTTGTTAATTTAAAACAATATATTTTTTTAAAGGATTTAGCGAGGATCAATAAATAACAAAAAACAAAGAATAGCGAGCTTACCCTCAAAAAAGGTAATGGTAACCCTAGACCCGGGTTTCGCACTTGTGGTGCTTATAAGTATGGCGCTAGGAATTAAGAGATGAAATAATGATGCTATGATGACAAAATTTGACACAGGATTCATGTAGAAAACAACCATTTTTCAAATTGCAGAATCGGCAGGTATTCTAAGCTCTGGGGTTGATAATTGCAAAAAAGGTTTAGAGAAGGCGAATAAATAACAAAAGTATAGCGGCTTTCCCTCAAAAAAGTAATGGTAACCGTAGACCCGGGTTTCGCACTTGTGGTGCTTATCAGTACGGTTCTAGGAATTAGGAGACGAAATAATGATGCTATGATGACAAAATCTGAAACAGGATTCAGGTAAAAAACAAACAACTGTCAAATTCCAGAATCGGCAGATGTATCTCTAATTTGAAGGAAAATTAAGCGTCTCTACGGAGACAGATATTATTATCTTTACCTTAGATTAAAAAGAGACAAGATATCTGGTCCAACGAAAACTCCTTGGCAAATAATAACCACTGTTTATTTACAAATAAAATCACAACAAAACAAAACTGAGAAATGTCGATTATTTTTCAATCCTTTTAAACGACGTTAGAACGATAGGGACAGAGAATTATGTCTCAACCACTTTAGGTCATGATTGGCTTGTGGGTGGGGAAAGCCGGCCGAGCGCAGACGGTCGGATGATATTTTTATTGACATAAGCGTTTTCGTACTATCTATTTTAAAATTTCAGGACGTTTTAAGCAGTTTATAAGTCGTTTTAAAACCACATTTTGTCAAAAAACGTTTATAGTTTGTTTTTTTACCAGTAGGAGAATATTTCAGTGAATTTAAAGTGATATTTTGGAACAAATCGTCCAATGTTTTGAAAACAAAGGGATATCAGTCAATGACGGTACATGCCGGTAGATACGCAGAAAATAAAAAGAAAGTTTATGAAATATTATTAGTAGAACCTTAGATTAAAATATCAACAAACACGTTTTTTTTTTTGATGAAGTAGTTAATTACCAATGCGTCAAATGAGACATTTTTGAACGTTTTTGTAAGGTTTTTTTTATATAGACGATAAAATAAAGCATCCTTTTGATGAAGTAGTTATGCGCTAATAAGATATTTTCGAAGGTTCTTGTTTTATAAAGACTATAAAATAAAGGTAGGTAAACCAACTTGCCACAACAATAATAGAAGTCAATTGACATGTGTTCAGGTTTGTAAGAATATTGAACTTCTACCTCTTATCAGAAAATTAAGGTTGATTTATACTGCCGCCGTTGCCATCTGCGCTCGCCCTTCGAATTGATACTTAAATATTTTTGTCTGTCCTAAATGTCTCTATATACCCTAAGCATTAATGACTTTATTGTGTACTGAAGAAGTCAGTATAAGTAAGTTTCTACTAATGACCAGAAAAAATAACAAAATTAACAAACACAATAACATAATTTTTAGCTAGTAGGTAACATTATTTTTTTTTCTTGATGCTTCGGGTGTTATGAACTGTGTTTCTTTGTTTTAACGTTTGGCATAATTTTATTGTGTTGAAAATTGAAATTGCTATAAATCATATACAAACTTAGTAATAAATTTATTTTGCATAAAATTATACTACAAATATTTATTTTTAGGAAGCTTCCAAAGCTCAAATAGGCAAAATTATTTTTTGCATGTTTTTTAAATTATTTTGCGGATTTCATATTATAGTAAAGTTTTAATAATATAATCCATGTGTAAATTTATATTTAAGTAGGTACGCCACTGATGTGTTTACTATAAACAACAGAAAGGTAAACATTGTTCCATATAATAATATAACCAAAGTCTCCGTAAGTCTCAGGTATCTTATCTCTTTTTAATCTAGGATCTTTAAAGATATCCTAAGCTACGGAGTTGATAGATTTTAAAGGGATTTAACGAAGATGAATAAATAACAAAAAATAAAGAACAGCGAGCTTTCTCTTAAAATTTATTAACTCCAGAGCAGGATATCTGTAAAGATAATTATATCTGTCTCTGTAGAGACGCTTAGTTTTTCTTCTGGTACTGGTACTGGTACATCTGCCTATTCTGCAATTTGGCAGATGGTTGTTTTTTACATGAATCCTGTTTCAGATTTTGCCATAGCTTCATTATTTCACTTCCTAATTCCTAGCGCCGTACTTATGAGCACCACAAGTGCGAATCCCGGGTTTACCATTACCATTACTCTTTTTGAGGGAAAGCTCGCTATTCATTGTTTTTTGCTATTTATTCACCCTGGCTAGATCTCACTCAAATTTTTAAACTCTAGATAATTATATCTGTCTCCGTAGAGACGCTTAATTTTCCTTCAAATTGAAGGTAAATCTGCCGATTATGTAACATGACAGATGGTTGTTTGTTACATGAATCCTGTCTTAGATTTTGTCATCATAGTATCATTATTTTATCTCCTAATTCCCGTACTGATGAGCACCACAAGTGTGAAACCCGGGTCTACTGTTAGCATTACCTTTTTTGAGGGAAAGCTCGCTATATTCTATTAAATATTGTTTTACATATTAAAATTTCAATCATGAAAAAGAGGGGAATGTCCACTAAACACGCCCGTGCTAAGAAAAGACGTGGATAGGTTACCGAGATCTGTGTTTTGGATGGGCAGATTCCCCGCACATCCTATTTGAGGAATTAGCAAGACTACTCATAAGGTCAGAAATAGATCTCTAACGAAGTATAGAGCGCAAGCATATGAAAATAATCCACTTACCCATGCCTTTGTTTTGAAGCATCTCGAGCAATTTTTTTATACTTTCGTCCCGAGCTTGGAGCGTCTGCTTTTGTGTCTCTATTCGCAGTTCTAATTCCTAAGAACAAAAAGACAATTCAAATTTCGCTGCAATGGATTTGATAAAACTAGGGCTGGTACAAAGTGGAAAAACTATAGTTACGAAATTGCTATCTATCGGTTTTAGAGTTTCGAGTTTTAATGAATAACTATAATCATTGCTATAATATTTATGTTCATATCCACCATTGTGAAAATTCTCTAATTAGGGTTTAATCATGCTTAGCACTAATCGGAGTCTTGGCAAAGTTTCAATGTAAAACACCACATTCGAAAAACCGATTATTATATCAGATAAGTACCAAAGCTTATCCTATGGTCATCATGAATGCCTTTTATAATTTCAGTTTTGAGAAAATTTTCCGTGCTGTATATTTTAAAAATGTATTATATGGGTTGTTTTCAGCACTGAAAATAGTCCGAATTAGGATCGAAACTTTGATACCTCACGTGCAAGTTTAAATAAAAATTATTGTACAGGGTGTCCCAGCCTTCTCTGCTTCTGGATTTTGTGAGTTTATTATTGGTTTTAGAGCAAAAGTGTTGGAGTTAGATTTGTAGGAAAAAATCAGCTCGTATTTTAGTTGGAGTACATTTTGCATACAGGGTGTTCCAAAAAAGTTACTTAAAAAAACTATTTTACAAAAAAAATCATTTTTTTTGTGGAATTAAATGTGTTAGCAGTTAAAGATAAAATATATATATATATATATATATATATATATATATATATCCTTCCTAATTTTGACATTTGCAAATGTCAAAAATTGACATAAACTTTTTTATTTTTTGACCCATCCCGTAGATTCTTTTTAAAGTTGATAGATATTTTTTTTCTGAATCCAACCATACCCTACACTCTGTATCCATATTTAGAGTTTTGGGGATATTGACAAAAAAATAAAAATATATTTTTTTTTTCAAAATATTTTTAATGTAACTTTTTTTGAATACCCTGTATGCAAAATGTAGTCCAATTTTCTTCCTACAAATCCTATTTTAACACTTTCGCTCTACAACCAATAATAAATCCACAAAATCCAGAAGCAGAGAAGGCTGGGACACCCTGTACAAAAAAGCTGAAATCAGCTTTATTTTAATTCAATCCAGTAAATGAAATAAAAACAGTATAAAATAATGGCTATTTTTCAAACCAACAACCAATAAATCCTAATACAACCAGCTTTAAACCAATTCCGCACAAAAGTTTTTAATCAAAGCTCTAATTATACTGGGTGATTTTTCATAAATATACGTGGCCGTCACTTTGCTATTGTTTGTCATAGAAAAATAAAATAAAAATAGATTTGCCCTTAAAATTTTACAAATTGATAATGACAACTCAAACTTGTCGTTCCAGGATCAATAATTTCTTTATTAAATTAATAATTTGACAAATTCTTGAGTGCAAATATCTAGAAAACGAAAATAGTAAAAGTGTGCGGTATTGTTAAAATAAAATACATCACACCAAGTGACAGTTAAAAAAATTGTTTAATAAGAAAGTGGGCAATGATCTAACAATTAATTCAGTTTTCTTTTTATTTTTTCTACGAAAAACAGGAAAAAAATTATGGCAGGTAGGTTTATAAACATCACCTGCTAACAGGACGTGTATTCTTGAACAGGAAAGGTTATATTCTTGAGCGATGATCCGATCTTACGAATCTCATGAAACTCATACGTTCCCGATCGCATGGTTCAAAACCGGGGAACAGCGTCGAATCTAGTGACGGTTGAGCAAGAAAGAGATTTTTTTAAAAATGTTTTGTATCCTAAACTACTTTTCATTGGTGGGAGGTGATAGATCCCATGCGATAGATCCCATCGCATGAGAAAAAGACCGGATCGTATGTCTTTCAAGAGTACACGTCCTGGACATGAATTCTGAAACAGGGAGCGGCATAGATCTATGAGAAAACGTTATATTCTTGAGCGATGATCCGATCTTACGGATCTCATAAAATTCATACATTCCCGATCGCATGGTCTGAAACCGGGGAACAGCGTCGAATCTAGTGACGCTTGCGCAAGAAAGATATATTTTTTTAATGTTTTGCTTCCTAAAGTACTTTTTATTTGTGGGAGGTGATAGAACCCATGCGATATATACCATCGCACGAGAGAAAAAACGGATCGTATGACTTTCAAGAATAAACGTCCTGGTGAGTCCCTGGTCACTCGCCCATGTATTTGCTATGCAAAAAAGCGTCGCAGCAACTCTACGAAATATCAAGTTGGCCGGGACAAAGGATTATTATTATTCAATTTTATATCAATGTATTCAATTCTGAACTTTCGTTTTTTTAACTCATGATCTGTTGATCTCTTCCTTTTAATCTGTTACTAAAAAGGTTTAGTCTATTTTGGAACGGTCCTAAGTCCTAAGAATTTTTGGTTTTAAGCATTTTAAACCAATTCTTCTTGACTTTTGGACAGTTTAATTTATAAGAAGAATTTTAATAAATTTATTTAATAATCATCTTAACACAATATTTTTTTGAATTTAAGAAGAAAATTTCAATTTAGAAGAAAGGAGAATTAAAAAATTTAAACCCACGCGGGGTTTATAGTAACCACTCTATAAAACAAATTAAAATTGGGGTTATATGTCACTCTAATTAAAAATTGCCCTTGTTAATTAATTTTTCCAATCAATACTTAATGTCACACAACGATTTAGATGGGTAATAATAAAATAAGGAGTAGACTAATTTTGTATTTATTTAAAAGGTGTTTTCATTTATGAAATACATTAAAAAATTTAAATGCAAGTTTTGTTTACATTCAATACTTTTCCAATCAATACTTAATGTCACACAACGATTTAGATGGGTAATAATAAAATAAGGAGTAGACTAATTTTGTATTTATTTAAAAGGTGTTTTCATTTATGAAATACATTAAAAAATTTAAATGCAAGTTTTGTTTACATTTTTGTCACTGTCAAAATGTCAGTTTCAAAATATTATCTGCTTTCAAATCGCAAACAATGAGTTCTGACCTTTTATCTCTGCTTGCTGCCTCTACTGATGAAAGCTACAGCTATGAAATGAGTGGGCTTTTAGTAAGGAAAGTTTTCTTGACTGAGCTTTTAGATAACTTCAATGTTTTAATTTCAGTTTGTAAATCAATTAATATAGTTGTTTTATATAAATATTAAATATATTTTTTGTGCTGAAAACGGGTTCAAAATATATGGACAAAATTGGAGGTGTTTTATTGGTTAATGAACAACTTAGGATATTAAATAAGGTAAATTAATCCTTGTAAACACGGTTACTTAGGAAAATTATAAACGAACTTATCACTCCTAAAATATGGTATATTTTGAGACAAAAGCAGCAATAACTTTGTGTCTTTTCTGTATGGGTAAGTGTTTTTTGAAAACTGGTTTTAAAATTAAGTAATCCCCACAGGTGTAAATATTTAGACCTGTGGGGGGTACTATTTTAGATCTTAGTAAATCTCACTGCTAATGTCTTAGTTTTGAGTGACCTTTTAGGGGTGTCCTTTAAACAGAATATGAAACAAACAATTACTACGGTATAAATGCTTGCGATTTGAGATAATCAAATCCCACAATTTTTTTAGGATTGACTGATCTTTCGACGTTAAATATACCGCATAAACGATTAAATCGGATTTAACTGCTTTCTGGGGCTAGTACTGACAGCTAGCCTCGCCCAGCTGATTTTTTTAAGATTATAAATTTTTTTTAATTTCTGTTTTAAATAAATTGAAATTATATCCAAATCGTAGTAAATAAATATTTTTTAATCTTCCTTTAATCAGTCCCGGTCTAACCTAAGAACCAAAGTGCTAGTAAAAGCACTTTTTTTATATTTCATGGAATGAACGGGTCATACTTACAATTTTTATTGTTCGCCAATTTTTTTTCCATTCTCTGTTAATTTATATAGTTGACCAAAAAGAATTTCGGAAAATCCACTAGTAATACTATTTTTTGACGACAAGCCACACCCTTTTCAAAAAAAATTCGAATTTTAATATTTTGAACTAATTTCGAACTAATTTTGTACAAAAAATTTAACCAACCTAATTTATGTGATTTTTTATATTAATTCAAAATCACGTAAGAAAAAATATTTCTATCTTTATTGGACATTTATTGGTACCTATGGGCATGTGTAAAGCAGGACCTGACTTTTTAAATATAAAAAAAAACCAGGAAGGAGTGTGGTCCAAAATTTTGAAAAGTAGTTCAAAATTAGTTCGAAATCATAAGCATATCAAAGTTCGATATTTTTTTGAGGCCGATGTAGCTTGACGTCAACCTGCACCCTCACCATATTTTTTAAAAAAAAACAGGGTTACTAGTGGATTTTTCGAAATTCTTTTTGGTGATATTAGGAGTTCGAAATTAGTTTATAATTTTGGAATAGTTGCATTTCATTTTTCTTTACGCTTTAAATGAGGGGGTGTAGATTGACGTACGGCTGCACCCCCATTTTGAATATTACAAAAACCAGGAAGGAGTGCGGTTCAAAATTTTTAAAAGTGGTTCATAATTAGTTCGAAATTGGGTCGAAATGTTTAGTATATCAGAATTCGAATAGCTTTGGGGGGGGAGGGGGCACACTGATCTCAGAGACTCTGTATCATGTACATAATTAAAAAATATAAAATTGTAACTAGCCGTTCATTTAAAAATTAAAATTGGGGTTAAAATAATGTTTTTTAGTTTTTTCATAACAGTTTGTATACATGTATCGCAGTGGCGGATACAAGGGGGAGGGGGCGATGGGGCGATCGCCTCCCTTCTCTTTGCAGCTTACCCAACCCATATTTTTTAAAATAATTTACAAAAAATACGACAAAGACTAAAAGTTTTGCCTGCGGCGCTATAAAGTCGTTCATTGTTGCAATGTTAGTTTAATTTTTTTTAAATGTTATGGTTGAACAGCAAAAAATTTTGCCTGCGGTGGTGTAATAGACAGATTGTTAAAATTTTAGTTTAATTTTAAGCAATTTTTGTCAACGGCACTTACGTGTAAAAAACGGCAATTTTACTATATTTTTTAAGACATTTTGGCAACACATCTAGAATTGAAAACAGATTGTGTTCCAAACCAACTCTCCTTGGCAGCTAACCCAACTCAACTTTTTTCAATATTTCTTAAAACATGCGAAAAAGATCAAAATTGTTGAAGAATCTTTCGCAAAAACTACAAAAAATTGGTCATTCAAACGTTTAAAAAATTGCGTTTTTAGTATAATTTTTTAAACATTTTTGCCTACGAAACTGCCCTCCGCCCCTCAGGGCCGGATTTTACGGTTGTGCAACGAGGGCGGTAGCCTGAGGGGGCGGCATTTTATACAGATTTAAAAAAAAATAGTGCACGAACAGACGGCGAGTGTTGGGGCGCGTTCTACAAAGCAAGTACGAGAACACCCCGCAAATGAGTACGAGCGCCCCTGGTCAATCACCTGCTACCGATAATCAATAAACTTACCATGCACGGAGAGACGCCTACTCTAAAATAAGATCTTTGTTTCTTAGAAAAGAGGCGGCTAATTTGATTAATGTCAAAGTTGGACGTAAAGTTTTTGGATTGAACTGGTATTTTGTCCTTTTTTCTTCAGTAAAAACAAAACATTTATATAAAACACTGAAAGAACTTTATTTCTTTGTTAAAACAAATAAACTGTGAATTTAAATCAGATAAAATGGTACGGCCATGATGATAATTTAAGATCTAAAATAATTAAGCGTAATTTGAGCGGTAAACGTTTGTATTTAAGCAATTTTTTCTATCTTTTTGTTGAGTGGTTGCGTGCACACACACTAAAAATCGAAAGAAGTTTGTATTTTGTGCAAATTTATTAAATTTTATATTGTTGTTGTTACAATCATTACTCCTGTCATTTGACTTTTACAAACACTTTAAAATTTGGACGCACACATTTAAAAAATATACTATAATAATAACTTCTTTTTTTGAAGTATCAAGTTCTTAAAGCCTTTAAAATTAGCGAAGAACGTGACCATGCCTTAAAATATTTTAACACCTTTAAAACCATGGCCGTCCATAAAAGATAGGGTCTCTCCGTTTTATATGAAAAAATACATTTTTTTAAATTCTTGAACATTGCTTCATAGTCTGGAGAGGTACCGACTCCTGAGAGTTGTTGAGACTCGAAGATTTCAACGGAAAGTGTTGTTGGAGGCAGCTTGCTTCGCCTTTATAAGGTAGCTCGTCTGCACTTCCTGGAATCTTCCCCTATGCGCGTGTAGATCGTGGTTCTCCGCGCGGGTTTGGAGTGATAACAAGAGTTTTTAAATTATATTCAAATCTAACCAACTAAATTACATAAGAAAGTGATTGTGTTTCCTTTCTTAGAATATATATAGAATTGTGTGATTGTAAAGAGAAATTAATCCAGCAGTGTATACTTAGTTATTTTTTTGAGTTAGTTAGGCGGACAAGAGCGCTAAGAGTCTATAAGGGCGCGAGGAACAAATACAATGGTTGGATAAATAAATACTTTGACATATAAGTATAGGTACTACTTTATTCCAAATTCATCCGGACAAACTTTTTGACACTGACAGTGACAGTTTCATTAAGTTGCTGTGTAAAAATGTCAACCGCCATATTTAAATTGAATTATATATACAGGGTGGATTCTTTAAACGGAACGGTGCTTCTAGCGGGTTAGAATTTGTAACGTCAACTGACATTTTTAATTTTCTTTAATCGTGCTATCTTGGATTTTTTTATGTCGTTTTGTTTACGAGGTATGGCAAAAGATATATTTTTTTAAACAGGACACCCTGTATAGTTTGACACTTTTGACTTCTAAAAAACATATCTTTTTGACATTACCACACACTAATACTCTATCTCTTATTGTTTCCAAGATAGAAGCATTTAAACTTGCATGGAATTGTTGTCTATGCCCTGTTTTCCATACAGATTTAGATAAACATATCTTGATTATCGTTAAAGATAGATCCTGGGAGCGCTTAGCTGCTTTGAAAGCACTAAGCGCTCCCAGAATTGAGTCCAGACTAGTCTGGAACTGCCTAGCTGCTCTACTTCAAGTGAGCACAACCAACAGGATTACACTTATGTGGGTTCCAGGTCATACAGGGATAGAGGGCAATAAAAAAGCAGACTCCCTGGCCAGAGCGGGGGCTGAGACATCGCTCCAGGGACATGAGCCCTGCTTCGAAATACCAAGAGCCACCATTGACAAAGAAATCTAAGAGTAGGTAGCTGGAAAAGTATTGCATCAGTGGCTCTCAACGCCTGGGCAACTACACTCCAAAAGTTCCTAAACAAGCCAGATAGATGCAGAAAAGTTCAGCTCTTAGACCTCAATAGAAATAGCCTGAGAATAATCACGGGAATATACACGGGGCAACGCCGACTGAACAAGCACATGAAGAGACTGGGAGTAAGCAACATACCGGGGTGTAGGTTTTGTAGCTGGGAGGAGGAAACGCCAGAACACATCATAGGTCAGTGCGGAGCGCTGCAAAGGACAAGAATAAGGATACTTGACCCAGGCTTAAGTGAGCCTCAAGACTGGAAAACAGTCTCACCGAACAGACTGATCTCTTTTCTCAGGGAGATTGGGCTGGGGGACATCTAAGTAGGGATGAGCCACAATAGACCATCAAGCATGTCTTAGTGGAGGGGCGTAAGCGCACCACTTATAATAAACCTAACCTAACCTAGTAAGCAACGCGATATTGATTAGAACTTTCTGGTTAATGTATCAAAAGTTATGGTTTGACGTAGTAATTAATATTAAATTTTAATAATACCTAGTGCATGTCAAATTTCCGACAAGGAAATCGGACATGCACGCATTAAATTCTGATAGAGAATATACCGAGTGAAACTGCATGTTTCCATTAGGGGACAAATTTTATTTAAAACATTAGAAAATCTAATATAAAGGTATAAGATGCGATTTTCGTGGAAATTTTTGACACATGTCATGTGATTTCCGAAGATTTCCACTTATTCATCCAGATCCAGAAAAAAATTTCGACTTATTAATATGCACAAGGTATATTCTGAGTCAAAAACACTCCGTGATCACTTATAGCGGTTTCCATTGGTAAAACTGGTGCGCCACCAGTGCACGGTACTGCTCTTCTATCGGGGTGTACAGCGCTGGGGGTGCAACTTTTTCCGAACCGGCTGCGAAGTCTCGTGACGCACCGAAATCTTTCTCCCGCCTTTATATTTTAAATGAAAACCCACTAACCAACCTCAAAAAGAGTGTTTTTAATGGTCCTAAGCTACTTTATTTACATTGATTTAAGGGTTTGAATGAAGCGAGTTCATGTTCCACTCAATCTGCAGTCAGACTGCACTGACGCATTTTTTTGACAGCACCAAGCCAGTGTTAGTGCACTACCAGTGGTGCACCAATTTTACCAATAGAAATCCCTATTATTATTTATTTTTTTATTTTTAACATATGAATAAAATCTTCAAAATTACATCATTCCAGTTAATTTTTTTGGGCGAAAACATCACGTGGTCGTTAAAACTTAGAATGTGTATACTTACTAATTGGTTGAAAACACTATACCTCCTGATTTTTTTACATATAAATGGAATATTCATTAAAACTTTTGATTGTCAATAAAATTAGAATAGTGGTAAAACGGGCTCCATAAAAAAACTAGAGTTATCTGTCCAAGAAAAGTTTATAAAAACAGTTTGGCAAACGCCATCAATCAAATCGGTTTCTTTTTTCTTCATAGTAAATTTGGCCATATAAGTTTTTAGAAACTCACCCCTTTTATATTTTACGAATAGATGTGAAAGCAGCAGAGGAAGTAAAAGTGCTCTTTATTATTACGCTAGAAAGATCAAACGAGTTTGCACTTACGCGAAAATGTACCGCAATTACTAAGGTGCCTTGGAAAAGTGTACAGAAACGTGTTCAACATACCTACTTGCGAATAAAAAAGGGTTAAAATTTAAATTTGAATTTTTTTGTATGGAATAATTCAATGTTTGTGTCAATAAACGCTATATTCGAACGCAAAAATGAATTTTAATGAATAATAAGAACTATTTCCAATAATTATTATTATTGGAAAAAATGGCACAAACAAAAAAAAAATGATTTTGAAGTAAAACCATATAATTTGCTTCTTTTAATTAAAAACCCTGCCAAAAAAACGCATTAAACCTTATAAAAAAACACACCTGGTTTTTAACAGTTTGTATAAGGTTTATAAGCTTTTGTGAAGCAAAATTATAGAATTATAAAAGTTTGCTTTAATTTTGGTAAGGATTTATATGGTTTCGTATGTGTGTTTTTTACCTGATCCCATAATCACACAGAATTATGAATTATTATAAAATTTGAGAAAGTTTTTTTAACATATTATATATATATTATATTATATAAACCGACACATCAACTTTTATTGGTTTCTATAATTACATTCGTTTTCTTTTATAATGTATTATGGGATTATATAAGCCGATGTTTTTATGAGTTTTCTGCGAGACTTAATAGTCAAAATAACTTTTCTACGATTAAAGAGTTTGTAAAAAAACGTTTTTTTATCATGAGAATTTGAGATATTTTATGATCAGATCTTCTCATACAATTTGACAGATTCATATGAACATATATAATTTTGTATGGGTTGGTAAAAACAATTTTTAAATAATCCCGCAGTCTTATAAATATGCATAAAATTTTATGGCACAAACGTTTTATTTTCAAATATTTCATAAGTTTAAGAAAAGACAGTTTTCTAACTGAACAGGTTTCTATGATTAAACCCTTGTTTTTACAATGTATTATGGGTGTGTATAAGCAGATTTTTATGAGTTTTGGGAGATTTTATGATCAGACTAATAAAATTTTAAAGGTTTCTATGAAATACTTGTTTTGTTAATGCATTGTTAAAAACACAAGTTTTTATCAGTCTTCCTATAGATTCTACAGTTAGACAAACCTACAAAGTTTTTATGATTTTTATGGATTTTCTAGGAAATTTTATAAAGATCTTTGAAATTGACAAATCTCATAAATACTCAATTTTTTTCGACCACCTGAAACTAATTAAAACAGCTAGTATTACTTAGTATACTAAGTTACAGCCAAAAAAATATTTTTTGACTCAAGGAAAAAAATATTACACATAATCTTATAGAAACTTACCAAAGTAATAAGATTTTACTTGCACCAACCTATATACCGAAACAAATATATTAAGTCGTCGCCCACCTGAATTTATAAAATTTTATAAGAAATTATAATCACATCATCTGTCGTAAATACTTTTACAATAAAAAAATAGTTTTTCGCTTACGAAATCTTGTGGGATTTTATAAACAATCCCTCACATAATCTTATAGAAATTTATCAAATTAACACCTCTCCCACAGCTCCTGGCAACAAATAAGTACCTATACGAGAAAATGTTCTATTAGATATGTAGATATTGTGCAAGCACAAGGAGTGTTATTATATTATAGTGAGTTAGGTCATCGTAGTTTATAGTTTAGATTAGGTTATAGTAGTTTAGTCTCACTGTGTTAATCTCTATTACATTACTTCTACTACCATTACTAATACAACAACTGCTAAAGTTGTGGCGTCATTTTTTATTTTAGAATGTTACAGGTAGATCTTATAAAATCTTTTAAACCTTAATGAGGCGTTGTCATATTAAAAATCATAAAACATTGTAAACTTTTATAAGCCCTTTATAACTGGCTTGTCAAAAATTATAAAATATTATAAATGTTTTACAAGGTATTTTTAATAATCTTTTATCAGGTTTTTTTGGCAGGGAAATGCCAAAAATACTTTTAAAAGTTTCTTGTGAAATACAAAAAAAAATGGATTGAGTTGGCTGCAAAAGAGTGCGGCGCGCGGCGACGCGGTGATCCAATAATAATATATTTAACTTACGACCAACCCATAATACTAAGTTAACGAGCGTCCCAACGCGACTGTAATGGACCATTTACTCTCCTAGGATAATAATGAAGCTTAGACGTAAACCACAAGATGGCGTGACAAGCGATAAAACTTTATTTTATAAAAGCACTAATTGACGCAAAAATGTGAATTATTTTTCTATATTTTTAAGACAATAAATAACTATTAAATGTAAATAAATTTAATACAACTTTAGTACCAAACCAAAAATAAGTCCCGTTAAATTGACATATTACGCATTCTTAAGAAAAAAAAATTGTTTTAAAAAAGATATTTGAAAAGTACTTAGTAAGCTTGTTTGTTTTGACGTTTTAGATAGAACGTCATTGAAACTTCAGGTTATGAAGGTTGTTGACTTATGAGTATTCGCGTTTGATATTTTTAATAATTTCGGATATTTATGATGACATTTTCATTGTAAATAAAACCTATCGGTGAGATTTACTAAAAAGGTTTAGGCTATTTTAGAACGGTCCTAGGTTTAAGTGAAATTTTTGGTTTTAAACCAAACCTCCTTGAGTTCTGGAAATAGTTTGATTTATAAAAAGAATTTTAATAAATTTGTTTATAGTGTAATCATCTTAACATAATCTTTTGTTGGATTTAAGAAGAAAGTTTCAATTTAGAAGAAAAGAAAATTAAAAAATTTAAACCCACGCGGGGTTTAAATAGTAAACACTCTGTGGAACAAATAAAAATTGGGGTTATATGTCACTCTAATTAAAACTTACCCTTCATAATTAATTTTTCCAATTAATACTTGATGTCACACAACGATTTAGATATAATAAAATAAGGAGTAGATTAATTTTGTATTTATTTAAAAGGTGTTTTTATTTATGAAATGCATTAAAAAACTTAAATGCAAATTTTTTTACATTTCCGTCACTGTCGAAATGTCAGTTCAAAAATATTAGCGCTGCGTTCAATCACAAAGAGCGAGTTCGAATCTTTTACCTCTGCTTGCACCTTGACTTGTACCAACCTCTACTGATGAAAGCTACAGCTTTAAAAATGAGTGGGCTTTGAGTAAGGAAAGTTCTTTTGACTGAGCTTTTAGATAACCTCAATATTTTACTTTCAGTTCGTAAATAAAGTAATGTAGTTGTTTTGGGTTTTTTTGTTTGGTATATTTTTCGTGCATAATCATTGACCTTCACTTATGTTTATTTTGCCTCGTAGTGCCCTCATAAATATATTTTTTGTGCTGAAACAACACCGTACTTGCTGAAAACGGGTTCAAAATATGGCGTTTTTCTGGACAAAATTGGAGGTGTTTTATTGGGTAATGAACAACTTGGGATATTAAATAAGGTAAATTAATCCTAGTAAAAATGGTCACTTAAAGAAAATAAAAACGAACTTATTACCAAAGGCCACAAAACAATCCTTTCTGGGGGCTATAAATTTATACCACCCCCCTGAGGTGGTCTAAAAAATCACCAACTTTATAACCTCAAACACAAATAATGAAGTCATTATGTGCCAAATTTTTGGCGTATTGACCATTTGCCATTTTGAAACCTGTCAAAAAAAATTAGTTTTAGGGCATTTTCTTCTAAAATATGGGGTATTTTGAGAAAAAAAGCAGTTTTTCAGTAGTGTTTTGCAGTAAGAATACAAAATAATCAATAACTTTGTGTCTTTTCTGTATGGAAAAGTGTTTTTTGAAAATTGGTTTTAAAACTTAGTACCCCCCACAGGTGTAAATATTTAGACCTGTTAGGGTTACTATTTTAGATCTTAGTAAATCTCACTGTATATGTTTGTGGCGAAAAACCAAAAAAAAGTAGTTTCAACGACATTTTTATTGGTCGTAGGTAAAGTAACACTAACTCGCATGTTATGGTCATTACACGCTCAGATTAAATTAAACTTCTTCGCATTTAATGACCATCATAACATACTTGTTATGTAAACTACTATTACTTCGCAACTTATAGGCTAAGGTTTCTTTGGGGCTTTTTCAACGTTTGTTATTTCTTAGAAACAATGGTTGTTGTATTTAAAATATTTTATTAGTTTTGCTTTTTATGTTAGGCAGTAAACGATCCACTTAGTTCTTTCCGTTTCATTGCGGGTGACATAGTTTCTTTTGATAATGGCAAATTGCTCTCCACGTAATCTTTCCAAGGGTTCTTGTTCAATATTCTTGCTCGCCTATGATTGGTTTCTTCAAATGAACTTCGAAGAATTCTTGCGATCCATAACGTTCCAAATATTAAAAGATATACTAAACTTGTTAAAAGTAAGACCACTAACAGACAAATAAATTGCCAAATAGTATGAATAAATCTTAATCTGATTGAAACAGATGACCCTAAGTTTTCTCCTTGTCCAAATAATGATGGATTTAGAATTCCGAATATGCCGGTCATCAAGTAAACAGCTGTTATATTGCAACAATCTTCTATCTGAGTGTATTTTTTTATTAGGGTAGCCGTACCCCAAAATAGTAGGGATCCCACTAAAGCTACAGCAAAAGCCACAACTGGGGAATAAATGTCAATTCCGGCAGATACAGATATTATGCCTGCTATTCCGCCTTGCAAGCACTGTATGACCACCCAGTACTTGTATATATTTTGGGATATAAAAAGCTGTAGGCAAGAAACTGCTAAAATACCAGCGCCAAATGCTAATAGGCTGTTTACAGCAATAAGGCTAATTATGCTGTTATACCCAATATAACCAACGGTCACTAACATATATCCGGTTACGGTACCGCTAACAAATTCATTTCCTATGGAAACATCATCGACGTCGTCTAATTTGACAACTCTTTTGCCCAAAATAAGGGTCCCCAATAATCCAATCGCTGCTGCTGGTATGTGAATAACCAAATTTCCCCCATAATCTTTGACAGACACTCTTCGCCTTAAAACAATATACTTGGTCATCCATCCAGTGTCGCTCCAAATCCAGCAAATCAGAATTGGTATGGTTATGCTGCTCGTTATGAAGGTGATGATTAAAATTGATACTTTATGTAATCTGGCTACTAAAAAACTTGAGGCAATTGCTGTTCCAATAAGGCTGGCGCAAATTCCCATTAAAGCTTCATCCAGATTGATATTTTTATCTCCAATGAAACTATTGTAGTTAACAATTCCATACCAAGAGCTTTTACCGAAGGCCAACTGATATCCGATAAATGAAAATGAAACTATAGAAATTGCCATTTCGATAATGTTTCTGAAAATGATAATGTATACATTTTCTATAGGAATACTTCCGACTTGAATTAAAATAAATCCAATTCTTAAAAGAAGAACACTTATTACTTTGATTGCAGATGAAATCGATTGTTCAAGAAACGTGTTTCTACCCAATTTGTCAGTTTTCTTAAGTAAATCTTCTATATAATTTTCATTGAATGGAGTACTGTAGTTTGTTGAAAAAGCCATTTAAAAAAACTTCTATAAATGATTTGTTTATATTATGATTTTATTTTAAATATCAGATGACAACGTCAATCAGCATGTCACATCAAGGTTAAGCCCCGTTCTCAGAGTTTCGACGTGTCGCGAACGACATCGACACTTCGTTGCCCAATAGCAATTAAGCAACTTTTCCCCTACTTCCCCCACTCGCTGGCTGCCGCTGAGAGCCAAATTTATTTCAACTTTTTATCCTGTAGCCGCGACAGTCGTCATAATTAGAGAGTTTTTCCAGGTTTTGTTTCAGACTTACACTTCGCGATATATAAAACGCATACGCCGATTTTATATGCAATATGTCCATTACGATTTAGCCACCTGTTCTGTCACAAAGTGTCAGAGTCCACTTATTGTCATGTTTTGTTGTCACAGTCTTGTCCAACTCAAAAATGTCATGACAGCTATCGGAATTTGATAACTAAATTATATGAAAATTAGATGGAGGTTAGTTTGTTCGTCGAGTTGCCGATCATTATGGACCAGAGAAGTCCACTATGGTAAGAATAACAAGAAAATACAAAGAAGAAGAAACTGTACGGCGAAAAGAAGGAACTGGCTTGACCAAAGTCAGTACACCCCAACAGGATCCACGGCCAGAGAAGCAAAATTAACAGTTCATTTTCCTGGGGGCACATTGCAAAAAAGTTATCAAAATTTAATATTCGTCCACGGAATGCTAACCATTTTATAAAGCTAATGGTTAGAGTTTATGCAGAGATCGTTGAAGAAAATCCAAATTTATTTGAAAAGTTAGCAGCAGACTCCATGCCAATGTCTTATTATTCAAGCAAATGGTGCAATGACAAGATACTGAAGTTAATATTTTGGATGTTTTTTTTTTATTCCTATTTGTTTTTTAATATTTTGTTGTTTATAAAACTGATCCTGTTTATGTGTATTGACCTTTCTTAACCCAAATACTTCCAGTTCTTTCTTCTTTGTATTTTTTTTTTTGTCGCATTATAGTGGACTTGTTTGGCCTATGATCGGGACCATATTGACACCAAACTGACAGAAAAACCATGTTTTACTTGTCAATTTGGTTATAAAAATGGCAGCCACAATAGGCTAAAGGGCACTGAGGCGATAGGAGTAAAAACCATGTTTTAGTTGTCAATTTGGTTATAAAAATGGCAGCCACAATAGGCTAAAGGGCACTGAGGCGATAGGAGTAAAAACCATGTTTTACTTGTCAATTTGGTTATAAAAATGGCAGCCACAATAGGCTAAAGGGTACTGAGGCGATAGGAGTTAACAGGCTTTTTAGTTAAGAACGGTGTTGGATAAACATAGGTATTTTTTAAATTGTATGGTTAACTACCGGATTATATTTTGTCACAGACTGGTACACAAAGATTGCTTTCAAAAATAATTTTTATATTACAATAATACGCTAACGCATAAAACAACTGTAACAAAAATTAAAAAACACAACTGTATCGAAAATTATAAAACAATAGAAACAAATTATTATGTATATAAATTTTAATATCTAGTCATTGCGCCATTCACCTCAATTATACCGTTTAACCTTCTTGGTAGAGAATCAGCCAAAATTTCAAAAAGGTTTTCATTTTCACCAATCACTTCTTCATAAGCATTGACTATTAACTGGACCAAGTGATGTTGATTTCCCGGCACAATATTAAAGCTTTCCAACTTTTTTGAAATTAAACCCCAGATTTTTTGCATAGGATTGACGTCTGGGGCTTTCGCAGGCCAAGGAAGAACTTCAGTATTTTGTTCCCGAAACCAAGTTTGGCAAATTCTGGCCGTATGAGCAGGGCAGTTGTCTTGTTGAAAAATAAACTGATCTTGATAAAGTTCTGTGACGGCTGGAAGCATCGTGTTCTCTAAAATGTCCACTGTGTGTGAGCCTTCCATTGATTCGAAATAGAGCACCATGACCTCTAGCAGAAATCCAACCCCACATATTTACCGAAAATCTTCCAGCGCGATCTCATAGCGTGTTCTTGATGGACGATACACCCGAATTTGTTTTCTGTCACTACAGGACTGGAAAACTTTTTCATCGGAAAATATTACCTTTCGCCAAAACTCTGGTTCCTTTAGAGAGTAATTAAGGGCAAAAAGTAACCTGGCCTATTTTTTTCATTCATAACTTTAATTTTTTTAGCACCTACACAAATTAGAGCCTTTCCTTACGCGATTTCGTGCCACTCTTACATATCCTGGGAATTGGGTTAATGTCTTTGCCTGGGCAACAAATGCAAAAGGGTTTTATCCATCCTCTTTCCATCGTTTTTTAATCGTGGTTTTACTACGTCCATAAGTTTTTAAGTTTTGCCAGGAGTTGGGCTTTATCAAATAAAGACATTTCTGGAGGCATTTTTTATTTATTTGTCAGACTGAAATACAGAATGACATACTTTGACAGTTTAAGAAAAATACAATAATGGGTGACTTTGTTTGTAAAAGTAGACCAAGGTATTAGAACAAAAAGTATTGTGTACCACTTTTATGATGCCGATAGTGTACATCAGAAACAAAACAAAAAAGAATAAACTCGTCAAACTCAAATTTCACATCTCAAAAACCGCTAGATCTCAAAACAGTCTGTGTGAAAAGTTTCAAGCGTTTCTTGACAACTTGCAAATAAAGCACAGAAAAATAAATACAAAAAATTAAAAAAAAAAATTTAAATTGTCTTTCAGTTTTAAGCAAAACTTTAACGTGCAGAGCTTTGCCCCAATAAAAATATTTCTTTTCATCCAGAGGCGCGTTCGAGGGCAGTCACGCCCTTTTTAGGCAAGTACACAACCCCTTCAAGAAGAAAAAACAAAGAATTTTTTGCATTTTCGTAATCTGCATTGCACCAATGACCTTTTTTTTTATCTTATGTCCATTTGCACCGAAGAGTTAAAACCAGATGTAAATATAAAGGCACAATTACACAGACGAACATGCTCAAACAAAAGCTCGTGCAAAAGATCTAATATTTTTTGCGTGAACATTTTTGTGAGCTTTTTTTGAACATTTTGTTCGGGTAAATTTTTGTCTGTCTGTTTTGGAAACATATTTTTAAAGATGATAATAAATAAAATTTCACATCAGTGATCAGTGATCTCAATTCTTTAAAAAAATGGAACACCAACTTTTATTTTAAATTTTTGTGAAAAAAAGCCAACGGCAAGCGAAACATTATTCTTGACTATCAGTTTTGTCACATGGATTAGGGTTACTTATAACATTTTTTTCTTAGGGTTTTTCCCGGATTTTTTTGCCCGGTAGTTTTTTTGGGATTTTCTTGTGAGTTTTTTCCTAAATTCAAAAAACAACCCAGGAAAATTTTTCTTTTCCAAAAAATTTGAGTTTTTCAAATATCGGCAAAAAACTCAAAAATTGCACTTTTAAGCAGTAATCCGCGCCTCACGTCTATGAGGAGTGGCGGGGAGGGGATTTTTTTTTAAACATATTTTTGTAACTTTACTTTACCCTTAGCTTTGATTGTTTTTTTTTTAAATTCCTGACAGCAAATTTACCTAGTTAGTTTAAGGCCCCAACGGTTGCTTAAAAAAGCAAAAGGTTCATGAAAATGCTGAAGATAGATATTTACTGTTAATTTAATGTAATAATCAAGATCGATTACTGACACTGAACAAACAATATGCAAAGGAGCAACATTCCGATTCAGAAGTCTAGTCTATTACTGCTAAATTATATTTTTTTAGACAAGAGTCGCGATCGTAGGGTTGTAAAAGTGGGTAATAAACGGGTATTATTTAGACCGAACGTGCTTTTGTTCATATATTTGAGATTTAATAAAATGTATATAGCTTTTTTAATTTGACTTAATTATTATTGTATTGTGTTTTAAACTAGGAAGTAAAATAAAGAGATATTCTTTTAAACGTAAATTTTTATCATTACATTTTACAGGCAACAAAAATAAATAAGTGCCAATTATTATTGTTTTATTCTCGTTTTTTTTACAACCCCAAAAAAGTTACAAGTATACTGGCATATCCCCTATAAAAATCAGATTTTTTCGTCGGAAAGCACTTGATTAAAAATACCTTATTTCAAAACTTTGTTTTTCTATTTTCAGTTAAGTTCAATGAATTCCGATAACAATATATATTTTGAATTTGTAAAGGAATTTTTATACCCCCAATTCTTCAAACAAATTTTGCTCAACATTCTCTCCAAAATTTACGTGTGTTTTTTTGTACGAGATTTTGCTCGAACATTTCTTTGAACATTTTGCTCAAGAGGCTCATGTAAATGTTTGTCGGCATTTCAACATTAAAGGAAAGTTTGTCTGTGTAAATGCGCCTTAAGACGTCGATTTTCATTTGCACGGTATTTTAAAACCGATTTCAAGAGTAGTTAAACCCGGTTTGGTTAACACCTCATTCGGAAAACTTGTTTCCTATTGGTCAGATTTTTAACGGAAAATGCCAAATTCAATCAGTTGTTGTTTTGTTTTCATATTTTTTGAGTGCGTTGTTGAAGACAATGAATTTTAAAATAGAAGGGCCCAACGATTTGTCACAATCATTTGTTTTGGAGGGCGAACAAATAGTGGCTAAAGTTACGACAAGTCGCATCTAGAGTTATGACAGTCATATCTAGAGTTACGACAGTGGTTTTTAGGGTTGGGTTGCTTTTTTTGTGTTGTGTGTTTACTGAGGTTGTGTTGGGTGGAGTTGGTTTTCTTGAGAAAATATAAAAAACAGGTTTCGTAATTTTAGCCACGGTATAATAATTTAAATTGGATAATATATAATAATAATAATAATAAAGTGGATAAAAACAGTTTGTTCGCTGATTTTTGGAAGAATAAAAAACAATTTTTACGCAAAGGTCGATGACCGGTGTTTTATTTTTTTTTGTATTTTTTTCGTTTTTTAAGGATTTTTAAGAAATAAATAAAAGACGAAAAGTCGCTTGTTGCATATGTTAATCAAAATCTATTAGAATTCTGCTAAAGCAACTCATATTATTTTTTTTCGCCATAAATGGGCTTTCAGTTGAGATGGATAACCATGCATTCACAGCAGCTTCCAGTGTTGCCAGAGTGTCTGCGTTTTAAAGGTTAATCAGACCTAGCTCAAAGAAATTTTCTTAAATCCGGATTCAACATTAAATCAGGATTGAGCATAATCTAGATTTAAGGAATTTTAGATGAAATTTATTGCGGTTATGTCTGAGAAATGCAGTAGACGTCCGTCTTTGATCAATCTTTGATTGAGCGCGAGAAACTGTTCCCCGCAACTTCCCCTACCTAATTTTTGGAGCTTTTTATAACACCGGTTTCCAACTATGGTTTAAAGATCGCGAAACCTCAGACCTCCGTCACACTCAGTCTCGTGCCGCTCATATTGCTATCTCTTTTTTTATATGGCAAGTCACTGAAGCCTTATCAAAATTTTAGATGGATGCAATTTACCCTTTTGGGGCTAGTTGCACATAAGCTCGAGAGCGACTTAGGATATACGTCATGGTAAGCATCGGATTTTAAACACTAAAGGTTAATCAGGCCTAGCGCAAACAAATTTTCTTAAATCCGGATTCAACATTATATCAGGATTGAGCATAATCTAGATTTAAGGAATTTTAGATGAAATTTATTGCGGTTATGTCTGAGAAATGCAGTAGACGTCCGTCTTTGATCAATCTTTGATTGAGCGCGTGAAACTGTTCTCCGCAACTGCCCCTACCTAATTTTTGGAGCTTTTTATAACACCGGTTTCCAACTATGGTTAAACGATCGCGAAACCTCAGACCTCCGTCACACTCAGTCTCGTGCCGCTCATATTGCTATCTCTTTTTTTATATGGCAAGTCACTGAAGCCTTATCAAAATTTTAGATGGATGCAATTTACCCTTTTGGGGCTAGTTGCACATAAGCTCGAGCGCGACTTAGGATATCCGTCATGTTAAGCATCGGATTTGAAACACGTACGTAGTCCCTAGATATTTTCTTATATTTTACTCCCGACGCGGACGCACTGTAGGTAATTACCCGTTCGATATCGATTTAAGTATTTAATTCAGTTTAGATACTTAATAGCTAAACTTAAATAAAAATGGACCATAACCCAACTTTCGATTTCAGAAGGAATCATACAAAGAATTTTTTTTTATGCGGATTTATTTCTAATTATTTTTGCACTAATATTTTAACTGTTTGACACTTTTCTAGCAAAGCTGAGACTAGTTCAGGATGGCGCAGAGAAATATAATCTAGATATCTTAGTCAAGAGTACCACCGGACATTCTATTTTCTTTTAGCCATTTAAACATAGTATGGAGGCTGTTGGGATTGAAAAAAAAGTCTGGGAGACAATAACTCAATAACTCAAAAGCCGCTAAACCGATTTTTATCAAATTTGCCACAAAACATTTCCAGGCCGCAGGAAATTATTAAAATAAATTAAATAAAAAAGTTACAGTTCCTTAGAGAAACCACATTTACATATTTTTTTATTAAATAAAATAAAGTAATTTGACTTAACAGTAGGTCGGCACTCAAAAATCTAATTCAGCATAGACTTTTTTAGGTAAATAAAGAAATTAGCTCATGTCAAAACACACAGTGCTAATCATATTTCGTAGAAATAGTTATTTATAAAACCAATAAGTGTCATTACTGTGTCTCAAGAATATAAATTAAAAATATAGGAAGAGAAAAAATGTTTGCTAACTGTCATTACTCGATTTTGGAAAAGTAAAATAAAAATATAAGACAGCAATTTTTTGCAAATAATACAAATTAAACTTCAAATTAATTAAAAATAGTATTACCTAATACTAAACTAATACAAAATGGACGGATTAGAAAAAGAAGGTAACACTTAAATTCAAAAATGTAACGAAAGTAACGAACTTTAAAAATATATAAGGAACAAAAATTAAGCCTCTAAAAGAGCATACACTAAGAAAACATCCCAAGCAGCAATTTAACGGCGTAGCGACGTTGTTAAATGCGACCCGACGTTATGATGCGACGTCGTTTTAGTCAATATGCCGACCCTGATTTATACCAAAATGGTGGATAATTTTTAAGTTCTTGCTTCGTTGTGCATTGATTGTGACACTAGCGCCCTCTGTGTTGTTGATTTTCTGGTGGAGTTTCACTACCCAAAATGTTGCCCATCTCAAACTTTGGGATTTTCGGTTACTAAAATGAACTTATTTTTATACACTTTAGAAAATGGCAAACAAAAAATTATAATTTGATAATTACCGTTTATTAAATAGTATTTATATGGCCACTATGGGAGCAAAATTTAAAAACGCAATTCGGTTTACTGACAAATATGTTTAGAAAAGGAATGAAAAAACACACGCGCCCTTGATTTGTTTGTGTTTAAACGAAAAATTTTTTAATATAAAAAAAATGGATGCTACTAAAGCCCTCTTTTTAGGACTCCCTGGTCATAAAACGTCTTCAAAATGTCATTCAATGGTGTTTGTAGTATTTTTTGCCGTGTTTAGTAAATAGGTATAAACAATGGCGTCCACTTCGAACATAAACGACGGCGTCAAAAATGGCGAATATTATGAGAATCCCAAAAAATATACGTAAATGGACTACAGTTGTCAAACATCCCCAAATGAACCACTGGCCACGACCGTTGATTATCAACTCAACATGTGACTGGAAAACGTTTCAACAATTCCGCCGATGACAGTCCCCATAACCTTACTTTTTATTCGATTTTTCTAAAATAAATGGTCGGTGAACCGTGAAATAAAATTTAGTTTTTTCAAATATGGCAGGACACTTCAAAGATCCTACTTCTTGGAAACAAAATCAAAAAGTATTTTTAGTGAGCGGCAAGAAGTGAAGCTGTGGATCAGACATTACTGTTTAAAGAGCACCAGTCTTCCTTTTTCGTCCATATACTTGTAGGATAATGTCATCTCTCTATCACAATCCTAATTATTGAGCAGGGAACGACATAGATTTGTGTCGAATGATCCCACGTCGAACGCATTTCGTATCCTTGAGCGGTGATCGTTCATTCCATTCTATCAAAATTTAGGTGTTCCCGCTCCACGACTCCAAAGCCAGGGATCGGTCCCATTTCTCAAGCAAGCATGCCCCGAGATTGATCCCTTCTCTTGAGTGATCGATCCTTCTCTCGAGATTCAAGAATTAGGCTCCTGACCAGTTGAGCCAGTTATTTACAATCTAGAGAGAGATAGGGCGATCTGCCGTACATAAGTGCAGCAGAGAAGGAGAATATAATGCCTTTCCTTTGGAAACTTTTCTTCTTCACAAGAAAAGGGCACTTAAGTTCGTCAAAACTCCGGCCGGAAAACGTCGCATGACAGGCCAGAAACGTCGCAAGTTCACGTAATGTGAAAATTGTTTAGACGTTGATACGTCGGCAGAACCTAACTAGAGTCTCATAAAAACATCCACACGACGTCACTGTTTTACTAGAAAATGCACCAACGCGTGACAGGTCGGCTAAACGTTGGGTAGACGGTAACAATGTTACTGCAGTATTATCTATCGTTAAAGCAACGGAATTTTGTCTTAATATGCAAGACCGTCTGAAGATCACTAATTTATACACCCAAATTAACGTCCATTTAGGTGAAGTATGTGGTCAGAAAATTGTTGCTTGGGATGGCCAAGTAGGATCCCTACTTAGCATTTTCTACTAGTGGCAAGTGAAGTGTCTGTTTACTCTAAACACTCAACTCAGTTACCTTAAGCAGATCCACTCCCAACAAGCATTTGGACGTTATATTACGTTATGGTTACGTAGGGCAAGAAATACCTGACGTCGGCTTCGACTTCCATCAGTCTTCCTGAAGACTCGATTTAGCACCTAAGTGGGGAATCAAAATTCGAGTCGTTTCGACGTCGGGTGCTGCACATTGTTTTCGTCAAATATTACGTCAAATTACGTAGACTTACGACCCAAAGTTGACTGTGCACACCAAGTTTAAACTTATTAGGTAAAAACTTTTATTATCTAAACAAACACATTCCAATGAAATGTGGATGACAGTAATTATTATCTTAGTTATTGTAGGTAACTGAAAAAAGTTAGTTTTACACATTCTATGGATCCAAATCTTCCAACGAAGGTCAGTTTACTAATAAATTTAATTATAATAGACAATAAAAAAACAGAAACCCACAAAAATAATTCAAAAATATTAAGAAAGGAATTTTTAAAAAAATTAACCTAGAAATAAAATATTTATAAGGATGCCCGTTTCTTATAGTAAAACATTATAGGCATTTAAAAAAATGCATTTTAGTTGCCAACAAATGAGTTAATTTACATATTAAGCACTAAAAATTCAAAAATAAAATGTATTGTTGTAATGGCGCATCGATGCTAAATGTTTAAAATGGCGTTTCGGGCGCCGACCAAATTTGTAATAATTATTTACCTATTCGGACAAGAACACCTACTGCGACGTCGCCTTGTAGAACGACCCGACCTAGAATATTGTAGTATAATTGTAGGTCACGCACCCACGTCGGTGGACCTCGGAATAGTTACATTTAATAGATAAAAGTTTGGCAACGTCAATTTTATTACAATTCTACTTTGACACTCATACTAAATATAACGTCTCATAAATTGGACGTTATACCTGGTGTCCGAAGGTGAGTGGCCTATTAGATTATTTGGGAAACTATACAATAGAAACTCTTAAACTTTCTGTTCTAACATAAGTCCATGTAAAGTATATTTAAAAAATACTTTCGTATTTGCAGTGTTGCCAATTACAGGAAATCTTGGCAACAACTTTGTTATTTTAAATTAAACACAATTGACAAGTTTTCACGTTCATATCTTGGTTTTTCACAAGCTATCGTTTTAGACTATTTTTAAATTTAACTCAGGGTTAAAATATTTCAAGGTAAATTTAACCCTGCATTAAAAATAAAATTAAAGCCTGATAGGAATGTGGAAACCGTTTTGTCCTATCTTTAACCGTTATAGGACATTAGGCATAAAATGTACCTAGAATTTTTTGTAGAATCCAAAAATGCGAAAATATACGGGGTGTTTTATTTAAAATAACAAAGTTTTTGTCAAGATTTCCTGTAAATGGCAACACTGCAAATGCGAAAGTATTTTATAAATATACTTTACATGAACTTATGTTAGAATAGAAAGTTTGAAAAGTTTCTATTGTATAGTTTCTAAAATAATCTAATCTAATCTAATAAATCCGTTTTTACTTTGGCCCGACCTTGAATTTTATTCTAAAAATTACGTCGCTGTAATTAACGTTAATTTACGTCGCTGATAAGTAGCGAGTATCACCAACATTTGGCTACGTCAGTTTTGGTCAGTACCAACGTAACAACTGATGCACTAGTTGTTGGCGACGTCTGGTCTTAGTAAAAAATACGTTGTTTGATGGACAAACCAACTGCCGACCTAAATTTGGGCCAAAACCGACGTCATGTTAGGTTGTAATTAGTCGGAAGTCAGAAAAATGCTGCTTGGGCCTATTTGGCTTGAACTTATTAGCCATTAGTAATTTCTTATTGGCTCTAAGTGAATTTTTTATTTGTCATTAATATTTATCCAATTAACTTTAATATATTTGTGGTAAAAGAAGTATCTATCTGTGATAAACAAGTAACTTTACAACCACAAGTGATCAAATTATTAGGGAAATTTTGGAACGCTTAAAACTTTGACAACTTTGACAACCGCTGTGGTAGTGTTTAATAACCACTACCACTACCACAAATCGATTTTACCAAAGTTTTTGGAATACATTAGAAACTGTCACTCGTAAAAAAATTTAAAAAACATTTTAAAAACGCAAAATTGGGCTTTATTTTACAAAGTAAGAATTTTATATGTTAGAACCTGGTAATATTTTTTATTTTTAAAATTAATTGTGCCAAAATTCTACAAAATTAACCATAAAAATAATCACAACCACAACGAAATGGATTCGTAGCTTACGGCAGTGGTAGTGGTCAATTACCACAACGGAATGACGTTTAGCTATTGCGCAGGCGCAGTAATTACCACAACCACTACGAAATGTCAAATAAGCGTTCCAAAATATCCCTATTAAACAAATAACTCTTAACCCTTAATGATTTTTCGCTTTACCGCTAAAGGATTTTCCGTTAGTAACTCTATAACCACAAGTGACCAAGTTATTAGTCAACTAACCATTAACCCATAACAATTTTTCTATTTACTGCGTTTGTCACATATAGCTATAATATAATTTAATAAATGTAATAAAATTATAAAATGTTTCTGAATATTTATTCTAGAAATAAATAGATCCGTCCTTTTGCCCTAAACAGATAGATCTTTTGTCTCGTATTTAAGTGAAGTATTTATTTGGGGTAAGTTAATTCTGACAAATGGTAAGTGGGAATTTTTCTGAGTGTGCTATCGCGGCGTAGCATCTTCTCGCCTTGGGACTTGGAGTCGAACGGGCTGAAAAGCGCGGTGTGCTGGCAGTTATATGGTAATTATTATGGTGGGGGCAGCACTTTCTATAAAAATTGGAGCAGATTTCCTATATCAAAACATAGTAACTACAAAACCTATTTCAAAACGCAGTAACTACGTAGTAGTTACTTGGTTTTGATATGGGTTTGGTTATTTAATGTGTTTTGAAATTGGAAAAGACTCGACCGAATGTCAGTAGACACTTAAAGTAAATATTGCAACGCATCGGTATCCCTATACTTATCGCGTCAAAACGCAGTCAAAAGACACTACATTTTTCACTTGTATATGCCATATTTTGAACGAGGCTCGCTGATATAGTGAACGCGAGGTCTGAACAGCTGTAGCATTCGTTGCGTACGTTGATAGGTTCCTAACGATACGTACATACATCCCTCCGTACGCAACGAGTAGAGTCGGCTGTTCTCCCATCGCATTCACCATAAAAGTAGGCCTCGTTCGAAACATCCCTAAACAAGTTAAAAATGTAGTGTCTTTTGACTTTGTTTTGAACGCGTTAGGTATACCGATACCGATGCGTTAAAGTATTTACTTTAAGTAGACACTTAAAGTTAATTTTCATTTTTATCAGTAAACGTATCCTTATCTCTATCGAGTCGACCAATCAAGCAGGTGCACTTTTAAAACCATGGCGAATGCGTGACAGCACCAGCTGACTAAATTCACGAAAACCTCGTTAGATACGAGATGCATATGAAATGATATTTTGACGCATTTGATCAGCTGGAGCTGTCCCGCATTCGCCATTAGTTTAAAAGTACACCTGCGCGATCGGTCGACTCGATAGAAAAGAGGATACGAATTCCGATAGACCCGAAATTTAATTTTAAGTGTCTAGTGCCTACTGTGTTTTGTACATGAAGTATCTTTCTTATTTATAAACCGATTTTATTATTGAAAATACCAAAAGATAGAGCGAAACCTTGTAACCTCAAATAACTAAAAAACTGGGTTTCAAAAAAATGTCAGTTACTGTGTTTTGAGATGGACAGGCAAGTTTTTGATGGGGTGGGGGGTTGGAAAGAGGGTAGGAAACTTTCTTAAAAAATCCTAACACGTGGTAATTACACACACATACAAAAAATATTTTTTTAAGGTTTTGTATTGTTCTATACGTACCTGCGGGAGCCAATTTATTTCATATAAACTAAAAGCTTAAAAGTTCAAAGTTTCGCTGAAACCATAGGACGTTGCATTCCACGTTGAGAAAACGAAAAATTAAAACAGCTTTTTTTGTATTTCGTGCAAAGTTTTAGTTTTATTTCACACCGGTTTCGTCATACATGCCATCATCAGTGAATACCAAAAACAAATATTACAAAAATTTTAAAATTGTGTAGAAAACATGAACTAGGACATAAATTTTTTCGCAAACGTGATTATTGCTTGGTGGTGTGGTGGTGTCCGTCTTTATGCCATTTCATTGAGGCTGATTCAATTTTTATTCTCAAAATCTCTCTTTAGTGAAAGTCAAACCATAACCTCAGGAATAGACACGCTACAACTGACTGGTGTTAATTAATACATAATTTAAAAAAAATTAAACTGCTATTTCTAAGAATAGAAATTAAATCAGCCTCACTGAAATGGCATAAAGGCGGACACCCCCAAGCAATAATCATATTTGCGAAAAAATGTATGTTCTAGTCCATGTTTTATACACAAATTTATGCAAGTACCTTTAACTTCATTGACTAAGAAATTTGTAACTTTTAAAATTTTTTAATATCTGTTTCTAGTGTTCACTGATGATGGTATGTATGCCGAAACCGGTCTGAAAGAAAACCAAACCTTTGCACGAAATACAAAAAACGCATTTTAATTTTTCACTACATTTAGTGACAAATACCGACAAATCTAAAGCGAAGGGTCCCAAAAAAACATCAGTAGAGAGAGTTGAACGATTCTAACTATGGGCCCTTTTAGGAAAAATTTTGACAATTTAGTCAACACAAAAACAGTTGTGTCAATAGAAACGAAAAAATTTTTAAAATATAAAGCATGCGCTACAAAAGTTGCATGATCTTTGCCACAATTTTTTTATGTATTCTAATCTACTTTTTCTTACCTTAATGGTATCCCTTAAAATAACGATTTCCCTTTGAAGATGTTCGTTTTCCTGGATAAGCGCTTCCATTTGTTGTTGCATCTCTATGCTGGGTCCTCTCATTCGCATCCGCAATTCTTCTTCTAATTGTCTGACTAACATTGCTTGTTTCTAAACATGTTAAAAGTAAGCAGTTATTAACTAAAGTCAATAATTTAACTAACAGAATGAGAATTACATTTTCTTATTTTTATTTATTTATTTAATTTTATTTATATTTATTTTTATTTTCATTTATTTATTTTTATTTATTTATGTTTTTAATTATCTATTTTTATTTATTTTTATTTTTATTTATTTATTTTCATTTTTATTTATTTTTCTTTATTTTTACTTTTATTTATTAATACTTTAAATGACTATTAGGAGTATTAAATGAGTTTTACAAATCAATAATGATAATTCGAAGTTTTGCAACATAGGTATTTTATGCATTGGAAAACTATTCATACTGTACAATGATAAATAATAAAACCAGTCAAAATGGAGACCACTGATATTGCCCGATTTTATTAATTTTTACTGTTGGAAAACGGAAAAATAAAGAACCATGATTAAATGGTATTTTTCCAGAATTAGTTTAAGAAGTGTAGCAAATCAATAGGCAGCTGAGTTTCCTAACCGCCTAATTCCATATACAGGGTGTCTTAATTGCCATGGGGCACTATTGCTATCTCGGTAACTATAAGCACTACAAGGTTGGTCAAATTAGGCAAAATGTGCAGTTTTTGAGGGACTTGGGAAATCTGGTTTCAGATTTAAAAAAATATATTCTATCCCGATATGGGGGTTTTTATAAAAACTGCTGAAAACTATTTTATCAAATATCTCAAAAAGTAAAATTTTGACAAAAAAATTTTGCATTTTTGACGTTGTTCAATTTGGTACTTTTTAAGAAAATTTGCTAGTTCTAGTTTTTAAGATAATAACATCAACTTATATTTTTTAAATACGGACCTATATTTTTTATTCAATTTTTTAAAAACACTCTTTTTATGATTTTAACGATGTATCACGTGTCCAATATGCATTTTAATGGTAAGAAATGGTTATTTATGTTTTTTTGCACTTATTCCGTTTTATTATAGGTGGCTTAGAAAGCTAAAAGAAACAATTGCTTATAAAAGCTTATGATACGTAATACATCTGTCAAAGTACCTAAGTTTAAACCAACACGGCAGCGTTTTCAAAAGGTGAAAAATTATATTTAATTTTTTGTTATGCAAAAGCATTTCGAAATGCTAAAAGAGCACTTCAAATGTATTAAAATTCGTACCCCAAAAGACGAGTACCAAATCGAAAAACTTTTACAAGGCCAGAGATTTTTCCACATCAAAGATAAGATTTATAAAACCGTTCCTCGAGATTTGGACGACCTAATTCATAGAATAAGGCAAGCCTGTAACCAAATCAACCCTAGGATGCTAAGCAAAATCCAAAATAAAATACCGCTGCTTGCAACAGAATGGTGGACATTTTTTGCATTTGGATAAGTAAATTGGTTTAGTTTTAAAAAACGAGTTAAAATAATAATAAATACTGTTAAATAAGTTTAATTTAATTAAATGGTATAAACAGTTTAAATATTTAAAAAGTTAATAAATAGTTTTTTTTTCATTAGACGCTGCATCAGTCTGTTTGTGTTATTGAAACAGGCAATTGTTTTATTGGTCATCTAAGCTACCTCTGATGCTCTCATTTTTTTTTAACCCAATAAAATTTAAATTTTATTTTTTTATCATTAAACCACAAACAAATATGGATATGTAATACATCGTTAAAATCAAAAAAAAAAGTTTTTTAAGAAAATGGAATAAAAAATTTAAAAAAGTTGATGTGAATATCTCGAAAACTAGACGTAGTAAACTACCAAATTTAAAAACGTCAAAAACGAAAAAAAAAATCCTTTACGAATTTTCCGTAAAAATTATACTTATTATAGATATTTCATAAAATAATTTTCGGCAATTTAACCAACCTTGTAGTTCTTATAGTTACCGAAATAGCAATAGTGGCCCATGGCAATCAAGACACCCTGTATAAGCTTAAAATAATTTAGAAAATTACCAAAAAATTACACTGTATTTAGGAAGAAAGACATTTGGAAAGTAACAGGAAGGAAAATTCAATAGTTATCAAGTATAAAAAATGAAAAATTCTAAAATTTAAGAATTTCAACAACATTGAAAATTATGAAAGTGAAAATATACCAGACAATGTTGTAGAATTTATAAATAAAAAATATATAGTGTTTCTGCAGCAAAAAAGATAACAATAATGCTTTTGCTGTTTTCTGCCACAACGTTTTGGAAACTTCATGAAAATGTTGTCACGGAGGAATATTTCTTGCCTGTGAGAACGTCTACGGCAGCTGAAAATATAGCATTTTTGCACATGAAAGCAATTGTCTGCCAACATAAAATATTAGGTGATCCGTGATAAACGCACAGAGTACCGAAACAGAGGTGATCCGTGATAAAAGACTGAAGATGGAAGACAACTAAAATAAAACTAGTGATGTGTTACAAATTCCCAATGAAAAATACGCATTTTGTGGACTTTCCAAGAGTCAAATCTTTGTGCAAAGGCGCGTTTGATGACGAAATCTGTCATGTTTTTTAATCACAAACTTTTTAATTTTTTTTTTTAATTTTAATCCAGAATTAAAGGAAGACTATCATGTCTTGCATATTTTGTACATTTTGAAGAATTTTCAGACTTAGATTTGAGCATATTTATGTAAAAAGGATTATTATTTCACAAATTGGTGAGAGGTTATGTTTCATCATAATATAAAACATGGCCGCTCGCCCGCCCGTGCAATCAAGCATCTTTGCATTTCTTTAAACAATAAATCTAAAACAAAAGCAAATCTTGGCTGGGCTCACGGACCAGTATAGCGGTAGAGGGCGCATATTCTCAAATGCTAAATAGCATTGAAAGCAGCTGCATTTTAATAAAAATTCAACTACATACAACAAATAACTGCCGTCGATATCTTGGCGTTTTTTTCAGTTGTATTTTAAGAAAAAAAAAGTAAAGATTTAAACTATTTTGTTACGTAAGTTTTAGCATATTTTTAGGTATAAGGTTTACCTTTAAAATTTGATTAGCTAGATGATATAACTATAGAAGTTATTTTAAATGTAAATTTAGTACGCAAACAGAGAGCTAGCTATTTTAAAGGAAAAGGAAATCTGTACTAACGTTTTTGCAGCATTGACTTGACTTTAAAGTCTATATATATATATATATTGTCGAAGCTGTGTTACGTGGGTATTCATATATTAGAATAAATACGACCGGTCTTTAGGTGTTTAAACCCTATAATTACTTGACTGCACTATTATTTGCTAATACAAAGAAAAAGTTCATTTTTGAAATTTTAAGCAGTATTACTTCAAAAATATCGATATACCGTTATTAAAAAATGTGCAAGTCTACTTTATTTAAAATTAATTTAATGCATTTCTGCATAGAATTTTTGTAATTTGTCTTATGAAATAATTGAGTTTCTAAAAATACCAGAGCTAATTTAAAAATAAATATTCAACTCTAATTTTAGACTCGCATTTTTTAAATTCTTCTATCTATTAATATAATTATATTATCATTGGATGGCGAAGAATTTCTGGCAAAGCGGTTATGTAGGCTAACGGTAACATCTGGTTTTTGTTTATTTTTTGCCTTATAAATGTAAGTTAGTAAGTAGCAAGATTAATTAAAGACACCCATTGAATACCCATTACGGCAAATGTCTAAAAATACAGTGGCGAATTGACTTCGGGGGGGGAGTTAAGGATAAATAATAAAAAAACTTAATTTGAAGTAAGAATGTGACCATAACCAGGCTTAACCCCAAACGGAGGGATTTGAGCTACTAGCTTTTTTATTTACACCGGCCGGCAGCGCGCACATAAAAACTAAGTACCGGGTGTCTGACTATAGTTGTTTTTTTCCGCAACGTTACGTTGGAAATTTTGACGTAATTCCACCAAACGTTGCAAATATGGTGAAAAAATATACAGGGTGTCCCAAATTCGATGCTTAATATGGGTTTCTCCTGAACGTAGGAGGTACGAAAATGTTTAAATTAGGGCAAAGTTGCGCAATTTAATGCTTTATTCAAAACTTTAAAAAAAGTTTACAAAATCCGACTAGTTCCGTAGATAGGCGAAAAAAGCCGAAATCTTCGGTTTTAGTTTCTATTTGTTTACGCCTTTATTATAAAAGCTGTCAAAAAACGGTTAAAACTTTCTACGGGCACTTTTTTAAGATCTAAGTATTGACATTTTATCATCAGCCCAAATTTAATTTTTGGTTTTAACTTACTCAAGATATTTTGGGAAAACGCTTGCAGGACCCTTTTTGACATCTTAAAAATGACGGATTTTTTTTCTAATCTAAAATTAATGTTTAAATTTTTAATACTTTAATCAGATAAGTTATAAATGTAAGAGTTAAAAGGAAAGGAAAAACGTATGTTTAAAAAATTAGACAAAATATTTTGTAAAATCAAATGTAAAAAAACTGTCATTTTTAAAATGTCAAAAAAGGTATTGCAAGCGGGTTTCCAAAATATCTTTATTAAGTCAAAAGCAAGAATTGAACTGATGATGGACAACTAACCCAAAACGTCACGTCAATTATCAAAATAAGGTTGCAAAATATTATCTCATCTTCCATGAACGAAACGACAGGAGAAGAAAAGCACGTGTCCATAAGGAAAAATGAACTTGACAGTGCTCCTGTCATACTGAAAAGTCAAATCTTAAAAACAGACCTGTCATTAGGTAGATCTTAAAAAAATGCCTGCAGAAAGTTTTAAGCGTTTTTTGACAGATTCATGGCGCAAAAAAATAAAAACTAAAAATGCAAAATTTGTTTTTTTTCGCCTATCTCCGGAACTACTCGAATTTTGTAATCTTTTTTTTTTTAGTTTGGACTAAGGCATCAAACTGCGCAACTTTGCACTAATTTAAGACTTCTCGTATCTCTTACCGTTTGGGAGATCCCCATGGTGAGCATCGAATTTGGAACACCCTGTACATGTGCAGTTTCAGCAAGTTGAAATTTGATTCGAATTTTTATCTAAAAGCACTTACAATGGGATTTACTAAGATCTAAAATAGTACCCCCACAGCTCTAAATATTACACCTGTAGGAGGTACCAAATTTTAAAACCCATTTTTAGAAAACACTTACGCATACAGAAAATATACCATATTTTAGGAGAAAATGCCCTAAAACTAATTTTTTTTTTGACAGATTTCAAAATGGTAAATGGTGAATACGCCAAAAATTTGGCACATAATAGCTTTATTATCTGTGTTTAAGATTATAAAATTGATGATTTTTTAAGGATTAATTTACCTTATTTAATATCCCAAGTTGTTAATTAACCAATAAAACGCCTCCAATTTTGTCCAGAAAGACGCCATATTTTGAACCCGTTTTCAGCACCAAAAATATATTAATGAGAGCACTACGAGGCAAAACAAACATAAGTGAAGGCCACTGATTATGCACGAAAAATATACCAAACAAAAAAATTCAAAACAACTATATTAATTTATTGACAAACTGAAATTAATAAATTGAGGTTATCTAAAAGCTCAGTCAAGAAAACCTTCCTTACTCAAAACCCACTCATTTCAAAGCTGTAGCTTTCAGTAGAGATTGGTGCAAGCCAAGGTACAAGCGGAGGTAAGAGATCCGAACTCGCTGTTTGTGATTTGAACGCAGCTAATATTTTAAAACTGACATTTCGACATTTCATAAATAAATACAAAATTAATATACTCCCTATTTTATTAGTACCCATCTAAATCATTGTGTGACATCAAGTATTAATTGGAAAAATTAATAAACAAGGATAAGTTTTAATTAGAGTGACATATAACCCCAATTTTAATTTGTTCGACAGAGTTACATTACTTAATAACCCACGAGGGCTGGGTTTAAATTTTTTAATTTTCTTTTCTTCTAAACTGAAACTTTCGTCTTAAATCCAACAAAAGTTTGTGTTAAGATTATTATTCAATAAATACATTTATTAAAATTCTTCTTCCTCAAGGAGGGTTGGTTTAAAATGCTTAACACCAAAAATTTTACTTAAACTTCTAAAATAGACTAAACCCTTTTAGTACATCCCACCGAATAAGTTTATGCGTTGGATATCTATACACCCGCATTGCCTAAACCCGCATTGCCTACACCCGCTTTTCCTACACCCGCTTTTCCTACACCGGCTTTTCCTACACCAGCTTTTCTAACACCTGCTCTTTCTAAACCATCCTAAAACAGTCAAAGCACAAACACACTTCATCCCTCAAGTCAGTCCTCCCTTTCCAATCTTCCAATCACCCACTTTAACCACCAGTTTAAGATTCATTATCATCATCACTCAACGAAAGCGAGTTTATATGTACCTACTTTACCAAAAGCCATTTCCCAACCTACAATGCATCTACTTACAAGGTAACATTAATTTTAAGTTTCACAAAGGATTTTATATAAAATATACCGAGATTGCTAGTGTTTAAAGCTACAAAAAATGTTTTATCCTGAAGATGAAACTTATAAATAAGAAGTCCGAAACCGGTAGACGAAGGCTATTTAAATTTAAAAATAAAAAATATTGTGCAGAAAAAAAACTTATTCAATTATGGATTATCTGCACCTGAACTATCACCAAACTTAATTGCTATCTTGCTTTGACTTATAAAATTAATTAGGACGAGTTGTACTTAGTTAGGATCAACGTCTAATATTTAAAAAAAAATTGAATAAAAGGTTGTTTCTACATATGAATTTACTTTATTAAAAAACGCAAGGAAATAAGGATATTTATTTAAATAAAGCCAAAATCAACACACAAAGCTCCTTTGTGACCTACATTTTACTTTTTAAACGCCGGTGATTCTTATTGGGCTTTTTTAATAAAAATGCAATGTCCCGTCAGAATAAAAATCTTCTAAAAAGCAAGACTTTGACGAGTCTTGAACTATTTTGGTACATAAAGCACTAACCTTAAAAATTAAAAACAAAAATTCTTACTAAAAAGGTTAGCAGCCAACGCACATTGGGGTATTTGACCCAAAAAGCTGATCGAAAGTAGACCAAATCAATCATGCATTTAAATTTTTATTATTGCATTTTTAGTCACCTATATTCTGCTTCTTTCCATCCAAGTAGGTTTGGATTTTTAATAATGCTGCTTTGGTTAGCTATACACGTCACAACTTAAACAGAATAAATACAAAAAGAAGCGGCTAATTTATTGCAAAAAATATGCATATTTAAATTAGTGTACTAGTGTAATATAGATATACAGAATATTCTGTGAACATTAAGCTGTTAAATGATGCAAAAATAGGCTGCACATATTTACGCCATTTTGAAATTTTATTGTTATTTTATTCATGTACTTGTACAATTTTACTTGTAATAACTTTTAAAATCATTAACCGATTTTGTTAAAGCTAACTCTGTTTTAAAGACAATTGATAACAATTTTCGACTAAACTATACTTTGCGGCCATCTTCCAAGATTCAAGATGGCGGAAGAAATAAAAAAAATCAACAAATTTTTAGATGGCAAACAAAGTATGATTTAATTTAAGTTTGACAAGACTTTTACCGTTTAGTTTTTATAAATTTAAAAAGCCACGAAAGTCCGTCAAACTTATAAAGCTTCCTTTAGGTTATAATAACTTTTCTTAAAACATCAGTGCACAAAATTTTAATTCATGCTCCAAAAATTATTCAACAAGCTCTGCTGCCTATTGAACAGCTAACCGAAGATGCTCAAGAGGCTCGCAACAAGGATATTAAAAGATATTATTGGGATTATTCCCGAAAAAGTTCAAGAACAAAATCCAATCAGGACGTTCTAAACAACTTTTTAATAAGATAAAAATTTTAAAGATTTCGAAAAAGATGTACAAAGTTTATAAAAACCACCAAAATTACCGATGTAAGTCTTGATTGAGCAGATTTGGAATAGTAAAGAAAAAACAAATGGGTAAGGTTTTTTATTTAAATAATAAATTAAAAATAAATTAATTATTACTGATTTTGTTGCCAGATCACGCTAATAGTACATTAGGCATAAATCTATAAGGATTAAAGTGGCATTTTTTATCTCGACTTTAATTTGTCGAATGAATTAAAATACACTTTAGTCACGTGGTTTATGTACTATATTATGAACTTAACGGTACTCTATTTATAAAACGTTTATAAATCAAAATGTACTTTAAATCCCTCGTTTCAAGGATTAAAGTAGTATTTTACATTCCTAGGATAATTATTATAATTTTAAAGTACTACTGTAACCTCTGAAAAGTACCTTTTAATTATCTAAAGAACATACAATGAATTATAATATTAATATTAAATTTTAATATTTTTGTTGTTAATTTTGTAGACGCATATAGATAAAATAGCTTTGTTAGATTTTTTTAAAGTTATTATAGATACTTTATTGCAAAAAATCGAACGCTCATATCATTAAAACTGTAAGTTTATAAATCAAAATGTACTTTAAATCCCTCGTTTCAAGGATTAAAGTAGTTTTTTACATTCCTAGGATAATTATTTTAATTTTAAAGTACTACTGTAACCTCTGAAAAGTACCTTTTAATTATCTAAAGGACATACAGTGAATTATAATATTATTATTAAATTTTAATATTTTGTTGTTAATTTTAAAAAGTTATTATAGATACTTTATTTTAAAAAATCGAACGCTCATATCATTAAAACTGTAAAAAAACCGTTTTGGCAATTTCATTTGCAACATTTTATTTATTTTTAATTTACGTAACGCTAAACAATTTGATCGACAGATAGAGAACGTCCGCAAATTTAAAGTTTTGGTCGGGAAATGCTTCTTTCCTTTACCAATAGCATGACAAAAAAAAAGACAAAATGAAAACAATGACGATTTTCCGTAATTTTCGGCCATACCTCTTTTTTACATCGACACCCATAATAATCAAGGCTGATCTATAAAATTTAATGAATTCTGATAAACTTGACAACATTTGCCCTATTTAACACACGAAAACGATTAAAATAAATAAAAGTAATAGTTCTATCACAGTCTCATAAATGATTTTAAGAATAAACTTGAAAACTATTTAAAAATGCCATTTTTAGTCGTGTTTAAACATGTCTTAATTTGAGAGTAAACTAGAGTTTCAAACTTCCATTATCTTTATAAGACTAAGACTACCTTATCTTATACAGGGTTTCTAAGCAAATCCTTAGGGGGCCAAGCAGCCGTGTATAAGACGCAGACAAACGGAAAAGCACATTAGGCAGAAAAGGATGGGCATGGGGCGATGTTGTCACTACATCTTACACGTAGTAAATCCATTCCAGGTTGTTGTTTTCTAATGTTTTCCATTTTCATACCTTTAGGACTGGAATAAAAATTGTTTTTGGGAGACTTTAATACCAAAATGATGAAAGATATCGTAAAAAAAATATTTTTCGGATTTTCATTTTGTAACCATTGTCCTTACGCACTTTTTACAGGCTGGGGACTGAGATACATGCAAATGCCTAACCTAAAGCGTTCATACACGGCCGCAGAAATCGACTGAGATATTTCCGTAGAAACTTTATCAAGCAATTAGGACGGGTTGACGCCTTCGAACGTCCAACCCGGGTTTTGCACTTTGATTCGAAATCAAAAAGGAGGAACAGTCAGATGTGGGGCCGTGCATAAATTACGTAACGGTGATTTTACCAATTTTTGACCCCCTCCCTATGTAATGTTTTGTAACGGTTTGGCACGCCACTCCCCTAATATTACGTAATGATTTCAAGACCACTAACCCCCCCCCCCCAAAAAAAAAACTTTTGACTTATTTTCATTCCAAATTTTGTTAGTTTCACACAAATGCAAACGCTGTCGCAAACCCCCCTCCCCCCTACGTAACGTTTTGTAACCCCCCTCCCCCCTATGACCATTACGTAATTTGTGCACGGCCCCTGTAGTCCCAGTGGAGGAGGGCGAGAAAATTGATATTTTTTTCTTAAAAATTATACTCTTTAGACCTATTTCTTTGCGTTCCCGAAATTACGTAATTTTTGAAAAAAAAATTGTAAGCGGCGCCATTTTTATTTCGTGCTTTGTTTTTCTAACATTTTTGCGCTCGGCTAATTTAATTAAAAAATTTTTGCCTGCGGCGCCCTTTATCTTCTCACTCGAAACCAAGATCCCCCGTTTTAGAAAAACTGATCCCGTCTCTGTTTCTAAATTTTTTCGAATAAAAGTAGAGTATGACCATGGGGGAAATAATTTTTTTCTACAGTATGACGAAAATTTCGAGAAAGTTGAAGAAAAAAATTAAAAATGTGGCAGAGCTCAAGTTTTTCGTAAAAAAAACGTTTTTAGCAAAGAAACAGAGCAAAATAAATCTTTTTACCCCTTTTTGGGTGTTACAAATATTGGCAGCCCCTTATTTTTCGCTTTTACCCTCCCGCTAGTTTTGAAGAATTGGTTCGCTACATGTTTCGAGATCATGTCATAAAACACCTCGAAAATATCAAATGTAGTGTAGGGCCAGCTTTATTTAAAATCAATAATATCGCAAGCAAAAAGCTCTGCAGGAAAAACAGCGCCGTTTATTGATTTCTTTGGCTGCTAGTGCTAGCTGCATGGTTTGGCCGTTTCCGGATACATGTCACTAGTAGAACAGAATGGAAAGAAATTTAATTAAAAGCGAAGATATTTCTTTCTAATGTTAACAACCTCACGAGTTTATCGCTCAGTATTGTAAATAATGGACCCTGCCGCCTCCTTTAAGCAAGAAAAAGCTGTGGTTTGGACCTGAAAACATCTAATTTTTAATTAGATCATCTCATGGTGTGGCCGCCATCTAGCGGAATTTGCAGACATTTTGTCAACGGTTATTACTGCAACTATGATTTATGCTCACAATGAAAGAGTGGCGACAATTTTTTCTCATGAAAGCAGTCCGGAGATAATAACAAACTGGCACCATTGCTCAATATACCTGTTTCTTTTGTGCGCGAAGAACTTTCTATGACATTTCTGTTTGATTTATTGAAATCCTATCCCTAAGGAAACTCTTAGGAACCCTGTATACTAGCATGTGTTCACTGAACCATGAATACACTTGGTTGGCCCCGCCCCTTCAATATAGTATGGGTTTCCAAATATCCTTGATGGTGACGCTCTGTTGAGAAAATACATTCTGGTTCCTCGGTATGTATGCTGCTTTGCCTCTTTCCATTCCATATGATGTGGATTTTCCCAGCAATGTTGAGCTATTTTGGATCCAGTTGTGCCCCCTTCTCGAGTTTTGCGTTTGTGTTCTCTAAGGCGAACTTCCATGGGTCGGCTGGTTTCTCCGATGTAGATATCCCCAGACTCGCATATGGTTTAATTTTTCTTAACTGACTTCTTATTGTTGTGGATATTTTGAAGACAGTCTGCAGATGGTATTGGTTTCCTATTCTTCCGAAACCGTTTATACCCGGGTCTTGTTAAATGTGGTTGGTTTATGGTCATACCAATGCACCCTCTTTTGTCAAAGCTCGTTACCAGCTTTCTTGATTAGAATAGTAAATATTAATACACCCATTGTAAAAGGGTAATAATTCTAAATTAAAAAAAAACCTTAATGAAAATAATTTTTGTAGAAAGTAATAGAAAACAAGAACTAAAATAATAATTGTAAAAAGTAAGAGTAACACTAATTAAAATGTTTAGACCTCACTGTGCAATACTGAAAAAATGATGCCGTGCCCATTCAAATTTCCCCCTAATTTACCTGCAAAATTTTGCTTCCCTTTACGAAACTTCATATTTTTGGACCTTTATTATTTTTTTCTTGAAATTAGAATAGAATCATAACAATCCCCAAAGAAACAAACGTCCCACGACAAAGGAACCAAACTTATTACAATGCCAACTGCGAAGTTTGGTGACCCGGGCGAACATTGCAACGATTATCCTTCGGAAACTATGATGACTAGTTGTTTAGAATTTATTCTTAAGTTAAACTAATTTTTTCGTACCGACTCCCCTTTAATACCATTAACCTGTCAAGATTGATACTTGCCAACCTCCGTCGCAGAGCATCCCCCTATTTATACTTAAAACCCCAAAATTTCGAATGTTAGTCTTATTTCTTATGATACTTGTGCCACCCAAAAAAATGCTAGGCGGCCACCGTCCCCAGCAAACACGGTTCCCTCGGGCTTTTGTCGGTCCGATGTCGATTGCGGAATTTGACGTCATCGGCACGACGTCGATTTACGACATCGGACCAGCAGTATTTTTTGTCCGCTTTGCGATGTAGGCCCAATGTATGTTTGCCGAGGCAGCGTTAGACTGTGGTCCGTCGTCGGACCAATGGTAAATTTTACTTTTTGCTTACATCGGCAAACCGTCGCCGTACGATTAATAGCCGCCATGGTTTAACCACATGGTACCGAGCATCCGCCCATAACTGCTTAATTTGGTCGGTCTAACGTAGGCAAGCTAGTCTCGGCCCGACATCGGTAAACTATTCAAGTCGGACATTGGTTTCCTAAAGCGGTCCAATGTCGGCGATTGACGGAGGTCCGTCGGTGGTAGCTTAAAGCGGCCCGACATTGGCAAACTAAAAAGTTTTGATAATGCGGATGCTTAACCAGTCGGGCTGGTTTAAGTGGCAGAAGAGGAGATTCTTGTAGAGAAATACCACCATCTTGTCAAGTCCGCATTCTAGTTTTGAAATATCTTTGCTCATTATATATATAATATTATCTTCCACTGTACAGGGAACATAGTGACATTAGCGCCATCTCTACATACTAGGAAGAAACTATTAAGTCGTTTAAAAATTTTAGATTGACGTAATCGAACCATCGTCGGTTGCCGATTCTCGACCAATCAAGCAAAGTTCCAATAGGATCATCGTCATCCCTAAAGCAAATAAAGTTGTCGTCGGCATAAAGTCGACTATAGTAAATCGGGCCATTGTCAGTTGCCGATTCTAGACCGATTAAAAAAAGTTCCAATCGGACCATCATCGGCCCTAAAGCAGATAAGGTTTGCATTGGCATAATGTCGACTATAGTAAATCGGGCCATCGTCAGTTGCCGATTCTCGTCCGACTAAACAAAGTTCCAATCGGACCGTCGTCGGCCCTAAAGCAGAAAAAGTAGGCGTCGGCATAAAGTCGACTATAGTAAATAGGGCAATCGTCAGTTGCGTATTTTCGACCGATTAAACAAAGTTCTAATCGGACCATCGTCGGTCCTAAAGTGGTGTCAGCATAAAGTCGACTGTAGTAATGTGGACCTCCGTCAGTTGCCGATTATTGACTGAAAACTTCAAATCGCAATCTGACCAATATCGGCCCAGAGTGTAGTCGCCGATGTCGACACACTGCCGACGTTGTCGACATTGGCCCGATTCAATGCCGACGATTTGTGTTTGCTGGGTCGCTAAGCATCCTCCTTTTTTCAAACAGAAAAAAATTGGCAGTTTTATTTATTCCCCCCGTGAGCCATATGAATCCAAAAATTGATGCTAGCCGGAAACCGTCACTAAGCATCCCCCCTTTTTAAATAAAAACATAGAAAAACCCAGATATACTTTATTCCCCCCCTGATCCCTGAAAAACCCAAAAGTGATGCTAGCCGGCCACCGTCCGTCGCTAGCATACCCCCTTTTAAAGTTTCTTTATAAAAATTCCCAAAAACGTTCAACCTACATTTAAACTGTCTAAAGCTTGGCAAAACTCTGAATGCCCTCTAACAAAGAAATCCTATTTATTTAATACCCTTTGGCCTTAATCGGACGTTCTTACTTTAAACAGAAACATCTGGGTCCTAAATTTTGTCGCCTATGCCGTGCATTTTTTCTTAGTTTAGCAAACAATTTTCTTTTTAACAAGCCTCGGTCTGAATTGTTTCACTCCTCTTATCGTTTCCAAAATTGTGTCGCCTTCCTTTCAGTATTTACATCTATTGTCCGTGGTGTTGATGTGGTCTGAAGAGTTTTATTGATCGTGTAGTTCAGAACACACCATCACCAACTGAAATCAACTGAAAGGAAGGCGACACTTGTAATTCCATACATCAAAGGAATCTTAGAAAAGATAAGAAGGATAGGAAACCAATACCATCTGCGGACTGTCTGCAAAACTAAACCATATGCCGCAACACCAAGAACTGCATCTACAAAGTACCATGCGAGTCTGGGGATATCTACATCGGAGAAACCAGCCGACCCATGGAAGTTCGCCTTACAGAGCACAAACGCAAAACTCGAGAAAGGGGCACAACTGAATCAAAAATAGCTTTACATTTCTGGGAAAATCAACATCACATAGAATGGAAAGAGGCAAAGATCGTCGCCAGGGAAGAAAATCTATTCAAGCGGAAGTTCAAAGAAACAGCATACATACAGAGGAACCAGAATGTATTTTCTCAACAGAGCGTCACCATCAAGAATATTTGGAAACCTATACTTTTCGGAGGTAACAGATTTCAACTGTGGAGGGGCGCAGCCAACCAAGTGTATTCATGGTTCAGTGAACACATGCTAGTATATAAGATAAGGTAGTCTTAGTTTTTCTTAGTATTCACCTGATGACGATTGCAGAAACATAAGCAATCGAAACGTTGTGACAAAGTAAAAAATAAAGACAATGGAAGTTCGAAACTCTAGTTTACTCTCAAGTTCAACATTGTCTACCACCTTCAAACAACATCTTAATTTCACTAAATAAAATAGTTATTTACTTAACATGTGCGGAAAGTTATACTTTTCCGCACGCACCGGCGTTTGCACGAAAGATGCGCCAACGGATTTCGAGCAAGCCGTAAGTGCGAAAAATACTTTCCGCAAGCGTTAGGTACAACATTTTTCCTACGAGCGTGCGGAATATCAAAATATTTTGTCATTATTTTAGTTAAACACTAGCATACTAAAAATAAAAAAATAGTCAAAACTACTAATTTTATGTTTTATTCAGAACAAAACTTCAACAAGCATAAAAAATTAATTTTTATGGCAATTATTAATCAAGGGAACATTAAAAGTACCACTGCTCATGTTGCTTAATGCCATCGTCAACTTCAAGTCATCCTGATTCATCACTGAGCTTGAAACAAAGGCTTGTTTATGCATGGGTTGATGACTGGAAACGCTAGGAACACTACCGCTGACAGGATTTTCTTGCTGCTGTTCGATGTATTGCGGTTGTTGTTCTCTTGATGTGGATGGTTTTAAAATTTTACCTGCCAATTCTCTCTTATTTTGGATGGAATCTTCTATGTAGCCTTCGGCTACCGTGCTGCTTTTCCAGCTGCCGTGACGTTTTAGGTTAGTTAAACTTGTGCCGGCGTTAGCCAATATTGTAGCTGATGCTCGACGGAAGCTATGTTCAGTGAATTGTTCAGGGTTTTTTAAACCGAGGAACCCGGCAATGTTTGATGGCATTTTTTCGATACTGTTAATGCCCACTCATTGAGTAATACATTTTCCATTTTTATTATTAAAAAAAAATCTTTCATGGGCAGTAGATGAAGGCCATAGTGCTTTATATTTTTGGTAAAAATGTAGATAATTTGTTTGCTCGTTTAGTTCAGTCATTGACAGATAAATAGGTTAATTCTTCCCGGCGACATGCCCCTGCAACTCCAAAAATTGCGACCACTTCATCATTTATCTGGCGCTTCAAACAGAAATTTTTCAATTTCGGGTTTTTCAAAAATTTCAAATTTTTTTGAAACTGATCCAACGCTTTTTGTTTTGGAAAGCAATAAGTTTTTTAAATTGGCCAATATCAACATCTTTTAGAAATTTTACCTTGAGTTTAAGCATCGAAAACTTTGACCAGAGTGTCGATGATATGCAGGTCTTGGACAGCTCCAAAAAATACGCAAGAAATACTTCCTCCTTTAGTATGTTTTGAACATGTTTTCGGAAGCACCTTTTTTTAAAGTAATTAACTCTTTTTCGTACCTCTCTTTGAACTTTTGCGGTACAAGCTCCGAGCTCGCTGTATCGGCTGCAATTAGAATTTCTTCCGGAATCTCTTCAAACATTTTGAAATAGCAACCGTTGATTAAAATGGAACTAGCAAATTACACGACTGTGAAAAGTGAAAAACGTTCGAAACTGACAATATTTTTGTTCTGTTATCGTCAGTTTTTAACGATTAAGGACACAAAAAATCAAAATCCTTCTTTAAACATAAAAAATAAAATTTTGAAAATGTTCATTTACAGAGAAAAAAGCTCTTTGATATTGTGCGAAGGTGTCTTTGATAAACTGTGGGCTAAAAACAAGACGTGTCATGTAATTTTTTTCAGTCTTTTTTGCTGTTTTTTTTGTTTTAAGGTAATACGACACAACAGCGTGCGTGAAAATTTTTTTTCGCGCACACAGCGTGCGGAAAAGTTTCACTTTTCGCACGAAAATGAGTGTGAGAAAAGCGTTTTACCGCACGCTCGTAGGAAAAAAATATTCGCGGTGTCCAACGCCTACGCAACTATGCGGAAAGACACCCAACTTATATTTTGAACCCCTTGTTAACTCGTTTAGTACGAGAGATCAAAAAAGACATTAAAAACAAAAATTGAATAATTTTTTGAGTCATTTTAGATTTACCTACCAAAAAGGCTAGTTCTCATTGCAAATGTCAAATTTGGACATAAAGTTTGTATTTTCAAATGGAGCACCCTATACAGGGTCATTCAAATTCGATGCTCACCATGGGGATCTCCTAAACGGTAGGAGATACGAAAAGGTTTAAATTAGGCAAAGTTGCGCGATTGGATGCTTTACTGAAAACTAAAAAAAAAGTTTACAAACTCCGGAGATAGGTGGAAAAAACCGAAATATTCATTTTTAGTTTTTATTTTTCTGCGCCCTTATTCTTAAAGCTCAAAAAGCGCTTAAAACTTTCTACAGGCACTTTTTTAGGATCTACCTAGTGAGAGGTCCACTTATGAGACTTGACATTTCAGTCTGACAGGAGCACTCTCAAGTTAATTTTTTGTTATGAACACATCATTTTTTTTCTGCCGTTTGGTTCATAAAGAATGCAATTTTGCAAGCTTATTTTGATATTAGCCCAAATTTTGCTTTTAACTTACTCTAGATATTTTGAAAATAACACATAATCACCTAATATTTTAGAACTACGTTTTTTCCTTTGTTTTTTAATCTATGAATTTGGGCTGATGATGGTCAATTAACACAAAACGTCAGGTACTTGTCAAAATGAGATTGTACAATATCTGTCATCCTTTATGAACCAAACGGGAGGAGAAAAAAAGCATGTGTCCATAAGAAGAAATTAACTTGACACTACTCGTGTCATACTGAAATGTCAAATCTCGTAAACGGATCTGTCATTAGGTAGATCTTAAAAAAGTGCCTGTAGAAAGTTTAACCGTTTTTTGACAGCCTTAAGAATAAGGGCCCAGAAAAATAAAAACTAAAAATAATGATTTCGGTTTTTTTCGCCTATCTCCGGAACTATCTGGAATTTGTAAACGTTTTCTTTTGTTTTGAGCAAAGCGTCAAATAACGCAACTTTGCCCTAACTTAAACCTTTTCGTATCTCCTATCGTTTAGGAGATCCCCATGGTGAGCATAGAATTTGGAACACCCTGTATATGATTGCAATTTCAATCAGATTTTCTTTCCTATTTAGAGGGTTTTGTAAGAAAATTGCAAAAATCCTTTCATAAGCATAATGTGTTAAGAGAGAGATTAAAACTAAGAATGATGAAAGAAGTCATACACTGAAAAACCAATTTGCTCTGATGTAAGGGTTTTTTTTAAATTTTATTGCTCAATTTCATCGATTAGATGTAATTTTTCATTAGTTTAATATATTTTTATATATAATTAATGTAAATTATTTAAGTATAAAAGAGTTATGAATAATATTAGTGGCGCACACAGGAACTGCAATATAGACAGTGGCGTAGTAACGAGGGAAGGGGCTTGAAATTTTCAGCGATCTAAAAAAATTTATTTATTCTGAAAAAAAGATGATGACGTCCGAACAACTTTCGGAAACATATCCTCCCCACCAAAGTTCTTTCTTACTACGCCACTGCATATATATCGACCATTGTTATAGCTATCATAGGTTGTAAGTTAAATGTTGGCTTCTATTTGATAAATGTTTTGCATTCTCTCTATTTTAAAGGAATCCATGCATTACACAAAAGCTAGATTATTTTCTTCTGTAATTTTATAGAAGATCTTATTTTTGCTGTTATTTTGTGTAATCCAAAAACTATCTATTATTAAAAGAATAATATCTCTAGATAGACCACCGAAATAATAAAGCCGTTTTTGTGCCGTTGTATATATATATATATACAATCATTAAGACAGCCGCGCAGCGTGGTCGACCCAAATTTTAATTTCAAGAATGACGCCTCCATCAGCGGTCGACGAACCTGCACAGCCCTTTATACTATCGATCCAATAAAAAGTTATAGTCTTCCCTAAGGAAATTAGAGACTTATTGCAGATTTGTTTTCAGGCACTAATATGGCCGGGCAGTATTTTGACACTGTTGACATATATGCGTGCGCAGTAGCCATAATATTCAACGTGGGCCATAAAAATTTGACAGATAAATATACGCCTTAACCAGGGCAAACTTGTAAGCAACATCTATAGTCTAGCCAGCCATGGAGTAACCAAAACAACATTGGCTTAGTCCCGGCTTTTTGCACATGCGCGAAAACTTATCGATCCGAGGGATTTCGGTCAGTTTCGGCCGGCTTCACGGCCTACTCCATACGTCTTCAATCAAGGCGACGTCATTTTTGTTGTTTATTTGTAATGATTTCGTATTTCCATTTATGCTACGATCATACTCTAAGAAGTGACCAATTCTATTAAAATCCAAAATTCCGTATTCTGCGACCGGCCCATCGCACAAAAGTCAATTGAACGACGCACAGTGGATCGATGCAATGCTTTTTTTTTGGATATTAAGAAAAAAATTTAAACTAACATTTTTGTTGCTATTTTTTAGTTAGGTTATTGCTGATATACCACGGTTTAATTAAATCCTAAGCTGCTGTGACGTGTTTTTACAGATCATTTTATATATTTGTGAACATTGTTTTATAAGAGCTAACCCTTTAAACACTTACTAGCCATTTTAATTTATTTTCTATGCTTTACAGCGTTTCGTAAAACCCTACTTATTTTGTTTTTATATATTTTTTTTTCAATTTTTTCTATACTCTCATCAAAATTTCAAACATTTTAAAATTCACATTGATTTGTAAAAAAATGCTCAAATATGCAGAATTTTGTTTTATTCTTTTTGCATTCGCTAAAAACCATAAACCAATAAGCCATTTTACTTGACTGCAATTTTTTGCGATATTTTGAGAAAAACGGCCAAAAGCAATAAATATTCCTATGTACTCTCCCCTGTTGTTAAACATTCTAATTGAATCTAGCGAGTTACAAATAGTGATTTTAATAATTTAATATCACAAATGCGAAAAACTTACATGAGACAAAATAGTTTCTAAACTAAACAGATAATTTATGTATTAATTCAGAATCTATCAGCGGTGCACCGCGTAAAAGTTTAGGGGGAAAAGAAGAACTTCACCTCTGAAAAAATATCTCCCTATAGATTCTCATGAGCAGTCAGTATGTTTGGATTACGTAAGCCCTAAACAGTCGCCCATGTTTTAAATTTGGTACAAATATTTTAAAACCTGCAAGAGCTATAAAAAAAAACCGTAGATCAGTAACAAATTGTTTGCGGATATGTTCTTAAAACACCCTGTATCTAAATAGTGTTGTCCTTTATAACTACAAATTGAAAAGATTGAAAGTTTAGCTAAATGTCCAAAATTCCCTATACCTCGATGCACTGTGCGACGTCCTACTCTGAAAGACGGTCAAGTTTGTCGTAGGATGCGCATTAGCGAGTAAAATATCGATCGGTCACGTGATGGTTTCGTGCAATAGCGTGCTCTGAAATCACCCGAGTGACGTTTTTCACACGAGCTTTCCTACAAGTTCCAACTACTGGGTTTAATCGAGAGAACGGCTTCGCTCAAAAATCGTTGTTCGAGTCAGCTCTGCGCGTGCCCATAATAGTTTGGTGATTCTTCGATCGTCTGGTCACTGCTTTTAAGCGCGTTTATTGGTTGAAACTACTCCTCTTCTCTCAGGCGAACGATCCCATCCTACGAAACCCAGAATCTGCACCCTGAGGTATTGAGTTGAGAAGTTTCAGAGGTTGTTTTCTTCTTCAGTAGCACACATTTATATTTTTTCTTGTAAAAAGATACAAAAATCTAGAATTTGACAAAAAAGTAAACAAATACATGACTGACAAACAAACACACACATCACAACAAGAACAGCGCTACTAAGCTAAACGAGATAATAGAGACAGAAATGGAGATAAATAAGAGAGAAAGTACAGGGACATCTGGCTTACAAAACATTCGAATGGCGCATATTTAAGCCAATGGCTATATGGGTGCAGTCCATCCCTATTTTAACATTTAGAAAAATGTATGGTTAAAACACTACAATCAGGGCCAAATTAATTAATATTTGATAAAGTTAAAAATTTTAAATAGGTAATTATCCAAATATCTAGCGATTTTAATTTTTGAGATTATTGGCAAAAAACTGCAAAATTTCTTGTTCGTTATGATTTTTGTCTCACAATAAATACATAAATAACCAGATAAATACATAAATAAATGCAAAGAAAATAATCAAAAACAGTACAGAAAAAATGTTTAGGTTATCTGACTACTTAGTTGAGGAAGACTTCAAGTTGTTTCTTGTCTTCATATTTTATTTTATTTACTCTTTTAACCGTAACCATCAACACACGTAATTAAAAATAAAGGTAAACGGATCCATCCAAAAATAATACTATCGGTATACATAATTTAAGAGTTAACAGAATACTCGCTAAGAAACGCATAGTTAATACATTTTACGAACTAAAATGAAAGTTTAAGTTAGGTTTGACTAATGTCCCTATTCTTTTGTGATGCTATACTTTTGGCCTTAAGAGTGAATTTGAATCCTAAAAACAGTTCGTTTAGTTAAACAGATAAACCGCGCGTCAAAAATTAACAAAACTTTGCACAGCGGAGGCTTCTGTTATCCCCCCAGACCCTTCGCGTAGTTTTTCAAAAAATATATATTTCTTGTTTTTATTTAGGTTTTTAAAATAACATTATGATACCTTAAATTGTGTAAAAAACTTAAAATTATGCAATATCACCTGAATGGTTCTGGGATAATGCTAAACTTTCACCGTACAAAATTTGATACAAAGATTAACAGTTTTTTAGATTAACTAATTGGAAGACCCTTAAATCATTTCAACGTTGATAATGTTGTTATTTATTTGAAAACGATGACGTTTTGTTAAACGTTTAGCAAAACGACGCAGCTTGAGAAAAATTTCTCGAAATAAACATAACATTTGACAAGCACTTCCGAAAACTAAAAGGCTACAAATTCACTGTCCCACAAGGGGCTTCATGAAATATACCTCCTCATCCACTTGTCTAATACCAAACGTAAAAATAATATTTATTTTGCTTCAACTGCAAATAAACGCCACAGCGCGAAATACCAAATGTTTTTCCTCACGTGAAAGAAGTTAGACGAACGACGCGAAGCAGCCCTATTAAAAAAAAACCGCATAGGATCTCATGAAAGTTGGTGAGTTTATATGCTGTTTTATAGGGTTTTATAAGATTCTTTGAGCCAGGCTTTTGCTCGTAAAAACTGATAGAAAAATCTGTACTTTATGAGATTTGTCCTAGTTTTTACAGGTTTGTTTCACATACCACATAGAAAAGATATCAAAACTTATAAAACATTATAAAATCTCGTCTCTTTTCTAAAAGATTTGACGCGGTTTTTTTGGCAGGGGGAGTTCAAAAAGCTTTAAGTGCGAGAAAGCTACCTTGCGCATATATTAGGAACAATATTTCGTCTTCAAGTGAAATAACTATGTATATATTTTTTTTCAACATCAACTTATAACTACCTGTACCTAAATTAGCTATTTATTATTATATTAACAACATTAAAACATTACAAATATTAAATTTGCAGTTAGTCGCATTTTCTAAATTTATTACAGAACGAGCAACTGAAGGTAAAAACGTCATAGTAGATGTTATTTCCTACTTCATCACTACTGTCGATGCAGTTTAAAATCTTGTTGCTTAGTTCTTCCTGCTCCACAATTGGCCAGTAACGTTGCCGATGACCTTCTAATACTGTGCCTTGTATAATAGAACTCCGGATTTGGCAGTTTCGAAACGGCAGCTATTCCGAAACTATTTACTCCAACACGTTGTGAAACGCGTTTATCTTTTTTGTAGACTTAGAAAAAACGGTTTTTTGACATTATCGCGCGTAAGGTGTATTTTCTTTATAGTTTCAGGTAGGCTCCGTTATGAATTTCTTCTGATATTATAAAGTTTCTGGCTGTATGATTTTTTGAATCCCTATTTCTATACTTTACTCAATCTAGCAAAAAAGTAGAAAAAATAATACATCTTTGATTTTTGGCATATATCTTTAGAACAACTTAATAAACAACATACCGAAAGTCCCCTAAAATCCCCCGGATTCGAGGTCTGCCATATTGAATATATTTTAAAATTTGGTGTGTAGGTACTCATTGGGGGCCTTATATGAAAATATAAGTTGACGTCCTGCTAATGTCAAAAATGGGTCCGCCATATTTGAAAATATCTTCTCTCATTATCATTGTTCTAACTGACTAATCCGTTTAGTCATGATCGTCAAATTCGGTACACTGGCTAACCAGAATTGTCCTAATGTAAAAATTGGGATTTGACATTAACTTTCTTATTTTAATACAACGTCTTCTATATTTTTTTAGTTTAGAATGAGCTTTTTTCCCAATTTCCAAAAAATATGGGAAAGTTTCTTCCTTTTACTCGAGAACCATCCAAATATCAGTTTTTGGAATAAGGTAAAAACGGCCATTTCAAATTTTAAATTTCTTCTATTTAAAATAAAAAAGTTAATGATAAAATTTGATAGCCGCGATGACAGCCGCTAATTTTTACGGACGTCATGTGAAAGTTCACTAAAAATTATGCAACTACTGTGCATACAACTTTTGTCAAGCTCTAATAATAAGTGAGCTAAGGGGGGTGGAAAATACGGTGGAGCATCCTGTACTTAAAACTTTTATGTAAGGACGGTTTGAAAATTTTGTCGTACAAACACAACTAAACCGCTTAAGCACTAAATCGATTTTATTTTAAAGCGATTTAAGAAAGCGGTTTATTGATTTAACTCGGTTTTAGGGTCGGTATAAATACTTTAAAACTATTTACTGCATTGCTGAGTTGGGTTAGATTGGAATGAGCTACTTTTGCGAAAAAAATATATTGTTTTATTTTTTTTTAACTGAGAAACATAGTAAATGTCACGTACGAAATAATTTGTTAAACGTGTTTGTTTAGTATATTTTCCTGATTTTTGTAACGTTAAAATCGCTTTCAATTCGTAAGTATTTAATTTTTTTATTGTTTTTTTTAAATGTTAGAACCATTTTTTATTTAAAGATAATTATCTTGATTTTAAATTCAAACCATATTAAAAATAAAAAAATATTTTTTTTAGTCAGTGCAGAGAAGATCAAAATGTTTATCACAAACCCACAAATAAATGTGAAAGTGCGCTCATAAAACTGGTTTTTACATTAAGACAGTTCTAAATAAAAACGCTTTCAGGGTTTATACGCCCTTTATTAAATGTCATAAAATACCAGTTATAAAAAAACACAAATAAAACAACTAAGTTAACAACAAATTTTTCACTAAAACCTGGGTTGACTATTTCGTTGGGTTGGACACAATGCGCTAAAGAATTTTTAAAGTGTCTCTTAAATCGCTTTGAAATAAAATCGATTTAGTCCTTAAGTTTTAGTGTAATCCACAGACAAAAATTTTAAACCGTCATGTACTTAGAACTTTTATATAAGGACCGTTTGAAAATTTTGTCGTATAAAGATGACTAAAACCGTTTAAACAGTAAATCGATTTTATTTTAAAACGATTTAAGAAAGCGGTTTATTGCTTTAAATAGATTTTTAGGGTCGGTATAAATACTTTAAAATCTCTTTACTGCATTGCTGAGTTGGGTTGGGTTGGAATGAGCTACTTTGTCGAAAAAAAATTATTGTTTTATTTTTATTTAGACTGAATGACATTTTATAAAGGGCGTATAAACCCTTGGAGAAAGCGATTTTATTTAAAACTGTCCTTATATAAAACCGGTTTTAGGCGCGTATAAACGTAGTAAGTGTCACGTACGAAATAATTTGTTAAACGTTTTTCTTTAGTACATTTTCCAGGTTTCTGTAACATTAAAACCGCTTTCAATTAGTAAGTATTTAATTTTTGTTATTGTTAAAAATTTTTACATATCATAAATGGAATAAATTTGTAAAAAAAATATTTTTGTTTTTTTCAAAAGTTAGAACCAAGATAATTATCTTTATTTTAAATTCAAACTGTATTAAAAATAAAAAAATATTTTTTTAGTCAGTGCAGATAAGATCAAAATGTTTGTCACAAACCCAGGTCCAGATAAATGTGAGTGTAATTTTTGTCAATCTCATTTACTAAATTTATACGCTCCTAAAACCGGTTTTTACATTAGGACAGTTCTAAATAAAATCGCTTTCTCCGAGGGATTATGCGTCCTTTATTAAATATCAGTTATAAAAAAAAACAAATAAAACAACTAAGTTAGCAAAAAATTTTTCAGTAAAACCTGGATTGAGTATTTCGTTGGGTTGGACGCAATGCGCTAAAGCATTTTTAAAGTGCTTATACTGACCCTAAAATTGGTTTTAAAGAAATAAACGGCCCTCTTAAGTCGCTTTAAAATAAAATCGGTTTAGTCCTTAAGTTTTAGTGGTATCCACAGACAAAAATTTTAAACCGTCATGTACGTAGAACTTTTTTATAAGGAAGGTTTGAAAATTTTGTCGTATAAAGACGACACTAAAACTGTTTAAGCAGTAAATCGATTTTATTTTAAAGCGATTTAAGAAAGCAGTTTATTGCATTAATTCGATTTTAGGGTCGGTATAAATACTTTAAAATCTCTTTACTGCACTGCTGAGTTGGGTTGGGTTAGAATGAACTACTTTTGCGAAAAAAATATATTGTTTTATTTTTTTTTTAAACTGAATGACATTTTCTAAAGGGCGTATGAACCCTTGGTTGGTTTTTGTAACATTAAAACCACTTTCAATTCGTAAGTATTTAATTTTTGTTATTGTTAAAAATTTTCACATATCATAAATGGAAAAAATTTGTAAAAAAATATTTTAGTTTTTTCAAAATGTTAGAACCATATTTTGTTTAAAGATAATTATTTTGATTTTAAATTCAAACCATATTAAAAATAAAAATATATTTTTTTTAGTCAGTGCAGAGAAGATCAAAATGTTTCTCACAAACCCAGATCCAGATAAATGTTAGTGCAATTTTTATCAGTCTCATTTACTAAATTAATACGCTCCTAAAACCAGTTTTTACACTAGGACAGTTCTAAATAAAATCGCTTTCAGGATTTATATGCCCTTTATTAAATGTCATGAAATATCACTTATAAAAAAAAACAAATAAAACAACTAAGCTAACAACAAATTTTTCAGTAAAACCTGGGTTCAGTATTTCGTTAGGTTGGACGCAATGCGCTAAAGCATTTTTAAATACTGACACTAAAATTGGTTTTAAAGAAATAAACCGCTCTCTTAAGTCGCTTTAAAACCATTTTTTGTTTAAAGATAATTATTTTGATTTTAAATTCAAACCATATTAAAAAAGCCATGTCACAAAGCCAGATCCAGATAAATGTGAGTGTAATTTTTATCAGTCTCATTTACTAAATTCATACGCTCCTAAAACCGGTTTTACATTAGAACAGTTCTAAATAAAATCGCTTTCTCCGAGGGTATATGCTTCCTTTATTAAATGTCATGGAATATCAAATAACAAATAAAACAACAAGTCAACAACAAATTTTTCAGTAAAACCTGGGTTGAGTATTTCGTTGGGTTGGAAGCAATGCGCTAAAGCATTTTTAAAGTGCGTATACCCTAAAAATAGATTTAGTTCCTTAGTTTTAGTGGTATCCGTAGACAAAAATTTTAAACCGTCCTTACATAAAATCGCTTTAAGAGGCCCGTATAAACAAAGTAATTCGAAGATTTCGTGGAAATTAAATTTATTCTTAGTTTGGAAAAAGATATATTTTAATGCTTTGTTGGACCTTAGAAAAAATTCCCTATTTTTGTTTTTGTATTTACCAAAATTCAAAGTATTTTTTACGATTTTCGGAACCCACCATCAGCACGGACACATCAATTAAAGTTTTTCTCGTGTTTTGGCAGATTTCCAAAATTGAGAAACTAATTTATACGGACCTTGAACTAGCTAGACTTTGACGCATTTTGTTGTCTCGATCTTGGAAAATCTAGACATGTTATATTTTGGCTACAAAACTTTATCAGCTAAGACTTAAAGACTGGAGTTTAAAAGACCATGAACATTTAAATATGAAAATAGTAGACACTTAAAGTTAATTCAGTTTTATCAGTAATCGTATCCTTATCTCTATCGAGTCGAACAATCAAGCAGGTGCACTTTTAAAATCATGGCGAATGCGTGACCGCTCCAGCTGACTAAATACACGAAAACCTCGTTAGGTACGATAAGGGAGTCGTAACATTACGACCGTCCCTGTATATGAAATGATGTTTTGTAGCATTTGATCAGCTGGAGCTGTCTCGCATTCGCCATTAGTTTAAAAGTACATCTGCTCGATAGGTCGACTCGATAGAGGTAAGGATACGAATGCCGATAGACCCGAAATTTAACTTGTGTCTATTAACTTAGTCAAAAACAGTAATAACAATTAATGAACAAAAATGTAAAACGGAGAAAATTGCTTAAATGTCAAACCAACTTTACTTATAGAAAATCTTTGCTTTCCACATAAAAAAGAAAATAAGTAATAAAATGAATAAATTAACGTTATTTGGTCCTCTCTATGGGACGTAAAGTTTTGGTTTTAAATAAATAGCTTTATCTCAAAGTTTTCAAAATATTTGCGTCGTGTAATCTTCATTCTAGAAATCCCTCTTTTTTAATTAACACAAAATTTTAAAATAAGAATATTTTATTTCTTAATCCTTATGGTCATTGATGCTATGTAGATAGTTAGTATATTTAATTAATTTCTTGTTAAAATATGTACCGAATTATCCTAAACTTGACCAATTTGCTATACATTTAAATTAGTGTCATTGAGAGTTTAATAATTGAAATGCATATCCCTGCCTATCCGTACCTCAAAGAAAAAAATTTACATATTAGTTGCAAAACAATATCGTTTAAAATACCAATATAGTTATAGTTAAATTGAAACAGATAAAGATTAAATTTAGGATTAAAATTAACAAAATCGTTATATCACTAATAGATTACAATACAACTTTTAATTAAAAAACACCCTCTAGAATATAGAGATAGTAAACAAACACTAAGAAAAAAACAAATAGGATAAAAATCGACACATAAGACTAATACAGTTAAATGCAAATAAAAGGTTTTAAAATAGCCGAATACTAATATCACATAATAAATTGTTATATAACTTAACACATGTTCTGGAAAAGTTTTGTTACGTCCTATAGCTAAGATATAATCATTGATTGTGTATGGCGCAATTTCACATAAATGATTAAAACATGCTTCTTTGAACAATTTAAAAGATTGTACTTCTTTTATAGCAATAGGTAATACGTTAAAGAACTTAATTGATGCATAGTGAGGACACTTTTCTGTTGTGGTTAGTCTAGGTTTTGGATATATATAGGTATGTTCTTTATGTCTAGTATTTTGCGTCTTGGTGGGTTTGTAGTCAGCAAACTGAATGGAATTTTTTCGTAGGAACAGTAAGAATTTGAATATATAAATTTCTGAAACAGTTAATAATTTGTTGCTCTTTAAATTTCCCCCTACAAGACTTGAGTTACAAAAAATAAATTTATAGTTGAACCCAAATAAAAACCATAACTAAGACCTTTGACAATTGACAATTTTTGTGGTCCAAATCATTAAATATCTTGGACAAAAAGAGTCGCATACTGTCCGGTTTGTGACGTGTGATTTAGTGTGATATCTTAAATGACAAAAATTTTGCCTGCGCCGCTATTACGTCATTAACTTGTAAGAAATTGTATTTTTAGTATAATTGTCTTAAAACTTTTGTCTGCGGTGCATTTATAATGTGATTTTGACAATAAATCTATATACGGGTTTTTCAAATTCGATGCTCACCACGAGAATCTCCTAAACGGTAGGAGATACGACAAGGTTTAAATTAGGTCAAAGTTGCGTAATTTGATGCTTTACCCAAAACCAAAAATAAAGTTTACAAAATCCGATTAGTTCCGGAGAAAAAACCGAAATTTTCAATTTTAGTTTTTATTTTTTTCCGCCATTATTATTAGAGTTGTCAAGAAATGCTTAAAAGTTTCTACAGACACTTTTTTAAGATCCGCCATACGAGCTATTCATTTTTAAGATTTGATATATCAGTTTGACAGGACCGCTGTCAAGCTCATTTTTTCTTATGGACACATCCTTTTTTTCTGGTTGTTTTATTTCGGACGCAAGGCAAATATAACAGGGAGCTTGTTGTTTCGGGCATAGTGACCATCATCAGTTTCAAAAAATCCCGTTATACAAGACAACTTAAAAAAGCGCTTGTAGTAGTATCTACAAAGTTATAGTTATCTACAAAATTTTGTGATGGTGTCTGTCTGTCTGTCTATCTGGGACAGGATTACTCAAAAACCGCTAAACCGATTTTTATCAAATTGGGCACAAAAATTCTTCTTTTTTTGATTAAAAAATTATAACTCCCGAACCGTAGCAGCTAGCGACATGCGGTTTTCACATTTAGGTAGATAATTACATTTAAAAAAAAAATAAAAAAAATAGAAAAATTTTGAAAAAAAATATTTTTTAGATCTTTTTATACGGGAAATTTTTAGACGACACTTAAACCAAAAAAAATGGAAAATTTAGAAAAAAAAAATTTTAAACTTTAAAAAATTTTAAAAAAATTTTGGCATTTTTTAAAAAAAATTTTAAAAGGTTTTATGGATGACTATACGTGCCTGCTGGCGCCATTTTTGAAACTACTACAAGCGCTTTTTAAGTTGTCTTGTATAACGGGATTTTTTTAACTGATGGTCATTAAGCCCGAAACAACAAGCTCCCTGTTAAAATAATGTTTCAAAATGATATTTTCTTTGCTTCCGAAACAAAACGACCAGAAAAAAAAGGATGTGTCCATAAAAAAAATGAACTTGACAGCGCTCCTGTCAAACTGAAATGGTAGATCTTAGAAAGGTGCCTGTAGAAAGTTTTAAGCATTTTTTAAAAACTCTAATAATAAACGCGGAAAAAAATAAAAACTAAAATTGAAAATTTCGGTTTTTTTCGTCTATCTCTGGAACTACTCGGAATTTGTAAACTTTATTTTTAGTTTTGGGCAAAGCATGAAATTCCGCAACTTTGCCCTAATTTAAATCTTTCGTATCTCCTACCGGTATACACCCTGTATACCATCGCAGGCCATTTGGCATCCTACCTAATGTAGTTTTCAAAAATATTTTACAAAAAACATAAAAATTAAAATTTTTAAAGAATTGTTTTTGTTTTCTTTTTGCCAAAATTTTTGTCTGCGGCGCTGTAACATTATTAGTTATTAAAATTTTTTCCAAATTTTTGCCTACGAGACGAACGAGACGAGACTAGATCCGCCATTGCTTTTTAAAATATTTTTCTTTACAAATCAGGATTAACGAAACAAGATTGTTTCTGTGTATTAGTCAAGCAAAGAATGATCCGAAAAATATAATTTAAGCTCTAAGATTTAACAGAAAAAAATTAAGACAATAACAAATGAAAAACAGAAGCCAACAAATTGGATTAATTTGGCCTAACCAAAAGGCCGAAAGCGGCTTATCAACCAGAAATAAAACTTGCAATAATAGAAAGAAACAATTGTGTGTCATTAATCCTCATTAATAAAATTTAAGTGCATGCAAACACAACCCTTCCTATAAGTATTTTTATTTTGTACGCACTTACCTGACTCAGCTCAGCGCCCTTCGCCCCTCCTACCTTTAGAGGCCACGAGACGCCGCTAACTCCATCAGAAAAAATTATTATGTAACCGACCAAAACTGAGCCAGTTGATTTTTATTAAATGAGGAAAACCCCCCAGAGCCGATTTTTAGATGCAAAACTGCTTAAGCTCTATATGTATATATAGATTTGCACGATTAATTACGGTTTTAGTTATATCATTCTTATATTTTTAAGTCAAGATATAATTTTCAATATTTTTAGATTTTTGGGGAAACTAAAGATCTTTTACTATGTTTAAACGTTTTAATTTACTTTTTTATATTTTAAGAGAATCCGTAGATAAGAAACCCTATAAACAATTTGTGACAGATAAACATTGGCCCAATATAAATTTTCACTTATTCGTGGCCGGTAACTTTTGGTCTAACTTGGGAATACTGACTCATCAGTCACTTAACCGATATATCACATCATTGGTACAATGGTAGAACTTTGCTGGATCAGTAACAATAGTACATTATATACATAGGAACTAAAGTGGTACTTTTTATCCCGAGCTTTCCCTGAAAAAGGGTAATAGTAACCGTAGATCCGGATTTCGCACTTGTGGTGCTCATCAGTATGATGCTAGGAATTAGGAGATGAAATGATGATGGAAAAATATGACACAGGATTGATAAATTTAAAAAGGGATTTAGTGAGGGTGAATAAATAACAAAATCAATGAATAGCGAGCTTTCCCTCAAAAAGAGTAATGGTAACCGTAGATCCGGATTTTGCACTTGTGGTTCTCATCAGTACGGTGCTAGGAATTAGGAGATGACTACCCTTTTTGAGGGAAAGCTCGCTATTCATTGATTTTGTTATTTATTCACCCTCACTAAATCCTTTTTTAAAGTTATCAACTCCAGAGCTTAGGATATCTGTAACGATAATTATATCTGTCTCCGTAGAGACGCTTAATTTTCCTTCAAGTTGAAGGTACATCTAACTGCCGATTCTGCAATTTGACATGAATTCTGTGTTATATTTTTCCATCATCATTTCATCTCCTAATTCCTAGCACCACCGTACTGATGAGTACCACAAGTGCGAGATCCGGATCTACGGTTACAATTACCCTTTTTGAGGGAAAGCTCACTATTCATTGATTTTGTTATTAAAAAACCTGTTTGTCTGTTTTGTTTATTAAAATAAAGTCTTTAACAATGTTATGTTAGGTGCTTTTCTTATATCTAAAGGGACTCTGGAAATAATAGATTAAGGTTTGAAAAAGAAAAAAATAAATTTCTGAAAAAAAAGCAATTTAATTTTTGGTCCTACTTGTCCTCTAACTCACGAAATCTCTTACTTAAAAACCTTTCATTTTTGTTTAAGCCAAAAATGATATTTAAATTATATTTCGCCGCCTTAGAGCAGAACTATCCTATCTGAAAATAGTAAACTTTTAAGTAGAGCGTTTTTGGTGAATAACGGCAACCAAAATTCCGTAATATATTCCATTAAAGAAAAAATAATATTTGAGTATTTCAAAGACAAATTAATTAAATAATTTAGTGTCGCCCCGTATTTTTATTTTCGAAATTTTTAACTTTATTTTATTTTTTCTGCTAAAAAACCGAAAATGGCCAAAATGTCAGTTAGGATAGTTCTGCTCTAACGCGACGATTTGTTTTTTAATTTTATTCTCCACTCCACTGCTCTACTCAATCTTGGTAAAAAATCGATTTGAGATTACTGAGATCCCTGAATAGTGTATGCGTGGTTTTTTAAAACATCAAATTTTTATCGTTTGTCAAACAGCCGCAACCCAAATCGGCAATTCCTAAAATTACGGCGAGCTCGTAATTTAATTGTGTAATGGCCGACCGTGCCGGTTCGAGTTTAATTCGTTTCAAATTTAATAGGAAAAATCAGTTTACGATCCAAGTTTAGTAAAACTAGATTTAGTCGAAAGAATCGAATTATACTTTTTAAATACATTAAAGCAGCTGTATAAAGCGGGGCAAAAACTATGGTCACTTAATCCTGTACCACCAACTAGACACTTTAAGTTGGTCATAGGACGTACACGCAAACGTGGAATATAGCGCAATATCGTGTCTTCCTTTTATGTGTACAAAGCAAAGACTTCCGCTCGAAAACAGATATCAAAGTCCAATCTCTGCGGTCTATCGTTGTGCTTTGTCATCAAGGTCACGTCATTTGCATGTATAACGTTCATACATGACGCTGACTTACGTAGCATAGCGTTTGCGGCAGTTTGCTAACGTGAAGATGTCATCAAATACGCAGCGAGTTTTGCCGACGAGAGCCAAAAATCCATAGACGAGCGGCCGAACCAAAGAAAGCAAGGTAGAAATACATGGTAATAAAATGTAAAAGACAGAAACATCCGAGCCGAAAAATTTCACGTATAGCGCTGGGCACTTCGTACGTGTCACGACCAACTTAAAGTGTCTAGTATTAGTCAGCTCGATACCTCTAAGAGTGTTGGTTAGCTTTTGGAAGAAACCATAGACACAGATGGTTCAAAAAGAGAGAACATTGGCAAAGAACCACACTGAAATACAAGCTGCCCATCAATAAAGAAATGCTTGACTAAGTAAAGTAGTACCATCAGCCTAACAATTTTATTATTTATACAGGGTTCAACAGTTCTACGGTGCCGAAATAGCGCGTATTGAAAAAGAAGCGCAATGGCTAGTAAATGAGAGCGCAAGAGATAATAAACTTGATAAACAGATACGCTGTTGCCGATGTCACCCACAGTTAACTAAAAGATTCCCATTTAAGATCCCATCAAATTTAACAATAAATGTTGCTTTTAAAGGGCGTAAAACAGTGATTATGAGTATTTTTTTTATTTTAGGTTGAAATTAGCATCCTCTAAATTAATTAAAATGCCCATTTATCCACAAACTTTTACTACCTATTGACGTGGCTCTTTCAATAAAGCTGCGAAAAGTCTGAACCTGATCTCTCATAACCAGTTACGTTAAAGTCCCGACTCTACGAGACAATTCATCGTAGCAGTCTCGCGTTCTCACGAAATATGTTCTTGAAAAAATTTAAATTTTAAGAGAATAAAAAAAAAATTAAACAACGTAGCGCACTCTTTCAAAATGCAACCCTCTACTCTTTCTACTTAGAGCACTTTTTGTTACCGAGTTCACATTTTGTTTAACTTTAAAACGAATTTAAAGCGGTTATTAAATTTAATAACAGAGGGGTGTTTTTTTAAAAAAGAATTCTGATTCTTGTAGACTCCTTTAATTTACAAAAATTGCTCGAGGAAATGTGGCTCCTCTCCCCTCCTCAAATGTACGGAGCCGCTAAGGGACGCTTGTTCTTGAGGTCTTACATCAAAAATGTTTTGCGGGATTTTAGTTGCATCATTTCAGTATCAAATAAATAAAAATAATCTCAAGATCTTCTAAGTGATTAATTAAGAATAGACACTTAAAGTAAATATTTCAACGCATCCGTATCGGTATACGTAACGCGTTCGAAACAAAGTCAAAATACGCTACATTTTTGACTTGTTTATGCGATGTTTCGAACGATGCCCGCTTTTTTGAAGAGTGCGATGACAGGACTGTTGATTGAAATCATTGCGTACGTTCGTGGGTCCCTAACTATACGTACATACTTCCGTACGCAACGAGATTCTGTCATCACACCCGTCAAAGAAGCAGACATCGTTCGAAACATGGCATGAGTAAGTCAAAAATGTACCGTATTTTGACTTTGTTTCGAACGCGTTACGTATACCGATACGGATGCGTTGAAATATTTACTTTAAGTGTCCATTAATTGTAAATATTTCAACGCATCGGTATCGGCATATCTAACACGTGCGAAATAAAGCCAAAATACACTACATTTTTGACTCGTTCATGTCATGTTTTGAACGATGCCCGCTTTTTTGACGAGTGCGATGACAGAGCAGCTGATTCCAATCGTTGCATACAGAGGGATGTACGTAACGTTACGGATCCACGAACGTACGCAACGATTTCAATCAGCAGTTCTGTAATCGCACCCTTTAAAAAGGCGGGCATCGTTTGAAACATTGCATTAACAAGTCAAAAATGTAGTGTATTTTGGCTTTATTTCGAAAGCGTTAGGTATACCGATACCGATGCGTTGAAATATCAGCATTCGTATCCTTTTCTCTATCAAGTTGACCAATCAAGCAGGTGCACTTTTATAATCGTGGCGAATGCGTGACAGCTCCAGCTGATTAAATACACAAAAACCTCGTTAGGTACGGTAAGGGAGTCGTAACGTTACGACCGTCCCTGCGTGTGAAACGATGTTTTGACGCATTTGATCAGTTGCAGCTGGCACGCATTCGCCAATAGTTTAAAAGTACACCTGCTTGATAGGTCGACTCGATAGAGATAAGGATACGAATGCCGATAAATCCGAAAATTAACTTTAGTTTTTACAACCTTCTTTTATTGAACCTTCTTTTATTGAACTGAAATAACAAAAAACATATTTTTTTATCATAAATTAAACTTATTTTTAGTAAATTAGGTGACTTTAAGTTAAAGTAGGAGTTGAAGAAAATCGTAAAACATACGAGAATACTTAGTTTTATAAGTAGTGTAGAAATTGCTTCGCATTCTAGGGTTAAAGTTAGTACACATTGTATAAAGACGGTGTTAGCTATTGCCCGTGACTTTGTCCGTGTGTTTAAAATTGTAGCTTTTCGTCTCTCTTCTCTCACCACCAATCCACTATTTTTACTGAAACGTCCCTTCGCCAACTTCCACTCCTTCCCGCTCCTCAAATCCATCTAATCAGTCAAATACCCGCTTTGCCTAAAATATTTTCCCGGTTGCTTTAAATGATCATATGTTTTGTTTCCGTAAACCGATTTTAATGAAATAAAGTCCTGCTCAGTCAACCAAGCAATTTAGTAGTGAAACTCTCATCAAAATTCGTTCTGTAGTTTTTGCGTAATGCTGGAACAAACAGACAGACAAAGAAATAGAGAGATAAAAAATTGAGTGATTCATTAAATGTATTTTTTTTATTAATTTGTTTGTTTGTATGACTTGTTAATATGATAGATAATAGAAATTTAGGACGTGATTTGTTTTAACCCTAATATTTCAGGATCGGAATTAGGATTTTTTTTTTAAATAAAAAACTGAGACTTATCGCGTTAAATACAATCTAAAGATATTATAGCAGCGTCCTTTAGCTTTTATGTGGTAATATCAAAATTTGCAAATTGCAGTATACAGGGTGCTGTTTTTAACAGAAATATATAATACTAATTTTTTTTTGCTCGGGCCTGCAATTGTATTGTATTGTATCACCCTGTATAAATTTCGGGTGGAAAATACTGTAGCTACCTCCAAATCGAGTTAGTGGTAGAACTAAGGGAGTAGGCCAAAAATTCAAAAGCTTTTCTTTTGGTAAAATTATTTTTTTTTATATTTGACGTCACCATGAACATGGTAATTTATTTCCTATTTTACAAAAAAAAAAGTTTTTGACTTATGCCCATTCACGGCAATTTATTAATAGCTTAACTAGTCTAGCCCAGATCTGATATGAGTAATTAAGTTTTATTTGTACAAATTTATTTATTCGTTACTCCTTATTATATGCGTTTTATAAATTCGACATCCAGACTGAAATAATGAGCGAATAATAAGCTTAACAAGTCTTTCAAATTTAGTTCATCATGAATATGACGCAAAATAAACTCAGATGTTTTATTGAAGATGATACGGGTTATTTATAAAGCAAATGTATTTATAAAAGAATTATAAAGAGGAACATTTTGCTCATTTTGAGTATAATTAGATTAAATAAGTTATTTTTGTATTAAATGTGCTTAAAATGGCAAAACTGACTACACAGTCACGTTTTTCAGGGCTAATAGGGGATCATGCCAGAAACCTAAAACCATATTTTTCCAACAAAATTTCCCTCTAGGTTCGCCACCATCTTAGATTTTGTGTTAAACTTAATATTTCGGTTAATATTTATCCGATTTTAAAACGGTTTTTCTTGTTGGCTAAAAAAATATATTTTTTTAAACTTTTATTCGAAAATTTTTTTTGAATGTGTCATATAAAAAGTTATGCCTAAAAGACTCCCGAAAATGGTGACATGTGATTACTTACTAGCCAATATTTCTCTTTGTGTAGACTTGAGAAGAAAAGTATTCAAATATAAATTTTAGATATTAAAATTCTCTATAATTTTTTTGAAACACTTTTTCGGTATAGTAAAAAACAGCTGAGATAGGGTGCTGCAAAGTTGACACTACAAATTCTTAAGGTAAGATTTAACTCCCTTATTGTGTCAAGCTGGCCATGACGAACGCCTATGGTTTGTCAAACCAGGAATTTATCAGACCATATTTAATGAAAATTTTCATCGTAAGAACGATTCACCATAAAAACTGAAATTTTTTAAACCAATTTTTTATCCGAACCTCATTTCTTCAAACCCACTCAATAACAAAAATTATAAGACCCGTTTTTAATTGAACCATTGAACCGCCGCGCCATCTGCGTGTACGCCTCCCATTCATGTATTATTGGCGAATGCGCAATCAATTTAGGAGAAATTCCTGATAAACAACGATTCTTACGAATTCTGAATGGGTATTACAAATTAGGAGTTTGATATTAAATGAGTTTGATGAACAATAGTTCGATTAAAAACGGGTAACTGGTTTAACGAATTGCAGTTTCCATAATGAATGATTTTATAATTGAACGGGTTTGACTTTGCACCTACTGATAAACCGTGCGCGTCCGCCAGGACAAAACAAAAGTACCTATTCTCCTATTATTGACAACGGTAATTAGTGATTGTTTTTCCATTCTGGGGGCCTATTCTTGAATCGAGAGAAATTTTGGTCCCAGGGAGTTAAATTCTCTCGCTACTATGCATCTCATTGGTCCAAATCTTCGGTTTAAATCGGTTTCTCTCACTTTTGCCCGATATTGATCGAAAGTAATGGGTCTTGATTAAGAGAATTACTTTCCATCAATATCGGGCAAAAGTGACAAAAACCGATTTTAACCGAAGATTTGGACCAATGAGATGCATAGTAGCGAGAGAATTCGACTCCCTGGGATTTTCTCTCGATTCAATAATAGACTCACTGGAATATTGGAATATTAGATAATATTCTGCGTAGCTACTTTTAAAATTTAAATTTTTCAAGTATAATTAAGGATTAAACGACTTACCTGTAAGGTAGTTAAATCCAAATTATACGAGATTGGTCACATCCTATTAGATAGGTACACCAGGTAGTTATACTTCGTAGCACGTCATACGCAAGTTTTACAGATAAGAAAAAAATACCGCCATGGCAGCCGGCCTGATCTCTGCTAGGTACTTCAGTATACTTCTAAAGCTTTCCTGAAATACTAAGATCGCCAGGGGCGGGTTGAATAGTATTTAAGTAAATTGCATGAAAAATACATGAATATATAAATGGGAGGGCGTCTAGTAGGATGTGACCAATCTAGTATAATTTGGATTAAACTTCCTTATAGGTAAGTCGTTTAATCCTTAATTATACTTCGATTGGGTACATCCTATTAGATACACCAGGTAGTTGTTTAGAGAATATGGCGATATTAGTTAAAAAGTTAAATAATAATAAGGAAACCACAAGGTTTAAAATTTAGGTGTGTTTAAAATATATTTCTTAATATAATTAGCTAAGAAATCTTTTGAAATTAAAGGTTTATTTAAAATCGATTGAACGTTTTTCTTTTTTCCGAACATCCCGCAGCTTTTCTAATACTTTTGATTGAATAGCAATCAATTCTTAGTAAAATATGACAATTTTTTAAAATCTTTTACAAAGCTTGTTAAGCCATAAAAAGCTGCCTTCATTTCAAGAATGTTTATGTGTTTCTCCTGTTCACCTTGTTGCCAAAAAAACTCCGTTTTGCTCCCTTTCCATTGCAACACGTCCCCATCCCGATTTGTATGCATCGGAGAAAATTTTAATGTTATAATTAGGCTATAAAATAGTATGTGCTTTAAACACCACTCAAGTTCATATTTAACTAAGAACTTTACAAGCATCTTTTTGTTATAGTTGTTTCTGTTAGCTTTTAAGGTACGATATTTTTCTCGCTCAAGGGTTTTTACGTACAACAAGCTGTACTCTATACAAACCGAGGCTAGCCTTCCTATAATTTGCGAAAACTCTTTAATTGTTATTTTATTTTTTCCTTTGAATAATCTGTATGGCTGTTTTTATTTTTGTTATTCTTTTTTGTGCGATATATATCCACATCTTTTTTGCATTAAGGATAAATGCTAAAAATTGTATCTCTTGAGTCGGTTGTGTATGGTTTTTTAATTGTTAATAAAAAACCTAAAATTTTAGATAAGAGAAACAGGCCTGAAAGGGTGGAACAAAAAAGTGCAGTGGCTAAACCGAATGGTAAACATTGGAATTCAACTTTTTTTTTGAAAAGAAAATCTTAAATATTTTTTATATTCAATCAAACATTGGAACTAAAAAATATGCATCTTTAAGATCTAATGTCGTTTAAAGGAAGCACTTTTTAGTAATTAAGTTCTCTAATATCTTCCAGTTGAAAATGAGGTGGGCAAAAGAACTTTATGTAGGTTTTTAGGATTAAAGATAAGCCTAAAATCCCCTGCTATCGTCTTAAAAAAATAGCTTAACAAAAACTGATCTTGACAGTTATTAACAGTTTTAACTGCTCCTACTTATAAATGTTGTATGCTTTTCGAATAAATGTTTAACTCATTTTTGGTAAATTTTGAGGTTTTGGGGGTGAAAACTTGAAAAGGTTTCTCCACAAAGGGAATTTTGTAACCTTTTGTCCAACTCAAAGTTATTTGATTCCACTCTTCTGAAAAAAAAAAATTTCGACAGGAATACGTTCGTTCACTGTTTAGCTCTAATATTTCCTCTCGGTGCGTTTTTAATATTTTTGCAAATTTCGGCAAAACCTTCGCTAAAAAAGAAAAGATCTGGATTTTGCGCAGAAGCAATTTATAATATTTTTGCATGAAACAATATTGTGGTCAATGCAAAACAACTGCGCCGATTCGGCAAGACCCAAAAGATCTTCATCAAGTGCTGCGTCTCTCCCTTTTTTGTTTAGGCCAAATTAGAGAAAACCCGCTCTAAGGCTGTCAAACCTTTTCGCAAAATGGTTTACAATTTCAAGAGTATCTCTTTTTTGCTCTGTGGATGCTAGCATCCTGGATTTAATTTGGGTCCTTGAAGAATTTAGCAATTTTTCCGGGAATTTTGTATTTTTCGAGGAGATTATTTTTAGTTTCCTTATCTATATATTTCCATAGAAAGATGCTTCTTCCATCTGCAAGCTAGCTCTGCTGATATATCTGGACTCAATGTCCCCCCTAATATACTTCCTAAGGGGTGCCTCTCTATGCTAGAGTTCGAGGAACTACTAGTGTCTGACCAGTTGAGGAACTGTCAGATTCGTGGTCACATAAAATAATATGAAAAACTATGTGCTAATAATATTTTTTAAGTAAACATATTATACTCTTCTTGGAAAATTGGACACACCGAGTAAACCATGCATCGAGAGCATGGGTGAGATATGATAGTATTTGATTTTACGTGCAGCATATAGGATATAGCGTACTAGGCAAAACAATTCTGAGTCATCCACCATCTACATGGAAAATTCGGTTGAGAATTTTTGTTAGATTACGACGGGTGAAGAATTTTTGTTATAATAATTATTCTGGAAATTAAAATGTGATATTTTGGAAACGGATTTTATTAACATTATGGAGTTTTTTATTGAAACTAATATGGCGCGCATAAGTCAAAAACTATGCAGGGTTTAAGTTTCTATGAGTTATAAAAACAAATGTGTGTTTACAGAATAAACAAACCCATGCGAAAAAATATTAGCCAATAGCCTAATATTTTTCTCACTCCACTGTTTAAAACTGACAAGGCGTCTTACTTACTTGAATCACGACGCTTCCTTTTCCCTTCCTTTCCCAGTTTCCTCATTTTCTTCTTTGGGTAATCCATTTGCTTTTCACGTTTTCTTTTGTTAAATTTTTTCGCCATTTTATTCGTTGTGTCAGATTCATCGTCACATATAATATATGAATAACGACGTGCTGGTAAGTAAACATTTGGAGTTTTTTATTGAGATTAATTTAGCGGGCATAAGTCAGAAACTATGCAGGGTTTAAGTTTTTATGCGTAATAAGAACAAATGTGTGTTTACATAATAAACAAACCCATGCCAAAAAAGATTACCCAAAAGCATAATATTATAGAAATAAAAAAAGACTTGGCTTTTCTATGTTTTTAAAGTTTCCATAGTAGATCACGTGATTTTCGGCAACTTCGAGTTTTGCCGGATATACAGTGGCGTACCCAAATCTGAATAAAATTTTTTAGGACATTTTTCGCCTTAATGTCTGTCTGTCCGTCTGTCTGTCACCAACGCGTCTAACTCAAGAAGCACTTGTCCGATTTTGACGAAATTTAGTAGGTACGTAGAATTGATTTGCGCTCCAGATGCGGTCCCATTACAAGAACATTAAGATTGCCCCCTCAGGGGTGGAGATAATGGAAGGGACTTATTAAAAAATCCAGTTTAATCTAGAATACGGCATGTGAGGTATTAATTGGAACTTATTTAAACAGGGATTGTGAAGGATTTAGTGCCTATAAATTGAAAGAGTAGTTTAAAAATTCTTGCCTGCGTTAATATTTCTTTCTTTTTATATAAAAAAATACACATTTGTGGCGCCGTCCATCTCCGTTATTTTTAAGATGTTATTTTTTATTACAAAAATTTAAAGAAAATTTAGCCCACTAAATTTTTTATACAAACATTTTTTTTAAAGTTTAATGGTAACAAATTATATGTCAATATATATATATATATATGCTACCTTAATTAATCATTATTTTCGGCGGTAGATGTGAATTCACTTTTTATCCGAGACACATAGCAAGAAAAATATTAGATCAAAAATCTTAGAAAAACTAGTTTTTTATAAAACAAAACAATTTGTTTTTAAATCGGACCAATGGTCAATGAGATATCGGAGTAAAACCGAGTTAAGCTTCAATCAAGATTACCACCAATCAGAGTCTGGAATGAGTCCTGGCAAACTAAGTTTTAATGTAAAATGCCACATTGTAAACATTAATAACTAATCACTACAAGATCATAATCGGGAAATTTTTGTGCTGATAAATATATATACTCCAGTGTAATAGTAGATTAGTTATTAATGTTTACAATGTGGCATTTTACATTAAAACTTAGTTTGCCAGGACTCATTCCAGACTCTGATTGGTGGTAATCATGATTGAAGCTTAATCGGAGAATTCTCACATTGGTGGATATGAACATTAATTATTAAATATATACAGATACTAATGTATGGTCAAAAAGATTTATGGAGTCAATAAAATATTTAGTTCTGGGGTGAAGGGGGGGTTGTCTGCCCCGTCCCCGCTTAAATCCGCGCTTGATGAACAGAGGCATAGTAAGAAACATTTTCGGGAGGGGGGGATATATTTCCGAAATAAATACATTTCAGGGGGGAGAGTGTCCCCAAAACCCCCGTTACTACGCCACTCTTGGCAGGTAATATGTGTACGTAAACGTATTGAGGACTATGATAACTCACCTGATTTTCACTACTAAGTAATTTTAATTGGTCATTGATTAGGCTATATTTTGCAGACTCTTCTTTTCTGAGAGCTCGTTCTTTTTTCAGTTCTGGACTCCAGAAAGTCTTGATCGAATGCATGGATGAGCCTAGTTTTTGATTGGTCAGTTCCAGCTCTTTTTTGAGGTTTCCTAAATCCCTAAAAGAATTAAATCTTTATTTAAGTAACGGTTTCGGAAACAGAAATAGTTTTCAATTAACCCATTTTATTTTAACTGTCTTATGACGCCGCCTAAACTGTGGATCTTGTCTAAGGGTGCCAATTTAGTGCTTTAGCTAGGGCGCCAAAATCTCTAGAGCGAGTCCTGCTAAGTCAATAAAACAAAAGGTTTTTGATGCACTCTTCTCTTTACGTTTAAATAACGAGCGCAGCGAGGTATTTAAAAACGCGAGTAAAAAAAATCACAGTTTAGCCGCGAGTTGTGAACATTATTTTTTTAATACCTTTATCAGAAAATCAAAGAAAAACAGGAAAATACCTTTAAAAATCTCGAACGAAGAGCACTTCTCGCAACACACCATCTTTACACTATAGATCAAGGCGGCTGGTAAATGAAATAATAATCGTTTCCATAGCGATGTGTCTTTTTACTCGGTGGCGTTCATTGTTGCGCCATTTTAATCTTTGACAATTTGTTATTTTGACGATGTTTTTAAATGATTTTTTCGTAAATACTTGGTCAAAACTGGCGGAAATGAGTTAATTTTTAGGCAAGAATAATTAGATTTTTTCAGTATTACTATTTTCCACTATTTATCTTTAACTTTGGGTAAAAAAACGGACCGAAATCTTTTTTGGCATTCGTGATCAAAAAAAAAGTTTTTTTGCATCGGTAACCAAAAAAATTCCATTTTTGACACCAAATCGCATGCAAAATGTTTTCATAAAATTATAGCGGTCATGAACGAACGAAATCGTAAAAATAAAAGGTGTTTAGCGCCGCGGTCAAAAAATTTTGCAATTTATGATTTTTTAACGATTTTTGTTAAAAAATAAAGTCCAGCTTGTTGTATTTTATTCCCTATATATTTTATTTCTGCTGTTATTTAATTGTGCCAATTGTACATAACCAGCCTCCCCCCCTCGGTGCGCCACTGCTTGAGATCAAGTAAAAGAAAACAGTTCCCCACAAATGCGCGGTTTCCATTGGTCGATGTCACTGATTCTTCCGCAAGTGACACAAATTACAATATTTTAAATAGAAAATGGTATCTTTTATTTCTCTCACTAAAGACAAGTAGAAATAAATTTCCTCAAATCGGCGCGGCATCGACCATTTGGATTTGTACCTTTCAGGAAATAATTGTTTTCTTCCTGATTTCAAGAGCAGCTGCCTTGATAAGAATAACTGGGTTTTCTTTTTTATAGTTTGGTAAGAGGACTTAATCGTAAAAATGTAAGTAAACATTTTATACCAGTTGTTTTAAGCCAATCAGATGCCTTGTTTTTGACAGGTTGCTATGGCAACAACCCAAATTTTTCGGAAATTTTTTCGGTCACGTGACCTAGTTGAAAAATGAATAAGTGACAATTTCCCTGGCTTGACAGCTGTCACGTGCAGATGTCAGAATAAGAACATTTTATGATATTTTCTTTGCGACAACAAAATTTAATATGACGAATAATCATTGATAAAGAAAACAAAAAGATATTGCTGAAACGTCATTCAATGCGCTGCAGCAGTCACAGCCAACTTCGCAGATTTTATGTTTCCTACCTAAATACTTATGCTTATTTGCACTGCGATTTGCTTAAGTAATGAGTAGTAAAGAAATCCATAATTTTTAAGTATTCCCTAAATTTTATTCGTTTGCTCTGGACAAACAAAAGTTTTTCATAGCTAGGAATTCAATCTTGTTTAAGTTCAACCACTGGATGGCGCTGCTTGTCATAAAACCATTATTTGTTGTTATTATTTATTATTATTATAATAATTATTATTTATTATTAATTATTCTTTGCGTCAGTTTTTACATTAATTTTTTCAGCTTGAGTAAGTGTCATTTAAACATATCCAGGGTGGATTCTTTAAACGGAACGATGCTTATAGCGGGTTAGATTTTGGTTTTATAAAAAAATCCAAAAACACGTCAACTGAGATTTTTAATTTTCTTTAATCCAGCTATCTTGGTTTTTTTATGTCGTTTTGTTTACGAGGTATGGCAAAAAAATATATTTTTTAAATAGGACACCCTGTATAGTTTGACATTTTTGAATTCTAAAAAAAATTATCTTTTTGACAATATCACACACTAATACTCTATCTCTTATGGTTTCTAAGATAGAGGCATTTAAACTTGCATGGAATTGTTGTCTATACCCTGTTTTACAGGGGATATTTGAATGTATATCGAAGTTTTCCATACAGATTTAGATAAAAATATCTTGAATATCGTAAAAGATAGATCCTACTGTGTGGTATTGCTGAAGAGAGAATTGTTTGCAGATTTCAAAAATTGCAAAATATACAGGGTGTCCTATTTTTTAAAAAAAATGCCATACCTCGTAAACTAAATGACATAGACAAAATCCAATCCATAAAGGAAATTAAATATCTCATTTGACGTGTTTTTGGATTTTTTTATTCAACCAAATTCTAACCCGCTAGAAGCACCGTTCCATTTAAAGAATCCACCCTGTATATTGGCCTTAAAATCCCAAATGCTAGAAAGTGCACATAATCGTGGGATTCTCAGTATAATTGAAGAAATAGTTGTATTGTTTCTAAAAAATAAACAGTGATATTTATTTATATAAACTAATGAAATAACAAAAAAAGTTGCATAAAAATATGTGACCATAAAAACTTGAAGCCATCATCCATTGTCGCATCACGGAAATTTAATTGAATGTGGGCTTGTCTCTGCATTGACTGGTCCTAATTTGTAAGTCATATAGTCTTACCCGAAATGTCCCCCATCTAACTCCATCTGTTCTTGTATGAGAGGCAAAATATTTCGAACTGTTGGTTTGATTAGCCGGAAACGTTGAAAAAATCTAAATCTAAATATAGACCCTTCTGGACACCCAAATCGTCATTTAAAAATTCTATTTTTATTTTTTTTACCGTTTTCGAGTTGACAAGAAATGAGGTTAGAATTCTCTCCTAAGGATGATTTAAGGCTCGATATCTGGCATCTTAAATTTAGGTATTCCTTAGGCTACAAAGAAAAGCTGAACAAACCAAATCAGCTACTTAGCACCGTTACGAGATCCTTAGCGCAAAGGAATCCTTAGAGAAATCGCAGAGCAAATGGACATTACCGCGTTAAATTGTCATCGACTTTGCCAGAGAACAATTAATTTTCCCTTCTCTCTAGTGGTATAAGATTATTAGAGTATGAAGAAATGTGTTCATTTCGGGATTTTGAGAATCGTTTTCTTTTACTAGGGCAAAGGGCAAACTACTTTAAATACAAAACACCCAGTATCCAATATAACACATGTGCCTATACACCTATTTTTCCCTATCCTCTAGTACTATCATATTGTGTGATTTAAATAGAATATAATCAATTTGATACAAAGATGCAAACCTTATTTTATTAGTGTACCGGAGAATTGTAACAATAATAGATGAATAAGTGTATAGCCACAATATAGGTAACATAGATATTCAAAGTGACAAAAAAGTTATTAAAATAACAAATTAACAAAATAAACGCTTACCAAATTGTCAAAATTTCTATTATTTTTTTTAAATAATTTTTGGTGTAAAATTTTCGTATCGAATCTTCCGCAAGCTTGAATTAATCACCGTAATTTTTTTCTATGTTGCGAATTTTTATAAAAAAATTCGCACCTCGAAAAAATTTTCGGAAACAATAAGTGAAACTTTTCAGAAAAATGCGAGGATTTGTTCCAGTCATTTCATAACAGATGGCTAAAGTATCTAAAAATATATGGTAGTTGTTTAACTTCGTGCGGAACTGTCAAAAATAGTGTCGAATTTATTAAAGTCAGGCTATACGAACTATATACGCCGATTAATCCCTAATATTTGTGTACTCTATAATGCCTTACCTCTGTAGATCCGAGTTTTGGTGTTGTAACTCGCCGAGAAAAGGTTGATGTGAGGTAGGTGACTGCCTGGCGGATCTACTGCTGAGGTACGGATCATCCTCAAAGTACAGTCCTCTTTCTAGCGATCGATCTCTTCGGTCTCTGATTGGGAGGAACTCTCTTTCGTGGTCCACGGTGGGACCACGATCCAAGGACTGGTAACGAACGGACATTGGGTTTGATGGTCTGAAAAAGTTAAATATCTTTAGTTTCATGCTAACGGTTGTTGAAGGCTAATGGTCACTTCCCAAGTAGCACAGGACGTCTCCAGGACGTTTCATTTAAATCCGAATGTCCTGGGTCCAAAGCGGACATACTATGGACGTCCAATTAAGGACCAGTGGAGGATTAAAATTTTAAAATATCTTTAGGACGTCTTTAGGACTTTTTTTTGGTAATTATGCCCTATATAGGAGGTTTTCCACCAATTTTTAGTTTTAAGTTTACAAAATTTTTAGTTAAATTAGGCCGACTTTCGCAGTTACTAAAAAAAAAATTTTTAACTTAAAACAGACATAGGACTACGTTTAGATTACACGCCGGAAGTCATCAGGTGATATTTCTGTCTCTCTCTCTCTCTCTGTGAATTGAGGAAAAACGTTATTTTCATTTAAATGCCATTATAAGTTTTTTTTCATTTGTGCCTAGGGGGGAGCCAGTTTTAATATTTTGTATGATTTGACTTTTGAAAAGTTTCCTTTATAAATATGTTTATAAGAATGCGTACTCATAAAGTTTTACTATTATAATAATTAGTTTTAATATCCCAAATATGTCCTGGTAACTCCCGATTACAAATTTACTAAATACGTCTTAAATCGTTTAAAATGTCTCTAAAACTATACTAAGAATGTCCTGGAAATGTCCGAGAAATGTCTTAGATTTGTGCCTAGGGACGTCTTAAACCGACATACTTAGGACGTACTGGAACGTACGTCTTATGGACATCTGGTTTTGTATCAAAAGATGTCCTAAAGACGTCCTTAAGACGTCTAAAGTCCTAAAATGGACGTCCGAATGGCCTGAGCGGACATACTATGGACGACTTTGGTACGTCTTTGTGCTACTTGGGTTAATAGCATAACAAAAAATTTAAAAAAAAAAACTATGATACACCATTTATTAAAGCTGGTGTCCAGACAAATAAAACAATATCTCTCATATATAGTTGGGTAAGGTAGTGAAAACTCATACCATTTTTGAAATAAAATATCTTAAAAATTTAGACACCATCGTAAAACAAAAAATATACGCTTTCTTCACAATCTTTTGAAATTGACTTTATTAAGATTAGGCTATGACGACTTTATATACAGATAAGTCCCTATTATTACAATAATATGGATGTATTTTTTATAATCTTGTGGTAGTGTAAAAAATTAAGTTGTTGCACATTCATGGAACATACCTTCCAGAATATATTCTTGGAATATATTTTTGGGAATATCCTATGAATGCTCTGTAAAAGTCTTTAAAGTGTTGATTGGTTTATGATTGTTAAGTTGAATGGTTAGAGTCGAGATGGTGCCTCGGAACACTTTCAATACTATCGTAATGTTATAACCGTTAAAAACCATAACTATCTTTAGATGTTTACACTCTTTGTGTAAACATTCTGTCTTAAGAAGTTTTCTTAGGATAGAGGAAAATAAGACATTACTAATTAAGCGTCGATTTAACTGGAAATGTTCTTAAAATATTCCTTAAGAATATTCGACAAAATGTGAAATGAACATTCATGAAAATGGAATAAGAATATTTATATTATTTGGTTACTCAAAATATATGCGGGAAATGGTCTTAGAAAATTATCTGTGTGCTACGATTGTTTTATAAAAATATGTATCATTTTCAGTCGCTCATTCTCTAGTAGATTTGAGAAATATTCTAGTAATTTTTTCAAAAAATATGATTTTCTTGTTCGAAGAATATTTATTATACATTTTAAGAACATTCTAATCACGTGAAAACACCTTGCTGTAAGCTATTCTTTTCACGTTCTATGAATGTGCTTAGAACCTTTGCGGAATGTTCCAATCTTCCCAAGGAATATTCTTAGAATATGCTATGAATTGCATTGCATTTACTTTACAACAGTTTATTTTTTTTAAATTTTAGTTATTAGCAGTTGTATGCGCAATACCTTTACTTTAATAATTATTTAACACTTAATTTAATCAAGCCATACAAATTCAAATTTTGGCGCCTGTTGCGAAGAAAACTGCGCATGAGCAAGGACACAGGCGCTCTCGCGCGTAATAAGTGAGAACGCTAGTAATCTCAGATTAATTTGCGATTATGACAGGAAGGTTCCAGACCTATTTTTTTGTTGAGTATTTTTTAAGAGTTTGTGATAGTTATATTTCTTTGGTAATAAGATAATAACATTCCCATGATAACGTGATAATCACGTTATTTTTGTGAATATTCCCAAAAAGAATATTTTTGTTTGTTGGCATGTTTGCTGAAAATATTATTATCTTGTGAAAAGAAAGCGATTTAGATTAGTTTAATGTCACCTATTGTAGATAGAGGGCACTGGAATCAATATATATGTTCTTTATATAGCAGGTAAAATTATTATACATATAAGCTAGCAAGAAGTTAATTAGGTAATCTTTTGATGACTAATCTCAAGTAGTACATCAACATAATGGTATATTCATATATATATATATATATATATGTTGTTGGATACTCATGTGGATATATATCCACTGCATATCTTAGGATTCTTAGGAATCTTAGGATTTGAATCACAAAATGCAATAGTCAATAGCTATGTGGGATATAATATTACTATAATTCTTTAAAAAAAACGTTCTGGTCGTATTATAGTCATGTTTCACGTCACGTTTCTATCACATTTATATAACCTGTATGAGCTAGAACGTATCTTATTAATTAGTTAGTAATATTCCCAATGGTAAAATGTAACATTCCTATCACATTCTTTGTTCACTAAGTATATGACATTACAGGAATGTTTAATTGTTATGTGGGTGGTCAATTAACTCAAACGTACGGCGCCGTGCGACTTTAAAATTCAAAACAGTAGGTTATTATGAATAATTCTGGCTACCATTACTTTTCATTAAACATCAAAAATGAAAAGGTTTTTCCCTATTTTACGTGGAATGTGTTTGCATTTTATTGGGACATCCCTAAATAAAAGCTAAGCCCTAAAGGAACAGACAGTAATTTTTATTTATGAATAGGTGCTTTAAAATGCACGACTTTCCTACTCGTTGGAGACGAAAGTATTTAAAATAAAAATACAAGGGTATTTACTTTGCACACATTGTAGAAGGGTTTATAGTTACTATGCCATGATGATAAGAAATACCCTTTTCTTTTTTGTGTGTCTACACAATTGACAGTCATCAAACCCATTATGGTTGGCACATTTGGTTCGTAAAAAAGCAAGCACGAGCTATAAGCACGATCATCTGTTTCGGTAATCTGTGCTATAAGGTCGCTTATATCCGAACTTCATTAGAGTACCTGGTGATTCCTACTTTAATCTGATTTAAATTATACACATCCGATTGCCTTCAAATTTGGCATGCATTTATAGTTCCGGTGACAATACAATAATATGTCATTATTAAGCACCCCTCCTCCCTACGAGGGGAACGCAAAGTTTGTCCGATTTCAACCAAAATTGGCATACAGAGGCTTTTGGAGATAAGGAATACAAATTTTTATTCAATATGACGGAGTCAAGATGGACGATTTTTGATCATGTTTTTCTAACCAATTTTAACTGAATTATCCGATCCGATCCGATTGTGTTCAAATTTGGTATGCGTTTATTGTTCCGGTGAAAACACAATAATATGGTATTCTCAGGTACCCACCTCCCTCTAACGAGGAAAGTGGAGGCGAAAAAGATGTAGTTTGTTTGATTTCAATCACAATTGGCATACAGGAGTTTTTAAGGAGGTATTTTAGGTACATAATTCCTTCTAACGAGGGAAGTGGAGGGGGCAAAAGATTTAATTTGTTTGATTTAAATCAAAATTGGCATACAGGGTTTTTTCGGGAAGGGGATATGAATTTGATATGATCAGATTTGAAAATTTTAATATGGCGGATTCAAAATGGACGATTTAGTGTACAAATCTAAATTTTAAAGAATCACCTTTTATTAAATGCACTCAAAAGTAGAAAATAATTTTTTATCTTTCTTATTAAATTAAATTTTAACTTTACGGTTACAAAGAGAGAACTACAAAAGAAGAACTAAATTCTTCTTCTATTCGAATGATAAACATAATGCTTTCATTAGAACGGGTGAGATTGCCGTGCCTGCCAAGCCTTTTGAAAATGTCCTTAGGTTATAGAGTACCCAGACAGTATTATTTGTACCAGGTTCGTACATTTTACATCCATTTTACATCTTTACGTCCCGGGACCTACTAGGTACGTACGATTTACGTACGTAAATCTGTACGTAAAACGCACGTAAAGTAAAAACGTATTTTTACATTATATTTATTGTACGTACTTACTGTAACATTTCTCTCACTTGTAAAGCAAACTTTTGTATAAGTATCTTTAATTCTCTTAAAACAATTGATATTTTATGAATACTCATCCTCCGACATGAACTCTTTTCCGGATAGTCAACCAGGAGAGAGGAGTACTGAGGAGTTTTTGGGCTTTAAAATCCTCGCTCACCTCCCTAGGCATAAAACAATATTTTGTACTTTATTTGTTTACGTCCCTCAAGGTACGTACCAAAAACGTCTCCTGTACTGTATACCTTGTACGTAAATCGTACATTTTACGTCCAATTCACGTCTTTTATTGGTACACCGCAGGATCTATAAAGTACGTACTTGGTACGTACACAAATGTACGAACATATTAGGTATTTTCCGTGTCCCAAGGACGTACCTAAGACGTACATAGCGTTAGAAAGTGCACGTACAATGGAGTTAGCGTACGTTTTATGTACGTACTCTTCGTCCGAGCCTTAGGTACGAGGTACTCACCTGGTAGGTAACTTTACTGTCTGGGTAATACAACTGTTTCTTAGGTGAATCGTTGATGTGACCGATATACGATACCTAAAGTTAAAATTTTAATTTGCGCCCATTGCTTTTATTATGGTATAAGAAAGATAAAAAATTATTTTCTACTTTTGATTGCATTTAATAAAAACTTGTTCTTTAAAAGTTTTATTTTATTAAAAATTTTTTTATTGAGTTTTTTGCAAATATCTAGCAAAATAATATTAAAAACCCAGGGATGCAATATATTTTCCAGAAGAGGATTTCGTAGTCCATTAAAAAAATGTATTGGAGGCATATAGTTTCGTTGGAAAAAGATAGCGTAGGTCAATAAATTGCATTTACCTTAGGCCCAAATATTAACGGATTCCACAGATTAAAAACTATTGGCAGTAGCTATCTTTTAACACACAGTTATTTGAAATAAATAGCGGAATTTACAAAATAAATCGACGATTTTAAAATAAAATTAATCGCTTCTATGGCGTCAAAATTAATATTTTTAAGATATTCCCCATAGCAAGGGCCTGGAACCCTGGCTAAATTTGTGTACGAAGATGGCAAATACCGAAATAGCTATTATACTGGAGGGGAAAGTGAAGGACTAAGTGCAAATTTTTTCGGTTTACAAAGGTTCTAAATGGTTAAAAAATGCACGATTTTTCTTTGGCGCTTGAAACCTATTTGCTATACAGAGGCGAAATAACACCTATCAGTTCAAACCAAACCTTTTATTAAACTGTGTATTGAAAATATATTCCCGTGTGACGGTCTATTTTCGAAATCGATAAAATGAAGTGCCTCGGGTAAGGATCTTACATTTTCCTGTTTTCTCGTTTATGTATCGATTTAAGAAATAAGATCTATTTGTGAACGTTTAACAAATAGTCGAGAGAAGAATGTTGGAAAATGTTTTGAACGATCTTTCAAAAGTTAGAGGCTTAATTGGGAAGACTCACTGGCCCACAAAGTGAGCAACAATACCATCAGTTTGTGAATTGGTGGAATCAATCGAGAACCCGATGAATATTAACAAGTATCTGTACGCCCATATAGTAGTAGGTTTACATTTTAATTTGAATACAAATCGATTAATATTGCTGACATATTTCTACTGTGTTTTCGTAAATTCTGAAAAACAATATTGGACTAAACATTTTTTTTTGCAATACTTGTAGAATTCATGATGAACTAGCAACCCAACATTTACAAAATAAGGAATTAACCATTTTTGTTTCCTGCTACTGCCCTTCAAAGTGCCAGAACTCATCCTTGAAATTAACTCTGTGTTTCAGACTTCCGTTGTCTATATTTTATTTATACATGACGTTTCGATCAGTACAATCTCTGATCGTCTTCAGGTGCAAAGTTTGTACCTAAATACAATGGAAGTCCAAAACACAGAGTTAATTTCAAAGACATCATTGTCTCCAACTTTTAAACAAACGCTGAACTCCTTATTAGCCAGGGCGCGCAGGTTTTCGCCAATTCTATTTTGTTTTTCTATTTCTATGGTAAATAAATGCGACGAATTCTACCTGTAGTGGCGACACTGGAAAACCAGCATGGGATGGACAAATGTCTAAAAATACGTACCAAGGATAAACATAAATGAGCAGTAGCAGATCACACTAAACTAACATAACATTAAGTGCTCAAAGTCAAAAGTAAAGATTTTGAGCAAAGAGCAACGATGAAGAAAATAAATTTTATTAGACAGTTTGTCGTTTTTCTTTTTTTTAATTTTTTTTTCTGTAAAACAAAAATTTGAATATATAGCGCGAAAATCATAAATAAGAAGATTTACAGTGGGATTTACTAAGATCTAAAATAGTACTTCCCACAGCTCTAAATATTTACACTACTGGTGGGGGTACTAAATTTTAAAACCCATTTTCAAAAAACACACACCCATACAGAAAAGATACAAATTCATTGATTATTTTGTATTGTTATTGCAAAATACCACAGAAAAACTGCTTCTTTTTTCAAAATAATCCAATATTTTAGGAGAAAATGCCCTAAAACTAATTCTTTTTGACAGGTTTCAAAATGGAAAATGGTGAATGCGCCAAAAATTTGTCACATAATACCTTCATCATCTGTGTTTGAGGTTATAAAGTTGATTATTTTTTAGACCACCTCTGAGGGGTGGTTTAAATTTATAGCCCCCAGAAAGGATTGTTTTGTGGCAATTGTTAATAAGTTCCTTTATAATTTCCCTAAGCAACCGTTTTTACAAGAACTAATTTGCTTTATTTAATATCCCAAGTTGTTTATGAATCAATAAAACACCTCCAACTTTGTCCAGAAAAACGCAATATTTTGAACACGTTTTCACCACAAAGAATAGGGCACTACGAGGCATAACAAATATAAGTGAAGGTCACTGATTATACATGAAAACTGTCTCCAATGAAAAAAATCCAAAACAACTGTATCTATCCATTTATTTACAAACAGAACTGAAATTAAAACATAACAAAGCTTTCCACTGAAAGATCGCACTCAAAGGTCTGCAGCACCGAATAGTTAGTTGAGCCGACATGACTCCTTGGTGAACGCATCAGTTGGATTCAGGTCTGTTTTTAGACGCATTTTTTTTCATGACCTACTTTGATGAAATATTTTTATTTGTGGTTCGCGATTGCGATGGGTTTGTGTTTGTAAAGTTTTTTCATATTTTTGATAGATAAAAACCCTTTTTAAATTAATACAAAGTTAATCTAATTCTTATTGTATGATTACATATCGAAATAGTTTTGTGATAGTGAGTATTAATCGCGAAAATCAATAAACAAGGGTAAGTTTTGATAAGAGTAACATATAACGTCAATTTTAATTTGCTCAACAAAGTGTTTACCATTTAGATCCAAGCCTAGGGTTAAAAAAAAACTTCTTTTAGATAGATAAATGTGTTAGGATGATTCTTCATAAAAAAAAACAATTAAAATTATTCTTATAAATCAAACTATGTCCAAAACTCAAGGAAGTTGGTATAAAATGCTTAAAACCAACAATTTCACTCAAACTTAGGACCTGTCTAAAATAGGCTAAACCGTTTTAGTAAATCCCACTGTTGATGTTTTGCACTCTCAATTTAGTTGTTTGCACTTTACCTTTTTGCTTGGTGCGGCAATTTTTCGTATTTTTTTTGAAGCCCTGTTTTTTCAATAGGTACATAATAAAGGAGGGAGCACGTACTTTAGAAAAAATTGGCCCATCTTAAATTATAATCTATATAACGTTATTTTTGCACCCTTAAATGTTCATGTTTAAAAAAGAACAACGAAAAACTGGCACCGCTTTGATATATGTATACTGTGATCTTAGTTTATTAAATATCTCCTCCATGCTAGAAAGCACGGATAGTCCACCATACAATCAATTATTTTATGTTGAAAGAAAATTAAAATATCTTGCAAACTGTAGCTGTAGCTGCTTTACTTCTAAATTTATGATTTTTTAAATATATTTTAAGGTTTTTTCAAATAACCACGAATTTGTAGTTCATATTCGTTGAAAATCGTATATCGCTACTTGCTTTTGTTCCAAAGTTACAATTTTTTAAAATATTTTATCCCCCTTTTTCCCCTTTCAACTCCCCACCGCCCTACCCAAAATTTAATCAGTTCATGTTTAGCCGATAGAGGATTTTTTTACTAAATTTCGTAAAAATCGATTAAGGCGTTCTTGAGTTATCGTGTATACAGACAGACAACAGACCGACAGACAACTTTTTTTTTCATGATTTTAATAGTCCCCCATACCATATTGGTATGGTGGACTAAAAATGGCTAGATCATCTGGAAGTTTTTCTCAGTTCTCCTAGACTAGTTGAAGATAGAATTTAATCTAAATGTGGGTAGCGTAATAGTAGGTGTCACTAAAATCCCTTGGATGATGCTGTATTATTGTATGAAATACGTGGATGGCAGTTTCCCTTTGAAGTAGAGATACATCGACTAATTAATATGACACCCACGTTCGGTATTTACTCAAAGGTTCATATTGCAGAAGGGCAAATTAAAAACTTTTATGCACTTCGCGGAATTAAAAAGTACCTTAAGTCCCTCTTTTTACGGATTAAAAGGGTACTTTTAATCCGTAAAAAGAGGGATTATATATAAACCTAAGTACTGAAGTACTGCTTTTAATCCCGCGGCGAAAGGTTTGTAGCCCGACCCGAAAAAATATAATTCGCTGAGAGATTTACAGTGGGATTTACTAAAAGGGTTTAGCCTATTTTAGACAGGTCCTAAGTTTAAATGAAATTGTTGGTTTTAAGCATTTTATACCAACTTCCTTGAGTTTTGGACATAGCTTGATTTATAAGAATAATTTTAATTATTTTTTTTAGTAAAGAATCATCCTAACACAATCTTTTGTTGGATTTAAGAAGAAAATTTCTATTTAAAAGAAGTAAACACTCTTTTGAGCAAATTAAAATTGACGTTATATGTTACTCTTATCAAAACTTACCCTTGTTTATTGATTTTTGCGATTAATACTCACTGTCACAAAACCATTTCGATATGTAATCATTAAATAAGAATTAGATTAACTTTGTATTTATTTAAAAGGGGTTTCTAATCTATGGAAAGTATGAAAAAACTTTACAAACACAAACCCATCGCAATCGCCAACCACAAATAAAAATATTTCGTCAAAGTAGGTCATGAAAGAAATGCGGCTAAAAACAGACCTGAATCCAACTGATGCGTTCGCAAAGGAGTCATGTCGGCAAAATGAACTGTTCGGTGCCCAGTTCTCTGGTAGAACATGATAAAATGGCCATTAGCGAAGTACCGATAAAAACTGCAGAGTTGAGACCTTCGAGTGTTATGTTTGTAAATAAATGAATAGGTACAGTTGTTTTGGATTTTTTTCATTGGAGACAGTTTTCGTGCATAATCAGTGACCTTCACTTATGTTTGTTTTGCCTCGTAGTGCGCTCATAAATATATTCCTTGTGCTGAAAATGGGTTCAAAATATGGCGTTTTTCTGGACAAAATTGGAGATGTTTTATTGATTAATGAACAACTTGGGATATTAAATAAGGTAAATTAATTCTTGTAAAAACGGTTGCTTAGGGAAATTATAAAGGAACTTATTACCAATTGCCACAAAACAATCCTTTCTGAGGGCTATAAATTTAAACCACCCCCCAGAGGTGGTCTAAAAAATCATCAACTTTATAACCTTAAACGCAGATGATTGGCGTATTCACCATTTGCCATTTTAAAACTTGTCAAAAAAAATTAGTTTTAGGGCATTTTCTCCTAAAATATGGAATATTTTGAGAAGAAAAGCAGTTTTTCTGTGGTATTTTGCAATAACAATACAAAATAATCAATAACTGTGTATCTTTTCTCTATGGGTAAGTGTTTTTTGAAAATGGGTTTTAAAATTTAGTACCCCCCACAGCTGTAAATATTTCGACCTGTGGGGGCTACTATATTAGATCTTAGTAAATCCCACTCTGAAAGTCGGTTTAGTTATATACTATTTTATGCACTTTAGAAAGCAAAACGCTGAAAATACAAAAAATTTTAAACCACGTTTCGGGATGTCCACTCGCATCACTGGGAGTTGTCATTGATTGTTGTTGGCATAGATTCACTCAAAATTTGGTGTGCTCTGGAAGTGTTGCTACGGTAATAAACAAAACTTAGTGAAAAAGGTTGTCGAAGAGGCCATTGCTGGCCTTCTTCCTCAAAGATCTCGTAAGATCTTTATTTTTTACTAATGTTTCCTCCGAGGTCCCCTCAGATGTTAATATTGCATCGACATCAACCTCAGTCATTCAGAAATGTCTATAACCAAAAATGTAGCTTGCAACTGTCCACCTTTAGGTAGCATTGCAAACTGTACCGAAGTGAATATAAATTTAAATATACAGGGTTGTGTAAACTATAAAAAATTGAAGAAAATGCTAAAGGGGACACTTTTTGGTTTTCTTGAAATTTTTATAGCGCGCATCCCCTTTAAGGGGTAAACTTTACCCCTATATTTTGAATAGGGAAAGTGGGTCGAGTGATACTTTGTTTGAGATATTCACTTTCACAGTTACATCATAAAGCAATATACCTACGGAACAGAGGCGCAAAGCCGGCCGCAATGGATCGCAGACTTGTGCGCAGAAACGCTATTCCTGAGGATTCTCGCAGGAGCCTGCGATCCACTTTTAGAGAGAGAGGTGACGGCAATTGAGATGTATAATTTCATGTACATTATAACTAGTATAAAACTGTAGTTTACATCCATACGAATTAAGTAAAAATATTATCATGCTCAGGTCGTGGGGCTTTTTTACAGGGAAGCCCTAATACTTGCAAAAAATAATAGCTCTATGAAGTCATTTCATCTCTTTTATTAGTGCGATTATGTAATAATATAATGCCACCAAGATAACTAAAAAATATATTACACACCTCTGGGTGGAAGGGTTTTTTACAGGGAGGCCCCAAAACTTGCAAAAAATAATTGCTATATATATATATGAAGTAATTTCTTCTCTATTCTGATTACTGCTATTTACCAAACACATACAGACGACTGTTAAACAATTACTTTTCCGGCCAATGCCTCGACAGGTATTGAATTGGACTAAATTTGTAATTGTTGAAACTCAACCTTCATTAATCTACTTGTTTATGTTTCATCCCAAGGCCGAGTTTTTTCGACCTATACTGTAAAGGGAATCTGGATTGTGTGTCGGATTAAAACAAGAAGTCGGACATTTCTGAGAAACCTACATTGTTCTGATGAGATCCAACGAGATCGAAACCAGTCGGTAAACTGAAATACAAGGAAAGATTCTTGAGTCGTCGTGAATATTTTTTGGATTTGCTTCACAGTGGGTGTAAGGGTGAATAGAGATTGAACTCTGACCAAGACGCGGCAGGTCTTCTGTTTGTAATTCAATACCTGTCGAGGAATTAGCCAGAGGAGTAGTTGTTTAACAGTCATGTGTATATGTTTGGTAAATAGCACTAATCAGAATAGAAAATAAATTTTTCCATATATCAATTATTGTTTGCAAGTTTTGGGGCCTCCTTGTAAAAAACGCCCCCATCCAGAGGTGTCCAATATTTTTTTTGTTATCTTGGTGTGGCTCTTAACATAATAGCACTAATCATAAAAGAGATGAAATGAGTTCATATCGCAATTATTTTTTGCAAGTTTTGACGCCTCTCTGTAGAAAAGGCCCCCACCTAGAGAGGTTCGATAATTTTTTTTGTTATCTGGATGTGGCTCTTAACATATAATATAACCTGTAAGAAAAGCCCCCACTTAGGGTTGTGCAATATATTTTTTTGGGATATTGGTGCGGCCTTTAACCCAATAGCACTAATCAGAAAAGAGATGAAATGAGTACATATAGCAATTATTTTTTGCAAGTTTTGGGGCCTCCCTGTAAAAAACGCCCCCACCTACAGATCTGCAATATTTTTTTTTATTATATTGGTGGAGCCCTTAACACAAAAGCACTATTTAGAAAAGAGATGAAATGGACTCTCTGAACTCTATGAACTATTATTTTTTGCAAGTTTTGGAACATCCCTGTAAAAAAGCCCCCACCTCGAGGCGTGCCATATTTCGGTGAGGACTTTAGCATAATATAGCATAAAAATATTAACTACTCGTAAACGCCCCGCTATGGGCGGGTACCTGGAGTAAGTAGATTATTCTAATATAAATTGCAGATGGGATCAAATGAGTTCATATAGCTATTATTTTTTGCAAGTTTCGGGGCCTCCCTATTGGAAAAGCTCCCACCTAGACATCTGCCAATATTTTTTTTGTTATATTTGGTGTGTCTTTATCAAAACCATATATACCTTAAATGAGATAGAATGATTAATTTTTTACTGCCACCACCTCTCCATCCATTTGGTCCGCTTTGCGCCTCTGTTCCGTAGGTATATTACTCTAGGGTTGCATGGACAAATGCATAAATATTTTTTATACCTTCATCAAAAACATGATTTTAGTAACTGTCCGCAGATAACTAAAGCATGGCTTTTTGACTCCTGATGCAAAAAAAAACTTTTTTTTATCACAGGTGCAAAAAAAGATTTCTGTCCGTTTTTACCCAAAGTTAAAAAGGAATAGCGGAAGATAGTAATATTGAAAAAATCTAATTATTCTTGCCTAAGAATTGAGCCATTTCCGCCAGTTTTTACGAAGTATTTACGAAAAAATAATTTAAAAATATCGTCAAAATATCAAATTGTCAAAGATTAAAATGTCGCAACAATGAACGTCACATCATTTACCAGCCGCCTTAATTTATAGTGTAAAGATTAAAAGTATTTTCTTGTTTTTCTTGGATTTTTTGATAAAGGTATTAAAAAAAATAGTGTTAACAACTCGCGGCTAAACTGTGCTTTTTTTACTCGCTTTTTTAAATACCTCGCTGCGCTCGTTATTTAAACCAACGCTTGTAAAAAAAGCACTATTTTAGCCACTAGTTGTTAAAACTACTATTTTTATACCTTCATCAAAAACATAATTTTGGTAACTGTCTGCAGATAACTAAAGCATGGCTTTTTGGGTTACCGATGGAAAAAAAAAACTTTTTTTTTGATCACGGGTGCAAAAAAACATTTCTGTCCGTTTTTTACCCAAAATTAAAGAGAAATTGCCTATTGTTGTTTTAAATGTTAGGTATACGTGGATACGTTTGAACAGCGCATGTTCTTCCATTAGGCACACTAGGCACTCGCTAAGTGCCCGGGCCATCAAGGGGCCCCTAGGGCTCGGTTCTAAAAGTTAATTGAATGCAAAAATGCAAAAGTATAGAAACGATAACTATTACCACTCAATGCTATTCTTATAAAAATACACAAAACAGATTTGTCTGTCTCTTCATAGATATATCAAACTCTAGTGGAGAACGAACTTTTTCTGCGTTGGATAAGGTAAAAAATAAAAATCCTTGAATGATATCAATTATGAACAAATAATTGACAAATTTGCCAACGGGAAAACTCGAAAACAATTTTCATATGTAGACCTAGTTATACAGGGTGGATTCTTTAAATGGAACGGTGCTTTTAGAGGCTTTAGGGAAGAGATTTTAAAAAAAGCTAAAAGCAAATCTTTAATGATTTTTTATGGACTTTCTGGTCATGATAAAAAATAATTTAGGGGCCCTAAACTGGAGGACCTACCTACAAAGTATTTTTCTTTTAATGAGAAGGTACCACACTTGTAGAACTTTTTTGAAAAGCTTTTTGAAAAAGAAACCTAACATACTAGTTTTTTTTTGACATCTGTCAACCAATGTGCCAAAAATTTAAAAAAACTAATTTTTTTGTCAATTGTTTTAGCTTCAAAATAAACTACATACTTCTCTATTTACTTTTTATTTAATATTTGATTTGATAACTTGTAAATTTAATTGACAAAGCAGATATCCGCACGAAAAATATATGCTCAAAACTAATTTTCTACCTACTTAATTTCTAGAACATATTTGAACTCCATTGTCAAATCCAAAAAGTTAACCACATTAATATTATATAAAACTAAAGTATAAATAATGTAAACAATAAATTATTAAGCATAAGTCAGTCTAAAACACTATTCTAGAATAGAATATTTAGGCTATTAAATTTTTTAACATAATAACATGCAAAATGAATTTAGAAAAATAGATTTTGGAGTAGGTCGTAAAAAAAAACCTACATTTCACAAATGGAAGTAAAGAGACAATACTACTTGGTACAAATTAGACGTACATTATGCTAATAAAGGCATAAATAAACAGGACCATGAAGCTGTTAGACCCTACTTATATTAAATATTCTCACACAAGTAATTATCTACAGTGTAAAAAGCTTTCTTAACCAGTAGATTCTTACAATTGGTTCTAAACCGTTTCAAATTTACTTCAACTTTTATTTCCATTGGTAAATGATTATACAGACCGCTTCAAGCTACTGCGAACATAGGGCGGAAGAAGTCTAATTTGCCAGTGTACGTACATGCAGAGACACCGCACGCCTATCAGTGAAGCAACCAAAACTCAGGCTTGCGATCACCACTTGCATGACTTTCCTTTGGTATTTAGTACGCCTCTAACCACGGTGCTGTGTGGAGCGTAGGCAATGAAACCGGAATTTGGTCAATAAATACGCAAATTTTTATAACGTAATTTTCTTATTTTTTGTCACTGAAAAATAAGAGCGTTTTATTGTCAACTGCTCAGATTTATCAGTGACGACGTGTTACAATGAAAATAATAAGGAGAAACAAAATAAAAGCAAGTTCTCAAAATAAAATAATACATTCTAAAATCCAAAAAGATTCTCCCAGTCAAAAAAAAATTAAAGCAAATGTTCGAAAAGTCCTCCTTGCTCGGCTAGACAATATCCGAGCCTACTATAAAAACCCCTTCTAACGTTTCCAAGCATGTTAGGGGTGATAATTTGAAAAGCTTCTTCAAAAACAGATAGAAGTCATTAGGAGCAAGATCGGGAGATCGAGCTGGCCATAAAATAGTTCCGCGTGTACTTATAACCCGATTAGGAAATACATTATCAAGATATTCCCTAACAAGGCCAACATTGTGAGCGGAACAACCATCTTGTTGAAACCATGTTTCACCAAATCTTACACCTAACAACTGCCTAGCAGTTGGAATAATGTGCTGCTGCAGTAGATCCAAGTATCTAGGACCATTCAAATTGCAATTGCCGTTAATAAAAAATGGCCCAATTACGTGTTCCACTAAAATACCCCCCCCCCAAACATTTAGTTTTTGGGGATACTGTGTTCTTACGTCAAAATACAAATGCAAATCTTCCCTCGACCAATATCGAACGTGTGTTGGGTTATGACGATTTGACCATTTGATCATCTGCACTTTTTCGGCAACTTCGTAGACATCCATTTTTAGTTTTAAAAATGTATTATTTCAATTAAGAACTTACCCATCTGTTTCTCGAGCAAGGCAGAAATAAAACAAAATAATAAAAACAAAATGAATTTCCAAAAGATAACACTGCAGCGTGCTTCGAATCCACCTCGGTCGTACGGCACGGAGAGTAAATTGGACTTGATTCCCCCTATGTTCGCAGTAGCTTGAAGCGGTCTGTATAACTTTACTCCATTGTAAATGAAGGAACGTTTCACTAAAGTCGAATGAGTTATTGGAAGCTTTAGATTGGTATTTTATCGAGTATTATACTTATTTCGATTTGGGACCAGTGGCGTACTGACGGGGGGGGGGCGGTCCGTTCCGGGCCCCGGGTTACGGGTGGCCCCCTTGGTATCCCACATGTACACAATTATTCAAAAACCTACGAGCCAACTTGATAGAAAAAATTCTTACTTCATGAGATTTTATTAAATTTTTAAGTTAGTTTAACATACCTCATAGAAAACATGTGAAACCCGGTAAAACATTATAAAAAATCTCGTAAAACATTTCTAAGAGATTGAACGCGGTTTTTAAAGTTTTTTGGGCAGGGATAAGGTAAAAGCACCAAGTATACGCATACAAAGGTTGCCGCTTTCTGGAAAACCCGTAAAAGTCAGAAATCATCATCATTCATGCAAGTAGGTATGTATAAGATACCTAAAATGATAGAAAAAAATATCCGGTATTCTGATACGCATAGTCTTTCTCTCAGTCTGTCTAGCATCCGTCTAAGAGAAAAAGTGCTTAAACCATAGATTTTCTATTTCAAAAAATGATCCAAGTTATAGTTTAATTTTTGTTTAATAATTTGAAACAGTATGTGTAGTCAAAAACTGAAAAAATTGTCAGACATAAAAATCTTAGACTTACTTATTTTATTACTCGAAGAAAGTTATTGTTCCCAAGGTTGAAAGCCTAAAAAATATATTTTTCATTTTATTACTTTTACCATCCCTTTAATTGTTTAAATCAACCATATTTCTGAATATATATTGTTCGTCTTGGACTTGTTTAGATTTTCTTAAAATTGTTAAATATGTTTCAATTATTTTTTTAAGTCTGAAACTATTTATTACATTATGCGTTTCAAACGCTACATGTGAGCGAAATTAAAATTGATTAAAAATTATTTGTGCTCCACAATAAGCCTATGAGCCAAGAACGGCTAATAAGTTTGGCGATTTTATCCATTGAGATCGAAGTGGCCAAAAACATCGAATTTAATGAAGTTATGCAAGCGTTTGCAACGTTAAATGGTAGAAAAATAGTATTTTCAAAACTAGTGGCTAAAATAGTGCCTTTTTTACAAGCATTAGTTTACATAACGAACGCATCGAGGTATTTAAAAAAGCGAGTAAAAAAAGCACAGTTTAACCGCGAGTTGTTAACACTATTTTTTTTATACATTTATCAAAAAATCCAAAAAAAAACCGGAAAATTCTTTCAAAAATCTCGAACAAAGAGCACTTCTCGCAAGACACCATCTTTACACTATAAATCAAGGCGGCTGGTAAATGAAATAACAATCGTTTCCATAGCGATGTGTCTTTTTACTCGGTGACGTTCATTGTTGCGACATTTTAATATTTGACAATTTGATATTTTGACGGTATTTTTAACTAATTTTTTCGTAAATACTTGGTGAAAACTGGCGGAAATGGCTTAATTCTTAGGCAAGAATAATTAGATTTTTCCAATATTACTATATTTCGCTATTTCTACTACACTAAAGCCATGCTTTAGTATAAAAAATATTATTTAAATTAATTTTTTCAGCTTTTTTAGTTGACTTAAATTTCTTTTTTGGATTTAATATTGTGTTTTTGTCAAATAAAATTAAGATAAGTATAAAGAAAAATGAGAGGGGGGCCCCCATCTGAAGATATCGCCCCGGACCTCACTTTTTCTTAGTACGCCGCTGTTTGGGACAAAGTTAGAGAGATGTTTTTTATGCGGCATAATGTTTCTAAAATATACAATGAAGCGAATGTCAAAATGTTATTTTTAATAAAGAGGAGTTTACAGTGTGTTCGAGGGGAAACCTGACAAAGAAATGGCAGTGCCCTTTTTTGGTGAATAAAAACCCGATCCCACAGAAATTTGCTGCATTTACTAAAAGGAATAACATTATTGGGAGCCCTCATTGAAGGCCTAGGGCCTACCAATATTTTTGTCATGAGGAGGTACCACTTGTGGCATTTTTTTGGAAAGCTTGTTAAAAAATAAATTTGATCAAATAATTTTTTTTGACATCTGTCAACCCATGTGTCAAAAATTTAAAAAAAAAAGTATTTCTTGTTAATTGTTTTAGCTTCAAAATAAACTGCATATTTCTTTATTTAGTAAGTGTAATAAAGAAACTACCACTCAAAGATATTATAGGCGTAAAATTTTTAACACATGGGTTGACAGTTATCAAAATATTAGTTTTAACAACTAGTGGCTAAAATAGTGTTTTTTTTACAAGCGTTGGTTTAAATAATGAGCGCAGCGAGGTATTTAAAAACGCGAGTAAAAAAAAGCACAGTTTAGCCGCGAGTTCTTAACACTATTTTTTTAATACCTTTATCAAAAAATCCAAGAAAACAGGAAAATACTTTTAAAAATCTCGAACGAAGAGCACTTCTCGCAACACACCATTTTTACACTATAAATCAGGGCGGCTGGTAAATGAAATAACAATGATGGTTTCCATGGCGACGTGCCTTTTTATTCGGTGACGTTCATTGTAGCGACATTTTAATCGTTGACAGTTTGATATTTTGACGATATTTTTAAAAGATTTTTTCGTAAATACTTGTTGAAAACCAGCAGAAATGGCTTAAATTTTAGTCAAGAATATTTAGATTTTTTCAATAGTACTATTTTCCGCTATTTCTCTTTAATTTTGGGTAAAAAACGGACAGAAATCTTTTTTTTCTCCCGTGATCAAAAAAAAAAATTTTTTTTTTTGCATCAGTATCCAAAAAATGCTTTAGTTATCTGCAGACAGTTACTAAAATCATGTTTTTGATGAAGGTATAAAAAAATTATTTAATCGAATTCCTTTTTTAACAAGCTTTCCAAAAATCATTAAAGATTCGCTTTTGGCTTCTTTTAAAACCTCTTCCTCTAAAATCGCTAGAAGAACTGTTCCATTTAAAGAATCCACCCTGTATATAGAGTTGAGTATAAAAGTTTGAAATTATATTTTTTTAATGTAAAACTAGATATATAAAGTTTGTTAACTTGCAAAGTTACACTTTCTGTTTTAATAAATGTTAGTATGATTTTTGATTCCTGAAATTATTTTTATCTATGTTTGGGAGTAAGGGAGGGGCCCACTTTTCCAATGGTGGTAAGGGCCCGGTTGACCCTGGAACCGGCGCTACGTTTGAATTTTAACACTCCTATAACAAAAACAACCGCAACTGCTAAACGATATATTGTCTTTACGCTTGGCCATGCGTGAAGAAAGAGTCTAGGTCTCCTCAATCTTGTCGATTCAACTTATATTTGAGACATAAATTTAGCTTACGATATCAAGAGCAGATATTATGTTAATAACAGAATGAAGCAACGAGGCGAATTTAAATTTTAATACACAGGGTCATTCAAAACTAATCTTACAAGGATATACGTTTTTACCTTTCCCAGTCCGCACAGAAAATTAAAGAAATGTTTGGAGGAGGATAACTAAAAAAGTAATAAATTTAAACGTGAGCTTTGGTTCTTGAGTTCACAAAATATTGTAAATAGTTTTTAATTATAAAACAACAAAAGAACCAGAAATCTTATATTCTAGCAAAACTTATGGCTGATCTGTAAATTAGACAAGTAATAACAAATATTACCATTTAAATAATAGGTTATTTTTCAATTGTTACTAACAAATATAAGATGAAAACGCGAGTTTAAATTCTAAAATAGGCTAATTTATTATTTACTATGTTTATACGAGCTTTAAATGTGCTTTATTTTGAGTCGGTTTAAAAATGGAATCGATTCTTAAAAAATTTACAAGCCTTTTCTAGAAGCCGTACTACTAAACTTCCTGGAAGGAAGGTTTGGGGTTCCAGGAGGGGGGGCTTGACTAACAGAATAGTCTTAGATAACCATTTTATTCTTGATTTTTTGGAAAAATTCGATCTTTAGGAGTCGATATATAATGGCCATGGGACAAGGTCTAGATGCTAAACCCCAAGCAACATTTTCATGACTTCCTACCAAATCAGGAAGGGTCCCAACAGTGTTGCCAGGAGGTTGGAAAAAAACTATAATTTGCAATTCGAAACATTATCAAGTTTAGGGAAAAATTCTCATAGTTTTGATTTTTGCATGACATTCGCTTAAAATGTATTGTTATTGTTGAGTTGTCAAAAAAAAATATACTGGATTATTAACTTCAATTTCACAAGATGTACCCACAGTTCTTGTGCTTTTTGTTTCGCAGTTAAGGAGAAAGTGAGCCAGATTACTAGTCATCATTGTTGTACAGTTTTCATCTAAATTTTAGAAAAAGTCTTCACTGTGTGCGTTGGACGCATTATAAGAATAAATGGGGTTTTATGTTAGGATTTGTTAAATTATCATAGATTTAGGCGTTGATAATAGGTCAATATTAAGTATCATATTTTTCCCAAAATTATCATGGATTCTGATAATTATCATGATCCTGGCAACACTGGGTCCCAACGTCGACCAAGCACCCGAAGGTGATCATACAGACCGCTTCAAGCTACTGCGAACATAGGGGGAATCAAGTCCAATTTACTCTCCGTGCTGTACGACCGAGGTGGATTCGAAACACGCTGCAGTGTTATCTTTTGGAAATTCATTTTGTTTTTATTATTTTGTTTTATTTCTGCCTTGCTCGAGAAACAGATGGGTAAATTCTTAATTGAAATAATACATTTTTAAAACTAAAAATGGATGTCTACGAAGTTGCCGAAAAAGTGCAGATGGTCAAATGGTCAAATCGTCATAACCCAACACACGTTCGATATTGGTCGATGGAAAATTTGCATTTGTATTTTCACGTAAGAACAAAGTATCCCCAAAAACTAAATGTTTGGGGGGGGGGGTATTGTAGGGGAACACGTAATTGGGCCATTTTTTATTAACGGCAATTGCAATTTGAATGGTCCTAGATCCTTGGATCTACTGCAGCAGCACATTATTCCAACTGCTAGGCAGTTGTTAGGTGTAAGATTTAGTGAAACATGGTTTCAACAAGATGGTTGTTCCGCTCACAATGTTGGCCTTGTTAGGGAATATCTTGATAATGTATTTCCTAATCGGGTTATAAGTACACGGGGAACTATTTTATGGCCAGCTCGATCTCCCGATCTTGCTCCTAATGACTTCTATCTGTTTTTGAAGAAGCTTTTCAAATTATCACCCCTAACATGCTTGGAAACGTTGGAAGGGGTTTTTATAGTAGGCTCGGATATTGTCTAGCCGAGCAAGGAGGACTTTTCGAACATTTGCTTTATTTTTTTTTTGACTGGGAGAATCTTTTTGGTTTTTAGAATGTATTATTTTATTTTGAGAACTTGCTTTTATTTTGTTTCTCCTTATTATTTTCATTGTAACACGTCATCACTGATAAATCTGAGCAGTTAACAATAAAACGCTCTTATTTATCAGTGACAAAAAATAAGAAAATTACGTTATAAAAATTTGCGTATTTATTGACCAAATTCCGGTTTCATTGACTACGCTCCACACAGCACCGTGGTTAGAGGCGTACTAAATATAAGGCGAACGGCGGCGAACGGCAGCGAATGGCGATCGGAAGCCTGAGTGTTGGTTGCTTCACTGATAGGCGTGCGGTGTCTCTGCATGTACGTACACTGGCAAATTAGACTTCTTTCGCCCTATGTTCGCAGTAGCTTGAAGCGGTCTGTATACTGTCCAGTCACTTAGCGACCACGTCACGCCATCGTGGCATTAACGCAAAGTTGTACAAGATCAATATTAGTCATATAACGACGTTTGCCAAATGTCAGTCGACAACCCAATTAGGTCTGGTAGGCCTGAAGGCTGCTAACCACGTTGGCCCAACAACAACAACAACTCGCGGCTAAACTGTTTCTTTTTTTACTCGCGTTTTTAAATACCTCGCTGGGCTCATTATTTAAACCAACGCTTGTAAAAAAGAGCATTATTTTAGCCACCAGTTGTTAAAACTACTATTTGGGGATCATAATTGTTCTAGTCAAAAAAAAAATCCGGAGATGTTTTATGTTGCACAGCCATTAAAATCCCAACAGCCAGAATATAATCCCAAAGGAAGTACAGCTATATTAACAGAGAAGCGGTAAGGTAAGACGAAGTATATAGGCACGGAGGTTTTAAGGCTCATAAAAAACCAAGATTCCTTAAATACGCTGGTTAAATTTTTTAACATAATTTACGGCATCGGTGAAATTCTTGCTGACTGACTGAAACCAACATTTTTTGTTGTACTACCTAAAAAACATTTAGCAAATAGTGATTATCGCCTAATTTAATGAGCCTTAGCTAAAGATATTTCTAATGATAATTATGGATGGAAAGGAATTTATGAAAAATAGGAATCCTTTTTGGGCGACAAACAGTTTGGATGTCGTGGACGGTCCACTGGTTTAGGAAAGTGCCAGTATATGGATAAAATCGCTAAAAGAAGTTGGTTTACCGATACCGAAACCACACAGCTTAAATAAAAGTTAATGACCAACAGCCCGAAGAGGTCCGAATATGAAGAGCTGTTGTTTAAGGTTCATATTGTCGCCGCTGTTATTTAATATACCGGGTGTCCCAAGGTGAGTAACCCATTAGAATATTTTGGCAACTAGCGGATGCAACTTTGAAAAATAAACAGTTAAGGCAAGGGTTGGAAAAACTAGAAAATAAAGTTAGGCAACTGGAGAACGAAATTAGATATAAAAATTAAATACCAGTACCTACAAAATAAACCTAGAGAAAGCTAAAAATAAAGAACCAATCAAACAAAGCCAGCATGGGCAAAGTTTGGAGGATGCCCTTCAAAAAACCCTGAAAAGAAAAAAAAACATCTAAAGGAACTTTGTCAAAAGTGCCAAAAAGCTGAAAAACATATATATGCAAAGAAAAAGAACGAAGGTGGAAAAACCAATGCAAGAGTTTGGAAATTTAAAACATTGACCTAATGGAAATACAGGAAGAACTCGCCTAGATTATTGACACTTTTAGCGACGAAAGGGAAATGTGCAGAAGAAAGTTGTGTACACTAAAACAAGAATTAGAATTTCTTAAGGAACATCTAAAAATAAACTTGGATAAAAGTGTATCACAAACGCCAGATGTAACGACTGAGAAACAATGTACTGGGACCCAAACCAAATGCTACTCCGAGACACATATTGTTCAAGTAAAACTTCACAACTATGAGGCGAGATCAAGAAACAACGAGATTGTTTTGGATGAACTAAAATTACAAGACCGTAGACCATTGCTGATTTCGGCATCCACTAAACCTTCCGCTACCAACACTGTGTCGTCCATAGAACCTTCTATAGTTTCTTGCACAAAAATTCTATCGCCACAGTCCCCGAAATCTCTTGCCAAGGTTATTATTTATGGAGATAGCACGGCAAACTAACTACTGGATAAAAACAAATTTAAAGACGAAGGAATCATAAAACCCGGTTCTGACGTTCAAGAATTGGAAAAGGACTTTTTTTCGGCTACAAGAGACCTAACTAAAAATAACCCTGTATTTTTTGTAAAGAAGCTGGACTCGAAAGAATTTGTAAGTTGGAACAAACTAAACTTAATTTTGTATATTCGACGATTTACTAATCTTGTTTTGAACTTTAGTTTTAGTACAAGTGATCAACAGTGTAACCTCTTGCATTTTAAGATTTTGGAAAATATTCGCCGATTTGTCAAATCTCAAAGGTCTTGTTCAGTTAGAGTAATTAGTAATCCAATCACAAACTTTAGGTATCGTCATCCAAAAACTAGTTTGTCAAAGTTATTTAGTTTTTATATTAAAAACCATCTAAAAGAAAAGACCTGCCTAACCAGTGTCAAAATTACTAACCTTAATGAACAGATGTCAATGACGAAAAATGAGAAAGTATTGCAAATTCCTACAAATGTGAACGATGCTTTGACCAGCATTCCACTGGCCTCTGAAAAGTTAGATCAAATTATAAATAAGACAAATACAGTGCCAAATATAAATGTTGATTTTAGCTGCGATATTAGAACTACTATGGACAATATTTTAGCAACTGTGGTAGAGATGGAAGCTAGTAAAAAAAAAAAACATGTTTTCGTCCCTAAAAATTTGCAGAAAACAGATAATAATATATCCGATAAATTAATTTTACTACACTCAAACCTTGAAGGCTTATGTGGTAAAGTGAATGTTTTGGATCTATTTCTTGCTCAGCTTGACCCAATGATTTTTTGTATAGACGAGCATATGCTTCATCCATTAAATGACACCATAGTGGAATTAAAGGGTTTTTTAAACGTATCTTGTTTTACAAGATCAGAAAAAACTAAAGGAGGGTCTGTAATATTTGTTGGAAACGATTTGGCTGATCATGTTACTGAGTAAAAACATAAATTTTCTAGAGAACAGGAATTTGAATGTTGTATTATCATATATATATTTTAAATATTTATATATCACCATGGACTGTTAAAGATTCGTTTTTTGACTTGCTCAATCAAGTATTTTCTTTTGTACTTAAGAAGTATTCTTGTGTGATCTTGTGTGGGGACATCAATATCCGAAAGGATGTACAAAATGATTTTTCTCGACTTTTAGATGTAATAAACTATCATAAACTAATATCGCTTATAGATGCAGATACCAGAGTAAAAGCCACTGTTAGGTACACTAGTCGCACCAGTATAGACTATGTCATTACTGATATTTTAGAGTATAAAACCTATAATTTTGATCCAGGCATTTCAGATCACCATGCATAGCTCTTCTCTTGTAACTACTTATTATGCCTTAGCACATAGCCATTTGTCTTACTATATTGCAGTCTGGGGCCAAGCTTGTGAAGTAAATAGAGTGTTTTTATTACAAATAATAATAGTTAGATTGTTATTTGATATGCCATACCTACATACCTGCGGAGAAACCTTCAAAAAAAAATACTAACCCTTACGTCAATTTATCTCTTAAAGCTGTTAACGTATATTCACAAAAATAAAAAGAATCTGCAAAAAGAACACCATCAGTACAATACCCGAAAAAAATATAATCTTTATCTGCAGAAACACAGTCACCTTTTACAAAAAATTACCTATATATGCTGGATGTCACCTGATAACATTCTGCCTGAATCCTTTAAGAATATCCAGTCCAATAAAAATTTAAAAAAACTTTAAAAGCTTACTTAATATTTCATGTTTTTTATGATATAAATGAATTCATAAATTACTCTAATAATTCAGACTGAAAAACTTATTTAAATTTCTTTAAAATAGTGTGACTAGGTATGTTAACTTTATTTTCTGTTGTGCATATTCTACTCTGTCTATGTTGTAATATTGCCTTTTAGTAACAAGTTTGTCCAGGGTTATATACTATAAATAAATATAAGTACCCAATAATTAGTAACATATCCTTGCCCTGTATTTTAAAATAGTCAAGTAATGTCTTTTTGTCTCTATCTAATTTGTATATGCATATTTATTAACAAATTTAACTTAGGCTAAAGCTTATATGTATAAATTCTTAGGAAGTAATTTAATTCACCTTAGTTTATTTACTCATGTTTACTTTTGTAATAGTTTATTTTTGACATGTTTTATTTACTGCACTGTAGCAAAAAGATAAAAATAAATACAATACAATACAATACTATGCAATGGAAACTTTTTAAACTTTCTATTCTAACATAAGTCCATGTAAACTATCTTTGAAATACTTCATATTTGCAGTGTTGCCATTTGCAGGAAAACTTAGCAACAATTTTCTTATTTTAAATTGAAAACCCTGCATATATTTGCATTTTTGGATTCTACAAAATATTTTAGATACATTTTATGTATAATGTCCTATACCTATGTTCAACTGATTTTAAAATATTGACATGTGAAAATTGACATTTTTTAATTTTGACAGTCCGTAACATCGAAACGGTTAAGGATAGAGCAAAACGGTTTTTACATTCCTATTTTGGCTTTTTACAAGCTATCGTTTTATATCTAAACCCAGGGTTAAAATATCCCAAGGTTAGTTTAACCCTGTGTTAAAAATAGTATAAAACTGTAGCTTGTGAAAAACCAAGATAGGAATGTCAAAAACCGTTTTGCTCTATAACCGTTTAGATTGCTCTAACCGTTTCGATGTTACGGGCAGTCAAAATTAAAACACCTGTGAATATTGTAAAAACCGTTGAACATAGGTATAGGACATTATACATAAAATGTACCTAAAATATTTTGTAGAATCCAAAAATGCAAAAATATACAGGGTGTTCAATTTAAAATAAGAAAGTTTTTGCCAAGTTATCCTGCAAATAGGTTACTCACCTTGGGACACCCGGTATAGGAACAATATAATAGAGAATGCGCTTTATAATTGCGAAGAGGGTCTGACCATGAACGGCGTAAAAAGGTATTAACCAATGCTGAAGACACTGTCATAATAATACAGCAGACACGCCGGAAGGTCTGCAAGGGTTGTTGAATCAAATTGCTGCCAAAATTTCGAAATTTGGGTTTAACTTAAATAAAAGAAACAAAACGGATGGGTGTAGCCAAACAAAAGAATATCAGAGGCATATTAGAAGTAAATTGTCAACAAGTCGAAAGAGTCGATTTGCACGCTCAATGAGAACTGGGACAACATGCAAGTTCGTGCAAGAGTTAAAGAGGCCAGATCACCTTTTATCAAAATAAAATCAGTGTGGTTTGATGTTATGTTGCCATGTGCAAAAAGTTGGAGGCGTTTGAGATGTGTTGTTATCGTAGAATACTCAGAATATCTTGGATAGAATGAATAACTAACGTCGATGCTCTGCTCAGAATAAACAAAGATCTTGAAGTTTTAGTCACCAACAAAAAGAACTATATTTTGGATATATTTTGAAAAATGACACATATGTACTCTTAAAATTGATAATAGAATGCCAAATTAAAGGCAGAAGAGGTTCGGGTCATAGACGGATATTGCATGACCTAAAAATCTTAGACACACAGAATGTTATGACACTTTTCCGAAAAGCAGTTGACAGTGCAGGTGTAGGTCGCGCTGATGTTCGACGATATCCAACGTTCGAAGAGAGCATGACCTCCCCCCCCTGTGTACGCTGGTGTTTTTATAGGTACATTTTGGGAAGTTATCAACATCAGATCAGCGATTTTGGTGGTGTCAATTATAACTTTTTAGTAAAATACAAATATTTGATATGCCAAAGCTACATCATTTATTGTAATATAGAAAAAAGTTAAAATATTTTATATTGAACATTTAGGAAAATATGACGATAACGAAACGATGCAGATCTTAAACGAGATCAAAATGCACTTTTCTTGAAAATAAAAATATTTGAATTGACAGATAATACCATGTAGGTACACGAATTGATGCAATATTAAATATATTTTAAATTAAGTTGCGTATCCGCTCACTAATTTATATTTATTTAGAAATTTTGCTTTATTTTTCTACTCTGTAAGTTTTGGGTAAGGAGCTGGTTACAAGCGCAGAAATCGAGAATTTTGTTTTTAATTTTGTCTCTCGAATTTATTTTCTTATCGCGATATAAAATTGGGGAGACTTTTTTTGTGGTATAATGTGTCATCAGAAAAAGATGCACTGAACAATTTTATTCCTGTTAGAATCGCAATATAAATCGCTGATATTATTCACTGAGTGTGATCGCTATTTTTACCTCTAAATTTATAGTACTTTATAAAACTTTAAGTGCCGTTTTGAGTGGATATAATGATGCTGTAATTGGTGATGGTTGCCAGAGGATCCTCATGAAAAAACCAAGAAGATTGGACTCTAATAGCTCTCGGTAAGTATTCTCGACGTCCATTATAAGACGTTTGACGTCTTAAGGACATCCGTAATACATCTTTTGTTATAAAACCAGATATCCATAAGACATACGTTCCAGTACGTCTTAAGGATGTTGGAACGTATACCTGGGCACAAATCCGAGACATTTCTGGGGTATCTCCAAGATATTTTTAGTAGTTTTTGGAGACCATTTTAAACTTTTTAAGACGTTTGCAGTAAATTTATAATCGGGCATTACCAGGGAATATTCGGGACATTAAACCTAATGATTATGTAGGTAACAAATAAATTAGCTGGCCGCCGTAGCGCAGTGGACAGGAAGGTTCCGGGTTCGAATCCCGGCAAGGTGCATGGATATTTTGTGTTTGTCTTTAACTTTACAAAAACCTTGGCTGAAACTGGGCATTGGTCCTATAATGGATGGAAAATTCCCCGTATAAAAATATATACATATATATATACGTAATAGTAAAAGTTTTAAAAAGTTAAATCATAAAAAATATTAAAACTAGCTTAAAAAGGTATAAGGAATCAATACTAATAATTCAGCTTATTACTGTGTTCTGAAATAGGTCAAAATATCTAAATATTAAATATAAACACCAACATAAAAATTAAACTGTTTTAAATTGGCAAAAAGAACACCCTAGTGCATAATCACAAAAGAATACAATTCTATGAACTTCCTAAAGATTTAAAATTTTTATCCTAGACTCTCCTTAATCGGACGTCCATAGGATGTCCGCTTCGAACCTAGGACATTCGAATCTAAATTGGACGTCCTAAAGGGATGTCCTGTGCTACTTGAGTATCTAGCGTGTATTAAAAAGTTACACTGATAAAAAGAATCCTTTGACGCAAATGCATTATGCCTTTCAGTATGGGAAATGCATTAATTTTTGAAATAAGATTATATACTTAGTTTTCGGCAAAACTCGCGTCTTTTAAAAAAAGAATTCTGTTCTTTTACGAATGCCAGTTAACTAATTTTAAGGTTATATGATAATTATTAAAAAATAAGTACGTGGGTAGGTACTTAGGCTTATTTAGGACATATTTATATAGTCGTTGATATACAGTGGGTCCCAAAAGTCTTAAATAATGAATTTTCTTGAAAAAAAACTGTATAGGATCATTTCAGATAAAAAAAAATCGGTGCTAGAAAGCACCATACAATTAATTATTTTATCGAAAAATCAAGAGTTTTTTTTTTATTATTTTATGTTGAAAGGAAATTAAAATATCTCGAAAACTGTTTGTAGCTTTGAAAGATTTGTACCTTATGACAAAATTTTTGGCTAAAATTAACGAAAACCAAAATCTGAAAACCGCATATCAATAGCTGCTTTACTTCTAAAGTTATGATCCTTTTAATATATTTTAACGTTTTTTTCAAATAACTGGGAAACTAAGGCTCCCACGAACTTAGACCTTAACAAAATTTGTAGTCCATATTCATGGAAACTTAAATCTGAACGAAAGTTAAAATTTTTAAAAGTATTTTGTCCCCCTTCTCCTCCCTTCAACCCCCCACCACCCTATCCAAAAGTTAATCAGTTCATGGTCAGCCGATAGAAGATTTTTATACCAAATTTCGTTAAAATCAATTAGGCGTTCTCGAGTTATCGTGTATACAGACAGACAACAGACCGACAAACAACCTTCTTATAGATTTGTTATAAAAATCATGTCAGAAATGCGCCGCAGTTTTGTAAAAAATGTACTAAAAATGTCGTTTTTTGCTCGTAAATGCCACTGGAATAACGGATTTTGGGACAAAAATTGCTTAAAATTAAACCAAAATTGTAATAAAGCAATGCAGTCAAAATTGTATCTAACAAAATGAGAAATAAATTCTCAATGTTGTATCTGTGAGGGGAGTGTTTTAATCTCTAAACCTCCCCCCCAAGCTTCGTCAGCCTTCAAATAAAGTAAAGGATTTTATTCCCAGCATAACTTTCAAACGGCTCAACAAATTTTTAGAATTATTTTCTTTTTTAATTTAGGAGAGCTCCAATTTGGTCCCGTTTTAATAAAAAACATACTTTAACCATTTTTACAATAAAAGTGAAAAAACCTATATTAAAAGGGTTAATGTCAATATCCATCACCAACGTGAAAATTCTCTGATTAAGCCTTAATCATGATTAACAGTAATCGGAGTTTCGAATGAGTCATGGCAAACAAAGTTTTTATGTAAAACACCACATTCTAAACAGTGATTAGTAACTAATCACGATCAAAACCTAATCGGGGAATATTTGCATTGGTGCATACAAGCATAAGTATGTTAAAAAACGGGGTATATTAGAAAAGCTTTCACCACTTAAACCTAATCAATAAAAACAAATTGGCCCGATATCTGATTACAATAGTAATTGTATACAGGGTTGGCCATTTAAAAGGGTTCACCTGGATTTTTTTCAAAAACTGTTAATAATTAGAGAAAATGCTGAAAGACGATTTTGTTTGTAAAGGGACACTTTTTGGCTAAGGGGTAAACTTTAGCTCTATATTTTGAATAGGGAAAGTGAGTCGAGTGATACCTTCTTGTTTTGAAGGTCTCCTGAATGTCTTGACAACCGTGTAAAAATTTCGAAAATCTATCGATTAGCTTTTGAGATATTCACTTTCACAGTTGCATGGAGAGAAGCAAAAATATTTTTTTTAAGAATTTATTATTTCATTTTTTGAGAAATCCCGCGACACGTCGACATTTCTTTTGTTAATAGTACATTTTATCATTGCATTTTTTCTTCTAGGATACATTCCTGCGAGAGGTGAAATTCACCTGTACAATTTGAGCTTACGTTGAAAGTAAATATCTCAAAAACGAATTAAAAGATTTTCGAAATTTTGACACGATTGTCAAGACATTCAAGAGACCTTCAAAAGAAGGTGTCACTCGACCCACTTTCCCTATTCAAAATAAGGTTTACCCCTCAAAGGGGATGCGCGCTATAAAAATGTCAAGATAGCGAAAAAGTGTCCCCCTTACAAACAAAATCGACGTGTTTCTGCATTTTCTCCAATTATTAACAGTTTTTGAAAAAATCCAGGTGAACCCTTTTAAATGGCCAACCCTGTATAATGTAAAAATAAAATTCTTAGTGTACTTTTTTGAAGTCGGTTAAATTTTTTGTCAAAAAGTTTTTAAATTATTATATAGCTACATTTTTGATAACGCTGTGCTAGAAATTTAACTGGTCATAAAAATATGTAGTTATAACCTTCATGGAAATAGAAAGTATTACATTAAATATGTAACACAAATCGTTTAGAAGAAAGGGCGAGCATATTCTCTTTTTTAACCAAATAATTAGAAGCACTGAGGGCCGGTTTCTCAATAGCGGGTTACCAGACAGTTAAATTAACTCGGACTTTAAATCCCAGTTTTCTGCTGTTTTAAGACAATATTTTTTTAGGTTAAAATAACTTACCCTCGTCTTGAAGGGTTACCCTGGAATTAACTTTAATCCGCATTTTAAAGATTGTTATAAGGTTATGTTGCTCGAGTTCACGCTAACTCGCTATTGAGAAACCGGCCCTGATTATTGCTGATTCCTCACCTAGTGGCACTTCTCGACCGATGATGACCAGGTCCGACTGTCATAGGCCTGCCCCTGTCCTCCAGCATGGGGCTGCCCAAGTCCTCGTCACCGTAGTACGACGCGTACCTCGTGGCTGCGCCGGCGTAACCCCCCCGGTGTTCGGGGGAGTTGTTCCCTGAACGAGTCTGTGTTAGTGGTTTGCGCCCCACTCCCAGCGGGCTGCCCCCCGGATAGGCCCTACTGGGTGACCGGTCTACCGTCGGCAGTCTTACGCCCCTAGGGGAGCGCGAGCCCCCCACGTATGCGTCACGGGACATCTCATGTCATTCCACTCGCGATCACCAGAACGTACCTAAGATAGATAAATAAGTTAGGTATTTCGTATAATTTTATAGGGATATAGGTGTTAATGGTTTTATTTATTTCACTGGTAGATCAGGCAGGAAAACGTAAATTTTAAGTGCAACAAAATTAAATCAAGGCTTTTGTATATATCCATAAAACTGTTCAGTTGTTTTTATTATAATATCTCCCAAGTAACTTAGCGTGCTGTAAATAAGCTGGGATAACGTTTCCGCAGTAGAGCAGAAAACGTCACGAAAATGTTATGACAGCTATTTCGAGGAATATTTTTTGTCTGTGACAAGTTTCAAGTTTCAAGTTTATTTTTGCATGCTATTGTACATAGAATAGTACTTACATAAGTCAGTATTAAAAAAATCAATAATTAAAATATTAAATATAAAATTATACTTAAATATTTTACACATAAACTTTAAAATTTGGCTTTTCGCCCTTCAATCATTTAAAATAAAATGCATTAAACATACAAACAGATAATTATTATAATACGAAAAAAAAAAATTAAATAATTTTTGTTTTAGGTATAAGAAACTTTAGTGAGTGAATAATTTTTGTTTTATAAACTATAGCCTAATTAAATAAAATACCAATAATATAGAAAAATAATAAAATTAAAATAAAATATCAATAAAATTAAAAATAAGATATCAAACCTAGATTATATTTGGATGTTACGTTAAAAATCTTTGTCATTGAGAAATGCTTCGATGAAAATATTGATCCTTTAAATTATTTTATCGGTAAGCTTTTTTCAGTTAAAAATAATTTATTGTAGAAATTTGCAGTAGAAATTGTGACCATCTTGACATATTTCTAATCTTCGATAGTTAATTTGAAACTGGTCTTTATTTCGAGTGTTATATTGTTATATTAAATAAAGTAATATATTTTTTCACATGTAGCAAGTTTTGGAAGATGAATTCTGAGGGTAAAGTTAAAATTTTTAGTTTAAAAAAGGCGTCTCTGCAATCATCTCTATATGGAAGACCTGCCACAATTCTGACTGCTCTTCTCTGGAAAGCAAACACATCCTTTGACCCTGATGAATGACCCCACACTATCAAGGAGTAAGATAGTTGAGCGTGAATTAGGGAGAAATAAGCTACTCTGAACTACCCTTACTAACACAGTCTGCAAGATTTCTTAAAACAAATGTATTAGAACTGAGTTTCTTAACGAGATTGTTCGTGCGTGTCTGCCAAGTTAGTCCTGAATCAATATGTACCCCCAGAAATCGAGTACTCCTTACCGTCTCACTGTCAGGGAGATTTCTTAGTGAAAAAACTATGTGCTCTATCTTATTACTGTTGAAATATAGCTTATTTGATGCAAACCAATCTGCAGCGTTTGATAGTGTCTCTCTCGACTTTTTTAATGCTATCTCTAGGCTACTACCCACAGATGATGAAGTGGTGTCATCAGCAAACTCGACCGTATGTGAGTCAGGACCGCGCAAGGGCATGTCATTGTTATAAATAATGAAAAAAAGTGGTCCTAAAAGTGACCCCTGTAGAACCCCAACCCCCACCCAGCCGTCCGCAGACTCCACCCTGTCAAACCTTACCTTTTGATATCTGTTGGTCAAGTATGACTCCATTAAAGTTAAAATTTTTTCATCAAATCCATAGCATTTTAATTGTTTTAGTAAAATGTCATGAGAGATACAATCAAAAGCTGTGCTTAAATCACAAAATGTCGTAGCTACATAATTTTTTTTCTTAAAAGCTAGCTGTATTAGTTTCACAACATTCAGTATACCCCCCGTAGTTCCCAAAGCTTTACGAAACCCGAATTGACTTTTTGTAAAGAGGTTATTTGACTCAAAAAAGTGGATCACTTGGATCTCCTTTTTTAAAAATTGGGGTAACGATGGCTTTTTTTAGGATATCGGGAAATATATTTTTTGCACTTGAAAGCAATGTTGCTTAAAATTTAACTTTTCTGACAAAAGATGTATCTAAAAATAACAATTTAATCAAAATTAAAAAAAACAAGCATTTCTCAAAATGTAAAGATGTATCTAAAAATAACAATTTAATCAAAATTGTCCGCCAACATGAAAGCCTAAAAATGGAGACAACTAAAATAAATATTAGTGATATTTATCTAACACACTCTCAGTCAAGAATACGCATTTTCTGGACTTCCCAAAAGTCAAATCTTTGTGAGAGTTCCGTTTGATGACGAAACCTATCATGATACCTCATTAAACTGTACGGACTCTAAAAATTTGAGATAATAAGGGTTTTTTTAATCCCAAAGTTTTTAATTTTTTTTATATGCTATTTATAAAATTTTATCACAGCTATTTTGAGTAATATTTTTTGCCTGTGACGCCTGGAATATTTTTTGCCTGTGTCTACGGCATGCGGCAGCTGAAAACACAGCATTTTTGCACTTGAAAGCAATGTTGCTTAAAATTTAAATTCCCTGACAAAAGATGTACCTAAAAATAGCAATTGAATCAAAATTGTCCGCCAACATGAAGGAATGAATATGATGATGTTTATCTAACAAACTCTCTCAAAAATACGCATTTTGTGAACTTCCCAAGAGTCAAATCTTTGTGCGAAGCCCCGTTTGATGACGAAAGCTGTCATGATACCTCATTAAACTACACGGGCTCTAAAAATTTGAGATAATAAGGGTTTTTTTAACCACAAAGTTTTTAATTTTTTTTATGTTAATCTAGAAAACCATCTTGTCTTCCAAATTTAGTTAATTTTGAAGGATTTCAGATCAGATTTGAGCATATTTATGTAAAAAAAAAATATTTTTTTACATATTTTTGAGAGGTTATCTTTCGCCATAATATAAAACATGGCCGCTCGCCCGCACCGCATTTTTGTATTTTTTTAAATAATAAATCTAAAACAAAAGCAAATCTTGGCGTTCTGGCTGTGGGCTCATCCAGCCTAGCCGTAGAAGCGCTCATTCTTAAATGCTATATAGCATTGAAAGCCGTTGCCATCTTGACATTTTTTTCAGTTGTATTTTAGGAAAAAAAGTTGAAACTATTTTGTTACTTAAGTTTTAGATAATTTTAAGGTATAAGTTTTACATTTAAAAGTTGATTAGCTAGATGATATAACTATAGGAGTTATTTTAAATGTAAATTTAGTAGTCAAACAATCTTAGCAGCCAAAATTACAGATTCAATGAAGCTAGCTATTTTAAAGCAAAAGAAGAGCTGTAGTATTGTTTTTTCAGCATTGACTTGGCTTTAAAGTCTATATTGTCGAAGCTGTGTTACTTGGGATATAAAGTCAAGCCATCAACAAAAAGGTGGACCAATTTTATAATCCGGACCATAATTTAATTGATAGGTAATATCCTAAGAAGATAATATGAGCATAACTTACTTCCCTTGAAACATCAAAATTAACTACAGAAATGAATAAAACGTACGATAATGTGTAAAGCAGCAGAGGGGGGCACCCCGCAACCCTCTCTACTCGCCTTACATATATATATCATTGGGCCAGCTACGAGAAATGATCCCCGCGACTTTTCATGCCAGATCTACACCCTATACGAATATCGTTGTGCTGAATTACCTCCTGCACTGACACGATTACTACACACAAAATAAATCCTACTTTTGTGGCCGACATACGTTTTTGTTCCCGTTTATTAACGATGGCGGGCCCGCGGTTCTCCGTAAAAACAAAGACGTCGACGGCATACTCGAGCACCGAGCTGCGCTGCCATCGCAAACTAGATCACTGCCACTGGGGAGTCCTGATCAATGAAACGGGTGTAGCGTAAGCTGCGGCGCAGCGGCACGCGCAAAACGGGATACGTCACAGGCGCCAACGACGGGAATTTCGTTCGCAAGTGAAATAATTAGCCTTGAAGCTAATTTTTAAGTGGAATAATTTTAATTGTAAAACTCTCAAAGGCAAACTATCCATGAAAATCGTCGGTCGTTTTACGTTACTGGTTCGAAACATAAACGAAAAAAAAGTACGACGTAACCAAACCAATTGTTGTTCAGTGTTTGATGCACGGTTTTTCTTCGTGCTGCTCACTTCTATACATAGGTTAAGGAGCTACAATAGATACGACAGTTACGTGTTAAACGGTTCGGAACTATTTGGAGTTTGGCGAGTCTGCGCAGATATGCACGCGACCAATAACCATACTTTTATATTGATTTTTCTTTTTTAATTTGTAATAAGACCACTAAATGACTCACGGTTAAATTCGCGATAACCGTACTATCGATTTTTTGTTAGTTTGTAATATGACCACTAGATGGTGCTCGCTTAAATTTTCGCTTTTTTTTAAGGACCCTGCACAAATTACATTGAAAATGGCTGTCGGCTAAATGTCATAATTTTTTCATATTTTGTAGTACTCGATCAACAAAGCACAAAAATAAAAACGAGATGGGAGCAGGATTACTTTCTGAGATATATAGCTTTAAAGTTGACGTGTTTTTAGGCTATATTTTTGGACATGGTATAAGTTTTTTTTTCACAACTTTGTTGATTACCGCCGGTTGGTTGGTGGTACCAAAGGACCCATATAAGAATATTTTTACTTGGATGGAAAGGGTGTTTCATTCAGGACAAATACAGAAACGAATTATTTTATTTTGGCGGTAATCTACAAAGTAGTGAAAAAAAAATTAGAACATGTCCAAAGATATAGCCTTAAAACACGTCAACTTTAAAGCTCCATATCTCAGAAAGCTGCTCCGTATCTCGGTTTTTTATTTTTGTGCTTTGTTTACTGAGTACTACAATATATAAAAAAATTATGACATTTAGCCAATAGCTATTTCGAATGTAATTTGTGTAGGGTTCTTTCTTTGCAAACAATTTATGTTTAGTTTAAAAAATATGCTTTTTTACTAGGCACAAAACAAAGTTGTTACTTATGTTAAGTTAAAATAAAAAAGCATATTTTTAAGAAATAAATACAAATTACCCATAATAATGCACTTGTAGTACAAAACCTTTGGTTGTTTTATTATAAAAGATTATGGCATATTTCGAAACAAGTTAGTTTATATTTTTCACAATAAAGAAAATATTACAATATGATCTTGTCTGTGCTTTTTTAAATATTAAATAATTTTCTTTAAAATGTTTATATCTTGTTTTTAGTACATAAAAAACAATAAATGCCACTCTTTTGTATTCCAAACTAAATTTGTGAAACAGAATGTGGGGCAATTTATGGTAAACCCACACATTAGAAAAAGTCTTGGTGTAAATAATATTAATACCCCTGGTTTGAAATACACAAGTGTCGCATTTTCTAACTTATTATTGATATCCACAAAAATTAGTCCAAATGCAAGTGTGGGACATACACTCTCTAAGACGTAAAATCTGTTATATATTTCATCAGCACTTAGTTTATTCGCGTTTAACGGCTTCACTATACTTCTGAAAAATTACAGGATTGCCTTTGGGGAAACGATGTTTCCCCGTTTTTTTATTTTGGATCATGGCACGGTCTCCGCAGCTTTGAATACAACACACTCTAACTCTTTGTTTCTCAGCCATTGTAATCGAAGGATAAAATCACAATTTTTTGAACAGGAATAATCACAAAATCACTTTTTAAAAACCTTGGCAAACCTCAGTTTTCAAAATGGAACTCATAAGTTATGAGTCATAACCGACATTCTGTCACTTTTGTCATAATGTGCCCTCTGACGGAGAATCCTACAAGGGGTAAGAGGAGGAGCTGCAGATTTCTAGAAAGAATATTGCCAACCTAAATATTATTATGTTGGCAGTTCCTTTGCACGCGGAAACATAACCGCACTTTTCGCGAAAAATAATTATTGGCGGGAAGGGTGAAGTGACGGATCTATAGTTCCTTAATCTATGCTTCTATATTTCCTATCTTGTCGAAAAACATGAGAAAGCAATAAGAATGGAAAATAGAAGAAGTGAAACTGTGGGTCAGGCATTTATGAAAACCCGCAGATAACAAATTGGTTAAGATACTTACGAATACAGCAAGTGTGGTCGTAGAGATAGGTCAGACGTAGTCGCTGTTGTACGACGTATCCGTTCTGAGCATGCGCACTGAGATACGATTTCGATTAAGCAGTCTCTCAGCAACTTTAACAGTGGGATTTACTAAGATCTAAAATAGTACCCCCCAAAGGTCTAAATATTTGCAGCTGTGGGGGGTACTAAATTTTAAAACAAATTTTCAAAAAACACTTACCCATACAGAAGGCACAAAGTTATTAATTATTTTGTATTGTTATTGCAAAATACCACTGAATAACTGCTTTTTTTCTCAAACTATACCATATTTTAGAAGAAAATGCCCTAAAACTTTTTTTTTGACAGGTTTCAAAATGGCAAATGGTGAATACGGCAAAAATTTGGCACATATTAGCTTCACTATCTGTATTTGAGGTTGTGAAGTTGGTGATTATTTAAACCATCGGGGGGTGGTTTAAATTTATAGCCCCCAGAATGGATTGTTTTGTGGTAATTGGTAATAAGTTCGTTTATAACTTGCAAATTAACCGTTTTTAAAAGGATTAATTTACCTTATTTAATATCCCAAGTTATATAAAAAAACTCCTCCAATTTTGTCCAGAAAAACGCCATATTTTGAACCAATTTTCAGCACAAAAAATATATTTATGAGGGCACTGAGGCAAAACATATATCAGTGAAGGTCACTGATTATGCACGAAAAATATACCAAACAAAAAAACCTGAAAGAACTATAATAACTTATTTACAAACTGAAATTAAAACATTCGAGGTTATCTAAAAGCTCAGTTAAGAAAACTTTCCTTACTCAAAGCTCACTCATTTCAAAGCTGTAGCTTTCATCAGTAGAGGTTGGTGCAAGCCAAGGTACAAGCAGAGGTAAGAGATCCGAACTCGCTGTTTGTGATTTGAATGCATCTAATATTTTGAAACTGATATTTCAACAGTGACAGAAATGTAAACAAAACTTGCATTTAAGTTTTCTAATACATTTCATAAATAAAAACACCTTTGAAATAAATACAAAATTAATTTACGCCTTATATTATTATTATTATTATATTAAATTCTAAAAGGTTAACAGGATTAATACAAGGTATTTTATAAACAATAGTCCACTTCATTATGTGTCTTCTATTAGGGATCTTGGTGTCATACTAGACGAAAAATTGACATTCATTGAGCACATTAACTTAATTTCTATAAAAGCAGCTAAACTACTAGGATTTGTTACAAGAAACTGTAAGTACTTTTCTAGGCTAGTTTACTGTAGTTTGGTACGGTCCTTGTTGGAGTATTGTTCAGTTGTGTGGTCTCCCTACTACCTCATGTCGATACTCTTGAGAGAATACAACATAAATTTTTAAGGCATTGCGCTTTCCGAACTGGTATTCTTATTGAAGACCATGATTACTCGGTTCTTGAAGAACAGATGTCATTACCTCCACTCAAGATTCGTCGAGATGTTTCTGGTGCTGTTTTTATATTTAAAATCATACATGGACTGATAGACTGCATTGACCTGTTGAAACAGATAAAATTTAATATCCCATATCTAGGTCTCCGGCATTATATTATATATTATGGATGTATATATGTGCCTTTTAAATAATTGCGATAATATTGATTTATTTAATATAAAACTAGGCCAATTAAAAAGATCGATTACTTTACATTAAAATAAAACCATTTAGCTTTAATAACTTGTTATATTCTTCTTTATATTTATATTTTATATTTTTCTTTATAACTGGTTAATTTTTCTTTTAACTTTAGTAGTATTGTATTTTGGTTTACCCTTTCATAGTTTATTTTTAGTTGGTATATTTATTACTTAAATTTTCTTGAGTTATGAGTTACTTGGAACCTAACTATTTATACTTTTTGATTTTGTAACATTTAATGGGGATATCCCGTATATTAAATAAATAAATAAATAGATAAATAAATAAATTGTTGTGTGACATCTAGTATTAATTGGAAAAATCAATTAACACGAGTAATTTTTAATTTGAGTGACATATAACCCCAATTTTAATTGGGGTTATGAGTGACATATAACCCCAATTTTAATTGGGGTTATATGTCACTCAAACACGTGGTGTTTACTATTTAAACACCGCGTGGGTTTAACTTTTTAATTTTCTTTTCTTCTTAATTGAAACTTTCTTCTTAAATCCAACAAAAGATTTTACGATGATTATTCAATTAACAAATTTATTAAAAATCTTATGAATCAATCTATGTCCAAAACTCAAAAAGGGTTGGTTCGTATATGGATGATGTTAAATATAGGCCTTTCCCAGGCCAAACTTGTAAGCAAGATCTAAAATCTAGCAGGCTATGGAGCCGTCTTAGCTCCGCGCCTATGCACATGCGCGAAATTTTTACGAGGCGGCCGGTTTCGCAACCTTCGTCTTCGCCCTTCGGTCGAGACGCCATTTTTGTTGATTTCTTTTGATCACACATAGTCGTTTTCCGCGTTTTCCGCAAATTTTTTTATTGTGATAAATAATAATAGACAATTAAAGTTGGCAGACAAATTTGACCCTTATCCCGTTAACGTATTGTCGATACGTCAACAAGTCACAGGTGATACGTTGGTTTAAAGTGCTTAAAACCTAAAATTTTACTTAAACTTAGGACCGTTCTAAAATAGACAATACCGTTTTAGTAAATCCCACCGTAAATGTCCAATAATAGCATAGAAATATAATGGGTTAAGAATAGGCACATACGACTGCGCATTCTAAAATCGGAGGACCCCATGGGGCCATCCATTTTAAATTACAGCACAGATCGGGCGACCGGAAGTTGCCGCATCCGCAACCAACCAATGTCATTTTCTTTGATTTTGACAGAGACAGAGGACGGATTGTTGTCTGTCGTTTGGTGTTAGTTTTCATATTTTTCTCTTCGAATTTTTATTATGCAGTTCGTGGATATTTATGTGACTTTTTTGTCGTGTGCAGTGGAAAACCGTAGATCACCCGAAAGGTTGAATAGTGATTCATTAATAAAATTTCATTTGTAAGTTAAGTATAGTGGTGTAGCCAAAAGTATCCTTCATAATCACAGTGTTTGTTCTAATTTCAGTGTATTTTAGAAAGTTAAGCTGTTTAAAATAGGAGTGCTCATAGAGTGATTTTGCTTTGTATTTACAATGAAACAAACATTGCATGCAAGTCCTTTATTTCCATCTCACTTTACTGGTGCTGCTAAAGCAAGCTAGATGAGAAAAGACGACTTGCAATGAAACAAGAATTGAATGCAAGTCATCCTTTCTCATCTCACTTTATAGTGGTACCAACCAGTAAAGTGACATGAAAAGAGAAGACTCGCATGCAATTCTTGTTTTATTGCTCTATGTCAAACAGTCCTTATTATGACTATCATTATTGCAAAATCAAAAATGTGCTCTTGCTATTGTTCTGAATCTGAATTGATGTTGTCTTTCAATTGTTTCGAGTTATTTTTTTGAATTTTTGTCTGTTTTTGTTGTTTGAAGAGTCCAGGCATTCTTATTTATCTCAGGCTGACAAAGATGAAGATTCACAGTGAGTTACAAAAAATTGACAGATGTTATTGCAAATAGGTAGTATGACAAGTATGAACAGTGGTTATTTCTTAGGACTAAAATTAGAACAAACACTATTCCAATTATGAACTACCTATACTTTATGTTAATCCTGCATGATAAAGAATGTTCAACATAATGGATAAAAACGAGCAATTGACTAGGTATAATCAGATCAAATTAAAAAATTCATATATAAATACCCTAGTAGGTGCCTTCATAAAAAATAAAAAATGGCAGAAAATCGTATACTTACTAAATAATTACCTTATTTTTAAGCTGGAAAGTCTGTTTTTTTTATTTCAAATTTTTTTAATTGTTTATAAACACATAACTCCAGGTTGGTTAATGTAAAATTTCTAAAATTACATGGAAAGGCACAAAATTGCATAAGGTACATAACACATAGCATAAAATCTCTACAGTTCAGTGATTGAGATGCTACACTAGGCCTTATGTGATCCCATGCAAGTTTATGTGAGACGGCCTTAACTTCTCTTTTTTTTAATTTGAAAATTACAATTTTGCATTTCATACCTCTTACATATATTGAGTTTTTGTTATTTATAAGGATATTTATTCACTTTTAAGATCCCAAAATGAATGAAACAACAACCCAACACCGCTTCAATTCAAATATGCTCTTAGACGATTACTGCTGCATGCAAGAGTAGGTGGTGAGGGAGGAAACTGCAGGGTGATTGATTCAACTGTCATATTGTCAGTTCCCAGCAAATCTGGAAAGTCTGAAGAGGCTGTTGATATTTCTTTTGTGGGGAAATAAGGACTTGAAATATCAGACGTGCCTAAATTCAGAGAACCTTTTTCCAAAAATGAGTGACCACTTTTTGGAAACTCCACCTCTGGAACCCAATCACTCACAAGTTACAATAAGGTTTTTTAATTTAAGCAAAAAAATTCACTGCTATGTATAGTACAAGGTAAAAATATAAGAAACAAATTGAATAAGTTGATATTATTTATTTTTACTTTATTTTATTTTACTTTGATTTACTTTGAATTTTGTCATTGTCAAAGGTGTTGTACCATAGTGTCAAAAAATGTTGTATTGTAAATAAATGTATCTCTTAAATTCTGATGCAGTTTTTCATATTTCTACCTCCTCCCCTTCCTTTTAACTGCTAAGCCATCACATACTTTAAATTTGTCAAGCCATCAATTTGTCATATATATAGCTTGTTTCAAAAAAAATAGCTGGTTTCAAAAAAAATGGGACAACTTGTCATGATTTTACTTTGAGATTTAACAGCACAAACATCAAGGTTGTAATTTTTTTCTCAACCGGCTATACATACGACAACATATCAAATATTTTTTTAAATGATTGATTATGATTTGGGTGTTAAGTGATATTAAAGAATTGGAGAAAATGCTGAAACACATCAATTTTGTTTGTAAGGGCTATATATATATCTCAAAAACTAATCGATAGATTTTCGAAATTTTTACGCGATTGTCAAGACATTCAGGAGACCTTCACAAGGTATCACTCGACCCACTTTCCCTATTCAAAATATAGGGTTAAAGTTTACCCCTTGAAGGGGATGCATGCTATAAAAATTTCAAGATAGGTAGCCAAAAAGTGTACCGTTTACAAACAAAATTGATGTGTTTCTTCCAATTCTTAACAAGCCAAGCCATATATACAGGGTGTCCTAAAAATCCGAGTCCACCCTAATATCTCCAGAACCAAAAGAGGCAGAAAAGTAAAATTTCACACAATTAGATGCTTTACAAAAAAGTATCTTTTTGGATGCTAGTTGTGCCACCCTTCATTAAGGGGCGGAGCTAGAGCAGAGACAATACTTTTTTTATTTGATATACCCTGCATATTTTCGAAAGTTTGAATAGAGCTTTTTATTCTATTTCCAAAAATACCAAATATGTTACCTTTTTCTCTAACGGTTTTTAAATAAAATGACAAAAACTTTTAAATAACATCAATGATTTAGAGAAAGAGTCCCCGAATATCTGTTTTCTTGTTTAACTCATTGGTCTTATGGAAATGATTTTCCCATTTTATTTAAAAACCATTAGAGAAAAAAGTAACATATTAGGTTGTTAATGAAAAGTACGATGATTAGCATCCAAAAATATGCTGTCTGTCAACCATCTAATTATGTGAAATTTTACTTCTCTGCCTCTTTTGGTTTTGGAGACATTAGGGTGGACTCGAACTTTCTGCACACCCTTTATGTCCAAACAATATTGCATTAAATTGACTTGCAAAACTAAAAATAAAAACATGATACAATAAGGTTTCGATTGACAAGTATGTAACTAAATGACTCGCATCCAACAAAGAATTAACCGAGGAGTTAACTATAAAAAAGTAAAAATTTAGAGTATTTGTCTTGCTTGCAGCAATAATTTTTACTTTATATACATTCCCTATTACTTTTTATGTTTAAACCACTAACAGAGAATTTAATTTTAAATTGAAATAATATATTAAAAAATACTCGTTTACAAAAATAGCTAGATTTTAAAATAATTTTACACATTGAGGTAAGGGTGAATTAATGATTTCATGTAAGCACTTTTCCCTTAACAAACTAATTCTCAGATAATATTTTAAACTCTGACACTGAACATTCTCCATAGAGTATTAAATATACTCTGCATTAGTCATTTGTTTAAACATTCCAGTCCCACTTTTGCTTCAATTTTGGAAAGAAATTCATTGAAGGTTTCAGTTTTGTCTTGAAATATATATCTAGCTAAAAGCTTATGTTGAAGTAGCTTAAGACACTTTAGTTATATATAAAACCTGCCTTAACGATAAGTAAACTCTTTTGAAGGTCTTTCACAGCATCGACACTTTTTGTCCAAATCTAGAAGGAACTTTAATTTAGTCTCAACCTAACAAACAATTAGCATACATAATGAGATACAACGTTTGTTTAAAATAATTAAATTATCTCCCTTGTTTATTTTTGCAAACAGCTGATCTTACCATATGTTTACACGCAGATTTTGAACCAGCTCAAAACATTTTTCTTTTGTTGAACATGGATATAATTTACCTTTTTTTTTTTAATTAATTTCTCGGCAAGTATCCTAATATATTAAATCAGCAAGACAGCGAATATTTTTAAATTGATGCACTGACACTTATCTTTGGAATACAAGTTCGATTTAAATTTGAAATGTAAACGCAAGCCTTATGTCAAGCTCAACCAACCATTTATTTAACTCTGCTGTGATTCAAAATGGATTCCCCCCTTATTAGCCATTTCGCACAGATTCTGGGCTATTCTTAACCCATTATATTTCTATGAATAATAGACACTTAAAGTTGGCAGACAAATTTGACCGGTATCCCGTCAACGTATTGCCAAAACTTCAGCGTAATCAAACTGAAAAAAAAGAATTTATAGTAAACCAGCATCCGGCGTTACGTAAACCGTAGCCAAACCAATTTTATATAAATAATATATATATATATATAAATGTCCTCTTCTTTGGAAGAGGAAGACCTAAGGCATTGGACATCTTGACGGATATCTACCGCCACTAAACTTAACGCAGAAAAAACAACAAATCGTCATTCAAAAAAATCGGAAGAATTGAACAAAAATTGGTTAAAACAGCTGACTAGATGAATCCACAGAATATATACTGGAGAACAAAAAAATGCGACACCATGTACATGGATAACTATTGGAATGAAAATTATTTGTGTGTATACTTTATCTCAAAATAAATATTTGATAAAATTTTTACCTTCTGGTCTTTCCTTTTTTCACAGATTTTTTCTATTCATTTCCAAAAACAACCAACACATAAAAGAACTTTTCTGAAAATTTTAATTAATTTCTTGGTCTTTTTGGATTGGAAAAAACGAAAATGCCAAGAGTTCGCGGTCGCCAACAATTTCATCATTTAAACGACTTCGAGAAAGGAAGCATCGTGGGCATGAAAGAGGCTGGTTTTGGTTTACGGGAAATTGTAAGAAGGGTTAATGCCAATCCATCAATAGTGTTAAGAGCTTGGAGAAGGTGGTTCAATGATGAGACTTATAGACGTCGTGCGGGTTCTGAACGCCCTAGATTATTACAAGGTCGTGATTTACGGCATCTCAGACTTCTTACTCTCAGAAATCGATGGGACAGTATACGCCAAGTAAGAGATGTTCTAGTTGTAGCTACAGGACGAGTGTTTCCAAGGATGACAGTTAATCGAAGATTGCTTGGTATGGAGCTGAGGGCTTACCGTCCGTTTTTGGTGCTACCTTTGACCCCACTACATAAAGCTCACCGCTTGGAGTGGTACATAGCTCGGCAAAACGGGAATGACGAATGGAATACCATAAGCTTCAGCAACGAATCCAGGTTTTGTTTAGGCAGCCATGCTGGACGAATGAGGGTTGGGCGATTTCGGGGTGAGAGACGAAATGTAGACTTTGCTGTTGAACAGGTAATAGACATGTTGATACAGTAAAACAGCAAGTATCACGGTATGGGGTACCATATATGTAGGAAGCAGATCACCTCTAGTCCTTATCAACGGCAATCTGACTGCTCGGCGATATAACGATGAAGTGATGCAGCCAGTTTTACATCCCTACCTACAAACTATCCCAAATGCGATCTTTCAACAAGATAATGCAAAACCACATATTGCTCGTGAAACAATGGACTTCTTACATGAACTTGGCATAGAGACTTTGAAATGGTCAGCAAGATCGCCTGACTTGCCGGCTATCGAATACGTATGGGATATGATAGGGCGATTACCTCGTCCCCTTGGAAACTTAGATGAACCCTGGCATGCCGTTAATAGGATTTGGATGAGTGTTCCTCAATATGATATAGACCATCTTATTTTGTCAATGCCCAATAGAACAAACGAGTGCATAAATAACCATGGAAAAGCCACTCATTATTAATTTCTTGATAATTATCATGGAGGAATCTTCTTGGAAATGTAATCGATTATTAAGAGCATCCTAATGTATTAATATATAAATAAATTACTTTAAAAATACTTGTCTTCTCTGGTGTTGCATTTTTTTTATTCTCCAGCATATAACTTAAGTTGGGTCGATGACTCAACCAAAATCTTTCTTCTTTGCAGAGTTAGGCATCAGACTAGAAATTGGTCAGAATACGGGAACGAGTTACGGGCAGCGTGACCAGCCGTAGAGCTACGGATGACGTATTTCGTTGTGATCAACGTAAGTCCTCTGAGCATGCGCTCTGAGTTTAATGCGCAATTTTACTACTCATAGTTAAACGCCAAACCTCAGTTTAAACGACAGATGTCGACTTTTTTACGTTTTATAGGTGCAGTTTACCAACAAACTTCGGTTTAACCGTTACCGGCGGTCTGGGTGTGGGTTAAAGTTCAGTTTAATAGTTACCGAAAGATTCTAACCTCAAAATAGTTATTAAAAATTTATTTAAAATTTGTTTTTGTTAAAAAAAACTGTGAATATTTAGTGAAATCGCTGTGCTCGATGACTTAGAATTTATTTTTGATCAACTGCATAAAGATGATGACAAACTTATTGACATTGACATTTCGAAGCACCAAGAAGACCAAAAATTATTCGTCACAGAATATATTATTTAGATGAGTATAACAATGTAGCTTTTGAAAAAGAGGTTTAGATTATCTAAAGAGACATGCAAAATTGTACACGACAAGAGTTGGAACATTCCAAATTTTTTTTCGTCTGGCTGTATGCTTGTCTGTAACCAACGCTGATATCTAAAAAACTACTTAACTGATTTTTATCAAATTTGGTGACCATGATGTGTTTGGCTCTAGTTGGTGCCATTTTAAAGATATGGTTAAAATAATCAGAAAAAGTAGTCTTTTTAAACTAGAAAAGAACTTATTAGGCTCCTAATCCAACAGCTCTTCTTTTCTTTCTGGCTGTGGTTTGACTGCGACTTATAAAATTGAGCAACTTGTTTACCAATGCTTTAATCCAAAGATTAAACTGAAGTTTAAACTAAGGTTTAATCTGGAGTTTTACCTTTGGTGGTAAAATTAGCCCTAAGTGTCTATTATCTAATCTGGCTTTCGTAAATATTTTAGTACAACTACTGCCCTAAACAAAATTACGCATGATATTTTGAGTGCCACGGATCAAAATAAAGTGAGTTGTTTAAGACTGCTGCTCAATTATAGTAAAGCTTTTGATACCGTGGACTCTTATGTGAGAAACTTTCATACTTTGGGTTTGACGAGAAGTCAGTTAACTTAGTCATATCATACTTTACCGAATGATCACAGCAAATTATTTATAAACAAAAATAATCAAGAGGCCTCTCAATCACACAAGGCGTAGCCCAAGGCTTAATTTTGGGACCCTCATTTTTCTCGGCATACATATCGGATTTTTCCACCCTTTTAGAAAACTTATCTATACTGGAAGCTTCAAAAAAAAAATAAACAGTGATCTAAAGACCTATTTTGACATATCATCAGCGCTTAATTTAAAACTAAATGAGAATAAGTCGCTGGCTATAATGTTTGGCTCCAAAAAAAGGTATATTTTGTCAAAAGCATCCTAAAAAATCGCATTAATGGGGTTGACATTGATATAAAGCCAGAGGTGAAAAATTTGGGGTTATGGATGAACTCTAACCCTCATTTTACAAAACATGTCAATCAGCTCTTTCAACACTCTTACGGATTACTAAGACAACTATTGCTACGTTTTCATGGGAATTGAGTTCGTTCTGAAAACGATTTCAATCCGATACCGTCCATAAAAATGCCTGTTTTTTCAGTATTCAAATCGATTTCAATCTAGATCCGACCCTGAAAATTTTTAGGGTTGGATCAAGATCGTATTGAGATTGAAATACCGATTTTCCAGGAAAACGGGGATTGAGTTTACACATGCGTATTGCGTCGGATTACCAGACAGCCGCCAAATTATATTTTATTGCTCTCACTCTTTTTGAGAGAGAGAGAGAGAGAGAAACTGTGGAACCGGCATTCTAAAATTTGGTGGAGTTTATAGAAAAAAGAAGATTAATAACATAACCTTACTTAAATAACTAAAGATTGGTTTTTTTCAAGAATTTAAAAAAAATAATTATGGAAAATAAAAGAAATATTTGGCTCGAAAGTGTATGTGCTATGCACATATGCCAGCCAGCATTTCTTTCTTCACTTCCACTTGCAAACAGAGTAGTAATTAAAATTTAAAAAAAATGTGTGGCAAGGGCCAACATCATCTTTTGAATAAAATACATTTTTAAAGAAAAAGTACCAAAACTCAAAAATTAATATTTGACAACCATGACACATGTCAGCTGCCAAATATCAAAATTTGAAAACCGTTTTCAAATCGATTCAAAATCGATTTGAAAACCTGTCATGAAAACTCATGAAAAAAAAGTTTTCAAAACATTGTGACTTAAAATTGGCTATTACTGAATTCTTAATAATTTCTAGATTATCATATGCTGTTACCGTCTATAGACCAGCAGTCTTAAATAAAGCCAGCAAAAATTCAAAATGCTTGTTTCAGGTTTGCCTTTAAAATAAGAAAATATGACAGAATTAGTTATAAAATCCGCCAACAGAAGAGACTTAAACTAAAAGCATTAAAAAATTTACCAGTGGGATTTACTAAGATCTAAAATAGTACCCCCCACAGGGCTAAATATTTACACCTTTGGGCGGTACTAAATTTTAAAACCAATTTTCAAAAAACACTTACCCATACAGAAACTACACAAAGTTATTGATTATTTTTTATTGTTATTGCAAAATACTACTGAAAAACTGCTTTTTTTTCTCAAAATGTACCTCATTCTAAGAGAAAATGCCCTAAAACTAATTTTTTTTGACAGGTTTCAAAATGGAAAATGCTGAACACGCTAAAAATTTGCACATAATAGCTTCATTATCTGTGTTTGAGGTTAGGAAAATGGTGATTTTTTTAGACCACCTCTGGAGGGTGGTTTAAATTTATAGCCACCAGAAAGGATTGTTTTGTAGCAATTGGTAATAGGTTCGTTTATAATTTCCCTAAGTAACGGTTTTTACAAGGATCAATTTACCTTATTTAATATCCCAAGTTGTTCATTGACCTATAAAACACCTCCAATTTTGTCCAGAAAAACGCCATATTTTGAACCCGTTTTCAGCACAAAAAATATATCTATGAGGGCACTACTAGGCAAAACAAACATAAGTGAAGGTCACTGATTATGCACGAAAAATATGCCAAACAAAAAACCCAAAATAACTATATTAATTTATTTACAAACTGAAATTAAAACATTGAGGTTATCTAAAAGCGCACTCAAGAAAACTTTCCTTACTAAAAGCCCATCCATTTCAAAGCTGTAGAGCTTTCATCAGTAGAAGTTGGTGCAAGCCAAGGTTCAAGCAGAGTTAAGAAATCCGAACTCGCTGTTTGTGATTTCAACGCAGCTAATATTTAGAAACTGACATTTCGACAGTGACAGAAATGTAGACAAAACTTGTTTTTAAGTTTTTTAATACATTTCATAAATAAAAACACCTTTTAAATAAATACAAAATTAATCTACTCCCTATTTTATTATTACCCATCTAAATCGTAGTGTGACATCAAGTATTAATTGGAAAAATTATGAACAAGGGTAATTTTTAATTAGAGTGACATATAACCCCAATTTTAATTTGTTCTACAGAGAGTTTACTATTTAAAACCCGCGTGGGCTTAAATTTTTTAACTTTCTTTCCTTCTTAATTGAAACTTTCTTCTTAAATCCAACAAAAGATTGTGTTAAGATGATTATTCAATAAACACATTTATTCATATTCTTCTTATAAATCAAACCATGTCTAAAATTCAAGGAGGGTTGGTTTAAAATGCTTAAAACCAAAAATTTCAGTTAAACTTAAGACCGTTCTAAAATAGACTAAACCCTTTTAGTAAATCACACCGTATATGTTTTAAATCTCACTTTTAAAACCGTTAAAAGCAATAATCCGCCTTATCTCACAAAAGAATTAAAACTTTTTAGCGAAACTCATAATGTAAACACAAGAAAAAAACAGCTTTTGATTTTTCCAAAATATAGAACTGCAATGTTTTGTAAAACCCATTTTGATTCAAACCCGGAATTTGACAAACCGTTATTTTGCAAAACCGGAATTCGTAAGACTCGTTGTTTATCAGAAATTTGATCTTAACTGAAATGCAATTGACATCTATAAACAAACTATTGAACGATACCTGTACAAGTATGCGTGCGTATTAGCAGCGACAAATGCATGGAAACGCCTCGCCGCGTGCGTGTACGCCTCCCGTTCATGTATTATTGGCGAATGCGCAATCAATTTAGCAGAAATTTCTGATAAACAACGGGTCTTACGAATTTCAGTTATAAAAAATAATGGTTGGACAAATTCCGAGTTTTACTAAAAATAGGTTTTACAAATTACGAGTTTGATTTTAAATGAATTTGATGAACAATGGTTGGATTAAAAACGAGTCTTATAAATTTCGAATTTGTTATTGAACGGATTTGAAGAAATAAGGTTCGGATAAACATTGGTTTAATGTAACGTAACTGATTTTATAACTGAACTTTCTTTTATTTAACGGGTTTGAAAGCTGTGCTTTCCAATGTAACACAACAATTACGAGAGCAATTTTGATAACATATTTTTAAAAATATATCAAATTTCCCAGGAAAGACGCCAGAAAAATATGAGAATGTAAGTTTTATTTCATCTCGTTGCAGTTAAAATATAAACAACAAAGAAGCCGAAAAAAAAATTTTCCAAGAAAGCAGCGGGGAAAATAAGAGCAAAATTTAATTAATTATTATTATTAATTATGCACTGGTGTTCAAATCCTTGCGCAAGGAGTTCTTTTGTTTCTGGTTGTATATAGTAAATAACTAACTAATTAACTATAATCAGAACTATTTTACGCAAACTTATTACCTAAAAAAATATTTTTTTCTGACTCGATCTTTGATTTGTTGAACTGCGAATGTAAAAATGTGTTTTAAATAATTAGCAGGCCTTTTCTGAAGAATTAAATAATTAAAAGTTTTTGACTCTGCATTTTATCCAAGCTAACTTGATTGGGAGAGTTCTTATCACTACGGCTTTCTTTTTGTAAAATGCAAGAGAGGACTGTTATAGTATCTCATAGTTATATGCTTATACCAAACGCGTTCAAATCAAAGCCAATTTCACTTTTTGATTGATTTTATGAAGGATTGCACTCGTTGCATGCGTCGAGATGGACGTTTGGTCATCGTCTCCACCATATAATCGAGCCTCGTTCTAAAAATGCCATAAATAAGTCAAAAATGTAGTGTCTGTTGGCTTTGTTTTGAACGCATTATACTAATTTGTACATTATGCGTTAGGTGGTCTTTGCATTTTAAGCCTGCTTGACTTGGATGCATCGTGAATTGCATGCAAGCCCCATCTTCTCATCCCGCTATGCAATAAAGGGAGCTAAAAAACCCGACGAAAAATAGAAAGTTTTTAAGAACATATTAACAGGAAAACAAATGTGAAAAATATGTGCTTACCTTTGAAAACTTTTATGTAAGCTTCAGCTCTTAAGATTTTAATATACAGGGTGAATTCTTTAAACGGAACGACGCTTCAAGCGGGTTAGAATTTGTTTTTATAAAAAAAATCCAACTGAGACTTTTAATTTTCTTTAGTCGTGCTATCTTGAATTTTTTTTAATGTCGTTTTGTTTACGAAGTATGGCAAAAAAATATATTTTTTAAATAGATCACCCTGTAGTTTGACATTTTTGAATTCTAAAAAAAAATATTTTTTTGACAATACCACACACTAATACTCTATCTCTTATGGTTTCCAAGATAGAGGCATTTAAACTTGCATTCTATACAGGTTCAGATAAAAATATCTTGATTATCGTAAAAGATAGATCCTACTGTGTGATATTGCTGAAAAGAGAATTGTTTGCAGATTTCAAAAATTGCAAAATATACAGGGTGTCCTATTTTAAAAAAATACAAAATTGCCATTCTAACCCGCTAGAAGCACCGTTCCGTTTAAAGAACCCACCCTAAAGGTATATCTTTATAACGCCAAACTGTACTACACCTATACGCTTCTACGAATAATTTTGACAGACTTAATGGTACTTAATTGAAGTTTTTTGTAACCCTAATCGAGCAATTTTAGAAGTTGGTCCTGATAATCACAATATTTAGTAATTACAATCAAGTAAATTTTATAAAATGTCCTATATGATAGTCCTAATCATGTTGTTTTATTGCTGTAATCAAAAAATTTAGTTAATAAAAAAGTTCGATTGCTGCAATAAAATATTTCTATAATGACAATCTTTTAATCAAACGACTTTGATAGCCTCAATCTAGTGGCGTCGATTACGATAATTAGAAAATTAAATAAATGTTACAAAAACAGCCTTTTTTTTTTGATTGGATCATTTTTCTCGGTGTAGGTATAAGTATACGGATGCGTTTAAAAAATAGCTAAAAGAACCTTTTATAGGGTTTAACTTGGCAACACCCATATTCCTACGAAAAAAATTAAACTATATATTTGAAGAAAATTACTACTTTGTACTACACATAGTAGTAGTATTAAGGATGTCCCGAAAGGCTTGTATAGGTATTTTGTATTTTTTTTTTAAAAATAAATATATTTATCTAAAACTTTCATTTTAAAGATTTTGCTGGGTATAATATGGGTATAATTCTAAAGTTTCATTAACTTTCAAATTAACTCAAACAATTTACAAAGATTGATATTTAAATTTTTCCGTTTTTTTTAAGTACTACTAAGACATCCTGCATGTAGTACATATCTTGAATTTTGTAAGCGAAAGATACTCCCTGAAAAGATTATAGGAAAACATGATGAGAGTTGGACCAACCTTACTTGTTTTGACCCTCTTCGGATCAAAGAGGAAGGATGTACAGGGTGACAAATTGAAAACTTTCTACCCTCGATATTTTGACAACCAAAAGAGATATGTACATATTCCCATAAGCATATCGGCGGATTTGAAGGTGAGTGATGATGTATTCAAAGACTTGCCCCGTGCATCCATTCAGCGCAGGCAACACTCATTGTTTTTCTTTTTAATTTTAAGTTGAACTTCAAAAAATTTGTAATTTTAGAGTCACATGATTTAAAAACCAGAAGAGATGTAAGTTTTCTATAAATAGTTCGTGATAAGTAAATATTGGCCCAATATAAATTTTCAGTTTTTCGGTCAATGAAGGTAGCAGATGTCTTGCCGGTAACTTTTTGTTTAACTTGGGAATACTGGCCAGTCAGTCAGTCACTTAAACGATATACCACATCATTGGTCCAATGGTAAACCATTGCAACAAAAATATATTGACATAACCAAAAATTTACGGCGCATGCACTAACAAATCCATGCCTGGTGTCGTAGTGACCTTACGATAATTTAATAACAAGGTATTAATTTGGTGACAGTGACAACGACATCATCTGTCCGAAAACTTTTATTTTATTTAATTGAATTTATTTATTATATTATGGATAAAACATCTCCAACCGCAAGTTTAACCTTACTCGAGGGTTTCAATCGACGAGGTAAACCCGTTACACGAGGACATGGCCCCAAGTGCCTAACCCACTTCCATCGAAAAGTTTACATTTTTGACGAATGGTTTTGCCATTTTGTTTATGTTGTTCTGGAGTTTTTGTGTTTTAAAATTTTGTGGCGGTATTTTCTGTGTGCATTATTATTACGGAAAACATTAGACTTCACTTTTTCAATTTTTTTTTTACGGTAATGTCCACTCTTTTAATAGACAGAAAAGTAAACAAAAATGTTAAACAAAAACCTACATTTGTGCTGTCAGTTGCTTTCACTACTAACGCAATCGATGCGCCTGCCCATTACACTCCTCGTCTATGGGGTTTTTCCAGGCCAACTTGATTGGGAGAGTTATAATTATTATCGGTATCCATCTTTCCCGAGAAAAGCAAGGGAAGGGCCGTTATATTATCTCATAATTATATGATTTAAGATGAAGATCCTTCTTCGTCGATTCAACATTGTATTACTGTTAGCAAAATAACTGTGTTGGCGCACCAACTGAAGATATTTAACAAAGTCCGTTGTATTTAAGATGAAGATTCTTCTCCGTCGATTCAACATCGAATTAGTATGGGCAAAACAACTGTGTTGGCACACCAACTGAAGTTATTCAATGAGCCAATAATGTATGCTCCAGTAGAGATGTAGTTTTTTCTTCAATGGCTCAACAACAAAGTACTTAAGATGAAGATTCTTCTCCGTCGATTCAACATAGAATTAGTATTAGCAAAATAAATTTGTTGGCAAATTAACTGATGTTTGTCAGCGGTGCACTACCGTCACAGTCACTCAAAAGTCATTCAACCAATGAAAAACCATCTGAAATCTGTCACACCTTGTTTATAGGGTACTTACTGACAAAACAGTAAGGCACGCCCACATGTTTTTATTTTCATTTTCATAACTAGCGTTCTTACTTATTTATATTTTTGCTATTTTGAAAGTATTTCTTCTGGTTTTCAAAATTTTAGCATTTTAACTCCTAATACCCCAAAAACTAGTGGCTCAAAAACAAATTTAAAAAAACTGGTGGATGTGGCCTGCGCTAAATAAGTAAATGAGGGCGTCTTTCAATACATCATTGGTCCTTTGTTTGAAAGTTTGGGACAAATCTGTATTTCGGAGTTCCATTGTCGGTATTTTATTTATACGCGACGTTTCGATCAGTACAATCTCTGATCGTCTTCAGGTGCAAACTACAATCTATTTCTAAAGCTACGTAGTTATATACTATGGCATATCACTCAACCGTGAAGTTTAGGAAGTTGACTCCGCCCAAGGAGGGGCTTCCAAATATTTGGAATTTCAACACTTGTGGTTTGTTCGGGTTCCGAATTTTAAAACTGTCCTAGAACGTTTTAGAACTGCGCGTGATAGTTGCGCAATCGACGGAACTGTTCTTAACAGTTTGCAATTTTTGGGCGAACCCGAACGCATTTTCAAAAAATTGCCATAATAATAGAGTGAAGAAGAAAAAGCACGTGATGTGATCCAGAGTGTCTTAATTGTGTCTTTTATTTTTAGCATAAAATAAATATTTTACCGAAAATTTTCCATGATTTGGTTCTCATCATATAGTTCCACAGTTTCTTGTACAAAATTTAAAATTGCATTTTAAAAATCTGCCAATGGCTGATGACGAGGTAGAATCTTGCTTTAATTCTTCCAAAGTGAAATTCTGCAGTTTTTGAAAGAACAGAAATTTAACACTGGAAAAGCTGAATTTTTGGGTTAGGCAGGGATTCCTCTTCTTTAGGCCACACCATACAAAACCCTCGACAAAACCTTTATAAAAATACACGCGGATAATAAAATAATACAAGATTGCATTCTGGCTTTTTATCCCAACCCATTTATTTGGGTATATTTTCAAGGAACAAATTATTTTTTCGGACAAACTTTACATGCGTAAATGAATTTGCGCATGCTTCAGAAAATAGTCCTAAACAGTTCCATTTAATTCCGCCCGGCTTCACGGGACTGTACAGAACAGTATTGAACCGGTCCTGGACAAATTATCGGTAGTGACCCGAACACAAAACTTTTCAGTTCAGAACAGTTGTGGTCGAACCAGAACGCATTTTTTTAAGAGCGCATGCTCCGGACTGTTTAGAACAGGAAATTTTGACGAATCCGAACAAACCATTGGTTTACTCAAAACACAATGATTCTACCCAATAAAGGCAGCTTCAAGGAATTTTCGTTTCTTCCAGTGTGACTCTTTGTGCAAAACCTTTGCTTCTGTCCACTTCATTCGGTGTTGTTTTGACAATGCGTGTTCGGCGATTCCTGATTTCGTTGTTTCACCTCTTTGGGTATTCGTCTGATGTTCTTTAAGCGTAACAGATAGTGGTCTGTTTGTTTCACCTATGTATGATTCAAAACACTCACAGGGAACTTTGTAAATGCATTCCTTATTTTGTTTTTTCTCCGGTTTTGTTTTACTACTTTTTAGTCCACCATGCCAAATCGTGAAATTTTTACTTTATTTTATCAAAAATGAGCTAATAAGGTTTTAAAACACCTTAATCGATGAAAAAAAAAATTGTCTGGCTGACCATGAACTGATTAACTTTTGGGTAGGGTGGTGGGGGGTTAAAGGGGAAAAAGGTGTTGAAATTCCAAATATTTGGAAGCCCCTCCTTGGGAGGAGCCAACTTCTTAAACTTTACGGTTGAGTGATTAAGAAAAAAACTCAAAGTGTTACAGACATCTACCTAATTTCATAAATCATTCATCTTTTGATTTATCTTCTTGTGACAAATAATAAGCAAGTTTTCCCAAGTGGAACTTTATAAACGGTAACCCTGTACATATTTTTTTTGGTTCTCAAAATCTCAAATTGTCGCCCTATGTATTAATATTGACCAACGTAAAAGTCAAATAGGGTTAAAAACAAAATTTTTGTCGAATAGATATTTTTTTAGATACCGGCGATCGTTTAAGAATATTTTTTTGTAAAAATTTCGTGACCCAGAATTGTTTTTCTAGTTTTGGTAGGTAGGTCGCGATTCTTGAAAATACATCAGAAAATCTCGCCCTTACTCGCACTTAATGCTTTTTTGTCAGGACTATTTACTAATATTCCTTAAAATTTAGTTTCTTAATGCTGTTCTAGTAAATAATCAATATGTCAGTTTTAATTTTTATAGGCGGTTTTTCTGAAAACCCTGTTTTTTATTTAAAAATGTATGTTATTAAGCTTATTTTTTAGTGTAAACAAACCTTTAAAACTTTTAACATACAAAACCATAGATAGCCATGGAATATTTCGCTGTCACTGTTCAGAAAAGTCACACAAATTCTGTCTTTTCTTTTACATTACACCATAAACTAGTCCTGCAGAATATCTTTAAAATATTAAATTAACAAAATTTTATTAAAAAAAATTACGCAACGTTAGTAAAAATCGCCACTTTCGAGAATTCTGAAGGGTGAGATTTTCTGTCGTTTCTGAAGAATCGCGACCTACGTAGAGTCAGAATAAAGAAACATTTTTATTTATTGCAGCTTACGTTTTGAAACAAATTAAAACAGTATATTGTATGTACTCTATACTTTTTTCTTTCATCCATTTATATATTATAAGCATTGATGACGGCCAAATAAGATGGCCAAAATGTTAAATTAAAATCTGAAAATTAAAGTTCTGAAGCACAAAAACTTATTGAATTAGAAACAATTTTTTTGTAAGTTTATAATGTTTATCCACTTGCCCTTTTTAAGTTATCTTACGTTATCTGTGCCAAAGTAATAGTCCATTAACATCTCGGTTTAGTTTTATTAAAAACAAATCTACAAATCGGCTTTTTACAATAAATACCTAGTCAAATTAAGGGCTAACCATACAAGGACTACGTTCGACGTTGGCTTTTTGTTGATTGATACGAGTTATAATTCATATTCCTTATCGAATGACAAATAAGTGAGTGAGTTATTAGTTGGTTTAATTTGATTCGACACAAAAAGCACAATAGTCGAACGCTTTCCTGCTTTGGTATGGATTTAATCTTGTATAAAATAAAATAAATAAATCAAAATAACTTAATGTCTTGTGTATTTCGATTTAAATTTCGTATTTTTCCAGTTCAAATCTATATTATCGTTATAGACGTAGTAGAGGATTAACACCTTTAAACAGTAGGAAAAGAACACTTTTTCCCTCTGCATCTGTCATGTACAGGATGATTCACTATAATTCCACCCCATTACCTCCTTTATATTGAATCTGAAAAAAAGTCTTATGTACAGAAGTTACGTAATATTCTGTAAACCCTCAAATGCCGTCCTTAAAAATTAGGAGCTGTTATCGCAACTGTAAAATTTTCACATTAACTGTTTATTTTAAATAGAACACCCTGTATATATTTTTTAATTGAGAAACGCCCTTTTTCCTTATTCTAAAAATATGTAATATGTTGGATTTATTTTGGACGGTTTAGGAGTTTAGGTGGTTCTTCGTCCAACACATTACTCTTATGAGTAAGTCTGTTTCCTTTTACGTAATATATACAGGGTGTTTTATTTAAAATAAAGAAGTTAGGTTCAAAATTTGACAGTTGAGATAACTGCTGCACTGAGAAAAAATATCCACTAATCCTAAGTAAGAATTAATTAGCCCCAAGCAGAAACTTCATTTAAATATGAGACATGTGAACTCTCTACTTACCATAAGTTTTCTCTCCTACTTAAGGTTATAAAATAACATATTAACCATAAGTAAAAACTTTACTTACCGTTAGTAAATCTATACACTCAGAAAATCATCCCAAGTGAAGTTTCTGCTTTTTTTGTTAGTGGTAAGTGAAGTTTAAATTAATGATGAATTCAATAGCTGGAAGTAAAAGGACCTACTTAGACCTGAGTTTGTTAACCCCTAGTGATTTATCTACTTAACAATATGCGACAAGTTACTTAACTTTCCCTTCACTAGGGTTAGTAAATTTTTCTACTAGTTTATTAACCCTTAGTGATTTATCTTCTTACCAATATGTCACAACTCACTTAACTTTCTCTTCAATTACGGTTAGTGAATTTTTCTACTAAGGGCAAGTTAAGGCATCAAATATTGAAAAATCATGCAGACAAATTTATTCATCCTAATAATATGATGATATGATGAAAATGATTTGACAACGTCTTGCCATCATAAGAATTCGACAATCCCATTTACGACGATCAATGTTCTATTTACATTTACATGATGGAAATAAGTTAAAAAAACTCGAAAAAAATCGATGACCGGAAGCGAACCCGGTTTTAATCATGATTAACACTTTTCAGTCCACCAATAAGAATCCGCCAAAACGCTTATATTCCGCGGTTTCAATCTATTTCTTTATAAGCGCATGGTACAATGGATTGGTCTATCACTCTGTAGGTTGTCATTTCGAACCCCGTTGGCGCGTCGGACTTTTTAGTTTTTATTTTATTTTTTCTTATCGTGTATTGTGATAGGACAGGATATTTAGAGCTCAAAAATATATTTTTTATTTTATTTAAAGCCATATTTTAGGAGTTATACTAGTTTTGCGCTACTATAGATTTATTAATGATTAGTAGATACTTCACGAACGGAAAGTAAAGTTTTTACTTATGATTAATATGTTATTTTATAACCTTAAGTAGGTTAGAAAACTTATGGTAAGTAGAGTTCACATGTTTCATATTTAAATAAAGTTTCTACATGGGGCTAATGAAATCTTACTTAGGTTTAGTGGATATTTTTCTCAGGGTAGTAAAATATGGCTTTAAATAAAATAAAAAATATATTTTTTAGCTCTGTGCTATCACAATACACCCTAACAAAAAAAAATACAAACAAATAATAAAAAAGAGTGCGACGCCCCGACAGGGTTCGAACCGACAACCTACAGGTTGATAGACCAATGGTTTATCCACTGTACCATGCGCTTATAAAGAAATAGGTTGAAACCGCGGAATATAAGCGTTTTGACGGATTCTTATTGGACGACTGAAAAGTGTTAATTATGATTAAAGCTTAATCAGAGAATTTTCGCGTTTGGTGGATATATATGGACAAGCATCTCTAAACCAAGGGTTACCGGGATCGTTTCCGGTCATCGATTTTTTTTCGACTTTTTTAACTTACTTCCATCATGATCTCCCTATAAATAGAACAAAGATCATTGCAAACGGGATTGTCAAATTCTTATGATGGCAATACGTTGACAAATCATTATGGGCATGCATTATTATTAGGATGAATAGATTTTTTGCAAGATTTTTCAATATTTGATGCCTTCACTTATTCTTAGTAGAAAAATTCACTAACCGTGAGTAAAGGAAACATATTGGTAAGTAGATAAATCATTAAGGGTTAACAAACTAGTAGAAAAATTCACTAACCCTAAGTGAAGGGAAAGTTAAGTGACTTGTCGCATATTGGTAAGTAGATAAATCACTAAGGGTTAACAAACTCGGATCTAAGTAGGTCGTTCTACGACGCTAATGAATTCATCACTTGGGGCTAATAGAAACTTCACTTACCACTGACAAAAAAGCTAAGTAGACACTTCACTTGGGATGGTTTTCTGAGTGTGCTAATTTTTAAGGACGTCATTTGAAAGTTTGCAAAAAATTATGCACTCCAACTCTAATAATAAGGGCGGTAAAGTGAGTATGGAGGTAAGGGTGGTTAAATATATTTTCGAACTGAAGGACGAAATTTCAGGCAATGGCTAAAAGTGATCATATATCTACCAATTCACTACTTTGTCAAAGAAATATACTGTTGCTGGACCAAAAAAGTACGAAATCATAAATTTACAAGGAATTTAAAATGGTAACAACAATATTATAAAAATTATGAAATAAATCTAAAAACATCATTGCACAGTCAATTAAAATTAATATTTTTAATATTAAAAAAATTCCTTTACTAAGTATTCAAACAACAATTAACAATAAAATAAGTACGTAATAATACTGCTTGTTTTTAAATAGCTCTAATAACTCTATAATACATAACATACCATTTAAAATTAGATACTATTATATTAATTTAATACTGTATTTACAAAAATAGGGTTATTTTTTAATATGTTTTTTATGTGCAGTTGTATCTAATATTAGTGTGGAATTAAGATATAGTGAGATTCGAAACTGCTACACTTTGTTATGTTATTTAACTAAGAAGGCCAAAATGGCGTCAATGATGTATCTACCATTATTAAATCCAAGCAACCAACTATCAATGATTGGAAAATTAAAAAATTCTGTTGATTTAAAAAAATCAAAACGTGTCGTGTGCAAAAAAAACTTTTTGTTAAGCTCATTTTGGAATTTTGGCTTTCCATATTTTCTCACGATGATCTTCTTCACCACGGAGAAACATAACACATATCATTCTGTTTGATGGTGTGGGTGTAGTGAAGGTTTCCCACAACGTTTCCCAACCATCTTAAATCAACCAATGCGTTCTATTCTCGTTCCGATTTGCTACACGTATCACAGTCCGCTGTGCAACCCCAGTAAAACTAACATCAATATGTTGATAGTTTGGTTAACTAGGTAACATAAATAAAAAAATTAGGTTTATTCTTTTAAGGCCGGTTTCACTGGTGAAAAGTTTGTTGCTTGACAGTAACTAATAAAAATGTCAAATCATTCGAAGGCACTGAAATTTTCAAGCTTATAGGCTTCTTTAGTCAGTTACAGGTGTATTCTTCTACCCTGTCACTGCACGTATCACAGTCCACTGTGCAACACCAGTGAAACTTACAACGGCACTGGTAAGTTTTGGTGTACTGGTGAGTATTGTATCCTCTTCCACAACACATTAGTTCGCATCCGTCCGTACCTAGAAAGAAAATAAAAAAAAATAAAAAATAAATAGTTTAAACAGTGTGTGCAAAATTATAACATATATTTGGTACTTTTTTGGTGAAAATGTTTAATTTATAAATATGCGACGCAAAAAGACGTTTTGTAAACATTTTTTTTTCAAAATGCCCAACACTTCTTTGTACGGAAAGTATAACTTTACAAAGATGGGACCGAAAAATGAAACATAGATTGAAAAAGGAAGAAGAGACCGGAAAATGAACATTTTTCGATCCCATTTTTAGTCAAGTTAGCTATGACTTGTGTTGACAGTTTTAAAACTTTTTCTATTTTTTTATATTTTTTTAATTTTTTTAAAATTTTCTTTTCATTTTTTTTTAATTATTTTTAGTTTTTCTTTATTTTTTAAACTTTTTATCAATGGCCTCTAGGTGTAAAAATAGGCGAATATTAGTTGGTTGATACACGACCGGAAAGTGTTTTTACAGGTCTAGTGACGTAAATACCTATTAAGTATGTAATTGGAAATGTATAATATTTATATCTCTAAATCTAAAGCAAAAATGGCTACAAAAAGACACAAGAGTAAAATTGCATATATATAGAAAATTTAAAGAGCCGTTTCTTTCAAAGTATTTCGGCGAATATCTAGAAAACAGATTAAAATAATATTTTGTAATTTAGCCCGTGCCACTGAATCGACTTTCAAAGATTAAAGTGTTCGCAAAAGGCAAGATTAAAATGGTTATTTGAGAGCATGCTGATACTCAGGCTTCCAATAGACTTCCAGATGTCTCGGACTAAATAAGTAGATACTTTTTGGTCGTGCCAATTTACATCCCGATAACTTTGCTGCCAACGATAACTTTAACACAATGGTCGCGATTCTTCAAAATCCGTCAGTCAGATCTTTCGGCAGTTTTTGTAAAAAACCCTTTCTTTATTTAAAAACGTATTTAAATGCTTTTAACATACAAAACAATAGATAGCCTTGGAATATGTCACTGTTACTGTTCACAAAAGTCACACAAATTCTGTCTTTCCTTTTACATGGAGAGAATTTTCGACACTTTTTGAAGTTTATTGGTACGCATAGTAGCAATTAAGCTCCGCCGAAAAAGTAGTCCTGCAGAATAGCTTTAAAATATTAAATTTAGAAAGTATTATTAAAAAAATTACCCAGTTTCTCTCTCATACAAACGATGACTAACTAAAATGTAAGTACAGGATCACTTTTATTTGAGAGGCTAATCTCCACATAATGCAATGAAAAAACACAAACGAAACTTATTGGGCACAATATTATTAGATAGTTTTTGGTCGTGCTAAAAACGCCAGACGACTAACAATATTAGACACTTCTGACATTTGAACGTCTTATAGGGTTAAGGGTTGTCGTGAAACGACTTACATAAGAATTTTGACGTACGTAGGACATGATTTTTGTTTTGGCGAGTTTCCATTAAATTCCACGCCCATTTCCAACAGGGTGGCGTTGCGCTCAATTACGCAAGGCACACCCAAGCGTGTTTTTCTGTTTGAGCGTTCTTTCATGAATAATTCAATAGGTACCTGTTTTAAAACGCATCTAAATAAAAGCAATAAATTTGGGTAGTTTTTATTCTCTACTTGATCGGAAAGGTACAAATTTTGGCTTGGAATGGAAAACAACAGTAACTTAATTTTATTTTCAAAATTAAAAGCAAAAAAAAAGCAAAAAAAAAATTCAATTCTCAAATAGCCGAAGCGTCAACATAAAGCCTGTAACAAAAAGGGTTATTTTAAACTGTCATACATGTCATATAATTGGCGCTTTTTACTTACTGCCTTATTTAAAATAAAAACACAGCATCCTTAATATTTATCCTACGGTTGTCCATGGCTATCTATGGTTTTGTATGTTAAAAGTTTTTAAATACATGTTTAAATAAAAAAAAGGGTTATTCAGAAAAGTTGCCGAAAAATCGTCAGATTTTTTTGTAAGGGCAAGATTTTCTGACGGTTGTTGAAATTGTTTGACTACTAAATTTACATTCAAAATAACTGCTATACAAACTTTTAAAGGTAAAACTTATACCTAAAAATATGCTAAAACTTAACTAACAAAATAGTTGCAATCTTAACTTTTTTTCTTAAAATACAACTGAAAAAAATGCCAAGATAGCAACGGCAGTTATTTGTTGTACCCTAGTGCAATTTTTTTAAAATGCAGCGGCTTTCAATGCTATTTAGCATTTGAGAATAAGCGCCCTTTACCGCTAGGCTGGGATCGTGAGCCCACAGCAATAACGCCAAGATTTGCTGATGTTTTATATATTATGGCAAAACATAACCTCTCAAAAATTTCTAAAAAACAATATTTTTTACATAAATAGGCTCAAATCTGAATGTGCTACGTTTTCATGGGAATTGAGTTCGTTCTGAAAACGATTTCAATCCGATACCGTCCTTGAAAACGCCTGTTTTTCCAGTATTCAAATCGATTTCAATCTAGATCCTACCCTGAAAATTTTTAGGGTTGGATCAAGATCGTATTGAGGTCGAAATACCGATTTTCCATGAAAACGGGGATTGAGTTTACACATGCGTATTGCGTCGGATTACGAGACAGCCGCCAAATTATATTTTATTGCTCTCACTCTTTTTGAGAGAGAGAGAAACTGTGGAACTGGCATTCTAAAATTTGGTGGAGTGTATAGAAAAAAGAAGATTAATAACATAACCTTACTTAAATAACTAAAGATTTGTTTTTTTAAAGACTTTAAAAAAATTAATTATGGAAAATAAAAGAAATATATATATATATATATATATATATCTTTTGAATAAAATACATTTAAAAAAAAAAGTACCAAAACTCAAAAATGAATATTTGACAACTATGACATATGTCAGCTGCCAAATATCAAAATTTAAAAACCGTTTTCAAATCGATTCAAAATCGATTTGAAAACCTGTCATGAAAACTCATGAAAAAAAAGTTTAGTATGAAAACATAGCAATGATGTTTTTCCTTTAATTCTGGATTAAAATTTAAAAAAATTAAAAATTTATAATTAAAAAATCGCTTATTATCTCAAATTTTTAAAGCGCGTAATGTTTAACGAGGTATCAAGACTTCGCACAAAGATTTGACTCTTGGGAAATCAATCAATCAAACAAGATGCGTATTTTTGATTGAGAGTTTGTTAAACTTTAAAAACATTTTTTGTCAGAGAAGTTAAATTTTAAACAACATTGCTTTCATGTGCAAAACTGCTGTATTTTCAGTTGCCTTAGACGTTATTACAGGCAAAAAAATATTCCTCACAATAGCTGTGACAACATTTTCATGACGTTTTCAAAACATTGTGGCAAAAGACAGCAACATTTTTATATTTTTTGCTGCGAAAACATTTTCCCAACTTATTTATAGCACGCTGTGTTACTCGGGTATAAAGCTGGGACTAGGCACAATCAATAGGTACTGCCCTCCTTTCTTTGAATTTTTGCACACAACTCAAAAAACAAGAGCTTTTTGACAAAAACTGAAAGGATAAAAAATATTTAGAGAACAGGGTATAAGACTTAAGTTTGTGTCATTTACAGTTTATAAAATAAAATAATAATAGTTTAATACTAATTAAAAAAAAAAACGTCTGAATAATACGACAGTCTAACCATTATAAAAGTTGAGAAGTTTTTCCGACAAAACTGGATTTTTGACAGATGTTAGATTACCCACATGGTGGCCTGCAAACCATTATTCTCTGGGGCAGCCACATTGAATTAAAGAGGGCTATCAAGGGTATTATTCAAGGAACCATTATATAAATATTTTTCCACCATTTCGCAATAACACCGTTTGATTTGAGCCATTACGCCAAAACTGGGCACGTTCATTATATTTATAGATTTTTCGCATCCAAGATACTTCCTAAAACGAAGATAAAATAATGCACTTTTTTACAACCTTCCTTACCACTTCCCCCTTCTACAACCCTCCCATACTATTAATATAAAGTCAATTTGCAGTAAGTCGTCAACCAATTAGTACTTGATTTTACCAAACCTTCAAATTGAAAGATGAAAATAATGAGCTTATATCTCTAGATTTTAATAAAGAAGCAGGTACAATTTGAGCAAAACTAAGTAATTTTTTCTCTTTCCAATAGGAACCTAATAAGTATTTCATTTAAAAAAAGCACATTATAATATCAATTATCTTCTTCATTAATAATTTCTTCACGTTGGTTTTCACACATGTCATCAACGCAACAGCAAGCATCAGTGCATGGTAAGTTGTTTCCTCCCCCCAAGGGATCGCCGGTGGCTGCAACTAATTAATTATAAAATTTTTTGGGAGCGACATTTTTCCAAGTTGATAATATCGGTGTAAAATCTTCACCTTTTTTCTCCCAACCAAATTCTTCTGGATTTGGCTGCATTGTGCATATAAAAGTTTGCAGACGTGACCGAAGGACTGTCGGAACTAGTGAGAGCCTTTGGTGGGTGGAAATTGCTTGATTTCCATTTGTAACTTGGAAAAGCAATACCAAGGCAATTCGCCAAAACTTTAAGATGAGCCTAATTTGTAAGTAGACCGCCAAGATAACATTAATTTTATTGGCTGTTTTTATAACTTCAAATATGAGAATTTCAGAGTTAGTAGGCACCTATAAAAATAAGAAAATTAGTCTGAAGCAATATTTGGCTATATATATTTTGTTTTCACAAAAATGTTTTTAGTTTATAAAATATTATCATTGCACTTATCCTGTCTATTAAGTCAAACCATTCAGCAAAAACTTTTTGTTATTGATCATCTTCATTGGTTCCCGGTAGGGAGAACGTAAGATAGAACTAGCTAAAATATTGTGAGGCTGCTATATTGATGTTTTAAAAATATATTATGGACGCGGAAATCACCCTGTCGAAGGTGAATAGTACTTCTCTGCTCATATACATATACATGCTTTTGCGTATTGGCACCAGTCAAACGGCGGTGTTGGGAACCCATATCCATACATATCCACCTTTTTGGAAAGAGTGGAAACGGCGAAAAAACATTTATTTGAAGTTTTTTTTTCAGATCTACTTTAGTTTACAAAATATGGGCAAAAATATAAAGTTTTTTTTAAATGCAGTTTTTTTTAAATATCTTTTTTAGTTTTCAAGATATGCAAAAAATGTAAAGACATCAAACAATGTAATTGTCAACACACAAATTTTTGTTCTATCCTTTTTGGTTGCCGAGATATGATAAATTGAAAATTAAATATTTAAGGGTTGGTGAGGGGAGAATGACCAGAGGGGTGGGCGGCCAAGATATATTTTAGCTGTCAGGAAGCACCTTAGATTCCGAAAATATACATTCAAATATCATATCATACAAAAGTCGAACCCCTTTTTTATGCCCTAAGCCGCTCTACTAAACGTTCAATTTTTGTCCGAGAGTCATAAAAGTTGATAACAAACTACAGGGTGATGTCATTCGAAACGTGACTAGAAGTCCCACTTAAAGTTGACACGCAATTTTTCGAAATTTTTCTTACGGATACTTTTGTCTTATATATAAAGAAGGACAATATCTGTAAAATGAGAGGTCTATAATAGCAATCAAAATAGCACTGTTTACTTTTTTAAATTACCACAATGCTAAAGTAAGTTGAAAATTATTTGGTTTCCTCTGTTATTACTAAAACTACACAAAAGGAAACTACATTTAAAAACATTCTAAAAGAGTAATAATACGTTTTTTGTTTTTTTTTATATCACAGATTAAATGGTGTATACCTTATGTAGGTTCTTGCCGTACGTCATTTTTTTGGATCTCTATTTGATACATTGTTTTGAACAGCGACAATAAATATGTAAAAAAAGTCATCTCGTTGATTGTTTCAACTATTACTTTAAATTGACAACAACAAATTATTTGGGTGGAAATAACGAAAATTCACACACACAAAAGATCACAGCGAAAAGAGAAATGATTAAACGATGTTTCGCCCTGGGTAACCAGCGTGGGCTCATCAGTAGTTTTACTGGTCACCCTCCACTATAGATCATTAAACACCATCATACACTTAGATTTCCAACCTTGAACCACTCACAAATAGGCATCGTTCCGCACTGGTACTTACTTATCCAAGTTACCTGATACGAATTCGTCCTGGCGTGTTAATATTTCCAGTAGGATTATGCTCCTAAGGCAATTAAAACAAAGAAGAAGTTAAAAAACTTCCAAATCAGTTACTTCTACCGAAAAGAAACTAAAAAAACAAAACATCAAAAGATCTTGGGTGGAAATAACGAAAATTCAAACTTGGATGAGTATCCCACAAGGAACACGCAAAAGATCAAAACGAAAAGAGAAATGATTAAACGATGTTTCGCCCTGGGTAACCAGCGTGGGCTCATCGGTAGTTTTACTGGTCACCCTCCACTATACATCATTAAACACCATCATACACTTAGATTTCCAACCTTGAACCACTCACAAATAGGCATCGTTCCGCACTGGTACTTACTTATTCAAGTTACCTGATACGAATTCGTCCTGGCGTGTTAATATTTCCAGTAGGATTATGCTCCTAAGTTAGAAAACCTCCAAATCAGTTACTTCAACCGAAAAGAAACTAAAAAACAAAAGATCAAAAGATCTTGGGTGGAAATAACGAAAATTCAATTTTGGATGACTATCCCACAAGGAACACACAAAAGACCAAAGCGAAAAGAGAAATGATTAAACGATGTTTCGCCCTGGGTAACCAGCGTGGGCTTATCAGTAGTTTTTTTTTTTCGTTATTTCCACCCAAGATCTTTTGATCTTTTGTTTTTTAGTTTCTTTTCAGTTGAAGTAACTGATTTGGAGGTTTTTTAACTTCTTCTTTGTTTTAATTGCCTTAGGAGCCTAATCCTATTGGAAATATTAACACGCCAGGACGAATTCGTATCAGGTAACTTGGATAAGTAAGTAGCAGTGCAGAACGATGCCTATTTGTGAGTGGTTCAAGGTTGGAAATCTAAGTGTATGATGGTGTTTAATGATGTATAGTGGAGGGTGACCAGTAAAACTACTGATGAGCCCACGCTGGTTACCCAGGGCGAAACATCGTTTAATCATTTCTCTTTTCGCTTTGATCTTTTGTGTGTTCCTTGTAGGATACTCATCCAAGTTTGAATTTTCGTTATTTCCACCCAAGATCTTTCGATCTTTTGTTTTTTAGTTTCTTTTCGGTTGAAGTAACTGATTTGTAGGTTTTTTTAACTTCTTCTTTGTAACAAATTATTCGACATGTGAACTGTTGACAACAAAGAAATACATTTGCAGAGGCAAAAATGACGTCAGTCTGCTCATCAAAAAATTCGACTATAATTTGATGGCGATTTTCTTAAATACCTGTTAAATTATTTTTGCTAAAATACACTTTAATAGGACACGTTTTTTGGTAAATTTAAACACTGTAAAGAACTTTGATTGACTTAAATTATGTCTATCCTTCTCTAAAATACTTTTTTATAGCCTGCTATCTCTCTTCAACAACCTTAAATATTTTTCATTTTAACAGAGAAAATATGTATTTTGAAAGTACTTTTTTTGAACGCCTAAAAAACAGTCGAGACTTGAAAAATTTGAATGATTTATTCTAGAAATCCAAAGTTTGTAAAAAAAGCTTTAAAATGTGAGCAATATCATGGAATAAAAATGTAAAAAACATAGTAAAAAATTGCTTCTTCAAAAACGTTACACCTTAAATTATGCTAAAATAATTTAAGTTTTAAATTACCATCATGGCTTGACCATGATTCTCGATATTTTCTGTCTATTTAGTTTTTGTCAAAAAAAAAACTTATTTTTTTGAGTTATTGGGAAAAAATTTAAAAAATGTGCAAAAATTTAAGATGGCGGCGCTGTTTTGACAATGTTCCCGGGGATGGAGGATTCAGGACTTTTACTATATTTAAAAGGGCACCAGTAACTGTTGATTGCGTCTAGTTCCAGCTATATGTTATTTAGTTCTCAATTCAGCATTATGAACCTTCCCAATTTTCCCGTGCTAATTATATGTAGGATGAGAAAGATGCTAGTCACCCTGTAAACACAGCGGAAAAAAATAATTAGCAAGGCTATATACGGCCTTCAAACGACCCCAAAACGGAAATTAATAACTAAGAAAAAACGTTACTATAATGTAGGGCTCTAAACTTTTATTTTCAAGATATTCTTTTTTAGAGTTTAAGGAATTGGGGAACAAAGAACATTCTAAAACTGAAAAAATTGAAAGCGCTAAATAATTTTCTAAATTATTAGAATCCAAACATGTCCCACTTAGTTTTTCGTAACCGACAGGTTAAGGACAGTGTGTAGAAAAAGTCATTTTGATCAATAATTTTATTTTTAGAAAGAATAGAAAAATACCAGGTTTTGTTTGTGTTACGTATATCTGAGGACGCTCCTTTATTATCAGAAACATTTGAAGGACTAATTTTTCTTAAATTTCGTATCAATAAAATATCAAGTACAATATTTATTTTGACACGTTATTTTTTTTAAACTGTTTTGGTGCTTAATATTACCCTTATTAAGATGTGCGATTCTTACCTTGTCATTATTAAACAAAATATAACAAAAAAAAAATAAAAAACTGTCGATTTGACACCCTGTATCTCGTCATAATATACTGGAGAACAGAAATAAAAACACGATTTATATGGAAAATTATTTGAATGAAAATTATTTTTGTGTTTACCTTTTCTCAAAAGAAATACTTGATAAATTTTTTTGTCTTCTAATATTTCCTTTTTTTACAGACTTTTTCTATTCATTTTCAAAAACAACCAACATATAAAAGACCTTTTCTGAAAATTTTAAATAATTTTTCTCGTAGTTTTTGGTCTTTTTGGATTGCTTACAGTTTACTTAAAAAATTAAAATTCCAAGAGTTCGCGGTCGCCAACAATTTCATCATTTAAACGACTTCGAGGAAGGACGCATCGTGGGCATGAAAGAGGCTGGTTCTGGTTTACGGGAAATTGCAAGAAGGGTTAATGCCAATCCATCAACAGTGTTAGGAATTTGGAGAAGGTGGTCCAATGATGAGACTTATAGACGTCGCGTCGTGCAGGTTCTGAACGCCTTAGATTATTACAAAATCGACGGGACAATATATGCCAATTAAGAGATGTTCTAGTTGCAGCTACAGGACGAGTGTTTTCAAACATGATAGTTAATCGAAAATTGCTTGGTATGGGGCTGAGGGCTTATCGTCCGCTTTTGGTGCTACCTTTGATCCTACAACATAATGCTCGTCGCTTGGAGTGGTGCAGAGCTCGGCAAAACTGAAATGACAAATGGAATACCATAAGCTTTAGCGACGAATCCAGGTTTTCTTTAGGCGACCATGATGGACGCATGAAAGTTAGGCGATTTCGAGGTGAAAGACGAAATGTAGACTTTGCTGTTGAACGGGATACAGCAAGGCAGGAAAGTATCATGGTATGGGGTGCTATATGTTTAGGAAGCAGAACGGCAATCTGACTGCTATCGATGAAGTGCTGCAGCCAGATTCACATCCCTACCTACAACCTCTCCAAAATGCGATCTTTCAACAAGATAATGCCAAATCGCATATTGCTCGTGAAACTGGACTTCTTACATGAACTGGGCATAGAGACTTTGGAATGGCCAGCAAGATCGCCTGACTTGTCGCCTATCGAACACGTATGGGATATGATAGGGCGCAATCTTAGTCGATTACCACGTTCCCATGAAAACCTAGATGAACTCTGGCATGCCGTAAGGAAGATTTGGATGAGTATTCCTCAATATGATATAGACCATCTTATTTTGTCAATTCCCAATAGAACAAAGGAGTGCATAAATAACCAACTCATTATTAATTTTTTGATGATTATCATGAAGGAATCTTCTTGGAACTGTAATGAATTACTAAGAGTATCCTAATGTATTCATATATAAATAAATTACTTTAAAACTATTTGTCCTTTCTGGTGTTGCATTTTTTTTGTTCTTCAGTATATATGACTTTTTTATTGTTTTGGCCTTTCAAAATATTTGCACTCGTACCAATGGCGGCTTTAGGATTCGGTCTTCAGTGGAGGGGGGGCGCATCGATTTCAATTAACTTCCCCATTCCCCGAAAGTCAAATCGAAACATATCGTAAGTATAAAAAAACCATTATTCTAATTTTTTTTTTAAATTTAAACAATTACCAATTTTCAAAAGGTTACATACTCATGAACTTGAGCTTAATGATTGGGACAGTTTTATAATAATTGGTACTGGCAAGGCGCGAAAAGAACAATACTATTTACTTTACTTGGCCCTTTCTTATTCATATTGCATGATTAATAAAACGACACGTCATTCTAACTGTACCAACCAAATAGCATGTTTTCACATTGTA